>CM041298.1:92019698-92662198 GCA_023052935.1 Piezodorus guildinii
ATATATATATATATATATTGCTATGTTTTTGACCTTCTGCTTTTCTAAGGCAGCGGTAGCTTCAAAAACTAGCTTACTTACTATATTTAGTCAATAGATAAACTATATTTAATGATACCATTGGATCTCCTTTTCAAAAGTATCGTGTTTACCAATCCAATAGGTAGCATGCAGGGTAAGATTAAAGTAAACAAGATTCAATTAATACATTACTATAATTATTAATTTACACATATAAACTATATTAACACATTGCCTAGAACTCTGATTGAGAATACTGAGGGACATTTTACTACCTTTGCCATACAATATTACAAATAACGATATACCTTTGAAACACTTAAATGATGTGAAATCATTCTTAGGTCCCCTTTCTCGGCATCATCCTCCAGCTGCTCTCAGAACCCCGACGGCCACCTCCTCTTCTTGTAGCTGGAACCCGACTCACTCTTCTTGAGGATAAAACTTGACTAACTCTCCGGTTCTTCTCTCTCATTCTCGTCACCTCGGGTGGGCCGAGATGGGAAGTGCCCCGGCTGGCGGTATAGCCTTTGTGATATTATTCTTATCTTTTCACCAATCTTAATATTCTTGTTGGCCGCCGCTGGGGGGAAACTACCAGAGGTTTCTGGTACCGCTGGGGGGCCCATACCGATGGGAAATCTAGGAGGATAGGTAAACACCTTTTGATGTTTTGCCGACAAAGGTTCGTTATCATTAATTGTTTAATATTAAAATTCTTTAATTATGAACTCCCCTCAGTATCCTCAATACATAACAATATATATATTATGTAATGGCTAATTACTTTACGATAAGATTCTAAAATCTACCCGACACCAGCTCAAATTGTATTGAATATAGATTCGAAATATGTTTTCAGTTTTTTCCTTCAGTTGGGTATAGAATTCGTTCAACTTATAAATTTACCTGTTTTGTATGAATGGTAACAAGATAATATGGTTATTTAAATAGAATCTACGAAATTAAAGGTACATTAGAGGAAGAAATTTTAAAATATCGGCATTTAAACCCTGTCAGATTATTTCAATCAGTATGAAACCTTAAAGATATTAAGGCCCATTAAATTTTACACCGATATTGCGAGTTTAATTATAATCGTTAGAGCATTTTTTTTAGAAAATCGTAAAATTATGCAATATGCATGGTATTATATAGTTGCTCTTCTGGTTCGCTGATTACATACCAGTTTGTATGTACGATAACATTTTTTTATAAATTATAAATATATAATTTTACTATTCATACTTTTAGGGGGAAAAATCAATAGTTTTGTTCTTTTCTCCTAAAATAGGTGATCAACTCCCTTGGTTAAAATATCTGGTTTTAAGCCCTTCCATATTTCAATCAGAATGAAATCCACATGATATCAAGGCCTATTAAATTTTAAATCGGTTTAGCGAGTTTTATTAAAATCTTTCGATTTGAGCTTAAAGTATTATATTCAACAGTGTTCCGCAAACGATGGACAGGGATTCCGTTATATAGAAAAAAAAATTGAGGTTCTATCGAAGTTTGATTAAGTTAATAATTTATGTCCATATTTCGGTGATTTTCTTATTTGATGGCTTCAATACTTCTTCACAGACTGATTAAATTTAATTCAATTTAACCATTATGACTCTTTCTCAAATTACTACTCGTTGTCAGAAGGGGGTAGAAGGGATTACATGGAATTCTAAGGCATTCAATAAAATCAAGGATTTAATGCTTCCTCCGGTACATTTATATTTGAATGTTTCCCGTCCGCTTTTATTTCGCTCGCAACCCCGAATGATCCCTCCAGAACGGAAGTCCTGCCGGTGGTAATGTCGTCCCCCTAAAGATAAGTTAGCCGTAATGACACGGGGGGTGTACCCTTGCAATTCCCAGCCTCGGGCAGTTCCAAATTAACTACAGGGGTGGATACAGTCGCTGCGGTGAAAGAACAACAGTGGCTCGACATCCCGAGGGTAAACAAGGCCCTATTACGCACCCCACGGGACCTTTGTTTAGGTTAGGTGTCCCCCTCCAATATGTTTAATCTTAGCCCGATAATAGTTTGTGAACCTATCTACCCTTCATTGTGGGATAAAGGTTGTTAATAATCCTAGGGGTTGTTATTCGATTATTAGTTGCGATATTATTTGGACCTACACACTTGAACTGTGGGGGACAGCCAAATTTTCCTTACTCAATCTCATCCAATCCTTTCAATCCAAAGTTCTTCGAACAACATTTAATAGTCATAATTATGACACCAACCATACCTTACACCACGACCTAAATATTTCATTTATTTTAGACCGTATTCCATCAAAACCTTATTAATCTCCCCAATCCTCTATCTCAATTCCCAGCCCCACACACCTTTACCACCTTTCTAGAATGTTGAAACGCCCCCTAGACCTCTTATTAACATGTATATCGGTGTTCTGGAACTGGCCAGATTCTCCACTCAAAAACCCATGTGCTGTATGATTGTGGCTTGTATACATGTATGAGTGTGTTTAGACGTTTATTTATTTTTAAAATTTGTGCACATTCAAGTACGAATTATATTGAGGATGTACAGTCGACTGTAGAAACTATTATAGGTGGAATAGTCAGGAATCAGTCATTTTTTGAAAAGTTTTTAATTTTGCCAAAGTTTTGGCCCAAGCTTGTGAGCCATCATCAGGGCATTACTGAGCCATATCCAAGCATAAACTCAGAGGAGCATAAACTCAGTTTATGCTTGGACATGGCTCAGTAATGCCCTGATGCTGGCTCACAAGCTTGGGCCGAAACGTTGGAAGAATTAAAAACTTTTCAAAAAATGACTGATTCCTGACTATTCCACCTATAATTCAAGTACGACTTAATACTAAGTATTTTACACCTTATTAAAATTTGATGGGCATTAATTTAATATAGATTGTATTCGGATAAAGGTTGTGTGAATGGGCTTAAACAATAAATTGAAAAAAAATGTCTTTCTTCAAAATGCCAAAAAGAATAGTAATATAGAGTTGGAAAGCTAAATATTTTAGAAAAAATATTAACTAACACACAAAGTTGTAGAAGGTCATTATTACCTTAAGAGGGAGGAAAGAGCATGCATGACCTTAAGTGATTATTGTAAATAATAATTTCTATTGTTATATTTTTGAATGTATAATTAAATAATTGTTTTCATAGAAACAATACGATACTTTTATCAATATATTTATCTACATCTTTATTTCGCAAAGTCTTTTTGCTTTTACTTAACAATGGACCTTGCTGAGACAGGTAAGACATTATATTTTCACACTCGTAATTGAATATAAATTGCGATCTACCTGTAAGGGTTAATTTAGCAATTTGTCAATGCATGCCCCTATTCAATAACGAAAAACTATATAACCCCCAAGTTACTCCCTCCCAAGGTTGCTTTTGTAGGATTTGTTTCATCAATTCTTCTAGTCTTTAAATGTACAGATTTTTTGAGTTTTGGGTGATAGAAAATTTTTTTTCAGACGCAACACTCCGAATTAAAAGTTTTACGATCTATAATTTGAAGTGTCTACTAAATGATTTAAAATACATCTATGAGCAGGTTTTCTAACATCAAACGCATTCAATCCTTTCAATCCAAAGTCCTCCAAACAATAGTAAATGCTCCTTATTATGTATACAACTATACCTTGCACCACGATCTTAATGTCCCATTTATTTCAGAAATGATTCTTTCCAAATTCCACCAGAACCTCATTAATGATCCTAATCCTCTAGCTCAATCCCTTCCCCAGCTCCACTCATCCATACATCCCACCTAGAAGGTTGAAACGGCAGTGGCACCGCGACTTTAGCAGGTTAAAACCACTCCGAGCCGATAATTAGATGTTTTATTATTTTTCCAGTATTCTGGGACTTCAAAAGTTAAAAGCTAGAAAGATTTATTCATTTCATTTCAAAATTTGATTATTGACCAATGTGAGCTCGTCAAAACAAACCAACAAATTAACAAACAAAACAAGTGTAAAAAAATTAATTATTTTTTATAATTTTTTTACCTACCATTATTAACTTGGTAATAAATCTTCAGAAGTATTTCTTCCCCAGTGGAACATATTGTTGTGCCTTTTCCCTCTTTCCTCGCAAGATGCTATCTCCATCGCAGAAGTTAGTGCCGTTTCGGCCCCATCTATAACGGACTAATAAAGGCTCTGAGACAGTTCCCAAACGCAATATCTTCCTTTCCCCTCGGACCATCTAATCGTCGAATCTATGAAATTTTCGGGACCGTTTACTTTTATTATCGGAAGGGGAGCGAGCCTTGCGTGTGTTCCATCGGAAGCAAACATGGCACCCGACCCCCTGTGATTACCGACATCCAACCCCTCCGAAGACAGTCATTGTCCTGCGAAGAAATACGGTATCGACCAAGGAGGGTCACGAGAACATATGATGGTAGGGACTTATCAAAACATTTCCTCGGATCTGTTGCTCCTTCTGACTTCTCCAAGCGAAAAATTATTTCTTTTGTAAGTAATGTAGCATGAAACACGCGATTTTGGTTTTCGCGAACACCTTCTAAGCAACAAGACGAATTTTTATACGGTTTTCATCATCATTTAGGGCATTCTAAGTAAAATACATTGAAATTTAGCATTTCTTTAAAAGGTAAAAATTAATTTTCTATAACCAAGTCATCAAAAAATTATTCCTAAAATATATATAGTACATTTATTTTCCCCCACTTTGACTATTGCGGTATATGGTGGCCTCTCGGCTGTGCTAGAGGACAGGCTAAAGCGAATTATGAACATATTTTTAATATTTGTCCTTGGTACCCCGAAGAGGTCTCATGTGACCCATTTATACAATGAGTTAAAGTGGCTCCTCCCTTCTATCCGCAGACAATATTTCCTAGGATCATATCTTTACCAAACAATCAAACCCCAGCTACCTCCCTATATCCACAGACTTCTGCATTTTTAAATCGTCAGTCCACTCCCTCCAAACAAGATCGCGTCATTCCGACCTTCATATTCCTACCCATAGAACAACAACTTTTAATCATTCCTTTATTGTCCGCTCCTCTACTCTCTGGAATTCCTTACCAACTCATATCCGCCATGTTTCTTCCCTACCATCATTCAAGTCCCAGCTATTCCAATACCTACTGTCATCCCAAACAGACGCTCAATAACATATTTCAAATCAAAAAGAAAATTTGTTATTTATTGTTCATATTTTTATATTGATCAATAATGTATCAATTTCAATGTTTAGTTTTGTTTAACACATCAGAAGTTATTATTTATTTATTTTACTCTTTTGTTTTATTACATCCTTTCTTTTCTTTTTGTATCATTGTGAATAAATTGTATCTTAATTGTACGTATGAATTGTTCTTAAGGGACCTTGTCCGAGAATAAATATCATTTTCTATTCTATTCTAGTAACATAAACGTATAATATATCGTTGGGAGCGCAAGATTTTAAAAACGTTAATATGCAATAAAAATCGTACAAGTTAATATAAAGTTTTTTTCCGCACATATTCTTATGAACTTTATTGAAAAAGAGGGAGGCTATAATAGTTAAAATATTGCCAAAGTCCTACAGGATCGGGAAAGTTATATTCTTCCATTTAGTAAGCAAGAATTTAGAAAAAATATTACGTACCGAATAGTAACTAAGTTGTTAACATTAGAGTACACTTCCCCAATTACATTACATTGCATTCCCAAGTATATTTCCCCACCCCGGGCGCCATAATTACTTAATTAGTTCAATGATGTGGCTCTCACTCCTTCATTTGGTACGTATTTATATCAGATTTAAATGTCTCTTACCTTTTTACCTATCTACTTCTAGCATCTCAACCTTTCCAACATATTTTTTTGTTCTTCGTAATTTTTTTTTTCCACTGAGATATGTGTACAGAGATACGTACTATATTTGTTATTATGTTTCACATTTTATAAAAGTATGGACATTTTGTACGTCATAGATTTGTAACTCTTTTTTTTTCATACTTTTTCTACTATCCAATTTTTCACCCTTTATTTAATTTCAATGAACCTTTTGATTCTAATTATTATTACATTTGTCAATTGTCATAAATACTGTTTCACTTTGTTTTTAATTATCAGTATAATTTCTTTTACTTATGATCTTTATAGCTTTTATTCTACTGCTGGTTATCTTTTGTGTTTTGTTTTTTTTATAGCCCCGAGCAAGGCTAATAATTTAAGCCGAAACGTCGGCACCATTAAATTATATTTTAACTTAATTGTGTGTTCATTCGACTGCACCCTCAACTAAGTTCTCTCGTATATCTATTAACTTAATTATTTTAAAACTTATGAAAACAGATGTTCCTTAATATAAAATAAAACTTTAAATAGGTCAGAAAGAGATTTTATGAGCATAAATGACACCACATTTAAATTGCACCCTGGCTTTGCAAGAACTGGTTAACTATTTATACATTCTGGCAATACGTATATATTTAAATATGACTCCACCGCAGTTCACAGACTAGGCGTGTTATATAGCAGAATATTGGGGGCTCCTCAGCCTGTGGGTAGAGATGGGGGTTCATTCTTTTATAACGCAAGTTGGTCCCTGGGGCACAGTGCGAATCCATCGATGCCACCTTCCAATCCATTTGATGCTCTACCACCTTTTCTATCCTTTGCTCCTACCACATTCTTTCTATACACTTGGCCCTACAATATTATTTATAACATAAAGACCGTTACCATATTGCTAATATATAATAAATAAATATGTTTATGTTAGGGGCACTGACGTGTGACTATATATATATTTTTTTTTTTACTTTCACTTACCTATATATGAAATATATAGTAAGGAAAAGTATTGAGATCGAAAAATTTCCGAATTCCAGTTTTCGACGGAAATACACGTTTTATATTACTGTTCTTATGTTCAACAACAAAATTGGCTGTGCTTCATTGACAAGCCGCCAGGCTGCAGCACCGTCAACATGAATTTTACATGAAATCAAGAAACAGTTAGTTTTATCGGATTTTCATCACTTTCCATTACCCTTTACGATTCCGTAAATCAATTAATATTTTTTCTAAAATCTTTAGCTATCTAACGGTATATTATACATCTATATTACTATTCTTGTGTTCAAAAACACAAAAAATGCATTAAAATATATTTGTTCAGTTTTCACCTCTAGTTTTTTTATCAAATTCGCTCAAAGTGCATATTTAGCTGTTAATTATCAATAGTATCAAGACAATATTTTTTTTTATAGAATCTTATAAAATTAAATGTGCTATAGGGGAGAAAAATTTAAAATATCTGCATTTAAGCCCCATCAGACTATTTCAATCAGAATGAAACCTACATGATATTAAAGCCATTTAAATTTTACATCGATATAGCGAGTTTAATTAAAATCGTTAGAGCCGTTATCGTAAAAAGGTGCATAATGCATGGTATAAAGTGGCTCTTCTGGTTAGCCGATATTGATGAAAATGTTGCTGTAACATCTCGGGTGTATAGATGTCTTAAATATAAAATTTCAGTTTCGTACGACTTACCGTTTTGTCGTCAGACTTACCACACACACAGAGACATTTTTCGGGACATGGTTATTTGGACAAGGGAGACACTAAAACGCGTATTTTCTTCGAAAGCTGGAAGTCGAAAATTTTCATGATCGCAATACTTTCTCTTACTATATATAACTCTATATATATAGAATATAGTAAATAAGACAAATATACGCCCGAGACGTTACAAAACATTTTTTATCAAAATGAGCTTACCAGAAGAGCCACTTTATACAATGCAATTTGCACCTTTTTTCGATTTTCTCGAAAACGGTTCCGACGATTTTGATTAAACTCGCTATATCGATGTAAAATTTAAATGGCTTTAATATCATTTAGGTTTCATTCTGATTGAAATAGTCTGAGGGGGCTTAAATACAGATATTTTAAATTGTCTTCCCCTAAAGCACATTTAATTTTATAAGATTCTATAAACAAAAAAATATTGTCTTGTTACTATTGATAATTAATAGCTAAATATGCACTTTGAGCGAATTTGATAAAAAAAAACTAGAGGAGAAAATTGAACAAATATATTTTAATGCATTTTTTGTGTTTTTGAACACAACAATAGTAATATAGATGTATAATATACCGTTGGATAGCTAAAGATTTTAGAAAAAATATTAATTGATTCACGGAATCCTAAAGGGTAATGGAAAGTGATGAAAATCCGATAAAACTAATTTTTTTTGGGCTCATCTAGTTAGCCGATATTGATGAAAATGTTGCTGTAACATATCGGGTGTACGTCTGTCTTAAATATGAAATTTCAGTTCCGTACGACTTACCGCTTTGTCGTTAGACTTACCACACACACACAGACCTTTTTTCGGGACTTGGTTATTTGGACAAGGAAGACACTAAAACGCGTATTTTCCGTGAAAGTAAAATATATTAAGAACTAGTTATTGAGTATATAGATAGATACTAGTACGCATTTCCCTACACTGTGAGCAAAATACTAATGTAAATTCTAGGATTAATGCTGTCCTGTGTATTTCTGCATAAATATATCGCTTATCTGCATATTCATGATAATACCGCCATCTGTATACAGCTTGTCTCAGATAAATAATAGCATTTTGTCATATACAAACCGCCAGGACAACCAAGTACGTTTCTATAAAATGTGTGTGTGTGTATATATACAAACCTATGTAAAAAAAAAATTTACCTATCTTCATAATTTATGTTTTTTATAGGCGTTGAAAAGTAAATTAATATTGTAAATCAGACCAGCATCAGCAGTGAAATGGCGCATTCAATTAAGTAGTTTTTCCTTAAAATATAATAAAAAGGATAATAAAAGCATGCTTCTGCTACTCTAATAAGAGAAAGTACTGGTTATCGTAAAAATATAAATTCGAGTTTTCACTGGAAATACACGTTTTAAGCTCCCCAGAGTCCAAAATGTCCTGCACAAAGGTCGGAAAGTGTGATATAATCTCGAAAACGATAAATTGTATAAAATTCAAATTTCATATTTTAGAAGCGTATAAACCTTAGGTTGTTATAGCAACTTTTTCAAAAAATCCTCGAACCGATAGAGCCACTTAATACTACGTATTATGCACTTTCTTTTTACGATTTCCTTAAAACCCGAACGATTTTGGTTAAACTTTTTATATCGATGTAATATTAAATTATCTTTAATAACATAAAGTTTTAATTCTGATTGAAATAATCTGATATGGCTTAAATGAAGACATTTTAAATTTTCAACCCCTGAAGCACATTTAATTTTCTTATTTTGAAATAATTAACCACATTATTATGTAAGCATTGATAAAAGACGTGTAAATACACAAGATGAAAGTCTTGGATAAACAACTTATGGAGAAAAGAGTAAAAATATTATTTTTCAATCTGAAATTGAAAGTCGTTTTTTGGGCTGGTATGTAATCAGATATTTAGGGGTACATTGTTTATAATAAATTATTTATTCACCTATAACTTTTAAACCATTGATTTAAAAATATGAGATCTATCCTGAACTGGGTATATTTATATATATATATATATATATATATATATATATATATATATATATATACATATAACGCAGTTTGCAGTACTTATAGCGTAAATTTACTAATTCCAGTATTCAACGGAAATACACGTTTCAGGGTCCCCTGAGTCCAAATAACCAAGTGCCGAAAAAAGGTCTGAGTGTGTATCCGTGTCTGGTAACTCCAGCGCGTAAACGAAAAGTCCTATGAAACTGAAATTTTATATTTAAGACAAATACACGCCTGAGACGATACAAAACCTTTTTCATCAAAATCAGCTGACCAGAAGAGCCACTTTATACCATGCATATTTATACGATTTTCTAAAAAAATGACTAACAATTTTAATTAAACTCGCAATATCGGTGTGAAATTTAATGGGCTTTAATATGTTGTAGGTTTCATACTGATTGAAATAGCCTGACAGGGCTTAAATGCCGATATTTCACAATTTCTTCCTCTGATGTACCTTTACTTTTGTAGATTCTGTAAAAATAACCATATTACCGTGTTACCATTGATAAAAAACTGGTAAATATATCCGTTGAACGAATTCTATATTCAACTAAAGGAGAAAACTGAAAAAATATTTTTTCAATCCAATTTTGGGTTTTAAGAACAATAATATACCCGCATAATATACCGTTGGAAATTTAATAATTTTAGAAAAAATATTATTTTATGCATACTAATGTAAAGTTAACGGAGAGTGATGAAAAGCCTGATTGTCGTAGATAATAATATAATGGATGATTTAATAAAAGTAGCGCATTGTAATGGATTTCCAATCAATGTTTTCAAACTGTGCAGATGGATTCTATACAAATAATAATTGATGTAAAAAAAAAAACAATAAATAAAATAAAAAAAAAACACATGTTTCTATTAAAATCCAATTTAAATGATTCTTTAACAATTTATTTTTGTTTATAAATTAGTTTAAAAATTCTTGAATTGATATAAATGATGGGAGTATGTGAAAGTCGTGTGTGGCCCGTACCAGATTTTTAAAGTATGTTATCCGAATAATGTCATATATTTTTATGATACGCACGAAATTGACATTTTAAGTATGTTATTAGGGTTGAATGTCCCCGAGAAACTATATGGAGTATAGACCAGAACACTTGGGTACTCCAAGAAGAAACAAGAGAGTAAAGGGGGCTCTATCGCTGGAAATACAGTTTATCTGCACTATAAAACCTCCACTAACTTCTCCAGTAATATTGAGGCCGCCATCTCCCTCTCGCTATGTGGCCCTCAATATAGAACAACAATAATGACTATTTTCAAGCGATTTTCCCTGTTATCGAAGGAGAAGTTTAATAAACATAAATTCATAGATTTATCCATATCTGAAAAATATATAAAGAAACTAGCTGACACAACAAATCTGTCATATAAATTATTTCTAGTGAATATTTTTGTTGTTAAATAAAAGATAAAGATTAAGTTTGTGTGGTTGGGACCTATATATAATACTGATGAAATTTATAATATATATATATTATATTATATAATATAATAATATATATATATATATATATATTGTAAGTTGAATGAATTTGATAACCGACTAAAGAATAAAAATGCATAAATATTTTTAAAAAAAATAATTTGTGGTTTTTGGAATAGTAATGGATCTGTATGATATACCGTTGGAAAGCTAATGATCTTAAAAAAATATTACGTTATATACAAATTTGTAAAGAGACAAATAGTACTTAAACTTTTACTGATTATTATATAACAATGTTAATTTGTTATATTAATTAGTTATCCAAATCATAGATTTCCAACGAACCTGATTACACTTTTTATTGGAATTAAGTATATATTTCTTCAACTTTAATTTTTTTTTAATAGTTCTTAAATAGATTTTAACAGCAGAAACAAATAAAAGTCGTGAGTTGCCTGCAACAGATTTTTGTTTTGTTTTTGGTTAAAACTACTATATAAATTCATAATTAAGTGGTATTTAATATCAAGTAAAACCTCCGGCTCCGAGAAGTGAACTCTAACAATTTTTGGTTATCAGACAACACGCGTTATCCGATTTAGAAAGTATCTGACTATAATTGGAACGAAAAATGACATACATATGATATCGTACACATTTGGAATTATTGATATTACAAAATAAGATAAAAGCATACACTGTCCACCTCGACTTTTTAAACCCTCCTCGTAAGCTAAACACGAGAAACAATAGTAAATTTAACAACAAAGAAAAATTTACAGATACTTTTAAGTTGCCTTACTTTAACTTAAAAAAGATATATAAACAGTCTCTAACTATTTTTTTATAGTTAATAAGTTATTTTAGTTTTTTATCTTGTATTTTTTAAATATTATTTTGTCTGATCAATCTTGAGAGAAAGCAGAGTCTCTCCTCTGCTCTAACTATGCCCATGACTGTGAGGTAGGATTCCTATGAAATACATTAAGTTTTGAAGATTTTCTCTCCAGGTGTGTATCCACTCCAATAGAGATCGTGTAGATGGATGGTGGATCTTCCGTTACCAAATTCAAATTAATCAAGTTAATGTTTCCGGAAGCTAAATGATAATAATATCGAAGCGACTGGACTTGGCAGGAGTACCATCATCATCATCATCACGCTACAAGAGCAAAGATCCTTTTATTATTAACCCTTCATCATTGTTTGCATTTAATTATAAAGTTTCTCCATCATTTCCCGTCTGTTTGAGGGCTCTAGTGTTTGACACAATTCCCTCCCCGTTCAAATAATTTAGATTATGCCCTGACGATTGGGACTCGGGTCTGTTTGGAGTCTCTCCTTCTACCTCCGCTCCATTTCGTCGCCCTGGCGAGTTAATCAAATCCAACGGATAAACTTAAACATGGGTCGGCCGGTGATTACCTTGCGGTCAATTAAGGGGCAAACACTGACTCGGGAGATCGCCCCGCCCCTCCCGCCAGCTATTAAACTAGTTGGACGATAGCCTCAATATTCATAGCAACCAGCAAGGCAAGGAATCACAAACTCGCTAATTGGTACAAGCCGATTACCCGGCAAACAGAATCAAGTGTACATCCGTCTATAATGACTTGCGTGGAAGCTTCTATACTATTGAAGAGGGTCTCGGGAGTTATAGGCGATAATTAATGGTACACGAGTGGATCGAACCTGCATCCTCGAACCATAGCTCAATATTTATAACAATGAGAAACCATAAAAAAAATAAATCAAAAGCATTCCCTTTTTTTTTTTTTTTTTTTTTCCTATCACTTAGCAATCAAGATATGTATAAAAATATTTAAAAGTAGAATTTCTATCTCGAAAAATTTAGATTTTGAATTTTCGACCTTTAGTAGGGTAAGCCACCAATTGAGACGTTGATTTCCAAAAGGTACTATATGCACTTTAGACAATTTTGGAGTAGCCGACGTTTCTTGTCGTTTCAGTCTTGTATAGCGGTTTCAAGTAAGGCTTTTGTCAAGGACTCCACCTAGATATCGGATCTGTTCTACACGAACTAGCGGAAAGTTATTGAAGGAGACTGCCCTACGCAGGATATCATAGGTTTACGACGAAGGGTAAAGATAATTCGGTAGGATTTGTTGGAATTTATTTTAATTCTATAATTCTGGCTCCGTTGGAGGCAAAAGGCTCATCTACATGACTATCATACGGTCAGTATGGACTTACTGGGTAGAGCTTTGGGGCTCTACTAAACCATCAAATTCTTCCAGGATCCAATCCCTACAATCCAAAATCCTTCGGAAAATCCTCAATGCTCCGTACTCCGTGTAACAAATAAACTGATCCATATTCCATGTTCCATAAGATGCTGATTTGGCCCAAACGAGATATCATTCCTTTCACGAACAAACTCCATTACCACTCTAATCCTCTAGTTTAATCCTTTCTTCTACTTCGATTCCTGATAATCCTCCGAGGCGTCTGAAAAGATGACCTCGAGACCTTCTAGTTTAGAATATTTTTAGAGTGCTGCCGATGGGTAGCTTCTCTACATGTCTTGTTCATGACTATTTTCTTTTAGCCTATTTACTAGATGTGTAAAATACAGTAGTAAATATCAATAAATAATTTTTAAAAACTATTTTCAGCACTATATTTATTTAATGATTCCTAAATTGGTTTCACCAACCGTGGTAAGTGAAAATCGTGTGTTGTCCCCAACAGATTTTTATTTTGCCTACGTTGTTCTATATCGTAATATCGTAATAAAAAAATCAACCTTTTCAACTGAATCGTCCGGGCTCCATACCATTGTGTATAGGCAGCCATGCGGAGACGAAAGCCTTTCTCGTAAATAAAACACAAAGACACATTTTAAGGTAAATAACCCTACACAATACATGCGCACAATTCGATTAATAAAAATAATGGAGCCAACACAGAGGAACTGACGACTCCATAAAAAAGATTGGTGCTTAGCATAATGACCAATAGAAGCTATCAAGAGATTGGTTGACAGTCGTGACGTTTGGAGTCCCGTGACCCGGAAGGTCTGATAAATAATGAAGAACGCTTCCTAGGTCCCAATATCGTCCGTCACGGGATGACGGTCTGCATATTACACTTAACACGGGAAATCCATTTTCATCTGGCATAACCGCGGGGAAGGTTTATATCGACACCTTTGGTTAAGTGCCTAAAATATGCGATCCACTTATGAAGCAATATGTCAAGAATCGAGGATTGTGCAATACAGTACCATCAATTTCTTTGTTTAATATGAATGTCACAATATTTTCATCTTTTTTGTTTATTTTTCATATAATTCATATCGTCGGACAATTAAAAAAAAAAAAAAAAACTGGTGCGCCCAACAAACGACTTTTACTTAATTCTGTTGTTAAAGTAAATTTAAGAATTTTTAAATACATTTCAAGATACAAATAAATGGTTAAAAAAGTAATTACGTGTACTTTTAATTTCAATAGAAGCTCGTGTTTTATTAAATAATCTATTATATTTTTATCTACAAAAGTCAGTTAGTTTTGTCGCCCTTCCATTACTCGCGATTAACCTATTAAATTCCGTGTATTAGGTAATATTTTTTCTAAGCTCTTTAGCTATCCAATTCTTAGCTATATTATTCTTGTATTCAAAATTGTAATTCTTTAAGCATTATTCAACTCTAACTTTAGTTAAAAGTTTTTCAATTTATTTGAACAACGGATGTATGTGAAAGACGTTTGTTGCGGGCACCAGATTTTCATCAACATAATTACAATAAATGTTAATTTATAATATAAATAAATAAATTAGTTATATGTGTTGTATTCTACTATTCATAATTTTGTTTAGTTATTCAAAAGCTAACAAGAACAGCTTAAAAATATTCCAGTTACTTATTTTTAAATTTATTTAGCTGTCAATACAACTAATTATATACATCAAAACAACAACTATCTGATTTAGAATAATATTTGCGATGACAAATCTAATACACTTTGTAATGTATTGTAATCAAACAAGAATAATAATAATAATAATAGGCTTAGCGAACCCGAAGGTTCGATGCCGATACCACCAAATTCCGCTTACACAGGCTCGTCCAATGTTCATCATTCAAGCCCAAGCTCCCGAGATCAGCCTTAACGCAATCCTCCCATCTCCGCTTCGGCCTACCTTTCGGACGCCTACCAGTCGGATCAGCAAATACCAACTTTGTCGGAATCCGCTCGTCATCGAGCCCAACAACTTTACTCGCCCATTTGAGTCTCCGCGATGCAATCAGCTCAACTATATTCACAGGATGCAAGTTCCGCAATTCCGCGTTGTGCAACCTTCTAAACTCCCCAGTGGCCTCATCTCTCTTTGGACCAAATATTTTACGCAATACCTTATTTTCGTAAACCTTAAGCCGTTGTTCATCCTTCAAAGTAAGCGGCCACGTTTCACATCGTAAAGAACCGTTGGAAGAATAATAGTTTTATAAATTCTAATCTTTAAGTTTTTAGATAGAAGCAGCGAACTAAGTAACTCAGCAACTGAATAATAACACGCATTTCCCACCTTTAACCGGGACTTTATTTCTTCCTGGATTTCATTTTTTCTAGTTATAATTGAACCTAAATCAAACAAGAAGCGAAAAGAAAATTTGCTTGGCTGGACACACGTTCTATTTTTACAGGTAAACTATGAGGAAATAACAACAAACCATGCTTTTTCAAGTATAGGTAAATAAGTTCAACGGTTTCAGACTTGAAGACGTCAATCCAATCTGCAATGTATAGTGATTATGTAAACACACATCAGAAAACAATATGAATGTATACATTATATATCTTGAATATAACCTAATAATTGTCAAATGCGTCCCCTCCCGCAAGAAGTTCCAAGTTCTGGGCAAATTGGTGCTCCGCAGTTGGTTCTTCAAAGTAAGTTAGCACGCTAGATAAATGGCTCCAAGCCCTACCCAAGTTCCCTTGATAAGCTCTCTCGGTTAAGGCAACTTAATCCAATAAATATTAAACTATATGTTAATATAGAAACTTTCAGTTAATTAGAGAAATATTTATTACAAAAAAAATAAAGAGGAATCCCAAGAAAATACGATACTTGCACTTATTTTAAATTTCAGTACTAAGCAAAATCCTAGTGTTTAAAAATCAGTCCGCCATGTCTAGCGACTTTCTATCCTCGTGTAACAAAAAAAAAAGTTTTAGATACGTCTTGTTTGGAATCGTTAAATAATAGAAAGTCATTTTTACTTCACAGATACAACTTTAAAAGTAAACCATAACCTCTCAAAATCATCCACATTTTCTCGATTCGGAGATGTACCTCAAGGTAGCATCTTTAGCTCAATCCTTTATTCCGTTCATACAGCTGATATTCATATCCTAGCACTGTCTTAACAACGTAATGACACATGTTTGTTATAGGTAAATAATGAGTCTAAAAATCTGTTGACCCAAACCCTTCAGCACATACCGCATCCATTTTAGAAATAGAAAATGGCATCAAAAGTTAAGAATTAAAATAAATCCCATTACCCTTTACTCTTCGTCGCAAACCTATGAATGATTGTCCCATCGTATGCTTGAGCAATATTCCACTTAACCCAGTTGAACAAATCCGGTACCTAGGACTCCATCTGGACAAACTTCTCACTTGGAAACCTCACACTCGACAGAAACTACAAGAAACTGCTACGGTACCGATTACTACAAAATAACCGGGGTCACTTGTAGCTGGGTGGCTAGCATAACAGCCTCCTATGGCAAAGGTCACGGGTTCAAACCTTAAAATCCTTAGTTATGCCGTCCTTCCGTTAAAAAGGTGGTCCCGAGTCTGCGCGATGCCAGGTACTCGTTAAAGATCCCTATCTTAATAAAACTTGGATAGGCAAAATTTAGTACTCCCACTGTAGCATCGTCCGATTAGCCATAGTAGCATAAAGGGACGTTGAATAAATAAACAAACTACAACATTTACTTGACAAACACTCAAAACTACAAAAAAAAAAAAATTCATATTACCATCATCAGGCCTATATGAACGTATGGGATTGTGTTAAGGGTTACGCCAAATTATCAATTCCTCCCTTGTTAAATATTTGCAATCCAAAATCCTAAATGACTAAATATTCCATTAGTCACTGCGTTAGCCTGAACATACCTCCTTCCACTACAAACTACCAGCCCACTCAAACCCACTAGTTCGTACACTCTCATCTCCGATAATCCTCCGCGCGCCTAAAAAGACGATGGCCTCAGGATCTCCTGAATATATTAACAATGAAGTGCTACCGCTGTAGTAGGTAGTTTCTTCACGAGATGTTTTTAAGCCTATAATTCTAGTGTTGCTAATATATTCGTATGGTTTAGCGTATATACAGTTGTAAAAAGACTATAAAAAAAAAAAAAAAAAAGAAACAAGAAGCTGATTTATGCTACCTCAAAAATAATATACTTACATTTTCATCTTCCAATTAATTACAAAAACTAATTCACTTGACTATAATAATTTTTGGACTAAAAGAGTTAGTTTGTGGTTCTACTAAACACGGAATCACACCCCAATGCAACCCTTACTATGGAATAGAAACTCGTGAGACACATATATTATCAACATTATGCAATTATGATCAGAAAACCTTACCTGTAATTAGCGTCCAATGGCGTTCCTTGTATAGCTACGTTATCGTGATCCCGCCTGTTCGTCCTCCACCAGAAATAGGCAGCTTGTGTTGAAGTAGCCAGCTGGGGTGAAAATCGGCATTCTAGGGTAAGATCTTCCCCTTCTCTAGTATCTCTAGCCTCCTCATTCCCTCTGCTTCCCTCTGGAAGAAAAAAATAAAGAAAATTTAATTATAATAATAAATAAATAAAAATTTATTAATTTATAAAAGATAAGGTGAAAAAAAAAGTCGAATCTACAAACAAAAAAGGAAAAACTACAAATCAGCCTATTAGAGTATATTTCAATGCTCTAAATATTATTGAAAAATATTTTATTCGATTTGTGTCACTCTCAACTACCTTCTGCATATTGTTTATAATGTTGGATAAAACTTTTTTCTTGATTTTCAACTTTCCATGATTAAAAAAAAAAAGAAATAAATAACTTGGAAAAATATTTTCTATGTTTTCTTCTTCATGTTGTAATAAAAATCATTTTTCATATTTTCCCGTATTTTGTAAATGTTAAAAAAAAAAAGTGTTTCGAATCAATAAAATTAAAAATACTTTGCATTAAGACATTTGAAAAATTCGTGACTGTTTCATAATAATACACAGATCACCAACATAATATTGATACCCGTTTAATGTTACATCAATATAAAATGTTAAATCGAAATGGCCAATTTTGTTTTAGGAAATTTAAAAAACGAAGATAGAAATGGTATAGAGTAAATTTTTGGTCCGAAAATATATGAGGCACCTGGATAATGTAAAGGGCTACACAACGCGGAGTTACGTAACTTGTACTCCTCTAGTATTATTGAAGTTGTAGTATCGAAATAGGGGTGCAACGCTGGCATTCTTAGTAAAGAACGAATTCCTACAATGTTAATAAGTCCTGAACTGACAGATAGGAGTATAGTATAGTATAGGCGAGGCCTGAGTGGAAGGATTGTGTTTAATCGGATGTCGGTATTTATTTGATCGAATTATGTAACATAGGTGGTTAGGCATCGAACTTTCGGGTTCGTTAGAACTTTCTTCTTTAAGAATAAATAATGCCTCAAATTTTTTTTTTTTTTTTTTTTATAGAATAAAACTTTATTCTGGGACAATGTCCCTTAAGAATAAAAATTATGAACTAAATTATAACAGGCCAAAAACAATATATAACTACAATTAAATAACACAAGAATGAAAAAAAATAAAATAAAAAATAAAGGGTCATAGTGCCATCTCTATTTACAAATTCTATAAATAAAGAAATAAGAATAAACATAAAATGTAACTTTTACATCTTATTAAAGTAAGTGCATTAAAGTAAAATTCACCTTACATAAGTTGGCATAATAAAAATTAGCTAACATCTGTCTGAAGAGAAAGGAAGTATTGAAAGAGGAGGGATTTAAAAGATGATAGGGAAGGAGCATGACGGATGTTTGAAGGGAGAATATTCCATAAGGAAGTGGAACGGGCTAAAAAGGAGCAGTCATATTTTTTGGTTCTATGGAAAGGAGTGTGGAGGTCGGACAGACGGGTTCTTGTTTCCTGGTGATGGGTTGAGGATTTAAATAACAGAAGGCTGTAGACATAAAATGGATGGTGGGAGTTTATGATTTGATAAAGGAATGATCCAAGGAAATATTGTCTTCGAAAGTTTGGGGTTAACCACTGAGATACGTGCGACCGTCTTGAGGTACCGAACACAAATCTTAAGAAGCAAATCTTATTTTGAATTTCAAATTTCACTTTGAAGTGCATCGTGAATCAACAAATCTCAGTACAATGTATCGCTCAACATCTTGTATTCCTGTTTTAGTCAAAATTTCTTCTCTAGATATGTAAGTGAATTTTAAAATTGTATAAACAATTTTATTCTAATTATATTGTATATTATCATTTATATTTTGATGAAATAAATTCCGAGTTAAATTTAATATTAAACTTTTTAGAGACACGTCTTTTTATCTCGAAAGGTGAGAAATAAATTATATTAAAAAAAGTAATTAAAAATATATCACTTTGAGCGCTTTTGTTGTGATGAAAATAAAAAACTGAAATAAAATTAGTGTCAGACCTTTTTGGGTGAAATTTTAATGTGAAACAGAGGCGGTGTTTGCAGGGCAATTCATTCGAGACGATTAAGGTTCTTTAGGGTCATTACTCATAGTAGAAATTTCTTCCCTAATTTGCCAACCATTTTTTTTTCCATCTTCTAGCTTAGCATGCTTAAATAATTGCGGTCCTATTTTTATATTCAAAGAGATTAACCCCTCTTCTGCCATTGTTTCCATCTTGTATTTATTGCACGCTCTTACATAATTCAAGATATAGCTGAATTATGATTATTAAAATATTAAAAAAAAAAAATAATAAAAATAAATAAGACGGAGAGATGATGTGTATAGATGTTGTCTCTTAAGCACGGATCAATGTTAACCATTAAATGAGAGAAGTTGGTTCAGGGTGCAGTCAATATAACAAACAATTAAGCGTAAGCTTAATTTATTGGTACCGACGTTTCGGCCTAAATTATAGGCCTTCTTCAGGGTGATTGTGTGGACAGCGGAAATTCCAGTTAGGTTACCTTTGTAAACATATTTCTAATAATCAAGATATATACATTTTTTTTACTTAACTAAATACAAACATGGAAAGGTTTTGTGGGACTTAGTTATTAGAACTAAGGGGCATAAAAACGTCAAAATATAAATTTTTCACGAACACTGTAGTTTACTTATTATATAATTTACATATAGGGAAGTAAAAATAGGCTTTTAACTAGAACTTAATTTATGTATAACAAAGACGTTGACTTATCTCTGTTAAACTAAACAAAAGTTAAATCATTTATGCGAAGAGTTTTAGAAAAATATTAGCAAATATTGCGTTTGTTTGCTCGACTTTCTCTTCGCAACTTGAATGGCAAATTGCAATTAATAGTACCTCCGTACTGTCCCTAAATTAATTTGAAAATTCCAGTATTTAACTTCCCAGTTTGGGTGGAGTTCAATTTACAAAAGCCAACCTTATCCAAAGCGATCCTTAACCTACGTCTCATATTTGACTTGACCCTTGGTAGAATTCGAATTGTTTCATAACGAATAGGACTAAAACGCAGAGGAGTTAGTATTTTATTAATTAGTTTGAATTGTAGGAGACTTATTGTTCATAAGTCACTAATTATTACTCCTTACTTTCACTTACCTTTAAATGAAATATTTCGTGAGGAAAATTACGCCCATCATAACAATTATTGAATCCAAGTGTCCAAAAAAAAAAAAAAATCTAAGATCCGCAATATAGTCTAAGCATTCTTTTTATATTTTTAAATTATATTACCAGGTAGAATTGAAGTTATAACCGGGATCGATAAAAATTGGGCTTGTTTTAATTGTTTCATTATCCATTAACCTCATATCTTGTAGGTGACAAAGATCTTCAGGAATCCTTAGTTAAAAAAAAAAAAATCGAATCTCTAATGGTATTTATTTTTTTTTTAAACTGATATAAAAAAACAGAGGTAAGTGAAAGTCGTGTGCTGTGCGCAATAGATTTTTCGTTGAAGAATTTTTAATAAATGCACTATATACCCTATTAGTTTATATACAGATGGCAATAGTGAAGGGAGTCGAAGCTTAAAATAATCTAGTTTACAAATCCTGACAACGAATGCTTTTAATCTAGGACTTAAATAACGAATTGGACAGGAGGGCTACAACCAAGACTTGTAGGTCACTTGCGCCTGCAACTAATTGGAGAAACACCTGCTATGCGTTAATAATGCCAGCTTCGGAGTCGTAAAATTCAAAGCAGTTAAACACTTCAGAGAAAATCGCACTTCATTGCTCACCTGGGGCTTTAAAGTACAAGTCAGGCAAAAATGAGAAAATTTCGGAAGAAAAACTCGAATACATTTTTACTGAATAATGCAACCGTAAACTTCATTAAGACGAAATATCCTCAACAGTAAAGATGTTTAAAAAATGTTTTTTTTTTAATGAGATTTTTTTAAAATATATATTTCTTTGCCCAAACGTCAAGATGAAACGAAAAACTCTCAACCAGCGACTCAAAGTACTGTTATGCCCCAGTATAGTTTTTGAAAATAATAAATCATTTTGTAATAATTTTCAGCGTTTTTCGAATAGCCAGGAAGGTTAGGATTGACCAAGACAGAGCGTTTTTTATTTCTTCAACCAGCAACAGGTTTTTTTTGGTCACTCGTGTCCAGAAAGTTTCAAACTGAAATCACCTGCCGACCCGAAACGCGATTTTCCAGGACACTGCAAATGTTTCAGCGGCTAAACAGGTGCGCAGAAGAACCCCGAATTTCAGGAATTCAAGGAACCTGCTAACCGTTCAGACGCCAAAACGTGTGCAATATAAACACACCTAAAGATGCTTTTATACTACACCGAGTGCAAACCCTCAGCTTTAGGTCAGGCGCGTGCTCATATGTCTGTGGGTGTACGTGTATTTATTCACAATATTATTACGTGCCTTTTAAATATTATTGTTATTATTATTTGTATGTAAATGTACGTTTGTAATCTCTAATATTTGCTACATGTTTTGCTAAGTTATATTCTGCACAATAAATTTTCTTCAGTATAGAATTATTTTTATGACATTTATTATGTATAAATTATAAAAATTTTATTTATATATTTGAAATATATAAAATATGAAAATATTTCAAATAATAAATTATTTATGATGTTTATTGTATGAAAATACGAGGCATGTTTTTTAAGTAAGTACCGTTTTGGAATTAAAAAAAGAGGTACAAAGATATCGCAATAATTTTATTTTTACATGAAAGCCTGTACCTTAATCTACTTTTCTACATAATTTCCATGAATTTTGAGGCACTTGTCATAACGCGGCACCAGTTTTTGAATACCCTCCTCAAAAAATTCTGCCGCCTGACTTGTTAACCACTGCATCACTAATGTTTTGACTTCGTTATCGTCTTGAAGACGCCGAATGCACAGGTGTTTATTCAAGTGCAGGAACAAATGGTAGCATTGTCTCATTACGAGGCAGAAACTCGACTAGCAATACTCCTTTTCTGTCCCAAAAAACTGTACACATGATTTTCCGGGTAGAAATTGTTTGTTTAAACTTCACTCTTCTGGGTGATGATGAATGTCGCCATTCCATGGATTGTTGTTTTGATTCTGGTGTGACGTAGGCCACCCATGTTTCGTCAACGTCGTTTAACAAGTCAGGCGGCAGAATTTTTTGAGGAGGGTATTCAAAAACTGGTGCCGCGTTATGACAAGTGCCTCAAAATTCATGGAAATTATGTAGAAAAGTAGATTAAGGTACAGGCTTTCATGTAAAAATAAAATTATTGCGATATCTTTGCACGTTTTTTTTTAATTCCAAAACGGTACTTACTTAAAAAACATGCCTCGTATTCTATTCCTTTGATGTACCTTTAGTTTTGTGGATTTGAATAAATTGACCATTCCATCTTGTTAACATTGATAACAAAAGAAAAAATTTAAAAAAAAATGGGTAAATCTTACAATTTGAACGAATTCGATATCCAACTTAAGAAGAAAAGAGCAAAAATAATTTTTAATGCAATTTTTTTTTGTTTTTTGTACATGCGAACAGTAATATTGATGTATAATATACCATTGGTAAGATATTATAGGTGGCTTACAAATTAATCATTTTCACGACAAAAATAAGAATCCTGTAATCGGAAACGTGTAGGCAATACCTGATCAGTCCATACTCATTAGCTAAATGTACAGTATAATTGACACTCGGTTTTAGAACTGACGGCCCTTTAAGAGATAAAATTTTCAAACCTGATGGGTTGAGGGTCAGTTTTAGCATTCAATTGACCTGTTAGTCCTTTTAGATTGCATAGGTTTTACTGCTGTGTAAATATTGTATGAATGTTGTATTTTATCAATGTCCGAAATGGTATGTATGTTAATACAAATGTAATATTATTAAAAAAAAAATTTGCTGTTTAAAAAAAGAAATATTATATAGAAAGAATGAACTGGTTAGAAGCCAATAAATATTTATAAATCCTATTCTTTTATTTTTTTTTTTAATCCTTCATCACTTAAACATACAATATACATAATACCGCCTACCACGTATATACAAAAGCAATAATTATCTTTTATTTTTTTAATGTAAACGAAATTTTACTTACACTAACTTATCTATGAAATATATAGTTAAGAAAAGCATTGCGATAGTGAAAGTTTTCGTATTCCATATTTTTCTGGAAGCACACCATTTAGAGTCCTTGAATCCAAATGACTAGCAAGAAAACGAAAAATTGTATAAAAAATGAAATTCCATATTTTATGATGCTTGAAATGTTCCTTTATATCACGCATTTTGCGCATGCTGAAAATTTTCTTACGTACGTTTCATTCTGGTTGAAACAGTATGACAAGGCCGAAATGTCGAATATTTTCAATTTTATTACACTCTAAGTAACTTATATATATATATATATATATATATATATATATATATATATATATATATATATATATATATATATATATATATATATATTGTTTGATCAGTTCTCGACTGTTGATAATTTATGTTTCTGTTGTTCTCAGTTTTCAGTCAATCAATAAAACATTTTATTATGCGACGTTTCGAGAATTTATTATTCTCATAATCATGCCTTAACAGCGGAAAAACACAAAAAACAGAACATTAATATTATTATACAATAATTAATATATGATGTTATTGTTAGAGATATAGAAAAGAGTACATTAAACAATGAATACTCATACAGTAGGCACATAGATATTTTAATTAGAATTTACATTAAAGATTTTATTATCAATTTCCTTACAATTTTGGAGAAAATAGTGTCTTAAATATACATGTGTGTATATATATATATATATATATATATATATATATATATATATATATATATATATAAATGTTTGCTCTTTTCACCATCCGTTAGTTATCAAATTCTTTCAACTTGTATGTTAAGCCGTTTCTTGCAAATGTTAACAAAATGGTATGGTTATTTTTTTTTCAAATCTACATAATGAATTTTATTGAAATATCGGCATTTAAGCCTTTTCAGACTATTTAATCAGAAAAACCCTACTTCATATTAAAAGCAAAGTTTTGGAAAAAAAAGTTTTTTCGTTAATAGTGACACGCGTACATAGGTAAGATAAAGATTTTAAGAAGAAATGTTATCTTATTTATAATGCTTTAAAATGTCATGCAAGAATCTACAAGATTAAAGGTGCCAATTTCCGAAACTTGGCATTAAATTTTACATCGATAAATGTAAGTTTAATCAAACTCGTTATAGCCGTTTTAGAGACAATCTTTGGTTTTGCTCTTTTTTGGTTTTGTTGAAAAAGTTGCTGTAACATATCAGGCATAAACTTCTTGTTTTCCGAGCTAGACAACACAGAGACCTTTTTGTGGGAATTCGTCATTTCGGCTGAGACCATAAAACGTGTATTTCTGGTTAAAACTCGAATTCGAAAATTTCAACCATCGCAATGGTTTCCCTTACTATATATATATATATATAAGAATAGGTAAGAGAAAGTAAAAACAGAAATAAATTTCCATATGGTAGTATGAGTAATGTTGTCCAAATGAATATAGTTTTTATAAATTTTAAATTTTAAATAATCTTACACGGAACCCTCACACAAGACTAAAACGACAAGAAACTGCCCGCATATACCGATTATTACAACACTTACTAGACAAACGTTCAAAACTTCCAATTCACAACAAAAAGCTCATTTATATTACTATCATCAGACCCATCTGGACATATGGAATCGAGCTTTGGGGCTCTACTAAGCCATCTAATTCCTCCCGTATCCAATCCTTACAATCCAAAATCCTTCGCAAATTCCTAAATGCTCCTTATTTCGTCAAAAATAAAATCATCTATAACGACCTTAAATCCCATTTGTTGCAGACCTTTCTCGTACCAGATATACCACTTTTAATTTCAAACTCCCAACCCATATAAACCCTCTTGTCTGGCAACCTATCAACCTCACATATTCCTGACAACCCTCCGAGGCGATTAAAAAGAAGCTGGCCTCGAGATCTACTTAAATTAACATCGAAGTACTACCGCTGGATAGTTTCTTCACAAGCCTTTTACGCCTTTTATTATAATTCATAACTTTTACTTATTGTATTTATATAATATACAGTTGTAAAATTCAATAAAATAAAAAAAAAATTAAATAACAATAAACAAAAAATAAGGTTATTGTAAAAAGCTACTGTTATGCTCCTATCAGGAATCTGAATAGTTAAAGAATTTGAGATGCTGAAGAATACATAACCATAATCTCTGTCGAAGCTACTGAACATTCTGAACTTAGTTTTGTAATCCTTTTCTAGAGAAAAAGAAGAAGACGCTTCTATCGAAGAAGCTACCACTTCACTAAACCCACTAATGGGTTTTAGTGAAGCGTAAGCTTGGCCGCAGTAAATGGAGGGGTTTCTGTTTTAATATTTTACCCTCTAGGCAGGCCTCGAACCCCTCCTTGATGGCTGACAGATGGCTCCGTGGATAAGTTTTTTGGAGCAGCGGTTGCAGATTTGTTTCTAATAGCTCCCTCATTCAGGGCTTATCGCTTATCGCTGGGAGAGTGTTAGGACGCCTTAATACTCGGCTTTTATCCCTACAGCTCAACCCGTCATATCATATGTATATGTTTATATATAAACATAATACACATACTTCTATAAATTATACAATTAAAATCTGGTGCGCGCAACACACGACTTTCACCTACCTCCGTTGTTAAAATCAATTTAAAAGTTTTTAAATACATTTAAAGATAAAAATGAATTGCTAAAGAATAAATCTCAATAAATAATCTGTGTTTTAGTAAATAATCTATTATATTATTATATATGACGATCTGTTGTTTTATCGGCTTTTCATCACTCTCCGTGAACTTTTACAATATTACGTATATGATAATATTTTTTCTAAATTATTTAGCTTTCCAACGGTATATTAATCATCTATATTGCTGTTCGTATGCTCAAAAATACAAAAATTGGAAGAAAAAAAAATTTCCTCTATTATTTTTTCGTTGGATATCAAATTCGTTTTAAATATATCTTTTCACGTTATTTATCAATGCAAATAAGATGACATGATTATTTTTTTTTTAAATATAGAAAATTAAAGGTACTTAATGAAGTGAGAATGGGTGACTTTGTGTGTATATATGGTAGAAGTTTGTTCAGGGTGCAGTCGATAGAACACACAATTAATAATAAACTTAATTTAATGGTGCCTACGTTTCGGCCTAAGGGAGCCCGTGGCTGAGTGGCTAGTCTCTCATGCAACAGGTTCTGAGTTCGAATCCCAGTCCCGGCGGGACTTTTATAAGGATGTAAATAAATGGGGACTCACTCACAACCTCTCCCTCGGGTATGTGAGACCAAAGGGTGGCCACTCACAAAATTAGTCGTAGGGAGTGATGACCCTACACTAAAAATAGCATCATGAAACGCGAGTGTAATCTTCCAGATCACACCGCGAGGCCCAGGGCCTGCACGGCCTGTCGCGCCACTGAATGAATGAATGACGTTTCGGCCTAAATTATAGACCTTCTTGATGGCTATAAAAAAAACATAGATAACAACCAGTAGTAGAATACAATATATATAGATCATAAGAAAGATCACAGAGAAATATGTATACATACGTATTCACTATATTTTGTATTATAATGTTTCACATTTTATGAAAGTATGGACATTTTGAACGTCATAGATTTTTAACTTTTTTTCACTTACTGTTAAAATTATTTTTTAACTTTGTTTCATATTTTTATACTGTATATACATTTTAAAATTGGTAGTTTTAAATTTTACTTTTCTATTATATAATTATTCACCTTTTATTGAAATTCCTTTTCCCCCCCCTGGTTTCAATTATTATTATATTTATCAAATGTCGTAACTACTATTTCACTTTGTTTGTAATTTTAAGTATAATTTATTTTTCTTATCATCTTTATATATTGTATTCCACTACTGGTTGTTTTTTTATTTTTTTTTTTTATTTTTTTTATGCCCCTGAAGAAGGCCTATAATTTAGGCCGAAACGTCGGCATCAGTAAATTGTGTTTATTCTTAATTGTGTGTTCTATTGACTGCACCCTGAACAAACTTCAACAAAAAAAAAAAAGGTACTTAAGAGTAATTTTTTCTCTGGACTATGCTGAGGAGCCATGTTTCCGAACCATACAACATTATGCTTACTACCAAAACTTTGTATATCAGCTTCTTCGTTTTTACCAATATATATTTGTTCCAACAAAAAAAAATATATACATTTATAAAATCCGGTTCGATGGTAAGGGTCGTGAAAATGCGAATAATGATAATGGCAACCTATTTATTCGGAATTTCGAGCATGTTAAACGAGTTATCTGTACGTTAACTAACGAATCCTCGAATTTAAGGCACAGACATAGAACACTGACAATGTTTGCATTAACTCGGGTCAACAGAGAGCTCTTTGCATACAGCTCTCAAAGAAGCTAGATAAAAGGAAGACCTGTTAATATTCCAACTCGGGGGTTAGAAACACGTCCAGGCGAACTACCTTTATGACGGAGAGCTCCTTTGTGGACGACGATTGAATCACCTGAGGACCACAAAACCCAGCGGTCACACGGTTCGCAAATAACTAAACTACGCCTTATGTATAATTCAAAACATTCATCCCTTTGCAGATCCAGAACCTTTCTGATCAACAGATGTCAGTCTTATATTTCTCAGCATAAACCTCTCTTTTCCGAGCTTCAAAATCATTATTATTCAAAAGGCATAAAGTTGAAATTCTCACATCAATAAATATTTCTTTTAGGAAACGGTTGTGAATTTCTAAATTTGTTCTTGTTTTCACTTTCCTGTAAGCCCGTATATAATTAGGCAACCTCGAAAATAAAAAGGAGTGGTTAACTTAAATTCCATATAGTATAATACGCCTTGGTGTTTTTCAACATCACAAAAATTAGCCAAACGGAAATTCAACGTTATACTATTAATCATAGAAATACAAAGACTTTTTTTTTCTTCTCTTTCTCTTTAAGTTAAAAATCTGGTGCGTGCAACACACGACTTTTACTTACCTGCGTTGTTAAAATCAATTTAAGAATTTTTAAATATATGTAGTGATTTTAATTATTTTTAATATATGTTAAGGAGAAAGAGAAGAAAAAAAAATCTTTGTATTTGTATGATTAATAGTATAACGTTGAATTTCCGTTTGGCTAATTTTTGTGATGTTGAAAAACACCAAGGCGTATTATACAATATGGAATTTAAGTTAATAATTGTTGAAGATTTAATTGAATTGAATTTCAATATAAACATGTGTTTTATTAAATAATCTATTATATTTGTATCTACAAAAATCAGTTAGTGTTTGGGGTAATCACCTCCAACTCAAATGTCAAGATGATTACAAATAGGGGCTCTGCTTCCTTGACATGCCGCCAGGTGGCAGCACGGTCAACATGAATTTCCCTTTTCAGGAACCAGAAACTGCTAAGTTTTATCGGCTTTTCATCATTCTCCATTACCCTTTATAATTCCGTGTATCAGATTCAGATATCCAACGGTATATTATATATCTATATTACTATTCTTGTGAAAATGTCAGCTGATGCGCCAGATGGTAACAGTCGCACTTAACTTCGTCTCTGAGATTTTTGATTTTTCAAAAGGATTTTCATCGATTCCAGTCTCGAAAAAGTTGCCAGCTTTTTGGACATCGACAGCAGTAAGGTTTGGAGTATTATTTCGGTAAGCAGAGTTATTTTTTTTACCGCAAGCAGTGAATGCAGAGTCAATAGGCTTGACACAAAGGGTAGCCATATTTCATCATATCAGCTGATTGCTGATATTGGGAATATATACTTATTACTTGTTTCCCTATGCGATATTTTCATCAAGTGATGTCTTCTAAAACTTCAAGTAAAAGATCAAGATCAGCAGGTTCAAATTCGTCTCCCACTAAACAAAGACCCCGTCGTGATAACAATAAGAAATTACCAACACAAGCGAATCCTTCAAGTAACACTTCAAAATTTGAACCCCAGCCTGGCCCATCATCACAGGAGATGACAGATGAATCTCCTTTTTTCACACCAAATCCATTTCAAATCCTCCATAGTGAAAAAGAAGACATGGAATCTGCCCCTACACCCAGGGAACCACCACCTCCCCCGATATTTGTCAATAATATTTAAAATTTTCAACTTCTTTGTGCACAACTCAATAAATTAACCAACCCTGGTAGCTACTCATGTCTGAATAGAACAAATGACACTAAAATATCTCCGGATAGTGCTGAAACCTACAGGAAAGTAGTAAAATATCTGACAGACACCAAAGCCGAGTTTCATACTTATCAGCTACGCCAGGAGAGAGCACTGAGGGTTGTAATAAGAAACTTACATCCCTCAACACCAACTGAAGTTATTAAAGAAGAACTGATGGAGATGGGATATAAGGTGCGCCAAGTCACCAACGTTTTGAAAGATAAAGTTCAACTTCCAATGTTTTTTGTTGATCTAGAACCATCGACAGAAGTCGAAAAAATCTACGATCTTAAACGGCTGTACGACACCTGTGTAAGAGTTGAGAAGCCCTATATGAAGAAGGATATAGTCCAATGCCATAATTGTCAGGCATATGGCCAAACTAAATCTTATTGCCACCATATACCACGCTGGGTGAAATGCGTTGAAGAGCATAGGACAGGAGAATGCACTTAACCGAAGTCATCACCCGCAGTATGTGCTCATTGCCTCAAGGACCATCCAGCCAACTACAAAGGATGCCAAATATATAAAAATCTAAGGACCAGATTTCAAAAACCTCAAGAACCTGAAGCAGCAAGAATAACAAGATCTAGAAGAGAACCATCTAAGTTTGTAGATTCCAATGTCTCATTTGCCCACTTACTTGGAGGTGGGGACCAGAGTAATGAAGCCGAGGCCATGCCGAAACAACGTTTACCTCAGCATTCTCCATCCATTCCACAACAAACTATTCCGCAAAATTTACCTATTCTTCAAAAAACTCCTCAACATCAAATCTCTCATGTCCCTTCTCCATCAAATGTCACAGACCTTACCAGTCTCATGACATCCTTCATCTCCGAAATTAAATCTCTCGTAATGCCGCTAATATCACTCCTTACAAATCTAGTGTCAAATCTAATCCCTACCTTAAAAAATCCTTAAATGAATTCTCCTAACTCCTTATCCATTCTCCTTTGGAACGCGAATGGTGTTAGAAATCACACTGACGAACTGACAGCGTTGTTGCATGACAAAACAATTGACCTTGCACTTATTACTGAAACTAGACTAACCACTAAACAGTTTCTCAAAATACCACAATACATCACATACCGTACAGACCACCCAGACGGAACAGCTCATGCCGGTTCTTCTATCATTGTCCACCAATCCCTCTCTCATCATTTGCTCCCACTTCCTACCTATGATTTCCTGCAAGCCAAAGCAATAGTAATCAAGACTTTTTCCTATCCGGTAACCCTCACATCAGCATATTGCCCTCCCAAACACTCCATTTCCAACACCGAATTTGCATCCTTCCTGAATTCCTTAGGAAATCATTTCATTCTGGGTGGAGATTTGAACGCCAAGCACCAGCAGTGGGGTTCTAGAATCACGAATTCTCGTGGAAGAAATTTGCTGACTGCTCTGAATTCCCGACATTTTAACCTCCTACCTCCTGACTCCCCTACCTACTGGCCAACAGATCCTAACCGTAATCCAGATATCCTCGACTTCTTCATCCACAGCGGATTAGGCTCCCTGAACTATTCCGTAACTCGCCTTGATGAATTATCCTCTGACCATAGTCCACTGATCCTTAAAGTATCACTAACTCCTATTCCGAAACCCATTCCACCATCATTTATCCGAGGCCCTGTCAACTGGAACCTCTTCCGCCAAATCCTCACCGATAATATTGACCTCAGTGTTACCCTCAAAACACAGGATGACCTTGATGATTCCGTCTAATCCTTTACTACCGCCATTCAGCAAGCTGTCTGGACTGCCTCCTCTCCTAAGCACTCCAATAGAACTCCTCAGCAAAACCATTTACCTCAACACCTAGCTGACCTCATCCATGCAAAACGCCGAGCCAGATCATTATGGCAAAGAACCCGACACCCAACAGATCGCCGCTCCTATAACTTTTATTGTAGGCAATTAAAGCGGGAGTTGGCGACCTTCCGTTCTCAGTCCTTTAATTCCTACCTCTCCTCTCTATCAGCTCGAGATAATTCCCTGTGGAATGTGACCAAAAAGATCCTAAAATACCATAAAGTTTCCCATCCTCTCCGGCGTGGTGATGACTCCTGGGCTGCGTCTGATGAAGATAAAGCCGAGGAATTCGCCACACACCTCTCCAAAGTATTCACTCCTCACCCGGAATCTAACAGGAATCATACAACAACAGTTCAAGAATTCCTTTTCTCACCAATACCTCTTTCCCTACCTCCTAAAGCTATTAATCCATCTGAGGTGAAATATCTTCTTCAAAAACTAACCCTTCGTAAATCTCCTGGACACGATCTCCTTACACCCCAGATCCTGCGACAACTTCCCCAGAAAGCCATTATTTTTCTTACATACATCTACAACTGCATCCTTCGCACCACCTATTTTCCTCTCTCATGGAAATATTCCACAATCATTCTATTCCTAAAACCAGGTAAACCTTCCAGTAACACTTCATCCTACAGACCTATTAGTCTACTCCCCATCCTCTCAAAAATATTCGAAAAGCTCCTTCTAAAACCTTTATCTTTACCAAATAATCAACTCCCAGCTACCTCCATATATCTACAGACTTCTGCAATTTAAATCGTCAGTCCACTCCCTCCAAACAAGATCGCGCCATTCCGACCTTTATATTCCTACCCATCGAACAACAACTTTTGATCATTCCTTTATTGTCCGCTCCACTACTCTCTGGAATTCCTTACCTACTCATATCCGCCATGCTTCTTCCCTATCATCATTCAAGTCCCAGCTATTCCAGTACCTACTGTCATACCAAACAGACGCTCAATAAGATATTTCAAATAAAAAAGAAAATCTGTTATTTATTGTTTATATTTTTATAAGGATCAATAATGAATCAAGTTCAATGTTTAGTTTTGTTTAATGCACCAGAAGTTATTATTTATTTATTTTACTCTTTTGTTTTATTATATCTTTTCTTTATGTATCATTGTGAATAAGAAATAATTATATTCCTTTGGTCTTGTAGCCAGACACATTATATATATCTTAATTGTACATATGAATTGTTCTTAAGGGACTTTGTCCCAGAATAAATATCTTTTTCTATTCTATTCTATTCTAAAACGAATCCTGCCTATATTAGAATCTCACAACCTTCCTTCCCACCAGTTTGGTTTCCGTTCTCATCATTCCACTGTTCAACAAGGACTCCGAGTTGTAGACCATATTTCCTCAGCCCTCGAATGCAAAGAGTATTGTTCTGGTGCGTTTCTGGACATAGCGCAAGCTTTTGACCGGGTATGGCACGCTGGATTACTCTTCAAGCTTAAAACGCATTTACCACAGTCTCTTTACCTCATTCTAAGATCCTATCTCTCAAACCGCTCCTTTCAAGTACGCTGTGGTGTAGAATTTTCCAATGTTTAACCCGTTGAGGCCGGTGTTCCTCAGGGCAGCGTCCTGGGACCCGTTCTCTACATCCTTTACACCGCTGATATTCCTAATCATCCTGACACCTTTCTGGCAACATTTGCAGACGACACCGCCATCCTATCATCCAGTTCCGATCCCGAAACAGCATCCTTAATCCTGCAAAGACATCTTTGTCTTATCGAAGACTGGTGTGGTGCTTGGCGCATAAAGGTGAACGAGGCCAAATGCAAACACGTAACCTTCACTCTTCGACGAAACTCCTGTCCGCCAGTTTACTTCAATTCCATTCCTATTCCTCCTTCAGATACAGTCCGCTATCTTGGCTTACTTCTAGACAAAAGACTGACGTGGAATCGACATACAAGACTTAAAGAAAAGAACTCAATCGACGATTCGGACAGTTATACAGACTATTAAACAGAAAATCTGAACTTACAGTTGACAACAAATTATTAATTTATAAGACAATACTGAAGCCCATCTGGACCTACGGACTTGAACTGTGGGGGACAGCTAAACGTTCTAACATCAAACGCATTCAATCCTTTCAATCCAAAGTCCTCCGAATAATAGTAAATGTTCCTTATTATGTATCCAACTATACCTTGCACCACGACCTTAATGTTCCATTTATTTCAGACCTAATTCCATCCAATTTTTTCAAATTCCATCAGAACCTCATTGATCATCATAATCCTTTAGCACGATCCCTATCCAGCTCCACTCATCCATACAACCCACCTAGAAGGTTGAAACGGCAGTGGCCCCGAGATATATTGTTAATACGTATGCTGGAGTTCTGACACTGGTCAGATTCTCCTCTCAAGTGCGGTGTGATTGTGGCTGTGGCGCCCTCACTTAGCTTCCGCTGGCTCTCACCAGTGATGCGGCTGAGAGGGAGGCGCTGGGATCCTTTGGACTCTGCTTATCCTTCCACAAGTGGGGGAACAAGCTGATTGTAAATATTGTACATAGGTATGAATGTGACATGTTTTGTTTATTTATTTGTTAACTTCATTTATTTCTATTTATTTTGTCTACTTAATTTTGTTATTGTATACGTTTATTTTATTTTATGTAATTTGACATTCCTTTTGTTTATATTGTAAATATTGTATGAATGAGATCCTGTAGCACTATTATTATTGTCTATTAAGACAAATTGTAATATATACGAATAAAAAAAAACTATAAAAAAAAAAAAAAAAAAAAAAACTATTCTTGTGTTCAAAAACGAAAAAATTGCATAAAAAAATATGTTTGCACTTTTCTGCTTTATCAAAATGCTGTTTATCAAATTCGCTAAACTTAGATATTTAGCCATCCTTCATCAGTGCCATAAAGATGATTTGTTTTTTTTAAAGGTACTTCAGCAGAATAAGAATTTGAAAATGAAAGAAGGAGAATTAAGCAAACGATGTTTTAGATTTTCGGTATGTTCTCATATAGTATTAACAATGTTTTACTATAATCGAATTCAGCGCGAAAGTAAATATACATCCTTTTAAAAGTTTCCATTCAGAAATATTTAATTTGGAAATTAACCATTTTTTCAAATATTGTGTAAATTTAATTTTCGTAAGGATTCGAATCGTACAAAAATTATATTATATCCAATATTTATCAATATATACATATTTTTTTTCAATTCTATTTACATCTGCCAACAGAGGCCAACTCAGCGATTACACCCCTAACAATAATATCAATGTTTTCGTGTTCAATTTAGCTCCTGACAAAATGTTTCAGAAGTAAATAACATGGTTTCTTCACCCCCCCCTTTTTTTTTATTCTTCTAAAATTTAATTTTTATTTAATAAAACAAAGGCTAATAGCGATGAAATTCTATAAAAAATAAATAAAGAATCCCACTTTTTTTTATTTATTTATTTTTTTTTTTGCACCTTTTTATAGTTTTCTTGGAAAACGGCTATATCCCTTTTGATTAAACTCGCTATTTCAGTGCAGTATTTACTAGGTTTTGATATCAGGTAGGTTTCATTCATATTGAAGTAGTTTCACAGGACTTAAACGCCGATATTTTAATATTTCTACGTTTTTATTTTTTATTTATTGGAATTTACAACTGTATAATGGAATATACAGTTGTAAACGGATTCCGAGAAAGTTGGTATTCGCTGAACCGACTGGTAGGCGTCCGAAAGGTAGGCCGAAGCGTCGATGGGAGGATTGCATTAAGGCTGATCTCGGGAGCTTGGGCTTGACCGGTAAACATTGGACGAGTCTGTGCAGGCGAAGTTTGGTGGTATCGGCATCGAACCTTCGGGTTCGGTAAGCCTATTATTATTATTATTATATATTATTATAATGGAATATAACAAGTAAATTTGAGTGAAATATAAAAAGGCACGAAACACTTGTAGAGAAGCTTCCCAATGGAAGCACTCTAAAAATATTCTAAACTTGAAGGTCTCGGGGCCATCTTCTTTTCAGATGCCTAGGAGGATTGTCAGGGATTGAAGAGGAAGAAAGGATTGAAACAAGAGGATTTGGGTGGGAATGGAGTTTGTCATGAAAGGAATGGTATCTAGATCGGGCCAAATCAGCAACATACGGAACATTAAGGTCTTTATGGATGAGTTTATTCGTGACAAAGTAAGGAGCATTGAGGATTTTACGAAGGATTTTGGATTATAGGGATTGGACACGGCAAGAATTCGATGGTTAAGTAGAGCCCCAAAACTATACTCCGTAAGTCCATATCGGCCTTATGATAGTCATGTAGATGAGTCTTTTTTTAGTTAAGTGGAAGATTAGAAAGTTTGTCTAGTAAGTGTTGAAGTAGTCGAAAACGTCGTGCAGTTTCTTGTCGTTTCTGTCTAGTATGAGGGTTCCATGTAATTCGTTTATTACTACCTTTGGAATTAAATTAATATATTTGAAAAAAAAAAAATGACCATTTCATCTTGATAGCATTGATAAAAAACGGATAAATATGCGAGTTTGATCCATCTAAAGAAGAAGAAAGAGCAATAATACTTTTAAGGTTATAAATGTATAATATACCGTTGGAAAGCTATAGTGTTATATAGATGTATAATATACCGTTGAAAAGCTATAGTGTTATATAGATGTATAATATACCGTTGGAACGCTATAGTGTTATATAGATGTATAATATACCGTTGGAAACCTATAGTGTTATATACAAAGCTCTACAACGTAAAAATTCTTAAATTGATTTTTACAACGGAGGTAAATGGATGAATTTTTTTTTTTTTTTTTTTTTTTTTTTTGTGAGCAGAATAATAAATTTTATTGTTTAAAAAAGTAATATAATTTAATGAAATAATGTAATGTTGAGATAGCTATTAATTATATGTCATATATCTTGGAGTGGCTGAGAACTTAGCATAAGATTTAATCACTTTATTCACTGCTTTCAGGAAATCCTTTTCAGTAGAAACTTTCCTTCGAGCTCGAATAGCAAACATTCCAGCATCAGTACACACTGATCTGATTTCAGCACCTGTACTGTTAGGACAGAGCCGAGCAAGAAACTCAAATCGAATATCCCTCTCTACACTCATCGAGCGTGCATGGATTTTGAAAATATGAGAACGACCTTCTAGATCAGGCAATCCAAACTCCACTTTCCTGTTCAGCCTTCCGGGCCTCATCAAGGCAGGATCCAAAGTGTCAGGTCTATTTGTTGACATCAAAACCTTAATGTTACCTCTAGGATCAAAACCATCAAGCTGATTGATAAGTTCCAACATCGTTCTTTGAACTTCTTTATCACCACCAGCTCCATCATCAAACCTGGCACCACCAATAGCATCGATTTCATCAAAGAAAATTAGGCAAGCTTTTTTACTTCTAGCCATTTCAAATAGCACACGCAAAATGGATGAAATTGAAAAATACAATTAACTATAAATATGATCGGAAATCAGACGAGAGATTATATTACTTTAATTGCAAAAATAAATTGACATTTCCTTTTTAAAAATATATAAAAAATAAAATTAGAGGATTTTTGGTTGACTAGTTGAAAGGTAGAGATAGAATAAAAACTAAATATCATTACATCAAAGATAAACAAAATTAATGGATGGTTGCCTTCAAAGGTAGAGAAAATAAAAATATTTCAAGAATATTACATTTCTAAATATAATAATACCCCATTAGTGGTTCTTTGAGAGCTACAAAACATTTCTCAACAGAAAAAAAAAAGAAAAAAAATTGAATTTCTTCTCAAAAGAAATAATTATTTCTCCATCTCAAAGTTTAGTATACAACTGACATGAACCTAATCACTAGAATTGTAATCGTGACGAAATTACGTCCGAAAGGAAGTAGAAGCAACAAGCACCCCATGGCATTATAATACGCTTTGGGGACACGCGAGGATGCCGCGGTCGCGTGAGCGAAAAGAAACCATCGACGAGATCACCCCTCATCGAGCGACGATTCACAGTGAATAAATCACGGGCGATACGATACGCTAGAATGGAAACGCACCTGCTTGGATGTCAGGTGTGCTCAAGTCTTTTGGGGGGTTAGAACTGCGGTCTATTGTTGGCCCTGTGTTCGACATCATCGGATCCCCTGATGAGCTTAGCATGAGATTGCTCTGATAATAGTCAATAGATCATTAAACTGTAATTCTGTATGAAAGGAGAGACACAATACAAATAAGACTCCATTATAATATCGGATTACGGTGGATCGATCGCCATAACATACAAGAGACTGAAAATCTCCCGTCCAATGAACAAAAACGATAAAATCTGGTGCACGCAAAACACGACTGGAAACATACTTCTAACAACATGTCGTACTTTATCACTATTAAAAATGTCCTAAATAAAATATTACTCAATAAAGAATTGTTTAAACAATGGGGAGCCCGTGGCTGAGTGGCTAGCGCGCTAGTCTCTCATGCTACAGGTTCTGAGTTCGAATCTGCGGGGCTTTTATAAGGATGTAAAAAAATTTGGATTCACACCGTCAGCCAAATGGTGGCCACTCACAAAATTAGTCGTAAATTATACTGAAGATTACAAAGTGAAATAGTAGTAATGATATAATATTGATAAATATAATAATTTCTTAAAACAAAAGGGGGAAAGAAATTTTAATAAAAGGTGTGTTAATTTTTTACAGTTTTTAATTAATTAATTACTTTCAATTAAGTAATTGCAGTTAATTTGTTCATACTTTAAATTTTTATTTTTTCACTGATTTTTAAGCAACTTCTGGTGTGTATTAGCTCCTAATATTTTGCTGAATATGATGGTTTAATGTCTTCTTTTACCTTCAAAAATTTCATCAAAATCGGGGAGGCATAGGCTTCTTGTTAGATCCCCAATTAAAACTAGATCAGCCATTACAGTTTTGAACGTCATAAAATGCATAATTAATTCACTATCTTAAAAAATAAAAAAGTATCGCAATTAATGATGCTACAAGTGTATATCCGACACAAGCTGCTAAGCGGCCGTTACAGATGGCTAGACACAAGCACCTGTTTCATCCGGTCCCAGTTTTCCCAGAGCCATCCGGCCTCACCGTAACTCTTCTCCCTTTCGATCCCTTACACGATAACGGCTTAATATACTTTCTCCCTCTTCCGTTAATGGCTTTCGGCCAACGACTTCCAGAGCACATGTGAAGCAAGAACATTGCCGTCAGCAAAACTTTGTTACTTGGACGACTTAAAATAATGGTCAGGACTCCGTTCTTTCCAGTGTTTATCTCAAGACATTGACTAGTCCTGCAAGCAGAGCTCTAGGAGAAATGTTGACATATAAAATAAAACTATATATTTCACTATATTCATCATAGATTTTAAATATAAAAACGCTACGAATTATTACACAAAAGTTTATTATTTTCAATTGGAAGACGCAAAGTCCTCGGGTCGTCCAACAACTGTTGGTGATGATCACTTCAAGGATTGGACACAATCAATCCTAACATACGAAAGGGGATATAACATAATATAATTGAATCTCAAGTTTTCATAGAAATCGCCAGTAAAAAAAAAAAAAAAGTCGATTTATTAAAACGATATTGCTCGTTTTTAAATAATTCTAAAAATGAACTGAAAATTTTGAATTAAACTCGTTGCATCAAAGTGAATTAGGTAAGATGAGTACAACTGTATAATGCAGTTCAATATTTAGGCAGATAGAAGCCATTTTGAACCTTCCAGAAATAACTGTTCCATTAGAAACAGCAGTAATTGAGTATTCCTTCTTAACACTTTCTTAATTAGAATAAGGGGGAAGAAAAACGACCAAAACGAGAGAGGCAATAAAGAATGGATATTTAGCGTTGAAACGGAGCAAGCAAAAGCTCGAAATGGAAATATCAGCTTAAAAGTGACTTGTGGTCTCTGGAAATTAAAATCCATTAAACCCTGTTAGTCCACCTCCCCACCCCCCGTAGCTTCGGATAACAGAGTCTGTTTGAATTTTTATGTTTTGTTTCCTCGTCACATCTGCCGCCATGCCGATGATGGATTCGGCAACCAGCATTTTTTCTGATAGATGAAATGGCTGATATCTTTGTTTGATTTTTTTTTTTTTTTTTTTTACTTTCACTTTCTTTTTATGTACTACGCTATAGCATTAGATAAAAAACCTGAAGCGCGCAACACACGACTTTCACATACCAATTTAACAACTTTTTAAATAAAGTAAGAGATGAAAAAAGGTTAGAGAATTACATTGAGTTTTAATTATCTCTAAAAATAAATTTTATTAGCTTTTCATCAGGTAATGTTAACATTCAACAACTTTGTATATAAGATACATATAAGCTTTTCAACGGTATATTACACATCTATATTGCTATTCCGGTCTTGTAACTTTTTTTTCCGAAACTACAAAATTAAAGGTTCTTTACAGTAAGAAAATTTAAATTTTCGGTATCTAAGCCCTGTCAGGCTACTTCAATCAGAATGAAACCTACATGATAATAAAGCTCATTAAACATTACGCGTTTCTAATATAAGATTTTTTTTTAAAGTATAAAACACTGTATTGTTTAAAATTACAAGTAAATTTGTAATAATTTCTTTTTTATGCATTTATAACATTAAAAAAAATTTAATTCTAAATTCACAAATCTCTATTTAACCACTATATATACATTAATTTCGAATGCACTACATTCTTAACTCTAAAAATTGTTTTTATAAATTTATACAATCAAACTATAACACAGAAAACTAGATAAACATATGAGCAACTACTGTCATTGATTATCGTTCATTTGTTTATCAAGTGATTAAAACCTGCTATTTAGTATTAAACCCGTTAAACTTTGTAGAGTCAGTTTTAATGTACATTATCTAGGACTGACACTCGATCGAAGGATGACTCGGGGCCCACGGGTCAAAATGAAAAGACAGACTCTAAATACTTTAGGTACTATACTCTCTTTTATCTAAATCATCAAAAATAAAAATTAGACAGAAACTGAATACATATACATAACTACTTAAACTAATACTGTCTTACGCTTCACAGATTTTTGGTTCAGCAAAAAAGACTCACATACAAAAACTGCAATTATTTCGATCCAAAATTTTAAGACAGCTCCTTGGTACGTAAACAACAGAACCCTACATACTGACTTTACAACAACCAACAGTTGACCAACATATACGAACACTCTATTCTCGTTTTCACAGTAAACTTAACGGACACGACATTAGACTGATTAATGTCATGTCAATAGCTGAAATACCAGTCAGAAGAAGGCTAAAGAGAAGCTGGATGAGAGATCTCCTCTGCTAAATTTAAGTCTAGGAAGCTGCTTTCCTACCATGCCACAGTCTGATCTCACATTTGTACAGGACATTTTCTGATGGTGAGATACCTTCTGACTGGTGTGAATAAAGATATATGAAGAGAAAAAAAATGTAGTAAACAAATAATAAATCTTTAATGGAAGGAATTAGTCCGGGTGGCGGTAATTAAATGAAACAGCTAAATAGTTTCAACTATTTATTGTTTGCCAACGTTTTGACCCCCTTTGTGGGTCAGTTTCCATTCTCCCACCATGTGTCCTGATGATGACCCACAATGGGGGTCGAAACGTTGGCAAACAATAAATAGTTGAAACTATTTAGCTGTTTCATTTAATGACCGCTACCCGGACTAATTCCTTCCAGTAATTCTCAACGGTCAACTAATTACATCCACAATAAATCTTTAGCCTTTTGACGTCTAAATCTTTAATAAATGAGTTTGAGATGTATGTTAATATGAACTTTTTTATTTGTTTTGTTAGTGAATAAATACCTAAAATCATGCCATGCAATCACGAAACATCCTGTGTATACCTATATATAAGAAAATAGAAATATTTATATCAGTTTTAGAAAAGATAAACAAATTTTTAATATAAAAATGTAAGGAAAAAAAAGTTAATATATTCATTCAGAATCAGAATGATTCCAAATTCATCAAAGCCCTCCAAAAAAGTTATTCCATGTTTTAAGGGTGGGTTTCATCGTCGGGGATAGTTAACTGGGAAAACCTGATAGCTTTTATTCCCTCCTTTAATCCCTACAAATAACATCATAAGCCCCGAAACTCGGGGGAAAAGGCCCGGGATTATAGGAAAACATAAAAAAATATATAATCCTCGGTTGCATATGGAATTTATTTGGTAGGATGGAGGTTAAATCAGACGTAAAGATAGAGGGAAAGGATGTAGAATATGTGAATGACAAAAAATGCCGTTATAGTCTCCGTCCTTATCCTATCTTCTATTCGGCCACGTTGATAGATCGCTTCAGGGGCCGTCCCGCTTTTTGTCCCGGCCGCTTATAGTGTAATAATACCACGCCCAAGCTCCACGATATAGCTTTTAATATATCCAATATTATATAATAGTTATATATAACTATATACTTATTCCACCCTACTTATACATAGGACCCGGATAAATTACAAGAAATTAAAGGTCGTTCAAAAGCGTTTGAGGAATAAAAACGCTGCAAATTATTACACGATGGTTTATGTTTTTTCAAATAACTATATTAGTGTATAAGGAAGCGGCGTGATCGAGTGGGTAAAGCACTAGTCTACTGTTACGGTCCTGGGTTCGAATCCCGGCTATGACAGAATATTTTTTATTCTGTTAATTCAGCCGGGGGGCGACCCTCCTGGGGCTGACCCAGCCTCTTTAAAATGGGTACTCAAATTGGGGGAAAAACCTGGCGGTTGAGCGTGATGAAAGCCTAATCACCTCGTTGCACGGCCTTTGGCCTAGAAACAGTACGAACACCTGTCGTATTGAGCACAAGACAATTCATGGGTTGTAGAGGTACAGCTTTTATTTTATTTTTATTATTAGTTTATTGTATATTAGGTTATTACTGTTAATATACCTGATTACAGGCAATTAACCAATATGAAAAACAATAAATAATTCATATCACCATTGCTAATTTCAAAACGCTATATCTCTGCTAGTTCTGAACTAATTTCAATGATTATTTTTTCGTTTTGTAGGAAATTCAATGCTCTATGACATAGCACCAAGGACTATGCTTGGTATTTATTTGATGTTTATTGTGCTTTGCTGATTTTAAAACTCTCAACATATTTTTCTCTATCTTAGAAAATAACTGAGTTATGGGCTTTATATGTGTAAAATTTCGATTTTTTTCTGTTTTATAATCAACAGGGGTGTACTGATTCTAAAACTGTATAGAATTTTTTCTCTATATTCTAAAATAACGGAGTTACAAGCTACCGAATTTCAAAAATATTGGTTCAGTAGTTTCGAAGAAATGCAACTGATGGCGGACAGACGGATTTTTTTTATTCATTATTCGGGTTCTACGGAACTTGAAATGTGAGCCCTCAAATTTTGAAAAGGCATTTTTTAATGTGTCGATTACAAATGTCCATAATTTTAAATATTAAACCAATATGAGCTGCACTTGACCACCTACGAGTAAGCATGATTATGAATATATTTTTTTCTCTTCTTTATCACTCAAAAATATATGCTAAGAAACGCACCCCGAAAGAATTAATTGATAACAGCTCAAAAACTAGTCCAAAATGTCGATTCCCGAAGAAAGGTGTGTGTGTGTGTGTGTGTGATAATTCTTGCAAGAATACAGAAAGCCACACAAAACTAAAATTCATATTTAAGACTTAATTTTTCATAAAAATCGCCTGACTCAAAGAGCTACTTTATACCATTAGCGCCTTTTTAAGATTTTCTTGAAAACAGCTCTAACGATTTTGATTAAAATCGTTACATTGATGTAAAATTGCATCGGCTTCAATATCATGTACGTTTCATAGCTTTAATTTTGTAGATTACAAAAAATCAACCATATCATCTTTCAAGCATTCATAAAAAACGGCTAATTGTACAATTTGAATGAATATTAACTAAAGGTAGAGTAGAGTAAAAATATGTTTTTATAAATACGTAAGAAAAGTAATATATATATATATATATATATATATATATATATATATATAATATATATATATATATATATATATATATATGTACAATATACCGTTCGCATCCAATAAATTCGTGAAAATATGTTATTTTACTATGTTGTGGAATGTAATGTAAAGTGACGAATTGGGGATAAACTTGGGTGATTATTGTACACAACAATTTCATATTATTTAATCTGAAACATATGTTTCCAACGGAACTGTATATAATTCTATAAACCTTTTATTAACTCCATCTTAATTTCATTGGTTTTAAATTGATTTTATCAACCGAGGTCAGTTAAAAGTTGTGTGCCGTCAAACCAGATTTTTATTAATTTTATTTCATTATTATTCTGTTTTATAAATTATTATATAAATCCAGTGATACTTGAGTGGTATGATAATGCAACGCTTGTGCCCGTCAGAAGCACAAAGAGAGTTTTACAGGACCTCATACTGTGACCGTAATCACTTTATTTCGTGACCCGTGACACTAGCAAACAGTTTATCCCATTCACTGATTCCGTTTCGAACTCCATAGCCGTATGTTGTAACTTCTCTATATGTCTATCAACAATAACGATTATCTATTATATCTATTTTTACTTTTTTTTTTTTTTTTTTTTTTTTTTTTTTTTTTTTTTTTTTTTTTTTTTTTTTTTTTTTTATGAATACGGAGAAATAACAATCAGAAGCATTGTTTTCATAAAGGTAATATACACATTACTAATAATTATATAATAAATAATTAACTGTAGCACACAAACCCAAATAGCCTATAATAATACTCAAATGCAATAAAAAAATCTGGTGCGCGCAACACACGACTTTCACTTACCTCGTTGTTGAAATCAATTTATGAATTTTTAAACAAATTTAAAGATACAAAAAAAAAATCGTTAAAGAATTAATTATTTTGAATGTCAATACAAACATGTGTTTTATTAAATAATCTATTATATTTTTATCTACAAAAATCAGTTAGTTTTATTGGCTTTTAATCACTCTCGATTAACCTTTAAAATTCCGTATATTAGATATTTTTTCTAAAATCTTTAGCTATCCAACGGTATATTATACATCTATATTGCTATTCTGTGATCAAAAACACAAAAATTGCATAAAAAGATATGTTTGCATTTTTCTCTTTCAGTTGTATATAAAATTCGCTCAACATGCATATTTAGCTGTTATTTAACAATGCTGATAAGACGATGTTCCAAATTTTTTCAAACCTACAAATAAGGTACTTAAGAGGAAGAAAATTTAAAATATCGGCATTTAAGCCCAGTCATACTATTTCTATCAGAATGAAACCTACATGATATTAAAACCCGTTAAATTTCACATCGATATGGTGAGTTTAATCAAAATCGTTTGAGCTGTTTTTGAGAAATTCGAAAAAAGGTGAAAAATGGATGGTATAAAGCAGATCTTCCGGTCAGCTGATTTTGATGAAAAAGGTTTTTCTCAGTCTCGGGCGTATAGTTGTCTTAAATATAAAATTTCAGTTTCATAGGACTTTTCTTCACCTGGATACACAACACACACACATACATTCACACAGACCTTTTTGCGGGCTTGGTCATTTGGACTCAGGGGACCCTAAAACGTGTATTTCTTGAAAACTGGAATTAGAAAATTTCACGATCGCAATACTTTCCCTTACTATATATTTCATATATACGTAAGTGAAAGTAATAACATGATCATCATAGAAAAATATAGAAATCACACCATAAACAAAAATCAGATGTCCAAAATATAAACTTAATATTATTTAAAAAATAAAACCATATTAACCCCAAATAAATCCTTTGATACTATGATTTCCAATTAAATAGAACATGATGGAACTACATACAAAATAATTAGGATGGAAAGTAATTTTACTGTTGTATATGAAAATGGCAAGACGTTGACAATAAAAGATAAGTAGTAGTTTATTATTTATAATAAATAAATTAATAGATTGCCACAAATGATGAAAACTAAATTTTATATTAATTTATCCATCACTAGAAATTACGAATAGTTCGAAAACTTTAGGGATTTTAATATTCTAATACAAAACGATAAAATTGAAGCTTTTAAAATGTTTATATTATTCATAACTTCGATTCGCAGCTTGATAAATTATTTGCTGATGCTTTAAAATGAATTTTTATTAATTAAACTGTGTTTAAATCATTATGAATATTGATATGAATGTCTTAAGTATATAAATGAAAAGCTATAATGAAAATACATAGTTAAAAATTATATATTTTGCATTATGTTATCTGGATTTATTACGATGCCAATTTTTTTAAATACAATAAAATGGGATGTTTTACAATTTTAAATACATAAATGAAGGCTTAAAGAGCTTTATCAACCCTCATGTTTTATTTTTATCTTTTAAACTAATAAAAGCCTTAAATACTTTATGAGAAAAAAAAATATGGCGCCCTTATAACACAATAAAACAGGATCAAGTATTTTTAACCGAATGTGACATAAGTTTTTTTTCTATGACTTACTATTGTAGAAAATCTACAGTTAAACACGATTGAACATGCCTAATTAAATACGGTCGTACTTTAAGGAATACAATTTTAATCTTAATTACGTAATGCGTTTTAATAGTAATTTATATAGTTATAATCCAATAAGAGTTCTCCAGTTTCTGAATAATTCTAATATAATTATTATTATAATGCGATCCAATAATTTTTTTATTTTTTTTAAAACCGACATCAGAGATATAAGATTTTTTTATCTGCCTTTAGAAATTTATTCCGTGAATAGGCAGAAGTTGTAGGGGTATTCAGAGAACTTTTGTATAGTCGCATTGCTGCATTCAGAGTTCCCTATTCAGAGTTAATGGGCTTAATTAAGTATAGGACAGTTTAATAGGTTTCGTGTACTTCAATAAAATAAATAAAAATGATAATAAAATATTAAAGAAAAAAAAAGGCCTTTTCAGACTCATTAGTTTTAGCAGACACGTCGGAAGTGGAATTGTTGAGAACAGGATTTTAGTTAAAGGGAGAGTTTTTAATTTAACCCCAGTAAACGCTTAAACGGCTTATTATGAAAGTGAGGACAAAATTAGTAGGTGTGGTTTTTCGGGAACAATTTGTATGTTTCCTTACACAGTCTTTATTTTCAAGACCTTACAGCAATTTGTTTAAAAATCCCAACTAATTAATTTTCTAAGGCACCTTATCAATTAATTTTTTTTAAGCAACTTATGCCCTAAAACCAACCATAATCTATTCATGGTACCTTAATTAATATTATGGGATGAGGGTATTTTTTTCCTAAAAAACAAAAAAAAAAAACAGATAATAAAATATTCGGGTGGCGTCAAAAAAAATAAAAAATATAAAATAATTATATATAATATTTATATAATATAATATTATATAATATAAAATGATATCACGATTCAGATTTTCCACGAACTCCTAACCCACACGACAGATTATTATACAGCTTTCTCTATCAATTTTCACGGATGTAAAACGTGGCGGCTAACTAAGGATAAACAACGCCATAAAGTTTTCGAAAATAAGGTTCTGCCTAAAATATATAGTAAAAAGAGAGACGAGGCAACAGGGGAATGCAGAAGGTTGCACAACGAGAAATTGCGAAGCTTGTTAAGACTGTTTGTTTCGCTGAACCGATTGGTAGGCAGTATTTAATGGTATCAGCACCAAACCTTGGGTTCAGTAGGCATATTATTATAGTTTATCTATCAATTAAAACATTATTTCCTGAAGGTTTATAAATACAACTCATAGCAAATACGTTTTTTTTTTTACATGGGAAAAATAAGTTTTCTGTAATCAAGACATCAAAATATATTTCTGAAAAATTATTAGTAATATGGACGTATAATATACTTGTGGAAAGCGCAAGATTTTAGATAAATTATTGTACAACAAAAGAATTCGTGTATGTTAATAGAAAATTGTTATAAGGGAGGTAGAGTCTATGTTGCCACCGTACAGTATCATACAGCTCATATGTTTCCATTATACAGTACGCAAGATTCAATGATGTAAAGATTCTATAAATAAAGTTATTAGTTATATCAACTTTTAAAATATTACATGAAAATATGACTTCCTGTAGTTCGTTTAAATATAAAATACTAAAAAACAGAATCCTTAAACATTTCTATAGTTTTTGAAAACATACATTGCAATCAGGTTTTCTTTAGATAAAAAAAAATTAAATGTTTTGTAATCTATGATTCACTTTAAACATAAAAAACAAATTAACTGAAACTATTTTTATTTACTAACCAATTTATGTTTATCATTTCTGTCGATGAATAAATATATAAATGAAAATTCCTTATAAAATAAAAATATTTGCTTAGTGCACTTTTCGTTAGGATAAACTAAAAATCCCTTAAAAAGGGATAAACCCTTCAATAGTCAAATAGAATATTTTTTAACATAAATGACACCTCTATCAGGGGGAGTCCACTAGTATAATAACAAATATATTAATATTTGTTTTTTCAATATCAATCTTAATATTTTTTGACCGCCGCACAATGGAAAATATGACCGATTTAGGTGGACAAAATCTGAAACTTGTCCATATTTAACCTTTGGGGTCCCAGATTACGGGGAAAAAATGATAAAAACTACTAATTTCTTGACACGATTGTCGAACGCACAGTGGTCAAACATCAAATTTATTAGCTAAAATCTAAATCTTCCCTACATTTTACGTTTGAAGTCCCAGATTAAAGGAAAAATAATACGAAAAGTTATGGCTAATTATGGCTCGGAGTTGCTAAAACCTGCTAATAGATGTATTTTATATCATTTAGGAAACTCTTCAAATAATAGATTGTAATACTTTTGATTCGGCGTGTTGTGTGTGAAAAAAAATGTATCAACCGAAACGCGAAAACTCTTTTGTAATATTTAAAGCCTAGAAGGATTGATGAAGCAAATCCTTGGGGTAAATTGGGGGTTATATAGTTTTTCGTTATTGAATAGAGGCTTACATTTACAAATCGCTAAATTAATTCTACAGATAGATTGCAATGTATATTCAATAACGAGTGTGGAAATATAATGTCTTAGCTGTCTCAGCAATGCCCATTGCTAAATAAAAGCAAAAATACTTTGAGCTAAACACACCTTGAACACAATATGTGGTCATTGAATAAAGATATTACTACTGCCGCTTATTAGGCACTTGTGTGAACAGGAATGATTCACTCATTCACTATTTATTGTAAACACGGTATGGCGGGAATATTAGTATTAAGGGTCTTACTAACTAATTATAAAAAGGTGAAGCACTAAAAAATTCTAAACTTTTGTACACTTAAATTGGTGATTTTGTCCACTGTGCGCCGCAAGAACTACATCATCCTTCATGTTAAAAACAAAAACAATTAAATACAAATTAGTTTTGATATATTGGTTGTTGAGCAGTAGGTATATGTGAAGAAAGAAATGCGTTAAAAGTGTCAGTTACAGATAACTTCACAGAACAGGAACTTCACATCACGTATAAAGAAAAACTTTTAAAAATGTGATTTTTAAGCGTGAATATAACTTTTTAGCAGTATATAGTCATTACAGAGTTTGTCACCCAGTCTGTAGATACTATCACCCTAGGTTATGATAACCTCTGACAGTTTGAGCGCCCAACAAAACGTCATTAAGGGAAGTTTTGCCCGTGTTTGTTTTATTCATAACCTCAGTAAATATAGATTTAAATATTAAATAACTCGGCTTGGAGATCTTCCCCCACCTCTGGTATAGGGTTAAATATTTAAGCCGGCTATGACTCATATAAGCCACACTCTGGCCCATACATTAACCTCCCCTATGCCACTAACATGTACCCCCTAACTTCCAGTTTTTTCTTCATTTTTTTTTTCTTTTTCCCCTTCCACAGAGACCAAACCCTTAATAAATTTGATTCATAGCCACCGGCTTTTGTTCGGCTAACTCAAGAGATACTTTTTAATTACGCCAAGCTATTAATCTCTTAAAACGGTTGGTACAAATCGCATACGAAAATTATTTCGCCTTAATTCTCATGTCATCTTTTTCTTTTGTCTTATTAAAAAACTGATCATATTGTGATCCTTCGGTTCGAAAATATAATATCAATTGACCCAAAGGATTGGAAAATCCTCCAGAGTCGGGAGTCTAACCCAGCTTCAGTAAAATGAGTAGTCACAATCAAATGGAAAAATCGTACAACTCATTTCCTTGTAAAGCCTTTGGTCTAGAACGATACGTTCCTTTTAATAAAACAAACTTAAATTGTAACAACAGATTACAAAAACAGGAAAAAGAAAATCTGTTTAAATTGAGAATAATTTGCATAATTAATTTAACGTCACTTTATGGCGTTCCGGAATAATCAGACAATTAATAGACACTTCCATCTGTGGGGGTAAAACTCGAGAGCTTGGCATAGAGGGTTTTTATCAGAGCCACTACACCACAGGTGACCCCAAACTAAGAATCTATTGAATATGTTTCGTAACACGATTATTTCTAATACGCCAATATGCAATTAAATATCTAGGTAAATTTATTTATTTATTTTTTCGTCGTTTCAGGCATCAGGGCATTCTCAAGGACACAATTTAATAAGTTATTAACATAAAACATATAGTGAAACTACATTAATAAAAATTAACTTGTAAGCTATACGGTAAACATTTAATTAATTTTAAACTGGTAATTTAAATTAATGATTTTTTACTGTTATTTACCTATACATTTCATAAATAGTCAGGCGAATCATTGCAATCGTGAAAAGTTTTGAATTTAATTTTTTTTTTGAAAATACGCGTTTTGGGGGTCTCGAAAAGGTCTGAATGTGAACCGTAAGTCTAGCTGGAAAACGATAAGCTGTATAAAATGAAATTACATTTTAAGGATAGTATATGCTTCAAATGTTATGGATAACATATTTCCATCGGAAATTAATGTAATTTTTTAACGTTTTTTTAACTATAACTTTATCTAAAAGCTCTTAAATAGATTTAAACTACGCATGTATATGCAAGTCGTATCTGGCGCGCAATACAATAATCAGAAACATAAATTTTAGTTTTCTGGTTACCTTAAAAAATGTGTTGTTATCTTAGCACTACAATAATTCAGTATTCAGTATTTAACTGGTGATAACAGTATTAGAGGCTGTTAATATGAGATGATCCATCATTTGTTTTAAATAATTACTAATTAATAGAGAAACCAAAAAAAATATTTTATTGTAATTACTCTAAATTGTAACAAAAAAAAAAATAAATAAAACACCTTAATTAATTCATGTTAAGCTGCTGAAGACAAACAGCAACGAACTGGTAAGGGTTTCGCGTGAAATTAAACAGCAATTATTAACAGAGAGAAAAATCGAAGGTGCTCAGCGTTTGGGGAATACAATAGAGTGAAAAATGTGACGGACATTGACAATATACTAAAAGACCTGTTGATCAGAGTGACGAATTATGGTCAATTTGTAAGGGCTTTAGAGGTGCCTGCGCAAAGGCAAGAAGGCATTAGGGACTATCAACTCTTCGTGCTCTTTGTCAATGGCCTCTAATTTTATTTAGACAGAAAACGATGTTTTTATAGATCTTGAAGAATGGTACTTACTGCAGAATTAAAATAAAATCTGACAAATCCTATCAGACCACCTTAACTTTTAGGCCCACAACACACGGAGCTACTGTAAAGAAACTGATTAGTGAAGCGAGTTACCAACTGATTTACTTTGAGTCACTCTCTATGTTAACACTGGAGACTCCTATGTCGGGTGGTCGCCTGGTGATTTCAGTTCGAAACTAACTATCTCGACACGATTGACTAAAAAACAAACCATTGTTGGTTGGGAAGGTGAAAAAAACGCCCTATTTTGTTCAATTTCAGCCTACGTTATCTTTAGGACGGATTAACTAAGGGCCACATGCAGGTTTGAACCCGTGACCTTTTTCATACGAGGCTGTTGTTATACTAACCACCATGCTACGGGTGACCCCTATCTAAAATCTTTAATCCTTTTTAACACTACCTAACATTATTTCGAAGTTCTTTAACTTATTTTAACAGCGGAGGTAAGTGGGAGCCAACGAGATTTTTTAAACAAGTGCAATGGAGCTGTATTAATTTTGGTAAAAAATAAAATAAACAATTTCAGCTTTAGATAAATGGTGTTGAAAGTCGTGTGTTGCCCGCACCAGATCTTTTATATGTAGGTAGGTAATGGTAATATCAATGAACATGTTGCAGTACAGTAAAGTAGCTGTAATATGTTAAAACCACTAGGCAGGTCAAAACATTCACATTTAGGTTCAGCCTGCACATTGAATTTATCACATATAAAATATTAATGCAAATACAAGAGGAGGGGAGGATAAAAATAAAATAAGGTGCCACGAGGAATCAATCTCTTGTTTGGACAGTTAGCCCAAAGAGTACGATAAAATCTAAAAAATACTTTAAAAAAAAAAAATACATAACAGAGATGGGGAGTGATAAAATATTAAAGATGGAGGGGGAAGAGACACGGTTCTAAATAAATAACAGACACACGGCCACTGGAAGGGGAGAGTTATTAATTCTCACCTCGGCCATATTGTTCACCGCCTCCGATATTAAAACCGCCACAGCCTTGTGAATATTGAGCGAGTGTCAGTCAGCCGTCATCATTTTATTAATTAATGTTTTCCTAGTCAGGGGTCCCTTCTAATCAAATTAATCCATGCAGCGAAACAAGAATCTCCTCCCCCATCCTCCCTGAAACACCCTAAATAATATTCGTTCATCGCTCTATCCAAGCATTTCCTTTATAGGGGGTACGCCGAGAAATCTGTTCTAACTAGGGGTTGTTCTGTACCATAAATCACAACATGACATACAAATCATTTAACAAATTCACATTAGGATAGAAGTCTCCGAACTGTTTAGTCTTGACACTTTCATCAAGCCTCTTAAACCAAAACCAGTAATATAACGGCGTCTAGCAAATCGGCTCAAAGAGATCCCCTGACTTTTCCATATTGTAAGAAATCTTTTACCTCGCCAAACCTCGATGAAAATCGACAAAACAAAGAATAATTATAATTAATATGGTACACTAGATTAAAAAAATCTGGTGCGGGCAACACACGACTTTCACTTACCGCTGTTGTTAAAATCAATTAAAGAATTTCATATACAGTTAGAAATAAAAAATGAGTGAAACCATGAAAGAAATAATTAAATGGAATTTCTATAGAAACATGTGATTTATTAAAAAAAAAAACTATGATATTATTAACTAAAATAATCACTTAATTTTATCCGCTTTTCATCACTCTCTATTAACTTTAACAAGTTTGTGCATTAGATAATATTTTTTTCTAAAATTGTTAGCTTTATTAACAAATAAATTAACACCCACCCACACAGACCTTTTTGCGGGACTTGGTTATTTGGACTCAGGGGATCCTAAAACGTGTATTTCCGTTGAAAACTGGAATTCGAAAATTTTCACGATCGCAATACTTTCCCTTACTATAAATAGTAAGTGAAAGTACAAATATATATAATGACTAATAACTTTACGATAAGATTCAACTATATTCACCCGACATCGGTTGAAATTGTTGTTGAAGTTGACTTACCAAAGAATTATGATAAATCTAATGACTACCGTACAAGCCCTAACCCCCCGAGATCCGACTTGACAAAATCCTCTCACCTACTCCTCGGCATACCTACCAGTCAGCCCATATTAACTTTTTAGGAATTCGTTATATAGGGAGCTTAAAAACTTTGCGTTGTGTAGCCTTCTAAATTCTTCAGTGGCCTTATCTCTCTTTGAACCATTTTACTAAGAACCATGTTCTAGAAAATCTTTACGGGTTTTCATTTAAGGACTTGTGTTTACTTTATAATTTCCCTATCTTCACACTTGAGTATCAAATCGCTTAAGTACTCCAAAGACGTAATTTCCCAACCAAAATTTAAACATTTGTTACTACCAGAAGGTACATTACACCTCTATAGCCCGTACACAATACTTTAGCCGATTCTAACTTTATTGAATGTTTCGGACATGGATAATGCTCAATTAAAATATAATACAACATTTAGTGGTCTATGGAGTTTTAATTATGACCAGTAATTAAAAAATAGTATATATACTTAACGTTGTATAAATAATTGAAGTTGTCCATAGCCTTACGATCAGTCCCTTTACGGGCAATTGAGCAGTGGTATTCAGATTACTTTTCCCTAAGCAAGCCTGCAAGTGACTATTCGGCATCCTTAAGTACCACAACGTGATTCACTACCAAGCTACACAGGGTAGGGATATTTATGCATGAGCTGCCTCCATCAAGCTGACGGGCCTCACAGACACTAGAGAATCTTGTGCTAAATGATATTCCCTGATTCCACCGATAAAAATACTAATCATTCAGGACAACTTAACTTGCATTCCCATTTACAAGCACATGCACCTACTTAACAAAATTAGCTTCCTGTAATGTTATTAAGATTACCTAGGGATCAGACAAGATTAACTAAGAAATCGGATAGCGCAATATATAATTAAATTATGTCAATATAATAAGTTTTGTCAAAAGCGTTATTTCATAAGATGGCGTATAGAAATAAATACCCCCATCGCAGGGTTACAGTAATGCAGAAAAAAAAATCTAAGATTAGGAAAAGAGAAACTAAGTAAAGATCTTCACAAGATGTAGCGGCAGTCGATGCGGTATGTTTGCTTCTTTCATCTTCGGTTGTTTTTTATGACAAACCATCTTGTTTATAAAAAGATGAATTACTTTTCCCCCCTTATTTAATATAAATATCAGAAGAAAATAAGACAACCTCACTTTAAGAGAAACATATACATAAGATTGAGAGAAAAATGGCCCGTATTTCATACTGCTAGAAGTAAGGTAATAATACCGAGTTCAAAGAAGCTAAGGTACATCTTGGGCTAGATTACATCATGCATGGGGAGAGAAAAGGGGGGCTGAACCCCCAAGGGCGATGGGCTTTAATAAACCTTGATAATGTCTCTCTTACACCACGTCTTCCAGAATCCACGAATCCCGGCTACTTAAATTAAGGAATATATTCTCTCTGTGCAATAACTATGCTTTAAATAACTACACTAAGTTTAACAGAGTAACTGTGGCAGGGTATGAAAACAATAATAACTAATTATTTAGAAGATAATAGAAATAAATAAATATAAAAAAATAGATACATTTAGAGGTGAAAACAATTAGTTAAAAAATCTGGTGCGGACAACAAACGACTTTCACTTACTTCCGTCCAAAAAGTAGATTAAAAAAAAATTGTAAATACAGGTAGAGATAAAAATGAGTGAAATCGTTAAAGAATTAATTAAATTAAATTTCTATAGAAACATGTTTTATGTTAAATAATCTATTATATTTTTATCTACAACAATCAGTTAGTTTTATCGGCTTTTCATCACTCTCCATTAACCTTTAAAATTCCGTGTATTAGATAATATTTTTTTTTTAAATCTTTAGCTATCCAACGGTATATTATACATCTATGTTACTATCATTTATTCTAAAAAACATTGTTCTAAAAAACACAAAATTGTATAAAAAAATATGTTTGCACTTTTCTCCTTTAGTTGTTTATAAAATTCGTTTAACTTGCATATTTACCCGTTATTTATCAATGCTAAAATTAAAGGTACTTTAGAGGAAGAAATTTTGAAATATCGGCATTTAAGCCCTGTCAGACTATTTCAATCAGAATGAAACATGACATTGAAGCCTGTTCAATTTTACATCGATTTAGTGAGTTTTATCAAAATCGGTAGAGCCGTTTTTGAGAAAATCGTAAATAAGTTTAAAATGCATGATATAAAGTTGCTCATCTGGTTAGCCGAGTTTGATGAAAAAGTTGCTTTAACATCTCAGGCGTATAGTTGTCTTAAATATGAAATTTCAATTTCATAGAACTTAGCGTTTTCGCCCGGGAGTTACCACACACAAACGGACACACAGACCTTTTTGCGGGACTTGGTCATTTGGACTCAGGGGACCCTAAAAAGTGTTATTTCCGTTGGAAATTGGAATTCTAATACTTTCCCGTACTATATATGTAATTCTTCTTCTAATTTAAATGAATTAGGAGTCAAACGATGCTAAAATAAAGATTTTATTATTACAATTTGTTTGACATAAATTAATCAATTTGATAACAAACATAATTTACAATGAACCTACCTAAAATAAAGAATTGTTTAACAGTCCTTTGATTAATACATTCAACTAACATAACAGAGAAATAACCTCCCTTGGTGAAATATTTACATATGATAATGAAATCAAGAATAATAAAATTCTTGATTTTACATATATTCCATATTTAGGTAAGTGAGAGTAAAAATTAATTACCTACAGTTTCAAAAGAAACGTGTCGTATTAAGTAATCTATTATATTATTACAATAGAGACTTGGTCCCAGAGTACAGATTTTTTTTTTTTTTTCATTTCATTTCAAAAATATTTGCTGTCTTAACCAATGATCCGTTGTGAGTAATGTAAGAGCGATAGATGGATTTGAGGAAGGGGTAACGTTAACATCGTTAGGAAGACCCCGTTGAGTGTTTCCAACGACTTGGAGTGCCCTCTTGAGTGCTGCGTGCCGCCGTGATGAACGGAGTCCTGAGTTTAACAGTCCCATCAAATTGAATTAGACTTCAAGTAGGGGATGACAGAGTGAGCCTGGCATCAATGATGCATAACGACATCTGCCCCATCTTCAATCCCTTATCACTACCCCCACCCTAGGCACCCCTCCGGGTGATAACGAGGGTCACAGATTTGTGACGGTGGGTGGGCAGCCACGTGTCCCCGCACGTGGCCCCTCAGGCGATGATCCCGGATCGACTTCCCGACGTAGAGGAACAGTCGCGTTTGTTGTTGCAGCTTTGAGGGTCCAATTAGTCCACGCTTTGGAGGGTCCGATTCGTGGGAATTCAAGGAGGAAGTGTATGTCAAAATAATTACTGCAGGACTGCAACATTTTGTAGGTAATATCTATAATGACATCGATAAATTCTGCTCGTATATATCCAAAAGGATGGCGACCATTAAAAAACATCGCAAAAGACAAAACTATTCGATACCGACACTTCGAAATTTAATGTAAGTTTTTTTAATGCTAAAATAAAAAAAAAAAAAAATCTGGTGTGCCCAACACACGACTTTCACTTTCTTCCTGTGTTAAAATCAACTTAAGAATTTTTAAATTCAGATGGAGATGAAAATAAATTTCTAAAGAATAAATTTCAATAGAAACATGTGCAGCGCTGTTTTCCATAAAAAAATTATGCATAGGTAATGCAAATTCCATGAGCACGACTTTAGTTTGGATCCACTGCAATAGGATGATACCATGATAAAAATGTTTTACAACCGGCAGGTTTTATAATCACGAAATCTTTCGAATTTTCATAACACAATATAGTTGTTTGATGAAAATATCAAAGTTTTGATCTTTAAACTTATTTTTACATTTATTAACCTTGGTTTTATAAAACTTTTCAATTAGGAATGTTCCTTTAAAGAAGGGTCCCTTATTTATATATATTTAGTAAATAGAGAATTCTCAAGCCTCGTGTAATATCCCTTCCTTATAAAAGGGCTTCAATTAGAAAATATTCTGAAAAGGTTGGAAGGTACTAAGTTTAAAAGCAAAGTAGTGAAGTTCCTTCTCCCTAATTCCATTTAATTCATTCTCCGAATCCGAGTCTTCAGAAAATAGGATATTGCTAAGAAAGGTTTTTAGAGGATTTATAGGATTAAATTATTAATTTTCAATTTCATATTTAATAAAATAATTTTAATACATGAGAGTGAATTATGCATTAAAATTATACGGGTTTCACTTATCTCCCTAGTCAATGTAGGTTTCTTTTTAACCAAAGTTTTATTTTTAAGTAGGGAGAAAAAAAATCTGGTGCGGGCAACACACGACATTCACTTACCTCCGTTTTTAGAATCGATTAAAGAATTTTCAAAAAAAGTAAGAGATAAAAATGAGTGAAACCATTAAAGAATTATTAAAATGGAATTTCTATAGAAACATGTGTTTTATTAAAAATTCAATTATATTATCATCTAAAATAATCAGTTAGTTTCACCGGCTCTTCATCACTCTTTATTAACTTTTACAAGCTTCTGTATTAGATAATAAAATGTTTTCCTAAAATCTTCAGCATTCAAACGGTATAATACACATGTATATTACTGTTCTTATGTTCAAAAACAAAAAATTGCATTAAAAGAATATTTTTCAGTTTTCTCCTTTAGTTGGATATCGAATTCGTTCAAGTTATATATTTACTTGTTTTTAATCAGTGGTAACAATATAATATGGTTATTTTTATAGAATCAACAAAATTAAAGGTACTTAGAAGAAGAAAATTTAAAATATTGGCATTTAAGTCCTGTCATACTTGTTTAAAATGTTGCAACACAGCGAGTTTAAAAAAATCCGTTAAAAAACCGTTTTTTGAGAAAATCGAAAAAAGGTGCAAAATGCACGGTATAAAGTGACTCTTCTGGCAAGCTTATTTTGATGAAAACGGTTTTGTAACGTCTCGGGCAAATAGTTGTCTTAAAAATGAAATTTCAGTTTCATAGGACTTATGGGGACCTTAAAATGTGTATTTCGTTGAAAACTGGAATTCAAAAATTTATATAGTATATATAGTAAGTGAAAGTAAAAGTGGGCTTATGTTTTAATTCTTACAAAATTTTTAAATTAATTTTAAATAGATCTCAGTGTTGGGCATTTCTCTTATCTTCAAGATACCATACATCCAGGGTGTCTAGCAAATCAGTTCAAAGAGATTCTCTGACTTTTCTATATACCTTTTACCTGGCCAAAGCTCGGTGAAAAACGACAAAACAAAGAATAATTATAATTAATATGGTATACTAGATTAAAAATATATATATAATAACTAATTACTTTACGATAAGATTCAACATATCTATCCGACACCAGCTGAAATTATAGTTGTTTAAGTTGACTTACCAATGAATAATGATGAACTTGGATACTGCTGTTAGTAATAATTAATATTTACAAATATGACTACAAATTATTTACTATCAATATATCTATATATACTTTAAGAGCTTTTCTTTTATGTTTGAATCAACAAGTATGCATATTGGAACTTTTATCTGATCGAAGAAGAAACGATGTTATCTAGGGACCATTTTCCCAGACCCTAAGTACAAATTTCCTGACTTTTTCGTAAGTTATTAAAATCCCTGAATTTTCCCTGTTGCAAGACACCCTGACATCTCTACAAAATCATTTAAAACATTTATTTTTTATAAGTAATTAAATTATCCTATTGATTTAAAAAAAAATTAATTTAGGCATTACAATGGTTAACTATTTCCAAATAATTATACGAGGAAATAACTGTTTATATAACTGCTTAAAGGCAATTAACTAATATGAAAATCAATAAACAATTTAAAGGAAAATTAATTACCAATGTTTAATTCAAAACGATATACCTATCTCTGCTATTTCTAAACTAATTTAAATGATTCTTTTTTCGTTTTAAAAGTTTCGTTTCGGATTTTTTTTTTTTTTTTTTTTAATAATTTAGTTAAGGGTGTATATATAGGTGAATTATTATTGTTTTTGTCTGCTTAATAATTAAAATCGGTGTACTGATTCAAAAAGTATGGACTTTTTTCTCTATCTTCAAAAATAACTGAGTTATAGACATATTTATAAGTAATGTTTCAATTTTATAAATATTCGGTCTTTCGTAGTTAAATTATTTTTGTCTTCATGATTATATGTATCTCAAATTTTTTAGAATAACATTCTCTAAAAATTTTTTAATAATAAAAAATAAAGTAACTGAAAATAATAAGCAATGTGAATCATCTTGAAGTAACAAACAGCTAATAAACTAAACAAAGAAACAAAAAGCTAATTAATTTTTATAATGTTCTTACTTGGGTTATCATATTAATGACAAATATCATAAACACGCACCTTAAAAAAAAGATGTTTTTGTGTTTGGCTTCTATTACCGTGTTTATTTTTATAAGAACGCACAACCAACAAATCTTCCTACTGTTGCGTGACAAAGTAAAAAGGGCAGATTTTAACTTGAATGTTTATTTATATATAAAAGTCCTCATAATATATTCTCGGAGTGCATTGTTAAATTAACATAGATTAGCCATGAATAAATTATTGTCCCCTTTTTCATTCTTTGGTACTACTCAATAAGGGTTGACATTAATATTAAAATCATTTAGTCAACTGGTAGTAGCGTTTGTTTGCAATTTTTTTTTGGGCCAACGAAATCTATTTCAATTTTTATAAAAATAAATTTAAAAAATCTGGTGTGCGCAACACACCACTTTTAATTATCTCCGTAGCTAAAATCAATTTAAGAATTTATAAATACATTTAGAGATGAAAATAAATAACAAAAGAATTAATTACAGTGATTTTCAATAGAAACATGTGTTTTATTAAATAATCTATAATATTATTATCTACGAAATACTGTTTAAATTTGGAAATATTTGGCAAAAAAGATGAAACAATGGAACCAGCAGGGTTCTAAATATCATGTAAGTAAAGAATCTAATATTTATTTAACAAGTAATTTCAAAGAAACCCTATCTCAAGAGGATAATTTGAAGAGAGAGCTATTTCAATTTGAATCGAGAAAAATATAAAATGAATGGAATAAAACTACATCAGGAAAGAAAATATATCAGTGAAAAAAAAAAAAATCAAGTCAATAATGAAAAACAAATACTTAAACTATTACATAAAAACTTGAAGAAAAAAAAAAAAATAGAGAAACGTATATATCCATACGAATCACATAAACACAAAATACAAATCTTCATTCAAAAAAAGTTTAAAGAACCAAAAGAACTATTAACTAAAATATAAACCAGAGAGAGGAAATAAAACAATATAATAGAACCAAAAAGAGGAAAAAAGTGAGGAAAAAAAAGAGAAAAATATAAAGCCCAAAAAGGCAAATAAAAAATTGGAAATACAAAAATTCAGAAAAAGAAAATTAGAAATAATAAAGAAAAACAAACATAAAAAAGAAAAATGCTAAGAAGAGGGACAGTAAAAAAACTAAAAATAAAGCAGACCTACTAAAAATACCAGTAAAAACGACAACTTCTGAAATAAAAATACATTTTCCTAGAAGATGTAATACATGATAATATGTATTATATGATGTAATATTTTATTGATGTTTTTACAATATTCAATTAGCCTATTTTAATATGATTATTTTCTGTTTTATTATTTTGTAAAGTATGTTTATTGACTTGTATCTCAATTAACCTTAAAAAATCTTATGTTTTATTGACTTTTAAATTAATGTCGTGATTGGGGGAAGAGGGTTGATGTAGGGGATGCAGTTGCCAACCTGCTAGTTGAATAACCTCTCTATACGTTTTGCTGTCTTAAACAGTAAACATTTTCAAAAGTAAACAAGTAGCTGTAACAGTGTGTTAATGTGAACAATAAAAATATATTTAAATACTCATTTAATTGTAACACAGTACAAACAAAATCAATAACACTAGAAACAGTTGGGTATTAGCCACCTCAGCCAGAGATATTTGACTATAAATATTGCTGAGCTTGGAATAAAACTTGTTTTTAATTTATATTAAATAAAGGACAATGCTTACGCTTACAAGTAGTGCAACGATAAAACTACACAAGGAAAAAGTCTCGTGCGTGCCTGTGGTCAGTACTGCACAAAAAACTATAAATTGTATAAAACTGTATTTCCTATTTTAGGAGCATATAGGTCTGGGACGTTACAACTACTTTTTTAACAAAATCGAAAGATGGAAGTAAGTAATCAGAATCGTTGTAGGTAATTTTTTTTATTTTCAGATTATTTAATATAAAATAAATCCTTCAAACGAAATTCTGTAACTCTTGTAAACTTTTCATAACTATAACTTCCTTCAAATTTGTTTAAAATTGATTATAACGGTGAAAGTCGTGTGTTGGGTTCACCAGATTTTTCAGTATTATGAGTTAAGTTTGTATAACAAATTTATTCCTTATCTCATAGGAATCACCGTAGGACATCCAACGTTTTAATAATATACCTACCTTCTCAGAAAACTTCAAATTACTTAATTACTAAAACTAACGAGAACCAACAGTCAAACAACTCCAGGCGAAACGTTCAGAGAAATGTTGCCTGCTTTCGCTGTACATACCTGGAACAAATAAAATATAATTAGGTGAGACATTAAATCAGATAATTATTATTAATAATAACCAACAACTTATGGTGGTATTGCATGCTTAAAAGTTGCAACTACTATTTCAACGAAATCGGCCAACTAGAAGAACTACTATGCATTTTGCACTTTTTGCGGTTTCTCAAAAACAATTAACGACTTTCATTTAACTCGCTATGTTCGTGTAAAATTTAATAGGCTTTAATTTTTAATAAAAACAATTATTCTTAGAATAAATATCGAAAATATAATATTTTGTTAAGTTAAATTTGTCGCTTTTGAACAATAATTACTTATAGATCCTCTACACGTCGTGAATTCCTGGGTAAGACGATTATAAACACAGAAACCTCTATAGAAGCTGATAATAGATCATTTCTTCATATTCGAATGCTAATAGATATAACAAATTGATCAAAAAAAAAAAAAAAAAAGGTACTGAACATAGTAACTTTTAAAATATCTGAAGATGTAACAGGAGTAATTTTATTAATCTCAAAAATAAAGGACATCCCATACTCATAAATTAAAAAAAAAATTAATTTATTTTAATTAGATCAAGATTTATAGAACTTTGGCCACTTAATCGTTATTTTTCAATTAAAACACTCCCTTCTTAAAATCAAGATTTGAATAAATGATTATATTGTTTTGGATGGAGCATTTATTTTAAAATAAATAATCCAACAATAGATATAATAATCTCGAACAATAAATTGGTTATATCCACTTTTCATCACTCTGCTTTGCCTTCTACAACATTGTCAACTAACATTTTAACTTCAGATGCTTTTAAAGATTTTTATTTAATTATATATGACCCATTTTATATAATGTAGGTGCATCTTCTTCCAGTAGCGCGACAGGCTATGTAGGCCCTGAGCTCATGGTGTAATCACCTGGGAAATTACTCTCACGTTTCTCGATACATTTTGAAGTGTAGGGTCATCACTCCCTACGCCTAATTTGGTGAGTGGCAAACATTTGGCTGACGGGTCTCACATACCCGGGGGAGAGGCTGTAAGTGAATCCCCATTTAATTAAATCTTTATAAAAGCTCCGCCGGGACTGGGTTTCGAACTCACAACCTACAGCATGAGAGACTAGCACGCTAACCACTCGGCCACGGGCTCCCTTATGTAGGTACATACATATTAAATATTCCATTATATATGATGTAGATATCATTCTTATAGCAATAGCACGGTAGGGCTTAAATGATGATATTTTGAATTTTATTCTTCTTAAGTTTGTAGCTCTTTCTGTAGATTCGAAAAAGTCAACAATATAATCTTGTTGTTATAATATAATCTTGTTACAATATAATCTTGTTGTTATAATATAATCTTGTTACAATATAATCTTGTTGTTATAATATAATCTTGTTACAATATAATCTTGTTGTTATAATATAATCTTGTTACAATATAATCTTGTTGTTATAATATAATCTTGTTACAATATAATCTTGTTGTTATAATATAATCTTGTTACAATATAATCTTGTTGTTATAATATAATCTTGTTACAATATAATCTTGTTGTTATAATATAATCTTGTTACAATATAATCTTGTTGTTATAATATAATCTTGTTGTTATAATATAATCTTGTTACAATATAATCTTGTTGTTATAATATAATCTTGTTACAATATAATCTTGTTGTTATAATATAATCTTGTTACAATATAATCTTGTTGTTATAATATAATCTTGTTACAATATAATCTTGTTGTTATAATATAATCTTGTTACAATATAATCTTGTTGTTATAATATAATCTTGTTACAATATAATCTTGTTGTTATAATATAATCTTGTTGTTATAATATAATCTTGTTACAATATAATCTTGTTGTTATAATATAATCTTGTTACAATATAATCTTGTTGTTATAATATAATCTTGTTGTTATAATATAATCTTGTTACAATATAATCTTGTTGTTATAATATAATCTTGTTACAATATAATCTTGTTGTTATAATATAATCTTGTTGTTATAATATAATCTTGTTACAATATAATCTTGTTGTTATAATATAATCTTGTTGTTATAATATAATCTTGTTACAATATAATCTTGTTGTTATAATATAATCTTGTTACAATATAATCTTGTTGTTATAATATAATCTTGTTGTTATAATATAATCTTGTTACAATATAATCTTGTTGTTATAATATAATCTTGTTGTTATAATATAATCTTGTTACAATATAATCTTGTTGTTATAATATAATCTTGTTACAATATAATCTTGTTGTTATAATATAATCTTGTTGTTATAATATAATCTTGTTACAATATAATCTTGTTGTTATAATATAATCTTGTTACAATATAATCTTGTTGTTATAATATAATCTTGTTACAATATAATCTTGTTGTTATAATATAATCTTGTTACAATATAATCTTGTGTTATAATATAATCTTGTTACAATATAATCTTGTTGTTATAATATAATCTTGTTACAATATAATCTTGTTGTTATAATATAATCTTGTTACAATATAATCTTGTTGTTATAATATAATCTTGTTACAATATAATCTTGTTGTTATAATATAATCTTGTTGTTATAATATAATCTTGTTACAATATAATCTTGTTGTTATAATATAATCTTGTTACAATATAATCTTGTTGTTATAATATAATCTTGTTGTTATAATATAATCTTGTTACAATATAATCTTGTTGTTATAATATAATCTTGTTACAATATAATCTTGTTGTTATAATATAATCTTGTTACAATATAATCTTGTTGTTATAATATAATCTTGTTACAATATAATCTTGTTGTTATAATATAATCTTGTTGTTATAATATAATCTTGTTACAATATAATCTTGTTGTTATAATATAATCTTGTTGTTATAATATAATCTTGTTACAATATAATCTTGTTGTTATAATATAATCTTGTTACAATATAATCTTGTTGTTATAATATAATCTTGTTGTTATAATATAATCTTGTTACAATATAATCTTGTTGTTATAATATAATCTTGTTACAATATAATCTTGTTGTTATAATATAATCTTGTTACAATATAATCTTGTTGTTATAATATAATCTTGTTACAATATAATCTTGTTGTTATAATATAATCTTGTTACAATATAATCTTGTTGTTATAATATAATCTTGTTACAATATAATCTTGTTGTTATAATATAATCTTGTTACAATATAATCTTGTTAGCATCGATAAAAACGAGTAAATGAATAGGTTGAACAAATTTTAAATCCAACTAAAAAGGAAAAAAACAAAATTTTCTTTTTTTTATATACATAAGAACAGTAATATACAGTTACATAAGATATTATATAAGAACGGTATAATATACCGCTAGAAAGCATAAGATTTTAGAAAAAAAATTATTGTATAGGCAATGTTGTAAAACATAATGGAGTGTAATAAAATATGGATAAAACTAACTGATTGTTGTAGATAATAATTATTATTGTTAGGTTAGTTCCTGTAGTCTATTGATTATTGTAATGCATATATTATATATCTTGATTATATGCTAATAATTTTTAAATGCGTTCCCGCAAGTAGTTTCAAGATTTGGGCAAGTTGGTGCTGCAAAGGAGAGTAATACATAAGTGATAACTGTATGGTACATAATAACACAATAGATTATTCAGTTAAACAAATGTTTCGCGCACCGGATTTTTATATAAAAGTATTCATGAATGATATATTAAAAGGATGTTGCTAAAGCGGATCGTTAAACTTCAAACTAAAAACTTTACCATCGCTCTAAGTAAATATATATCAGAAATTTTTAGCGTGGAAACTTTCAATGAAAATGTATAACATCCTTAAAGCGGGGTGTAGTGGCATCGCAGGCACTCTTTGCTAAGTACCGGGCTTATGAGGATTAAAATTTGTGCCGTTAAAGCACAAAATTACCTGTTCTCCCTCTCACACACCCACCCCTAATTGCTTCAGGCCCGGGTATAAATCTCGTTAAAAATTTTAATCGTATATGTTTTACAAGAGGTACAGAGAGAGAATGTAGAGCATACTATTTGAATATTCATATTAATTATTCATAGGTGCTAAGCAGTCCTTTGACGTATAAAGATGGTTAAAATGTAATAATAATATAAATATATTCAAAATCTATGAATAACCAGCAATTATAAAGTTAAATCTATATACAGAATAGCTGACCCGGCAAACGTTGTTTTGCCATATAATCTATTTCTAGGGAATTTCTTATTTCTTTTAATTTGAGAGCATGACAATGCGGGCATTCCTTCTCCTTAGCACCAATTACCAATAATACTCAATATTACGGGCTCATTAGGGTTTTGGATGTATGCTACTCAAATTTAATAAACACATAATAAAATAAAAAAAAGTCTGAATCATAATAAATACAAAATAAAATGAAAACAAACAAACAAAAGGAGAAAATATCAGACTCCTGACTAGGGGTGGGCATAATCGAATAATCGGACTTCGATGATTTAAATAATCGAATGATTAGTATGCATTGTAAGAGACGATATGTCACAATTTCCATCTTTATAGTGGCTGACTTGGCTGAGCCTAGGTGCAAATATGCATATAATTTATGTGAAAAAAAAAAAAAAAAAAAAAAAAAAAAAAAAAAAAAAAAAAGTTCGATTATCCGAGCTCCTCATAATACCTCGATTATCGTTAAATAGTTCAGTTCGAATGATCATTCGCTTATCCAAACCAATATTCCGATAATAGATTAATTCGAATGATTGAAATAATCGTTGTGGATGTAATTAGTTGACCGTTGAGAATTACAATATTTAATATTTGAAATTGTAATATTAGTGCATAAATTCATTTCCTTTCAAAACACAATGACGAAAATTATACATATTTTTTTCTTATACGAGTGGATTATAAAAAAAAAAATGGATTCAGGCTTAATAAAACAATTTTCAAACATTATTTTATTTTAAAAAGAAATGTTCATTTTTTTTAAATCTTTATTTAAGTGAATCAAAGCAGATAGTAGCAATAACTTTGTGTATGTCATCTAAAGAAGAATAAGAAAAACTAAAATAAATTAAAAAAAAATCACACAAACAATAACCAAAAAATACAATTCAAGAAATATAGAAACGAAGATGAACCGGGTAAGTTAACTGAAACGAATATAATCACCTTTTAGTTACCCATAGATACAATTCTAAATCAGTGAAGCGTGTTACGAAGAATAATTACGCTCCGTAGGACTGATGCATATTAAATTTTCCACTGAACGTAACAGAGAAAAATTAAAATGTGAGAAGTTATTTAAGAAATTGTTTAAATTACATGAGAATCGTATAAAACAGATACAAATATTTTTTATATCCAGATTCTAATTTTATTCTCTCATATTTGAAGTAGCATATTTTTTTTTTTAGCTTTTAGAACTCATTATCTTCTATTATCTAATAACGAAATGTATTTTTCATCGTTAAAAATCAATAACAATTGAGCATGTTTACATGAAAACCTACATACAAAGTTCAATACATAATGTTATAAATTTAGAATATTTATTAATACTGGTTTTAGGAAATGTATAGTTTTTGAGTTATTCCGAAACGAATTTTGTAAAAGATTTAGAGAAAAAACTATTTTCAACTGCTTAGAGGAAGAATTTATCCAAATGTAACCTTATTGCACATCTAGTTTCCCAACAACAATAATTTTTAGATACTGCAATGACCAGAAAAGTCATAAAACCAGAATACAGGGAAATGGTATTTTTCAGTATACATAAAACGATTCTTGGATTAATTTTAAACTTGTTGAACATTCATAATTAAAATACATTGCAATGACGTTTTCCTTGGAATGGTAAATAAAATTCTCTGTTATCATGTCATCAAAAATATATTCTGAATTCTAAGAAGTTATATAAACGTATAATATATCAACAAATTAATACGTTGAAGGAAATCGCAGAAATAACCGGATTACAAATATCATTCAAAAAAACTAAACTAATGACAAGCGACACTTTAGGAAGGAAGTTTGTGGACACAAAATATGGGTAATCGAAAAAGTTGAAGAATTCATGTATTTGGGAGAAATTACCACTGCAAACGGGTTAGACAAAATTTCAATAAAATCAAGAGCAAATAAAATGTTTATCTCGGAACAGCAAATTCAGACATAACGACATTGCAATAAAACCAGAAGCGCTATACGCAGCGGAAACGCTAACCTTGGGAAAGAGAAAACTGGAAGACTTAGAAACAAACGAGAGAAAAATCTTTAGGAGAAATATGAGACCAGCCAACAACAGTGAAGGACAGTAAAGACTAAAAAGCAACAAAGAAATTTACCGGAACAATAAGCCAATAGATGAAATCATTATAAAGCGAAGATTGAAATATTTCGGAGGGAGCGGCGTGGTCTAGTGGATAGAGCACTAGTCTGCTGTGCTCCGGGTCCTGGTTTCGAATCCCGGCTGTGGCAGAAAAATTATTTATTCTGTTAATTCAGTCGGGGGGCGACCCTAGGGTATGGAGACCCTCCTGGGGCAGACCCAGCCTCTATAAAGTGGGTACTCAAATTAATTGGAGAAAAACCTGGCGGCTGAGCGTGATTAATGCCTAATCACCTCATTGCACTGTCGTTGGCCTAGAAACAGTACGAATCTCTATATGTACTGAGCCCAAGACCCTTCATGGGTTGTAGTGGTACAGGAAAAAAAAAATATATATATATATATTTCGGGCACGTTTGGAGGATGAAAGAAAACAGGACGGCCAAGAAATTAGTCCACAAATTGAAATGAAAAAGGGCTATAATTTAGATTAAGGAAGTAAAAGATCTCGAACTAGCTGGAATCAGAATTGAAAAAATAACGAACAGAAAAATATTTGGAGAAAAAGTCAAGAAGGGTTGTTCCCAAGTCGAACATATGAAGGTAAGAACGAGAACTAAGTGGACGGAAGAACGAAAACAGGGGATTTCTGAACAGGCTTCTTGGGAGAGGAGAAAAACAAATAAGAAGGGGGTCACCCATAGCGTAGTAGCTAGCATAACAGCTTTCTATGCCAAAGGCCAAAGGTCGCGGTTTCAAACCTGCGGGTGGCCCTAGGATTTTTTAATGGGAGTAAAAAATCCTTAGTTATGCTTTTTAAGTTTTTATAACATCATAAACTTATGAGCATATGTTGTGATAAAGTTTATTCAGTGTTTCCACCGTACAGTAAGCTAAAAGTTATACTTTTCCATAATCCATCAATTTACAATGTTATTAATTATTTATATATTAAAGATTATTTCATTAAGACATATGTATCGTAGCTTTTAACTAACTTGTCGTTCGATTAGCCACAGCAGCATAAAGGGATGTTAAATAAATAAACAAACTAACTTGAATTTTATGGAAACTTAATTAAAATTTTTACAAGTATTGTAAATAGTTCATTTGAAAAATAGAATAATAACTGACCGCATAAAATGATAACGGTTGTTATTATATTTTTATATACGCAGCATGATCTCGCTGGGAAAGGTAAGTTTTTTTTTATATTATATTACCCATTTCATTTCGTGTAAATGTAAGATTATCCATGAAAGATAGTATTGTATATTCCTGATCTCAACTCTATTTTTATTTTTCTCTTCTCTATCTTTATATCAATTCATTTTGCGATTCTTGGTTAGTCCCATAGAATCTAAATCGCTCCCCAAATACATTTTGAAAAATAAATAACACCAAATTAAAATTGCACCCGAACGAATAAGGGACGATTCATTAGTTCATTTATAAATATTGATGCAAAAAGAAACTGTTGAAAAACAAAAATAAATAATTAATCATAAAGCAATTTTAATCGAGTTGGAGATTATCGGAAGTAAAATTTAGAGCCCCACAAAATCGAGGAAGCGTTTTAAGGCCATTAAGGCGAAGGAGAAAGTTGCAAATGCATTCAATTTAGGCCGGACTTAGTGCCGCTAACGCTTGTGCATGTTAGCATTGTGAACCAAGTCCGCTCCACTGAACCACAAAGCCTTTGTTGCTGGGCATGAGACCCTCCGATGGCGTTTGGGTAGCGACACAATGGTTTTTCTGCTTCATTTCGGACCCTCTCCGGAGGGTCGTCGCAAAATTAATCCAGACTATTGGAGCCCAGCGTCCCGGCAGGGAAGGGAAACAGTCTTACCCAATCAGTGCTTCCATTGTTGTTGTTAGGTTGGCGGCACTGGATGAGGTCTACCGTTTATCCGATAATTGGTATGTTATGTCTTCCATCAGGGGGAACGGAGATAAGCCCAGACCTATTCCGGCACATCCATAAAGGAAGTAGGAACTAACGTAAGTTGTAGTCGTGGAGAATCGTCAATAGCTTCCTACGGTTAAGGGCATTTTCAGCGTAATTAACTCGACATTTGTGAGCGTCAGACTGAAGGGTTTTATAGAATGGGCCTAATGTTTCAAGAGCATAAAGCTGATTATTTCAACGTAATATTGCATTCTTCTTGAGAGCACTCCGCAATTATTTTGGATAATTTGTCCACAGAGTAGAAGCCTACCCAAGATTAGTAATGCTAAGGACCAAAACATAGCTGGACGAAACAACAGACTTGTAGTTCAATAGCTACTGATTACAATTATATTCCGGGATCACTTGTAGCTGGGTGGCTAGCATAATAGCCTCCTAGGCTAAAGGTCACGGGTTCAAACCCGCAAGTGGTCCTAGGATTTTTTAATGGGACTAAAAGGTGGTCCCAAGCCTGAGCGATGTCAGGTACTCGTTAAAGATCCCTATCATAATAAAACCTGGATAGGCAAAATTTAAGACTCTCGCTGTAGCATCGTCCGATTAGCCATAGTAGCACAAAGTGACGTAAAATAAAAAACAAAACAAACAAACAGTTAAAATTTTAAGTTTGTTAACGTTAATCGCATAAATTATTAATTTATTTTGACTGTATATATAAACATGTTGTGTGTGTGTGTGTGTGTGTGTGTGTGTATGTGTGTGTATATGGGTATATGCATATATATATAGAGTGCGTGTATGTATGAATGTATGTATGTATATGTGTATATATATATTTTATTTATCCTTTTATCATACAATCTAACATAGTTGTATGGTTTCATGACAAATTGTGAGACGATTATTTGTAACTTGACAATATTTTGTACTTTTAGATCTAAGTTGTTCCACTGCACCAGAGGATGGCATTGTTAGCCGAAACGTAGTGCGAATATTTTTTTTTCAATAAAATAGTGGTGAAGTAGACATCAGCCTCCAATTTTATTTATAAAAAATTTGACCTTCACCTAAAAGAATCTACACCTTAGAAACAAACAGTTGTATTCCTCCAAATTTTCGATATCTCACACAAATCTTCCGAAGTATTATTATAATGATAAAAGATGGATGAAATCTCTCCGAGACATGTAGACATGTCTTCCTCAATGCCAGCTCAAGTCATTAATTCTGATTCTCTTCCTTATTTTAAATTATGTGTTGTACTTTATAATTAAGTTATTGTATTATTTAATTATTATGTAAATTAAGTTTGTATTCACTTATTTTAGGTCATGTATATATGTACGTTCTTTTTAGTTTATTCAGTTACTGTTCTGTTGAATTGCCGCAGGTGAATTTTCCCAGCTTGGCTTAGTGAGAGAGTGACTTCTACTTGAACTGTAAAAATGTATTATATTTGATTTGAACGAAGAAGTTATTTGAAAAAAAAATCTGATAGTACTCTAACGAAAGCAGTAGCCATATGTATAAGTTCTGAACAATATTTTTCTACAAAATACATTACCTTCGTGGTGAGAAAATGGTGACAAAAATTCTCGAAATTCAAAACGAGACTTTTAAGAATTTAAAAATGTGAAAAGGAAAAGAGACTCGCCTTTTATTATTCTTTCTTATATAGATTAGTTATAGTCCTACTTGTTGTAAAAATTAGATCTTGAGAACATAGCTTTTTATATGAATTTTCAAAAGTGCGAAAGATTCAGTTTTACGATATTTATAAGGAAATGTCTCAAAAAAGACTGAGTAAAAAATTATGAATTATTAAAAAAAAAAGAAGTTAAATTTATTAAATCTCACTACTTACGCCGATGGCACATGTGTGTTATCCATAAGTAATAACCCAACAGTTGCATCACTAACCCTTCAGTCTCACATCCTATCCATTGAAGAATGGTGTCATAAATGGAGAATTGAAATCAAACCTAATAAATCCCATCAAATTACCTTTAATCTTCGTCGCAAACCTATGACTACCTGTCCCACTGTATCATTTAGCAACATTCCACTAATCCCTGTTGAATAGCACTGTTAGCTTGGACTCCAATTAGAAAAGCGCCGTACTTGGAATCCTCAAACTAGACTGAAACGACAAGAAACTGCCCGCAGATACCACTTACTACAACACATACTCGACAAACGAACAAAACTGCCTATTAACTACAAAAGACTCATTTATATAACCATTATCCGACCTATTTGGACCTACGGCATTGAGCTATGGGGGTCTACTAAACTATCAAACTCCTCCCGCATCCAATCCTTGCAATCCAAAATCCTAAGAAAAATCCTCAATGATCCTTTCTTTGTAACTAATAAACTCATCCATAGAGACCTAAATATCCCACTGGTTGCAGACTTAGGCCGCGATAGATACACCTCCTTTAATTCCAAATTACCTGCCCACTCAAACCCGCTTGTCCGTAACCTCTCAACTACATCTATTCCCGCAAATCCTACGAGGCACCTGAAAAGACGGTGGCCTCGAGACCTGCTTATAAAATAAACTTTGAAGTGCTACCACTGGGTAGCTTCTTCACGTGTCTATTCATGCCTATTATTGTATCATCTATTTGACTTATTCTATTTGTAAATACAGTTGTAAAAAACCAATAAAATATGATTTAAAAAAATTATTAAAAAAATAGGGTCATAAAATGTTTATTATCAGTAGGTTAATAGTTGAGTTTAACCTACGGGTAATAAACAATAGTTGAGTATAGAGCGGCTGGTTATTGTGGTAATAAGATTTTTCAAAATTTCAGGAAATCTAGTTAACTTCATATTTCGAGGCTTACGCCCTTTTCCTCTAACATCAGTGAAATTTATTTCGGCATTATGTTTAACAGCAATTGTACTTTTCTATTTTCGTTTAAATTCGAAGGTAGATATCTGATAAAATAAAAAGATTTAAACTGTACATTGAAAACTTTTATATGAAATTACGTAAAGAATGACGGAAACTTATAATAAAAAAAATCAATAATACCAGAGCTGTTTCCAACAATTTACGTCAGAAATTAGTATCAAGTCGTTAAGTTTTGCACTGATGGACTTAGTAGGGAATTCCTAATCAATCCGCTTAAAGTAATAAACTTGAATTAACGTAACTGACAGTGACAATTCAATTAACAGTTACGGGCGAGTTAGGAAATTGCCGGTTCGAATTAACGAATAAATTAGGCGCATAAATGAATGGACACTTGAATAGTTTCAAGAAAAAAAAAAATCTAGTGCCTACAAGACTTTTTCACTAACGCTTCTCCTACATTCAAATAGATTTTTTAAATTTATTCTTAGTTTCCATAAAATAATTTGAAAATGTTACTGGCATATTTAAATTGAATACCATTACATTCTATCCGAACAGGGACAATTATAATATTAATAAAATATTTCAATTATACCATAATTAAAAAAAATAGAGAACTACTAAGCAAAACAAAACAAACACTAGAAACAAAAACAAATAAAAAAATAAAATAAATCTGAAATATAAGCCCACTTCTATGCGATCAATATTTACAATCAGCCAGGTAAACTGGAGTCAACATGTGGAGCAAAACGAAAGACTCAAGAGATCCCAGCGCTTGTATATCAACATGTAGTATATCGTCTTGACTCGTCAACGCCGTAAATTGAAAAGATTTTTGCTTCTGCAACATTGCTGAGTTGCAATCAACACAAAGCATACTAAATCAATCCAAAAGACTATTTTAGACTAATCCAGCCTAACCTTAATATATGTGTGTATATATATTGTAAGATTGTCAATTATTTTAAAGAAATTTAAAGCACAAAATTAAAGCAAAGTTGGAAAGTTGAGCATTTAATAGTTAAAACCTACCTGATAATAATGACAATTAAGATTAAACCAATATTTAACGAATAAATCAAAATTGTTATAACCTTTTTCAAGAAAATAATAAAAATGTGAAACATTCAAAAATTTGAGTATCACTTTCAGAAGGAAAATTTTGGTGATGATCTCAATATAAGATACATGGTATTAATATTTAAATAAAACAGCTGTTAGAAGAGTGTGAAAAATAAAGAGTGATAATGTATAGTTTCTAAAGGGAGTAATAATTTAATAGCAATGAGAGCATGTAATAGGATTTATCTCTTTAAAGTTTTTCAGGTCCGTTCGAATTTTCAATTTTGAGCAATATTTACAATTTTACGAGACTTGATTATTTAGACAAGAGAGATCTTAACAGATATATTTGAGACCAATAATGGATTCTAATTTTTCATTAAAGTAATATATCCTATAAATAGTATTAAAAAAAAAATCAATCGAGGTGCTAATTCCTTATTAATCCACGCAGCTATCTAGCTATGGATCTACTTAAAACTCGGTTCGGCGACCAGACTGTTACAACAGCAGATGTAATAACAACACGAACAACAAACAACCGCAAGAATTGTTCTCTTCCAATCTTAGGAAATTGAGGAAAGAAAATTACGACCTCCACGTACACGCACGTCAGGCAAATGGCTCTAAGAGAGAAGTTTCTGAAAGCGTTTAGACACGAATATGAAATTACCTCTTGTATGAATTCGGGGATGGACAACGATTCAGAACTTCGTTTAGACAACTTATAAATGTTACAGTTCCGAGTTATTTTGTTCCGAGTTATAGGAATGCTCAGAGAATCTCAGGATATTTGGTAAGTAATATGCTTTTTATGAATTTAGGTCGCGAGCAGGAACCATTTAAGAATACATAAATAAACCATGGTTTCATTATTTCCCCTGAATGAGAAAAACAAAAGATCATTGATATATATATATATCATCTACTAAGTGTTTCAGTCAGGAATAAATTAAGTAAGCGGACAGACGGGCGGAACAAGTATAGAAGGAGAAAAAAATCTGGTGCGGACAACATACGATTTTTACTTGGCAAGGAGTCCCTTGTCTCTGGCTGTCACTAGTTCGCGTTGTTCTCTTGATAATGATGCTGTCTGCTAGAGGGCAGCACCTAAAATATGTTAAGGGCCCTGTTTCCTTGACATATTTTTGCACTTTTCCCCTTTTGTTGTTTATCACATTCGCTCAACTTTCATATTTACCTGTTATTTATCAATGCTGACCAGTTGATGTGATTAATAATTTAAAATCTATAAAATTAAAGGTACTTTAGATCAAGAAAATTTAAAATATCGACATTTAAGCCCTGTCAGACTATTTCAATCAGAATAAAACTCAGACAATACTAAAGACCACCAAACAAATTATGCATCGCTATATAGAGTTTATTCAAAATTGTTGGAGCCGTTTTTGCGAAAATCGTAAAAAGGTGCGAAATGCATAATAGTATAAAGTACATCTTCCGGTCAGCTGATTTTGATGAAAAAGATTTTGATCTAGGGCGTATAGTTGCCTTAAATACGCAATTACAGTTTCACGGGACCACACACACACACACACACACACACAGACTCCGTTGAAAACTGGAATTCGAAAATTTTCACGATCGCAATACTTTTCCTTACTATATATTTCATATAACTTTGTACATTATCTTTAGTCATTATCTGCTCTGTATAGCCCTCTCATTATCATACCTTAGTCATTTAAATTAAATTAACCGATTTTTGTACACATATAGTTTCTTTCAATGTTTTAATATTGATATCCTTTAGCTCAATATTTTTTGATATAGTATATTTAATCTTATTGTAAATGTTTCTCTTTTGTATCTGTTTAGCCCTGATGATGAACCACAATGGGGTCGAAACGTTGGCAAAAAATAAATGGTTGAAACTATCTAGTTGTTTCATTCATCGACCGCCACCCGGAATAATTCTTTCTAGTAATTCTCAACGGTCAACTAATTATATCCACTACAATATATTTTTAAATCGAAAATAAAGAATTTTATGTAATATAAAAACATTTAAATTAGGGTGATAAGTTTAAGTTGACTGGTGCATGATTCTAGAATCTCAAATACGGATCGATGAGTTCAGACAAGCCCTATACTTAATATTTCATATAAAATTATGTTATCTTCACTCAAGAAGAGGGTATACGTCTAGAAAATTATTGATGATTCGACTCCATCATAATTGCATAAGGGACAGATCAACTGTTGCTCTGTTGCTTTTTGTTGACTTTAAATACGGCAACTAATTATATCCAATATGAAAAAAAAAAAAAAAAAAATGCTACCGTTATATTATTCAATCAAAAATAAATGTATCCATCGAAGTTCTTATTTGTTTTTAACTTTAACTTCATTTAAAAGATTCTTTTTAATTCATTCTAACAAGGGATATTTATGGAAGCCAAGTGGTGCGTGCACCAGATTGAAAGCAAGTTTTCAAAGGCCGACGGGGAAAATGAGGTTCACAAAGGACAGCATTGTTCCTACACAAATCAGACAGGTGGTGGGAAGATGGAGGCGAACTTGATATTTTAGAAACTGGATCCGAGTGTATCAAGTTAGCACGGAGTGAAGAGCAGGGCTTAGGGTCAGTACGCCATGTCAACCTCCATTAGTTTAAGCACTGGAGTACCGAGAGGAAAATTTAATATTGTATAAGTAAGGGGATAGTTTAATGGCTGGGAGATAATACAGTTAAAATCTAAATAAAGACGATACATAACCATATAATGGTTCTTATCACGAAGGAATCTCCACACATCAACATCATCCACACATTCTCAGATTTTATAAAACGTCTCCTTATTAAATTAAAAAGAATGAAGGAATATGATATAATCTTAAATATTTAACAATATCATGCATTATATATCTCTACGCACAATAAGTCAAATTGACGCATCAACGAATACATATAAAAATACTTAGTAAGCAATGTAATTATATACTAGTGCAAAATGTAAAAATTCTAGTGCATTCACTTACTTTAATTGTTAAAATTAATTTAATAGCTAATAAATAGAGTTTAAACATGCTAACAATATAAAATTGTTATCAATAACAATCAGCTTATTCCATCTCCTTTTTATCACTCTTTATTACGTTTTACAACTTTGTTTCTAAAATAATATTTTTCTAAAATCTTTTGCTTTCTTAAGGTAAATTACGGCTCTTATCTTAAAAACAAAACAAAAATATTTCTGTTCTTTTTTCTTTCAGTTGTATATCAAACTCATTCAACAAATATATTTAGCCGTTTTTTATCAATGCTGACAACATGAAACGGTTAAATTTTTTTGAATCTACAAAATAATAGATACTTAAGGGGAAGAAAATTTAAACTACGGTGGGACTATTTAAATCAGAATAAAACCTACATCATATTAAAGCCCATTAAATATTACATCGATATAGCGAGTTTAATTTCAATTTTTTGAGAAAATCGTAAAAAGGTGCAAAATGCATGATATAGAGTAGCTCTTCATGCAAACCGATTTTGATGTAAAAGTTGCAGTTACATCTCAGGCATAGGCGCTCTTAAAATATGAAATTTCAGTTTTATTATACAACTTATCGTTTTCACGCTAGACACACACACACGGACCTTTTTGTGGGACTTTGTTATTTGTACTCGGTAGACCCCAAAACGTCTATTTCGATAGAAAACTGGAATTGTCACGATCGCAATACTTTCTATTAAATATAAAGGGGAAGGTGTCCTGTGGAACGTTAGTTTGAAAAATTTGGCAGTGCAGATACGGCGTTAAAATGAAGAATGGCTCCAGGCGACCATTAATGGAAATTGCTGAGGTTCTGCAGCAAGCTGTAAGGACAAATCCGTCTACGCTCTATCCACTCTCCATGAGGAAGGTAAACAAAGAGCAGTAGGCTAGTCCCCCATGAACTTATTTCACAGCAATCAGCAAACTAAGATGTTAACAATTTGTTGAACCCTTTTATTACGAGATTTTACCGAGATATTGTCAACTTCGATGAAAATTGGATTTACTGTCTAGATCGCGGTTGAAATGTTTTTCCGGTAGCTACAAACAGGCAATAAAAAAAAAAAAAAAAAAAAAAAAAAAAATCAACGGGTTATTTTTATTAGGAATTAGAAAGGTGTTATTAATTACGGATTCTTTCCTGATGGATTATCTGTGAATTCTAAATCCCAATGAGAACAAAAACTGGAAAAATTGTCAGAGCGTTATTCTGCTTTGATCAACAGAAAAGGAGGTCCATTCCAATCAGATAATGCTCCTCCTCACACTTACCGTCCAACCTCAAGAACATTTAAAGAACTCCATTTGTTCGAACTGTCTCATCCACCATTGGGTATTAATTGTCATTTATATGAAAGAGAGTACAAATATTTGGTTAACTTTTTTTTAAGACAGCGCCTAGCTTCCACCTGCACGAACATAATGCAGGTTCGATTACTGCACCGAGGGTCCTAAAGAAAAACTGCAAATGGAGTTGCCTGTTTGGACCGCCATCCGATCGGATTTATCTCCGCTCCAGGGCTGAGTAATAGCGACTCGCTTCGGGAAATGAGAAGCAGATTACATTCCACCATCTAACTCTCTGTTCCCTAATTGCCTCCCGTACCCCTGTAATTATGGAATCCACTCCCTACGATCATCGCGGGGGATGAGGTGTTTATTTATTTGTTTACATCGTTGACTCTATCCTGGCCAAAGACGCGGCAAGAATAGGTTTGAGCAGGTATAAAATGATAAAAAACTAATGAAAACTAAGGAAATTTATCCTAAGATCCTAGTCCTATGATCATACTACACCAAGGCAGTCCCAGTTCTGGTATGATTATTTTTGATAAATTCGTGGTTCTTAATTCTTCCAAAATTTGATTTTACAACTACGCTTCGGGGCTTTTCCCTATCTTTTGGACTCACTAAAATATATTAAAATAAATAACAATTATTATTACACGATAATTAGCAATACAAGAATCATTTAAAACTATAACATTCAGCACTGTTACGTAAAAAGTATTTTACCTACCAGCAAACAATGGTTTGCTTGGTTGGTAAAATTAGTTGAACAAGAGAAAGAAAAAAATAAACAATTAACTACTGTTTGTTTATTCATTTAAATTCACTTACGCTACAATGGGAGAGTTTTGTCTAACCAGGTTTGATTGCTCAGGCATGGAAACCAGTGGACGTCACCTCCAGAAGACGGCATAGCCAATAATTTTTTTTTTTTTTTTTTATTTAAATAAATTTACAACTATTATACAATAAAATACATCAAGTAAATGTGTTAATTGACAAAGTGGACGTGATACAGGCATGCGAAGAAACCACCCAGTGGTAGTACTTCAGTGTTTCATTTAATGTAGTAGGTCGTGAGGCCATCGTATTTTCAGCCGCCTCAGGGGATTATCAGGAATATATGTTAATGAGAGTTTGCGTACGAGTGGGTTGGAAAGGACGGGCAATTTGGAACTAAAGGAGGTATATTATGACTCGGGCTATATCTGCAACTAATGGGATATTTAGGTCTTTATGAATTATTTTATTGGTGAAAAAGTAAGGGGCATTTAAGATCTTTCGGAGGATTTTGGATTGTAAGGATTGAATGAGGGAAGAACTGGATGGTTTGGTGAATGCCCATAACTTAATCCCATTTGTCCAAATAGGCCTAATGATAGTAATATAAATTATTTTTTTGTGGTATGAGGAAATTTTTTATCTTTTGTCCAAGCCAAATATGTTTAAATGCCATTGAAAAACCTAGATCCCAATTTTAATCAAACCTGAATAGGCAAAATTTAGGACTCCTATACCATCAACTTCCGATTAGTCACAGTAGCATAAAGTGAAGAGAAATAAATAACCAAACAAAATAAATAATTAGTAGCATAAAGTTTTTGTTATACATCATTAATGAATAATACTCTAATATTTTTAAATTTAATTTTTTTTTTTTTTTTGATATTGACAGTCTACGAACGTCATGACATTGTACTTTTCCCGCTACTGATTACAACTAATGCAACTAAACTGAGAGACAAAACAAATTGGATGTACTAATAACAATATTATATTGTATTTTTTATTTTTATTTATGTTTTAATGGTATTATCTTTCATTAATTCTTGGTCTAATATAGATCCTTTATTATTTCAGGGTTAATGTTATTTCAAGAATACTAAGTATTAGTACAATGTTACTAATTATTTTTGTTTTATTTAATTTTTTTTTGTTTCTTTTTTAATTTGGATTCTGTTATCAACTCATATATTTCTCATTTTTTTCTAACATAAATTAGCTTCTGAAGATTGTTTTTATTTTATTTATTTTGTGTTGTATACAAATTAATCAATTATTGTAAATAGTAGTTTATCATGTTTATCTTGTCTGTTGGCCAGACATATTGTATATTTAAACTGTACAAAGCTGTTATTCTAAAGGGACCCAGTCGAAGAATAAAAATTATTTTCTATCTATCTATCTATCTAACAATATATAATAAATAAAAAATATACAAACAAAAACAAAGTTCAATGTTTTCCCGCAAATGACAGCTACAGACATGTGATTGAATAAATGTCGATAGAGTTTTCCTATAAATGTGTCCAACGTCTATCAAATGAAAGCGTTAGGAATAGTGAGGAAATTGTATCTGTCCAGATAAAAGCAGTAACATGAACATTAAATTAAACAGGAATATATCAATCCTAAGGTTAAATCCATGTTAACCATATCATAACAAAAAAATAATCTGGTGCGCGCAACACATGACTTTCACTTACCTCCGTTGTTAAAATCAATTTAAGAATTTTTAAATACATTTAAAGATAAAAATAACTTGTTAAAGAATTAATTATTTAAAATTTCAATAGTCACTCTCCATTAACCTTTAAAATTCCGTGTATTAGATAATATTTTTTTCTAAAATCTTTAGCTATCCAACGGTATATTATACATCTATAATACTATTCTTGTTTTCAAAAACACAAAAATTGGATAAAAAATATGTTAGCACTTTTCTCTTTTAGTTGTTTATCAAATTCACTCAACTTGCATATTGATCCGTTATTTATCAATGTTAATAACATTATGTTCAAAACTTTTTTAAATCTTTTTTTAAATTTAGAGGAAGAAAATTTAAAATATCGGCATTTAAGCCCTGTCATTCTATTTTAATCAGAATAAAACATGCATGTTATTAAAGCCCGTTAAATTTTACATCGATTTGGTGAGTTTAATCAAAATCGTTAGAGCCGTTTTTGAGAAAATCGAAAAAAGATGCAAAATGCATAGTATGAAGTAGATCTTCTGGTCAGCTGATTTTGATGAAAAAGGTTTTGTCACGTCTCGGGTGTATAGTTGTCTTAAATATAAAATTTCAGTTTCATAGGACTTTTCGTTTTCGCCCGGGAGTTACCACACACACACACACACACACACGCAGAACTTTTTGCGGGACTTGGTTATTTGGACTCCGGGAACCCTAAAACGTGTATTTCCGTTGAAAACTGGAATTCGAAAATTTTCACGATCGCAATAGTTTTCCTTACTATATATTTCATATATAGGTAAGTGAAAGTAAAAATGGATATGAAAATCAGTAAAGCTTCGACATTAGTGTCGAAGCTTTAATTACATTGTATATGAAAAGAAAAATAATATACGTATGTTATTATAGTGGATGTAATAAGTTGACCGTTGAGAATTACTGGAAGGAATTAGTCCGGGTGGCGGTCATTAAATGAAACAACTAAATAGTTTCAACTATTTATTGTTTGCCAACGTTTCGACCCCCTTTGTGGGCCATCATCAGGGCTAAAAAGATACAAAAAAATACAATTTCAATGACATTACATACAATATTATATAACCTATTGAGCTAGAGAACGCCGGTATTAAAATGTAACAGAAGAACTATATATGTAAAATAACTTAATTAAAATACAATGACTATAGTATAATAATGAAAGTGTTATACAGAAAAAAAAGATAAACATTTTTACTAAACAAAATTTACACAGGTATCAATAATTTACATGAAATATGAAACATAAAAATATGAAGTAGAGTGGAGATACGTACCGCATTGTGGAAGAATGTTATTATAATTAATCTTTTTTTCTTTCATGAAGACAAATGGTAGTTTTAAATCATTCAATCCGATATGAATCAGAAAATGTTACAGTTTAATTAAGGTTAGAATCACCGCAGAGCACTGCTTAAGAAAACATTTTAATCCGAATAATATTCCCCTAAAATCGATGACATCCCCTCTTCCATATCCCGAGGGATTAGAGTCCCAAGGATAATCCCTCCTTGTAAAAAACGTAGGCTTCGAAAAAAAAAAAAGTTATAAAAACAAATCGTGTATTCAACGAAGGGATGTTCTGAAATGAAATTGCATCAACACATAGGGTTCTGTTGCACCTACGTACAACTTAAAACAGATGAAAATGAAAACCATTCGTTGTCTTTTAGGTACTTTAGATAAAAAAATAAAATAAATCACCTTCAAATATATAGACATTAGTATTATTATTTTTTTTTAAAACTTCTTTATCTAAATTTAATTACATATTTTTTTACAGTGCAAATCAAAGTCACGATCTCACTAATTCCCGTGTGGGAAAAGAGTTTACCAGGTAATTCAATTCAAGTACAAAAATAATTAAACTAATGAACCAAAAAGCAGTGAGGAATACATATGCATACGATATAAAATGGTGGCACACAAACACAAACTTTAACTATATAATATTTACATAATATTAAAAACATATATAAACAATAATACATCTTTCAAAATTAGCAAGATTGCAATGAATGACTTAGGATGGCATTGGGTAAGACATATCTATAACGATAAGTAATTTGTATTTGATAATTCAGCAACTTTTTTCTAAATAAGGGATTTCATCTATATTGATACCGACATGTCTTGTTTTTTTTGTTATATAACATTTGTAGCAAGAAACAACCTTTCATGGCATATATTGGTAGAAATGAAAAAAGTCATGCATTGCTAGATAGATTATATGTTGGTGCTCTCTTGACATGTGCGGGTCAAAAAACCTGTGGTTATGTTACCTGAATTGAAACTTTAAAGTTATTTCGGTACGTGTTATTTATCGCTTGGACCTACTGTTTAGTAGGCATGTTGGTTTAAATGAAAAAAAGTCACGTTATGCTACATTTTTTTTAGTAGCTCTATCTGTTAAATGAAGACAATTTAATGGAATTAGTGGCTACTGTTTAGAAGCTATTGGTTGAAATGAGGGAGCGGCGTGGTCTAGTGTATAGTGAACTAGTCTGTAAATCTCCGGATCCTGGGTTCGAATCTGTAGCAGAATATTATTTATTCTGTTATTTCAGACCCAGCCTCGATAAAAGGATACCCAAGAAGGAAACCTGGCGGTTGAGTGTAATTCTGGCCAAACCACCCCATCGCACCTGTTGGTCTAGAAATGCGTATCCTATACGTACTGAGCCAAACACCCTTCATGAGTTGTAGAAATATGGTTATTATTTTTATATTGGTTAGACTCATACAAGACTGAAACGACAAGAAACTGCACGACGTTTTCGACTACTTCAACACTTACTAGACAATGATCTAATCTTCCACTTAACTACAAAAAACTCCTCGACATGACTATCATAAGGCTGATATGGACGTACGGAGTAGAGCTTTGGGGTTCTAACAAACCATCGAATTCTTGCCGTGTCCAATCCCTATAATCCAATATCCTTCATAAAATCCTCAATGCTCCTTACTTTGTCACGAATAAACTCATCTATAAAGACCTTAATGTACCGTATGTTGCTAATTTGGCCCGATCTAAATACCATTCCTTTCATGACAAAATCCACTACCACTCTAATCCTCTAGTTTCAATCTTTTCTTCCTCGTCAATCCCTGACAATCCTCTGTCTGAAAAGGAGATGGCCCCGAGACCTTTTAGTTAAAAGAAATATTGGTTAGAACGATAAATCTGTAGATTGTAGATAGACATATCCATTAGCTATCATTTTTCTCAGAAAGGGAGAATTCACTTAACATTGCAGCAATAATTTGAATACTTAGAAGGCATGAAATGACATAGGGATACTGACAATGTTATTAATTAATATATGAACTGTTAATTAATGAATGTTTTTCTACTGTTTTGTTATTGCTGAAAAGTACGAATAACCTAATCCGAAAAGGACTGTGATCACCACTATTATCGAATTCCAGCGGATAAAGATCCCAGAGTTTTTAGCAGGATATCCGTGGGGTTGTTTTCGTTCGTGGGGTTCTGCCGCGTTAAATGATGAATGAAGGAGGGAATCAAATTATAAACTGGAAAGTTGGTCCCATCGGAGGTAGATAAGGCGGGAGGGGGCGATTTTAAATGAAAAATTATCCCCCCTTCCCCATTCCGCGGCACATCACTATCCCCTGCTCTGCTGCCTGGTAGAGGGGTGGAGGCAGGCAAAGTGTTTTTCCGTGTCCGGCGGTAAATGCCCCCTAATTACCGGAAGCCTTCAAGTCGATTCATCTCCCGCCAAAAGTTGGACCATGCCGCCCTAACGCCCCGCCAAAGTTACCCCACCTTCCTCCCAACAAGTTGCAAGGAGGTCCAAAGCCCTCGGGGGCCATCAGCCTTCTTACCTCCTGCTAATGGTCGCATCTGAAGAAATGGAAAACAATACTCCAAAATCAAGAAAGTACATGGAATATAAGTATATATATATATTTAGCTGGTTCGCATAGTGATAAAAAAAAAATGTTTAAATGTTTATTTTTTAGTTGTTTATCAAATTCGCCCAACTTGCATATTACCTGTTATTTATCAATGTTAATAAGATGATGTTACAATTTTTTTTTTAATCTACAATATTAAAGGTACTTTAGAGGAAGGAAATTTAAAATATCGGCATTTAAGCCCAGTCATACTATTTTAATCAGAATGAAACCTACATGATATTAAAGCCCGTTAAATTTTACATCGATATGGTGAGTTTAATCAAAATCGTTAGAGCCGTTTTTGAGAAAATCGTAAAAAGGTGCTAAATGCATGGTATAAAGTAGATCTTCTAGTCTTTTTGTGAGGATTTGAAAAACAATGACTTTTTTTAGAAGTTGGAGTGTCTGAGGAGGAAAAAACTGACTGAAATCGCCCATACCAAGAAAATAAATCCTACACAATAATTAAAGTGTATTTTTATTTCTATAGTAAAACTAATTTAGGCTACAGTCCCTATAGTGCTTTAAACTAATTTAGGCTATAGTGCTACACTTAATTTTTTATGAAAATGCATATAACAGTTATCCTTAAAAAAAAAAAAATTTTTAAACAGGATGTTAGTCAAATAAAATAAAGAAGCAACGGATCGCGGATTTTTGTTTGCATATTTACATCATCTTGTTCTTAAAACTTGTATGCTTCTTTTTTACTTTCACTTACTATATAAAGTAAGGGAAAGTATTGCGATCGTGAATTTTTTCGAATTCTAGTTTTCAACGGAAATACGCATTTTTAGGGTCCCCTGAGTCCAAATGACCAAAAAGGTCTGTGTGTCCGTATTTGTATGTGTGTGAGGTCCAGCGCGAAAACTAAAAGTCCCATGAAACTGAAATTTTATATTTAATCCAACTATACGCCCGAGATGTTACAGCAAAAATATTTTTTTAATACAATTTTTTTTTTTTTTTAACTTAAGAACAATAATATACATGTATAATATAACGTTGGAATGCTTATGATTTTAGAAAAAATAAAATCCGATAAAACAAACTGATTGTCCTAGATTAATATTATATAATAGATTATTTTACAAAACACATGTTTCTATTAAAATCCAATGTAAATAATTCTTTAAAAATTTATTTCGTTTCTAATTGATATAAATAACGGAGGTAAGTGAAAGTCGTGTGTTGTGGGCACCAGATTTTTTTTTTGTTTTTTACTGACTACAACCTATACTATTTTTCTCCTTAACCTGAATAGTGAGGTGGCGTCTACAGGACCCCAGGGCCTCTTTAAAGTTTTGTGAATTCCATTGTCCCGATCCGATCGGCTAGTGAAGAACTGACATTTCCTGTCTTGACATGATTGTAATATAGCATCCTTTTTTAGTCAGTTTTTATCCAGCATTGCTTCAAGGCAGTGTTATCGGGGTCCTATAGACCTCAACACACCGTTAGTATTCGGGTTTATTGAAAGTATTTTTCAAATCGCTTAAAGAAATGTCTCGTAATCGTGTTATTTTACACACATTTTTAATTTAATGAAGACGCTGGGATCATCCTTGTTAAAGGATCACATGACCTTGGGTCAGAAAATCCCAGGCTTCTCCGAGAGTTTCAGTTTAAAGCTCAATCATTATTAGGGAATAAAAACCAGAAGAATCTAAAACATTTAGTCAGGAGGCCCCTCCGAAGGAAAGGAGGTGTTATTTTTGTCCAAGAAACAAAGATAGGAAGTCATCGGTTTTCTATTGCAAAAACTCTGCCTAATTTTAGTTGTGCATACTTTCTTCACAAAATAAAAGTTTCATTTTTTTAATCATTTCCCGTTTTTTAATTATAACAAACTTTAATATAAGGACTTGTTTATATATTATTTTACAAATTGTTTCGTGGCAGAAAAAAAGAAACAAGTATTAATAAAATATATTTAATAATATCAGATATTTATTACATTTTATAAGCATCCTTTCGTATGGTACCAATTGGAAATAGGTTTAGTTAACGTATTTGACAAGAATTTAAGAAGGATTTAACCAGGATTTTTATTTATTTTTTTTATTTATTAATTTATTGAAATTTACAACAGTATTAGTACATACATTAAGTAAATTGGCTCATAATATAGCTAATATACATAAAAAGACATGAAGAGAATATGCCCATTGGCAACACTCCACTAGGTAATCTACACTAGAAGGTCTTGAGGCCATCTTCTTTTCAGACGCCTCGGAGGATTGTCAGGAATGGAAGAGGAAGCAAGGTTTGAAACTAGTGGGTTAATGTGGGAGTGGAGTTTGTCATGGAAGGAATGATACCTCGTACGGGCCAAATCAGTAACATATGGGACATTAAGGTCTTTATGGATGAGTTTGTTGTTGACAATGTAAGGAACATTGAGGATTTTTCGAAGGCTTTTGGATTGCAGGGATTGAATACGGGAAGAATTTGATGGTTTAGTAGAGCCTCAAAGCTCAACTCCGTACGTCCAGATAGGCCTTATGATGGTAATATAGATGAGCCTTTTGTAGTTAAGTGGAAGGTTAGAGCGTCTGTCCAGTAAGTGTTGAAGTAAGCGAAAGCGTTGGTCAGTTTCTAGTCGTTTCATTCTTGTGTGCGGATTCCAATTTAGTCGTTTGTCAAGTAGGAGTCCTAGATAGCGAATCTGTTCAACCGAGACTAGCGGAATATTATTAGAGGACACTGTAGGACATAACCAGGATTTAAGGAAAAAATAAATGAGAGACCCCACCTCACCAATTTTTACTATAAATTTCACCTCACCAGTTAAAGGTCAAATTATAAGAATCTTTTTTTTTTTTCTTTTCTTTTTTTTTGCAACATTATAAAATTTAATAGTTGAAACATTTAATATGTTCAATATAAGATAATATAATGAAGGAGATACAATAGACTTGACCAAATATAAATAGAAAGGATGGTTGGAGGTAGAAACTGTGTTGGTGGAGGCCAGGTGCTAGTCTATTGGGGTCACACAGGTAGAGCTTGCTTGGAAAGTATAAGTACCACACACCTTCACGGGGAACAAAACACATGGCTTACCTTCCTTCCCATCCCACATCCCACTCAGGCATAAATATATTATATAATAATAAAAACGAAACAAATATTATTATAAAAACATATGGTGCGCGCAACACACTCCTTCACTTACGTCTATTATTTATATTAATTCAAGACTTTTCAAACAATATCATAAAATAAAATAAATTGTTGAAGAATTATTTAAATTGGATTTAAATAGAAACATGTGTTTTATTAATTAATCTATTATATTATCTGCGACAATCAGTTTGTTATATCGGCTTTTCATCACTCTCCCTTAACTTTCGCAATAGTATGTATAAGATAATATCTATTCTAAAATCTTTAGCATTCCAACGGTATATTGTACATGTATATTACTGTGTTTAAGTTCAAAAACAAATAAAAAAAAATATTTTTCAGTTTTCTGGTTTAGTTGGATATCGAATTCGTTCAACTTATAAATTTACCTATTTTTTAGCCATGCTAATCAAAAGATTTGGTTATTTTTTTCGAATCTACAAAATTAAAGGTACTTTAGAGGAAGAAATTTTAAAATACCGTCATTTAAGCCCTGTCCCTCGCGCGGATCTCATTACCGCGTATGGGGAGCGTCCCACGGGTGGCGGATGTGGGGATGGTCGGTGGAATTTCTTCGGAAGCTCCTCCCGGCTAAGTCCGATGGACTCGCTGACCAACAATGAGAGCGGCCCCCCAGGCTTGCTGGAGGGTGTGACGTAGGTTCGAACGCCCTACTCACATATTTTAGTTCACAAAATATCACCAAAAGTCATGGATTCCTCTGAGGTAAAACGCTCATTATCCGGAGGTAAACTAGTCCCCCGTTCGGGTCTCCGGGTGGGGACTGCTTCAGGGGAATCATGGCGCAAGATGAAAATTAGAGATCTAACAATAGGGACGTGGAACGTTAGAAGTTTAAATACGGCAGGTGGGTTAAAGTCGGTCGCGAATGAAGTTAAGGGGTACCATTTAGATATCGTTGCATTACAAGAGGTTCGCTGGCCAGGGGAGGGTTCGTTAACAGAAGGAAAGTATACTATTTGGTACGGGGGGAGCGTTAATTATTGTCTAGGTACCGGGTTTCTGATTAGGAATAGATTTCTTTCCGCATTACGGGACGTACAGTTCTTTAGTGAAAGAATATCGGTTGCTATATTTCAAGGGCGTTGGTTTAAAATCGCGTTTATAAACATTCATTCTCCCACCGAAGACAGTGATGATGAAGTAAAATGCGAATTTTATGATAAACTAGAGTCGGTTTACGATAAGTTACCGCGAAATTACATTAAGGTAATACTAGGCGACGCGAACGCAAAGGTTGGAAGGGAAGAAGTATATCGTCCTACAATCGGTAAAGAAAGTTTGCACGAATATAGTAATGATAATGGGACCCGACTAATAAACTTTGCCATTTCGAAAAACCTAGTAATCAAAAGTACTACATTTAAACATAAGGATATTCATAAGTATACGTGGACATCGCCGGATGGACAAACACGGAATCAAATCGATCATGTTTTAATACAAAACAGATGGCAAAGTAGCATAATTAACGTGAGATCGTATCGGGGTGCAGAATGCGGTTCTGATCATGAATTAGTAATCGCGAAACTTCGACAAAAACTAAATACAAAAAAGAGAACACCGAACTATATTCGTCCCGAGAATTTTGATTTAGTTAAATTGAACAACCTCGAAATTAGAAAACAATTCGCGATAGAAGTAAAAAATCGGTTCGAAGCTTTGGAATCTTCAGACGAGGAACACGAAGATGTAAACAAATTATGGGAAGGAATCAGGGATAATATTAAAGAGGTCGGTAATTTATGTCTTGGAAAAATCGAAAATAAAAAGAACAAACCTTGGTTCGACAGGGATTGTCAAAATATGTGCGAAAAAAGAAAAACCGCTAAACTGAATTCCTTAAATAATCCAAGCGATAATAATGTGGCTTATTTTCGGTTAGTAAAGAATGAAACTTCAAAACTATTAAAAAATAAGAAAAGAGAGTATCTTAAAGACAAAATAATAGAAATAGAAAAACACAGAAACGAAAATAACGTAAGAGAGATGTACAAAGGTATAAACAAATCGCGTAAAAGATTTGAACCTCTATTGAATGCGGTTAAAGATGCAAATAACAATATAATTGCGGATCCTTCTGAGATATTAAATAAATTTAAACAACACTTTGACGGCATCTTAAATACGGAAAATAATAATCAATCTCCTCTCTCTGAATATCAGAGCGCTGAACCATGGATAGACGCTCCGAGTAAAGAGGAAGTCGAAATGGCGATAGGAAAATTAAAACGTTATAAGGCCGCAGGAAATGATAATATCACGAGTGAATTAATCAAGGCGTGTGGAGAAGCGGGCGTTTCCAAAATACATTTTTTAGTTAAAAAGATCTGGGAAACTGAAAAAATGCCAGAAGAATGGAAAGAATCAATACTTATTCCGATTCACAAAAAAGGACCGAGGTCGGATTGTAACAACTATCGTGGGATCTCTCTTCTCCCAGTATGCTATAAAATATTCTCGTCAATTCTAACTAGTCGAATCACGGAATACGCTGAGGAAATTATCGGAGATTACCAATGTGGTTTTAGGCGGAATCGCTCGACTATAGACCAAATATTTTCCTTACGTCAAATATTAGAGAAAAAATTGGAATACAACGGTGTAGTCCATCAACTTTATATCGATTTTAAAAAGGCTTATGATTCAATAGACCGTCAGAAGCTATATAACATCATGATTGAACAGGGAATACCTAGAAAGTTAGTAAACCTAGTAGAGATGTGTTTGTCGGAAACATTCCATAAAGTTAGAATCGGTCATAATTACTCCGAGAGATTTGAGGTGCGATCGGGTTTGAAACAGGGTGACTCCCTTTCACCTGTGTTATTTAATATAGCTTTAGAATATGTCATAGAAAAGGTGATGTGTACCGAGAAAGGCTTAAATATGGGTGACAAGATTCCGGTTTTGGGGTATGCCGATGATCTGGTACTGCTAGGTGAAGACACGGAAACCATACAACTAAATAAAAGTGTGTTAATAAAAACCGGTAAAGAAATAGGACTCGAATTAAATACCGATAAAACGAAGTATATGATTAGTAGCAGAAACGGTGTCGATCTTGGTGATATTGATGTGTCAGGTCATACTTTTGAACACGTAGAGAAATTCAAGTATTTAGGTTCAATTATAACTAGAAAAAATGAAATCCAGGAAGAAATAAAGTCCCGGTTAAAGGTGGGAAATGCGTGTTATTATTCAGTTGCTAAGTTACTTAGATCGCGGCTTCTATCTAAAAACTTAAAGATTAGAATTTATAAAACTATTATTCTTCCAACGGTTCTTTACGGATGTGAAACGTGGCCGCTTACTTTAAAGGATGAACAACGGCTTAAGGTTTTCGAGAATAAGGTACTGCGTAAAATATTTGGTCCGAAGAGAGATGAGGCCACTGGGGAGTTTAGAAGGTTGCACAACGCGGAATTGCGGAGTTTGTACCCTGTGAATATAATTGAGTTGATAGCATCGCGGAGACTCAAATGGGCGCGTAAAGTTGTTGGGCTTAGTGAGGAACGGATTCCGAGAAAGTTGGTATTCGCTGAACCGACTGGTAGGCGTCCGAAAGGTAGGCCGAAGCGGAGATGGGAGGATTGCGTTAAGGCTGATCTCGGGAGCTTAGGCTTGAATGGTGAGCATTGGACGATTCTGTGTAGGCGGAATTTGGTGGTATCGGCATCGAACCTTCGGGTTCGCTAAGCCTATTATTATTATTATTATTATTATTATTATTATTATTATTAAGCCCTGTCAGACTATTTCAATCAGAATGAAACCTACATGATATTAAAGCGCCTTCAATGTTATATCGATATAGCGAGTTTAATCAAAATTGTTAAAGCCGTTTTTGAGAAAATCGTAAAAAGTTGCTAAATGCATGGGAGAAAGTAGAACTTCCGGTCAGCCAATTTTAGTGAAAAAGTTTCTGTAACATCTCGGGCGTATAGTAGTCTTAAATATGAAATTTCAGTTCCGTACGACTTATCGCTTTTGCGCTAGAGTAACCACACACAGACACACGGACACAAGACACACAGACCATTTTGCGGGACTTGGTTATTTGGACTCAGAGACCCTAAAACGTGTATTTCCGTTGAACAGTGGAATTCGAAAATTTTCAAGATCGCAATACTTTCCCTTATTATATATTTCATATATAGGTAAGCGTTTTTAAAGGAATTAGTAAATCCTAGATAAAGCCGTTCTTTGCAGGAAATATAATATGATGGTTTCCATTTCAGGTGCTCGTTGAAGATCCCTGTCCTTAGTAAATATACATAGACCAAATTTAGGGCTTCCACTGTCACTTAACAATATATTTATTGAGTATGGCGATGACGCCTTCGGAGAAAGCACTAAATTAAATTAAACAGGTGAAATGGAATCACCTTGTTTTAAAACGATTGGACCTAAAATCTCCAAAGTAATTATGGCCGAGTCCAACATCATTGAGTGTTATGAAAATGCACTAGCTCTATTAACCAAGACTAAATAGAGTAGTGAAAATTAATATTTAGCAGCGGAGCTATGTGTCTTTGCTAAAACATCACGTTTAACGTTTTAAAAAATACACCTACCATCTTAGACGGAATCAAATTAATAAAAAAAGTTATAACGCACTCACAAAAATTAACTGTCTGTAAAATCCAGGAGAAACGTACTCTGGTTTCGCAGTACATACCTGAAACAAATAAAATAAGATTAGATTTGAAATGTTGCGATGGTTATTAAAAAAAAATAAACCTGTACCACTACAACCCATGATGGGTCTTGGGCTCAGTACATATAGAGATTCGTACTGTTTCTAGGCCAACGGCAGTGCAATGAGGTGATTAGGCCTTAATCACGCTCAGCCGCCAGGTTTTTCCCCAATTAATTTGGGTACCCACTTTATAGAGGCTGGGTCTGCCCCAGGAGGGTCTCCATAGCCTAGGGTCGCCCCCCGACTGAATTAACAGAATAAATAATATTCTGCCACAGGCGGGATTCGAACCCAGGACCCGGAGCACAGCAGACTAGTGCTCTATCCACTAGACCACGCCGCTCCTGCGATGGTTATTAAAATTAATATTTATTAACTACATAACCAATTGCTAAGGGTAGGCTCAAAAGTTGGAGTAATTATCAAAACACTATTTTTCTTTATATATTCTTTCCTAAAATGAACCCTTCTTATATAATTTATAAGTTAAATTAATCATCTCACAATGTTTGAGTTTCTAGGTTACTGTTTGTTTGAGCTTTTTAGAGGTAAAACATAGTGTTCTCAGCGCCTTTATTTCATTTGTTTATTGTAGTATCTAAATTTCTTTATATTTTATTATATTGAGGTTTCAACCATATTGAATAATCATCCAGGTTTTATTCTCGTTGAATTGAAATTCTCGATTTTTTAATAATATCTATGAGTTCAAATAATCAAGTCGCTCGAAACTGAAATATGATACGTGTATTTAATACAAATATAAACCCGAGATGTTGCAGCAACTTGTTCATCAAAATCGGCAACCCTTAGACACTTTAAACCATACATTTTTCAACTTTTTACGATTTTCTCAAAAACGGTTGTTATGATTTTGATTAAACTCCCTATATCGATGTAAAATTTAATGGGATTTAATATGATGTAGATGTTATTCTGATTGAAATAGTCTGACAGGGCTTAAATGCCGATATTTTAAATTTTCTTCCTCTAAAGTACCTTTAATTTTGTATATTCGAAAAAATTAACCATGCCATTTTGTTAGCATTGATAAAAAATGGGTAAATATATAATAATGAATTCTAAAGCCTATTCAGGAAGAAAAGAGCAAAAAAGATGTGTTTTTTTAATGAGATTTCTGTATTTCTGAACATAAGAGTTTAGCAATAGATGTATAATATACCTTTGAAAAGCGAAGGATTTTAGAAAAAATATTTTATACACAGAAATGTAAAATTTAATGGAGAGAGATAAAACTCTGCTTAAACTTACTAATTGCAGCAGATATTCTCTCTCTATATAAAATGATAAGGGAATTTTGGTTTCCGCTAACTCCTAAACCACTCGACGGATTTTGATTCGTTTTTCACCATTATTTAGGGCACTATTTCCTGAAGGTTTATAAGTAAAATACATTACAATTTAGCTTTTTTTAAACGGAAAAAATCATTTTTAGTGATCGCATAATAAAAAAAAAATTATTCCTGAAATATAAGTAGTAACATAGACGTATAATATACCGTTGGAAAGCATGATATTTTAGAAAAGTTAATATACAATAAAATAAGTCGGACAATTTAATAGAAAGATGTTATAAACGCAGAAACTTATGTACAAATATTATTCGTAATGTGGATTAGGAAGGTTATGGTGATTCATGGTGATCGTACAAGTTATTTAAATCATTCAATAGTGAAGATTTTAGAATAAAAATATTATGTACCAAATCGTACAAATAAATGAAAAGTTGTTATAAACTAATAATGTTAATAATTATTTTTACTTTTTTAGATCATTATTAGATCATTTCATAATAAATAGTAGTTCCATCGTAAACTAAACTTAATTAACTTTAATATATCAGAATATATTTAGAAAAAGTTCTTATAAAATTAAAATTGTAATAAACCGAATAAAATAGGAAATATTTAAACATAACAAACAAATTAGCTAAACCAATTTTTGTTTTTTGACCAATTTATGTTTGTAATGTCTGCCGATGATTAAACATAACAATTAAGTAGACGTTACATGATAAACATAACATTTAATTGCATGTGCACTTAGCGTTACGATGGACTTATCATCCCAAAGTAATAAACTTTTAATTGGTCAAACTAAACTTTTTGAAACATAAATTATATCACATTTAAATTGCACTCGTGTGAAGCAAGGGCGAATTTCTATCGAAATTAAATTTAATTAATTCTTTTACCTTTTTACATTCATACCTTAATACTTATATATATTTTAATATCAAAGATAAGTAAAAGTCGTGTGTTGGGAGCACCAGAAATTTTTTTTTTTTTTTTCTGGAATCCTGAGTATGACCAACGGTTAGTGACTACACCACAAGGAGTATAAATTGTAAATGATGCGTGTAAAGAACTCCAGAGGCCGGTAAGATGAAGAGAACTGTTATTAAAAACACGTTTGTCCGGTGAGTGGCCATCTTGGGATCAAGAACCTACCCGGCCCACGGGACTCGAACATATGGCATTTCGTCTCAACATCTGTTTGTCAAGCAGCTGCCTTTCTTCTCCTGTAATCTGCTAACCAAACCACATCTCTCTCCTTGATAATGAATGGTGTACTCCCAGGTGCAAGATGCATAGCACGTAATGTCCTGGGAAGGGTTGTGTTCACAAAGAGATTCTTGGAGGAAATTAAGGCCGTGTTACATGATGATAGTGACAAGCAAGCCAGTCATGATAGTCTCTTGATACTTCAGTATTATTGTTATCTCTTTAAATATAAAATGATACCCCGATTTTAATACGCTTTTTACCATCATTTAGGACACTCTTCCCTGAAGGTCTATCAGTAAAATACATTTCAATTTAGCTTTTCTTTAGCAGGGACAAATAAATTTCTCTATAACCAATTCATCAAAAAATTATTCCTGAAATGTGAGTAGTAATATAGACGGATAATACACAATTTTTAAAGCGCAATATTTTATTAAAGTTAAAATTCAATAAAAGAAATCGTACAGGTTTTAGTAAGCCAATAAACTTATGTCCATATTTAATAGGTAAAGAGGGAGTTTATGATAGTTCAATGTTTTCACCACCGTACAGCATAGTTATATTCTTTCATCAAGTGCACAAGATTTTTGAAACAATATTACTTACCAAATTGTAATTAAGTTATAAAAAAACTACAACCTAACATCGCTAATCATTATTTTTACTTTCAGATCATTTAAATAAAACAGATGTTTCACTTTAAACAAAATATTGAAGATGTATAGTCGACTGTAGAAACTATTATAGGTGGAATAATCAGGAGTCAGTATTTTTCTAAATATTTTAATTTTGCCGACGTTTCGGCTCATGCTTGTGAGCCATCATCAGGGCATTGCTGAGCCATGTCCAAGCATAAACCCGCCAATTTTTGACTGATAAACTGACGGGTTTATGCTTGGACATGGCTCAGTAATACCCTGATGATGGCTCACAAGCTTGAGCCGGAACGTCGGCAAAATTAAAATATTTAGAAAAAGACCGACTCCTGATTATTCCATCTATAATTTTAAACAAAATAAGGATTTCATGGAAACTACATTTAACTTTTTACATGCATTTTAAAAACGAAATATATATTGGCCGATTAAAATGGGAACCATTGTTATTTCTGTGTCGCCACCGTACAGTATAGTACAAGTTATATTCTTCTGTACAGTAGGCAAGATTTTAGAAACTATCAAGGAAACAAGATTTAAAATAAATAGAAAGTTCTTACAAATTAATAATTTTATCAATTACTTCATGGAAATTAAATTATACTCTTCTTAGGCCTTGTAAATATTTCATTTGAAAAATAAAATAATAATTAACCGAACAAAATGATAACCGTTGTTATTAATTTTTTTTATATACATAACCTGGCTGGTGTAAGGAGGCATAATGTTGTTTCCTATATTATTTACCTATTTGATTCTTCTAAAATTAAGTTTTATTTATAATAGCTAGTATTGAATAATTCTGATCTTAAGTAATCTTCTCTTCTATATATAAAATCATATCGCTGTTCTTGGTTTTCTACGATATACTATAATTCGGTCAATCAGTGATTTTTTTAAACATTAATGACACCACATTCAAATTCCACCCGAGCGAATTAGGGGCGACTGAATAGTATTCAATAATATAATAAGGTTTAATTGTTATTTTACGCCTTTATTAAAAATAATCAAACATTTTCGAGTTCTGAGACTAACAGAAATAGGACCTTAAATCCGACTAGAAAGGGCCTTGGAAGAAATAACACTCATTCATATCCAGGCACCCGCTCACCATTCATGAACAATAAATATGATATATATGCAATGTTCTGATAGGGGAAAACCCTCGACTCAAGAATCCTCTGACTTATTCTTAAATCTGAATTTAGAGTAATATTATTCAATGCAACAGGCCTATCAATTTATTTATTTATTTTTTTTTTTATTATTTCCTTAAGGAACCCTGATGATGATCTACAATGTGGTTCGAAACGTAAGCAAAACAATATTCAGAAACACTGTATCTTTTATTTAACTCGCCATCCGAACTATTCCTCCTAAAACCGAAATAAAAAGCCGAAAAAATTCATGTGAATTTTTCATTAGCGTGTTGAAAAGTTTGGCGGACTTAAGCATATAAGCTAAATTAACACTTTTATTTCTATTTATTTATTTATTTTTTTTTTTTTTTGACTAATTCTCTAAATTCTATCAGAACCTTATCCATCACCCCAATCTCCTTGCTCAATCCTTATCCAGCTCCACACATCCTTACCATCCAATACCCCTAAATACCCCTAGAAGGTTGAAACGGCAGTGGCCTCGAGATCTCTTGTAACATGTATATTGGAGTTCTACCATTGGCTAGATTCTCCACTCACGTGCTGTATGCTTGAGGATTGTATGTAGGTATGAGTGACATTTGTATATATTTTTATTCATTTTGTTTTGTATAATATTTTTATTGATTTTTTTTTTTTATAATATTTTTATTCACTTTGTTTTGTATTATATTTTATTGATTTTGTTTTGTATATTTGTATATTGTATTATTATTATTATTATTATATAAATTTATCGTTTTGTATATATCGTGTGAATGTAGTATGAATGTTGTACTTTATCACTATTAAAAATGTCTTAAATTGGACTGATTGTAATATTACTCAATAAAGAACTGTTTCTGACAAAAAAAATTTTTTTTTTACTTTGCACATGTCAAAAAATTAAAGATGTTTACCATTACAGTAATAACAGGAAGTATATATTTCATAACCGTCATATGAAACTTATGTATTTTCAAAAAAGAACTATCGTCTAAGCATATCGCCCCAACAAATCGCCTTTAAATTCGTCGCAAACCAATGAGTTTCTTCTCCCCCCCCCCCCCCTCTCCCCCTCCCAGTATCCTTTAATAACATTACCCTTACTCCTGTTGAGCAAATCCGATACCTAGGTCTCCATCTTGACAAGCGCCTTACTTGGAATCCTCACACAAGACTGAAACGACAAGAAACTGCTCCAAGATATCGATTACTACAACACTTACTAGACAAACGTTCAAAACTTTCAGTATATTACAAAAGACTCATTTACATCACTATTATCAGACCTATTTGGACATATGGAATCGAGCTTTGGGGCACTACGAAACCATCTAATTCCTCTCGCATCCAGTCCTTACAATCCTTCGCAAAATCATGAATACTCCTTATTTTGTTACAAATCAACTCATTCATAATGACCTTAATATCCCATTTGTTGCAGACATAGCCCATGATAGATACTCCTCTTTTCATTCTAAACTCCCTGCACAAACAAATCCACTTGTCCGTAATTTATCTTCCTTAGATATCCCTGATAACCCTCCAAGGCGACTGAAAAGAAGGTGGCCTCGAGACCTACTGAGTTCAAATAGTTAGTGAAGTGCTACCACTGGGCAGTTCTTTCTCAAGACATTTTCGTGTATTTTTTTTTTCATTCCTCATATTTACTTATTGTGTTCTTTAATGCAGTTGTAAATTACTATAAATAAAAAAAAAAAGCATATCGAAATTCAGAATACAACTTAGTAAATTGTTTAAAACCTTAGGTGGTACATAAATAATTCTATAGACGTTAGAAATGCGTAGGTAGCATCAACCGTTAAGTCAACAAAAAGCAACAGAGCAACAGTTGATCTGTTCCTTATGCAATTATGATGGAGTCGAATCATCAATAATTTTCTAGACGTATACCCTCTTCTGAGTGAAGATAACAGAATTTTATATGAAATATTAAGTATAGGGCTTGTCTGAACTCATCGATCAGTATTTGAGATTCTGGAATCATGCACCAGTCAACTTAAACTAATCACCCTAATTTAAATGCTTTTATATTACATAAAATCCTTTATTTTCGATTTAAAAATATATTATAGTGGATATAATTAGTTGACCGTTGAGAATAATTGGAAGGAATTAGTCCGGGTTGCGGTCATTAAATGAAACAACTAAATAGTTTCAACTATTTTATTGTTTGCCAACGTTTCGACCCCCATTGTGGGTCATCATCAGGGCTAAAAAGATAAATTTAAAATATACTATTTTAAAAACTATTGCGCTGGAGAATGTCAATATTATAACATAAAAAGAACTAGATGTCTAGAGAAACCAATTAATTAAATTACAATGACAAGGGTATACTAATAAGAGGGCTATACAGATAATGCAGATAATGACTAAGGATAATGTACAAATATATAAGAAAAAATTACATGAAATAAAAAAAAAACATTGAAAAATGGAGTACAGTGGAGATATGTACCGTGTTGTAGGTGAATGGAAACTAAACTAGGTACAATTTGGTAGTATGGAATATAGGCAGGTAGATAGGAAAGTACGTACAAAAGGTTGGGTAAAATGGAAAATACGAACCGTATTTTTAGACGTAATCAGTATCAGAAGTAATCAGATTAAACCTATAATAGTAATAACATCATAATGGTACTAGAAAATGTTTTAACAAGATTGTTAAAGTAAAAACCTATATAATACAATAGTAAGAATAATAATGCATAATGTATAAGTAGTAAAACTGACTATCTACCTTCTATCATTTAATGACAGCCACCCGGACTAATTCCTTCCAGTAATTCTCAACGGTCATCTAATTATATCCACGAAAATGTATGTAGTTTTAACTATTTATTTTCTGCTAACGTTTCGACACACAATGGGGATCGAAGTGCTGGTAGAAAATAAATATTTGAAAATATTCAGTTGTTTCATTCGCTTACCGCCACCCGAACTAATTCCTTCTAGTAAAAAATATATTAGTAGTAACTATTGTCTGCAATAATCAATGCTTATGAGGTTTTGGCGACTCACTATTTAACATTCGACTTATTTATAAGATAATTTTTTTTTTCTAAATTCTAAACCCTTCTAAGACTATATTATACATACTAATATCTATGATCGTTCAGTTATCGTCCTCCCTAGAATTCTTTACCTGCTCACATTCGCTATGCTTCGTCTCTACATGCGTAAACCCGTAACAGAAAATTAATAAATTTGAAATTTCAATTAAAAAATACGGTGCGCGCAAGACACGACTTTCACTTACTTCCGTTGTTAAAATCAAGTTCAATAGTTTTTTTAGAATTTTTAAATACACATAGAGATAAAAAATAAAGAATTAATTGCATTGAATTTCAATAGGGACACGTGTTTTGTTAAATAATCTATTATATGATAAATGCCCACATTTTTTGAACTAGGGCATCCTATTTTTTTTTTTAATAATATAGTAAAACTTATAATGGCTTAGTATTTCAAATAAAAAAGGGAGAAAAAAACCGGGTTTGAAAAACTAGACACAAGTAATAGGAGGAGGGTCAGGGAATTTTATCTCGATCTATTTTCCTACAAAGTGTTTCGAATTTGTCAGGTTTCGAATTACTTTCGATGGGTAAAACAGTAAAGTGGTAAACGTAATTCGACCCATAATGGTGCAACCACCTTACACGCCACCGTGGCTAACAGGGCGTGAAAATGTAAATACACTGTATTCAGCTGTCCTAACACCTTCTTTCATCCTCTTTTTCTGCGATCTTTTTCATTTGTTTTTCGAAGAAATGTAGGTCGGAGACGTCTCAGTTAAAAAAAAAAAAGGAGTTAAACTGACAACCGTAGAACGTAAAGATGAGTTGATATTTCTAAAAATATATAATGAAGTATTTTTTCCTAAGTTCGCATATCAAAGTTCAAGGGGGTCTACTTGTGATGTAGTAATTAAAATAACACCATTCTATGGCCCCAGGATTTTTTAAAACATTTTAAAGGTTTATTCTTTCTTCAGTGGGGACGTAAAATGGAAATCCCGACTCTATACAATGTCAGTTACTGGTTAAAGCTCCTTATTCTAATTACGCATGATCGGACAAAATTTCGGACTACTGCTATCATTAAAGAGAAATTTAATTTATTTAAAAAAATAAATAAAAAAAAGCGAAAGGTATTTAATATTATTGATTATATGAAGTAAAGGAAAAGTACTGCGACCTTTGAAAACATTTTAATTCAAGTTTTCTACAGAAATACAAGTTTTAAGTTCCCTTTTAAGCAATATTTGCAATAAGGACCAAGTGCATGTGGTACACAACAAAAAATATATATATTAAAATATTTATATGCCTCGAATGTTACATATTCACCAAACTATACTTCAAAAATTAGTCAAGCATAAAGATGAATTTTACAAAATTTATAAGGTTCAATAAATAATTTCTATATGAATATGGCAAGAAGAAAATAATTATTAACGGTTAATGAAACATCAATTAAATTATTTATAATTAGCACATTTTATACAAATTACAATACATTGCATGTAAATATATTCTTATGTTGTTACAATCATAATTTGGAGATTAAAAAATAAAATTAAATTAAAAAAATAATCCTTCGAATGATTACTTGATTCGAATGATTGCCAGTATATAATTAATTACCTTCAATATAATTAAAAATTATTAACAAATAGAATAACATGCCTAATATATATATTACAATATACAATGCATTTACATCAACAATGCCTAGAGGTCAACGGTGAGTGGTAGATACTGCGTTTTTTAATTTCTAGAAACACGATGTTACATATAACGGGAAAATGCAATAATAATACATTACCAAAATACTTACTACCTAATTATTCTAATTAGACCGTATTAAATTTCAACAAAAATTACTTTTTTTTTTTTTTTTTTTTTTTTTTCTTTTTTTTTTTCTTATCCTCCAACTTTATTTACAAAATAAATACAAAAACATTCTATGTATATACAGCAGCAATGGTATATACAGTCCATGGCTCAGGCCTCGTATTGCCCGTTGGCATTTTAAGGTTCCTTTCGCACTAGGCGCGGCATGCGCTTGAGGAGTGGGGTGGCTTTGTGCCTTTGTTGAAGTAAAATGGGGAGGAACCATTTTGCTGGTGGTTAAATGTATGCGGGTCAGACTGCAGAGTCCAGACCCCTTCCCAGGGCGACCACGTCGACCAGGGGGAGAGAGCCTTGCCACCTTCCAGGCGCAGGTGGTGGAACTACGTCCCTGAAGAGAGGGTTCGCACAAGCCTTTAACCCGTCAAAGAACTTGACGTGCCTCCTGCTGATGAACTCTGGCACCGAGGGAAGATGGAGTTCCTCGTGTATGGTGGCATTTCTCGCCCGCTGGAGTGTGGTTCCTCTGACTATCCTCCTTAGGACGGAGTTCTGATAACTCTGCAGCCTTTTGAGCGTGGACTGATAGAGGTGGCGGAGCAGGGGCGCACCATGGAGTAGAGTCGGTCTGATAACGGCCTTGTAGATTTGCAACTTGAGTCGCAGTGAGAGCTGCGGCGAGATGAGTAGGTGGTAGAGTCTATGGGACTTCCTGCGGGCCAGCTTGATTCTTTCCCGTACATGGCTGGAGAATGTCAGGTGTCGGTCCAAGGTCACACCTAGGTAAAGAATTGAGTTGGAGAGAGGAAGTTTTACGCTGTCTATCTCAAACTCGGTGGGTAACTTCTTCTTCCCCTTCTGGAAGGACAAGATGATGGCGTCCGTTTTAGCTGGGTTGACTCTGATTCCGATCTTCTTCAATTCCCCAACTATGACGTTGGCTGCTTTCTGGGCCTGGTCACGTGCCTTGGTGGCGCTCATGCTGGTGGAGTAAATGGCGATGTCGTCCGCATAGGCTGCTACTGTTGCTCCCGGATGCTTTACTGAGACCACCGGTGCCGTGAAAACGACAAATAGTAGTGGCCCTAGTACAGACCCTTGAGGTACCCCGCAGATGGTATCGTGTGGATTCGACAGGCTCCCGCCGACCCTTACAACGAAAGATCTTCGACTAAGATAGCTTCGGATCAATCGGCATAGGGAGGCAGGGAACTTGAACTCCTCCAGACGGCGGAGTAAAAGAGTGTGAGACACACAGTCAAAGGCCTGTGTGCAGTCCAAGGAGATTAGTGCTGTGGCATCGTTGTTCTTCCTCATCCGCTCCATGGTGTGGGCCTGCAACTTCGCCAGATGGTGTTCACAGGCCACCCCTCGTTGGAATCCTGTCTGTTCAGGTGGGATGATGTTCTCCTCCGTACAGTGCTTCATCAGATGGTGGTGAACCAGCCTTTCTAAGATCTTACTCATGTGCGAGAGAAGACTGATCGGGCGATTGTCATACAATCGAAAGAGCTTATCAAGAAACATTAAATAAGATGATTAACGATTTTATTATTTTTTTGCATGCCACTTGATATAATGAGAGTTCATATTACGTAACTCTTCATATGGAATTACATTTTTTATGCAAAAGTTACGAAATATTCGTGTGTGTATAATTTATTATTATATTATTATTATCCAGATCGAATTAGAGTAATTTTCCAGATATGTGTAATAATATTGCACATATTATAAATATCATTACTTTAATAAATGTTGATTAAACATTAGTGTTAGAATCACCTATGATTTTTTTTTCCCTTAGGATTTGTAATCAATACTCAAAGGCACTAAAGTCTGTATTCATTGTAATCTGCATTATTGAAACGGGACTTGTCCCAGATTAAATAAATAAATTATTATTAAAGAAGCTCTGATTAGCGATATTGAATTATAATAACGCTGCAAATTATTAAACGGTATTATATTATTTCCAAATAACTATAAATGGGTATAACAGTATATATCTCTGTTTACAGGCAATTAACTGATATGGAAAGTAATAAATTAAAAAGAAAATGGCCATTACCGATGCTAATTTCAAAACGTAATATTTCTGCTGTTTCATGACCGATTTCAAGGATTCTTTTTTTCATTTTTTTGTAGGGAATTGAATTAATTTAATACCTTATTCGGCATTTGCGTATCTTGAAACGTAAGCCTTTATAAGAGGGAGAGGGATGTAATTATTATTTATTTTTTTGTTGATTGGAAAGGATACTTATTGAAACTAATAACCTAAAATGGAACAATCGACATTTTTTTATTTCTAATACACGAAAATGGGTATTGTTGGGAGTTGGTTTATTATTTTCATGTAATCGAAAGAAAAAAAGAAAAAAAAAATTACCCACTCTTAATATTAGTGAGTTTACGTTGCAAGGTACGTAGAAACCGAATAACGAATAATAAAAATCCGTTTGGTAGGCGTCGACGGTTTTTCTTCGAAACTACTGGACCATTTTTTTTTCAAACTTGGCACAAAAATATCAGGGCATATAACGATAGTCTTAACACCTAGACGTTGATATTAGTCGATTAGTTTTAAAAAGTGATTTTAACTCAATAGCTCAGATTATTTTGAAGGAAAAAAAAATATTAAAGTTTTATAATCAAGAAACTGCGTTTTAAGAATAGCATCGGTTCAGAAATAGCTGAGATATATAGGATTTTGAAGAAAGGAATGCAAATGGACCATTTCAGGCCATTTTCCTTTTGAATTATTTATTGTTTTTTATATAGGTTAGCTGTTTAAAACGGTTATACCCTAATATAGTTATTTCGAAATAATAAACCATTTGCTAATAATTTACAGCCTTATTTTTAACTTTTTTTTTTTTTTTTTGTGTTATCATCACTGCTAAAGACCAATAATAAAACTCGAGAAAAAACACTTAAAAAGAATTCTTGATTCAGCATAAATGTTTTACGATCAGGCTGTGTTGTCAACTCCTAACGATGCATACACAGCATGTTGCACGATCATCCGAAACGGATAGCGTCATCATCAAAACAAAACAGCTGCAACAAGAAAAAAAACATTCCTCAAGAAAACAAAGTTTCTAAGATTGAGAGAATGCGGCATCTGGTAGGCGGGACGAGCAGATGTGCGATGTTGCCAGACCGTTCGGGCAGGTGCACCACCACTAATAGTATCCTTCCAAGAGAGAGGGAAAAAAAAATCTTCGACTCCTTATATTACCGAAGGACTCGGAGGAACCCGATATTCCAAGGATTTATGTCCCGGTTGATTTTTGACCGGAATCTTCTGGCGTGGAATTGGAGCAGCTTCGTGTCATAGGGGCCGTAAACGTCTGGGAATGTCGAGGAAGTAATATAGTATATTAGAAAAATATTTACGCCTCCTTTTCCAGGACCAATGATACTGAAGGGTATCCAATTCTCTTATTTTTTTATTATACTATACGGTGGAATAAAACACGATATTAGTGAATTAAGTATATCAATGTCATAAATCAAAAGTAAACACAAGTAGATGTTAATTTTGATTTTAACAACGGAGATACTAAAATCGCAAGAAAAAAAAAGTGATGTTGAGGGAACAATGGTAAAAATTTGGTATTATATGTATTTATTTAAAGCCAAATAAAGAAAAAAAAATTGGAGGAAATCGATCGCCTAAGAAATTTATGCACATTTTGGTCGACCATTTTAGTCGTAACGCATGAATTTCTACCACGATAGGTCAGTGTGCTGGAGACTTCATCATACTGATTGACCCCATAGCACGGGATAATAAAATTGGTGTAATTTTGGCGGATCAATACACTGCTTTGAATTCCAAAATACTTAAGAAATATTTGGATAGCTGGAGCATAAGGTTGATATTCACCTCTATTGATTGTCCACAATCTAACGGCCTTAACGAAAGATTGAACCAAACTTAGGTTAACAGATCCGTTGTGAGATCAATAGCGGTTGTAAGATCGAGAGTAGCCGAAGATTGTTTGGTGGAATATAATAGGTCTACTCATACTTCGACAAAATTCGAACCAGCATATTTGCTTTTTGGAATTACATCCTCGATTTGTCCGGTGGGTACGGTAAATTCGGGGTAACCTTGCCGAAGATAGAGAAAAAGCATTTCGAAATTCTATAGAGAGTTTTGAAAAAAACAAAGCTAGATTGGACAAAAACAGAAGAATCGGAATGGGATGTATTTTTTAAGCCATAAAAAGAAATGCTAAACACATTTTTGTTAAATAAAAAAATCTTGATAGGCACATCACACCTTTAAAATAATAAATAAATAAATTGAATTATTTGTGACGGTTCTCTTACTATAAACTCTAAAACAGATAACGTGCTCACAAACCCGAACAGAACTCATCAGTATGGCGATTAACAGATTAAGATTTGAAATTAGTAAAACCGTGCATATGAGAAGTAACGGCTTTAATGAACCGCAGGATGATGAGAGTACCGGTTTTCCATTAGTTCTCAAACCGCAGAATCCTTTCATAATCGATAATAGGTAGGATGATCGACAATGGGTGGAATAATCGATTCTGTAATTGTAAATAATCGATTCTGTTGGGGAACTTTGCTTTCCGTATTCGTGAGTAATAAATGTTGCAGTAGTTTCCCATCCGCCTCCTGCTGAGCTTCGGCCATCCATCATTTATTGAGGGAAAAAGTAAAAGATTTATCGATTGATAATTATTAAAAACCCTCTCCACGTTGATTCCGTATTGTTTATGGTTATTTCGGTATAATATTTTATATGTTTATATACATATATATATATATATATATATAAATATTTTGTTTGTATATATTTAGTTGCTTTATTCTAATTTTGAAAAATATTGAAAGGTGTAATTAACATTATTTATAAGCTATTTTCTTTTGTTAGTTATTTTTGATTGATGCTAAATTAATCTTATTTTTGTTATTTTTCGATATATATAATGTTTAAAATGAAGATCAAAATAATGTAAACTTAATAATTTATGAAATATAACACAGATTACGTGTAGTGTGCCTAAAAATAGGCATGGAACATGTATATAAACAAAAAATTAATAAACTCTCCTTCTCTGGGGTTACCAAAGGAGGAAAAGATAAAAAAAAAAAAAAAAAAAATATATATATATATATATATATATATATATATATATATATATCTGGTGAGCAAAATAAACACTTACCTTGGTTTTAAAGTTAATTTAAGAATTATTAAATCATTTTAGAGATGAAAAAGGTATTAAAGTAAAAAGGTCACTATTAAAAATGTCCTAAATTGGACTGATTGTAAAATTACTCAATAAAGAACTGTTTCTGAGATTTAAAAAAAATATTCTTATGCTCGGAAAGAAATAACAACCTAAACAATATTTTTGCTCTTTTCTACTTAAGTTGATTATCGAATTCGTGAAACTTAAATATTTACACAGTTTTTTATCAATTTTATTAGGATGATATGATTATTTTTCTGGAGTTTACAAAATTAAAAGTACATTACAGAAAAAAAATCAAAAAATCTGTATTTAACTATTTTCAGACCATTTTGTTCAAACCTTGAAACCTACAAGACAATTTTACATCGATATATTTTATTTTATTTTTTTTTCGTTTGCCGCGACAGGCTTTGGAGGCCCTTGGCGGCGCGGTATGGTTTAGATTCCACACGATACTCGATGACATTTTATACGGTGGGATTCTATACCTCCCTACGCATATTTTTGTGGGTGGCTATCAAAAAGCTGACGGGTCCCACAATACCCGGGGGAGATTGTGAGTGAATCCCCATTTATTTGTATGCTTGAAAAAAGTCCTCCTGGGACTGGGATTCGAACTCACAAGCTAGCGCGCTAACCACTCAGCCACGGGCTCCCCCTTATATCGATATAGCAAGTTTAAAAAGGCGTAAAATGCATAGTACAAAGTAGCTCTGGTAGGCCAATTTCAATTAAAAAGTTACTGTAACATTTCAAGTACGCTTCTAAAGAATAAAATGTCAATTTAATACAACTTATCGTTTTAGAGCTGGACGACGCACACACAGACATTTTTGCGGGATTTGGCATGTGTAATCAAGAGGACCCTAAAACGCGTATTTTCGTTGAAAACTCAAATTCTGAACTTTTCACGATCGCAATAATTCCCCTCAATACATATTTTATATATAGGTAAGTGAAAATAATACACAGAGGTTCAATGGAAACATTTATTTAATATTGAAATGTGTACTGAATCTACGGAGGTAAGATTGTGAGATTGAGATTATATATATATATATATATATATATATATATATATATATATATATATATATATATATATATATATATAAATAAAATTGTTAAATTGGAAATATCTTGATATTTAAGATAATTCTGAAAGGAAACAATCTACCCTTTCCAGACCCCATAAATATCTATTACTCAGGCCCTCTGCCAAATACATGAGACCTAAGTCATATAATATAGGTCATATAAAGTATAAGCGTGACCTTTATTACTGGGGTCACCGTGGGCGTATCTGGCGTAGTATACGCAGTACAATGAGGTTTCTTAATATGCCTTACGAAATCGCGTACCTGAAGAAATACTAACTGTAATTCCTCCGACGCTAATAGGGGTTTCTGTCGTATTAACATAACAAAGTGCAATTTATGAAAACGCGATGAAATATGCAGAGTCGAATTTCAGACCATGGCGGAGTAGTGAATTAATAAAGTAACTTATTCTTGGAATGAGAGGCAGGGAAATGTTGAAAGAATTTTCAGAATAAACAAGTGCAAAGAAATGTGAGTGACGGAAAGCGAGGAAAAAAACATCGTCTTATTCCCGACTTCAAGAAACAGTAGATAATGGACATGCCTGTCTGTAATTTACTGTATTTTCCATTCAGAGAGAAATTTAGAAATTTAGACAGAAAATGATCCAGAAATTCGTTGGCAACATACGATTGTCACAGTTACGCGTTATTTTGTGCTTTATTTAATAACAGCAATGTTCAGAAAATCTCAGTAAATTAAGTAGGAAATATCTTTTTTATAAATTTAGGCTGCGAAAAGTAAACGTTAAATAATACAATAACAAGACATGGCTTCAGTATTTCATCCGTAAATGAGAAAACCATAGTTTTTGATAAGTCTATCTAAAGAAAGAAAAGAGAGAAAGAAATAATCTACTTAAAAAAAATATTTTTAATATCTATGTACCAATTAGATATGGTTACTTTATTCTTCCAAATCAATATAGCTCCTGTGCCGTGGGGCCTAGCGACAAATGATATATACAAACAAATATTCTCCGCTAAATTTCTGACTAAAGATCTGTCGTAAAATTTTGATCAGAGCAAATCCAACAGAAATAGAGCATGTCGAAAAAGTGTATAAGTAAATAAAAATGTAGGCAAAACATGACTATTGGTTTATTTATTTATTTTATTTGGAATATTATATATATATACATATAATATATATATATATATATATATATATATATATATATATATATTTTTTTTTATCTTTTCCTCCTATGGTAACCCCAAAGAAGGAGAGTTTATTAATTTTTTTGTTTATATACATGTTCCATGCCTATTTTTAGGCACACTACACGTAATCTATGTTATATTTCACAAATTATTAAGTTTACATTATTTTGATCTTCATTTTAAACATTATATATATCGAAAAATAACAAAAATAAGATTAATTTAACATCAATCAAAAATAACTAAGAAAAGAAAATAGCTTATAAATAATGTTAATTACACCTTTCAATATTTTCCAAAATTAGAGTAAAGCAACTAAATATATACAAACAAAAAAGAATGAATTTAGCGCAACAAGAATTACATAGACTGAGCTGCCTTCCTACAATCAGTATTAAGTTGGTTGAAGACTATTTTGTTAACGAAATTTATAAAATATTTTTTAAATTTTGTCATCAGTCTCTGTTCTGTTTCTGGCCAAGTCCCGTGCTCTAATATAACGTCCTGAATAAGTTTAGCTCGAATGTTGTCTAATTTCTTACAGTCGAATAGTAGGTGTCGAAAATTATGTATGTTACCATCGTATGGACATTTGTCGTCTTGTAGTATGCTAAAGCGTTTTAAGTATTGTTTTGTTTGTCCATGTTCAGTCAGAAATTGTGTCACCTTGTAATTACTACTTAGTATGTGTTTGTAGTTGTTTAGTGTGATATAGGGAACAAATCTTTGAAGGCTTGGTGACTTCAGCGAAGCAGTCCAGGAACGATTCCACTTGACTACCGTCTCTTTCCTCATCTCCCCTTTGATGTAGGATATGGGAACCTTATTGTACGATATTGGAAGGTCACTCTGAGCCGCTATCTTTGCTAGGGTGTCCGCTCGTTCGTTGCCTTCTACTCCTGAGTGTCCCTTAACCCACCTAATGTTAATGTTTTTATTTTGAGTATGTAGATTCGTCAAATTAATTCGGATTTCCTCGGTTAGTCCGTCATGAATTTTCGAATTTTCGATGGAGTGTATAACGTTCATGTGGTCAGTGTAGATAGTTATGTCTGTAAATGTGTCAGTAGTATATATATATATATATATATATATATATATTATATATATATATATTCAATAGATAATTGAATTTCCTACAAAACAAAAAAATAATCATTAAAATCGGTTTAGAAATAGCAGAGATATAGCGTTTTGAAATTAGCAGTCGTGGTGGGCCTTTTTCGTTTGAATAATTTATAGCTTTCCAAATTAGTTAACAGCCTGTAAACAGCTATTTTAACTGTTATACCCTTATATAGTTATTTAGAAATAGCAAGCCACATTGTGATAATTTGTAGCGTTTTTCATTTAAAATTGAATTTGACATCAGTAAATTTAGAAGAAAAGAAAAATCAGTGTTTAAAATTAGGTTATATTTTATAAATTCATTTTAACATCAATCAGATATTATCAACATCGACACAGTCTTTACATGTCGAAATTCTTTCTCTAAAGATATAGCAGTAAGCTATAAATGTAAAATAATGAGTGGTGTGTTTAAAAGTGTTTTTAAAAAAGGTAAATTTTATTTAACAAGTGTTAATTTAATAATGACAAATTAATGAAGATAATTTTCAAAGACAAATATTTAAATAATGTATTTTCACTAATAAAACTTGTTTTAGTCTTGATATTGGGGAAAGCACCCCGAAACGTTGAAAAACTATGTAACAAATTATGAAAAAAAATAAATGTATAATAAACGGAAGTTAAGGAGTGCATATTTGAGTGTGAAATATTAAGTAAAACTTCCTAAAAAATTAAAAAAGAAAAGAAAATAATTTTTGTTTTATTTATTATAAATGCCCCTTTTTACGTATTTAACGAGACACTACATACTGACCCAGACATTCCATTCGTCATTGCAACTGCCACTGATCGCTACAATAAGTTTCATGACAGACTGACCCTCAATTCAAACCCGCTGACTCAAAACCTATCAACTGCCACAAACCCATATAATCCGCCCAGAAGACTATCGAGGCGCTGGCCAAGAGATCTGAAATATTGAAAGTTATTAGTTTTTTTTTTATCTATCCCATGTAGTTTGTTACATCTTTTGTTAGCATATTTGCTTATTGCAAAAAAAAGCAGATAGCAAATGCAATTGTAATGCCAAAAAAACTTCTATGAATAAATAAATAAAATAAATTATTTATTTAAATGAATATTTTAACAATTAGTATTGACAGTTTAAAAATCAATGATGCTAGGAAAAATATTTTCTCACATATAAAGTGGTAGGATTCAATAAAGGATACAAAGAAACGTATTAATGTGGATTATTTTGAATTAAGACTTATGTTGTTATATTTTTTCATACAAAAAAAAAAAAAAAAAAAAAATTATGATCACGGATTTCGCAGCAACTCTATTAGATTTTCTGAACATAAACTACACTTTATGTAAAATGAAGTCGCTGTAGAACCCTCATAATACTCAAAACAATGTTTCGCTGATACACCACTAAATTAAGTAAATTAGTTCAGACCATGCTTTAATGTGTTTGTTTATCTAATCAGTCCAATTTCCACTTAACTTTACTTAAAACCCATTCAAGTGTATAAACAATCAGCCAATGTCAACATAATTAAACAATGAGAACTTAATGTGATTTACCTACATGCTAATTAAGACCCACACTAACATAACATATTAAGCATAAGGTCTACAAAGCAAATAGGTAGAACGGGGTAAGATTACAGATTGTTCAACTACGTGCATGTATTATTTAGTATGAATACGATACATTTCACATGATTTTGGCTGGAAAGTATGGATATAATATTGATGTCGTGTGTGCCACTAGCGGGAGATGGGGCCCTAATATCATTAAATTTTCAATGACCTATTCTGAGAAAGCCACGTCTCAAGAATCGGTTCAAAATTACGGATAAATAATAGGGTAGATGAGTTAGTTAAGTAAATATATATGCTATATACAGGAGCGAAACACTAACATTATTCATGATTTAATAGTAACTATCAGTATAATATCATACATGTACTAAAGCTCTACGAACTAAATTTTCCCACATTACGAAATTAAACAAAAAACTATTATGACAAAACCACTAACTTCGGAAACCCCCTAAAATACGAAATCGGTAATTACAATAAAAGGGATACACACATAATATTGGGTAGGTTTTTTTACTGTTACTTTTCATATTGCCTCAAAAAAAATATTGTAATTATCCTGAGCTAATTCAAATGATGTTTTAAACTCTGTTATCGTGAAAAAAATACACCTAAAAGCATGATACAAAACATATTTATATCTACATTGTAAATATTGTATATAAATAAATAAATTCTTATTCTTCGTACATATACTCGTGATTTAGTGAGATCAAGAAAGAGAAAATTAACCATGTGAACAAATAATATATAAAATCTAAAGGAACCTGCCATAGAGTATCCTTTTTGTAATATCTATTTTTTGGAATTTACAACTGTATTATACAATAGAAGCAGTAAAAGTGAGTAAAATATAAAAGGCATGAAACACATGTAAAGAAGCTTCCCGTTAGAAACATTCTAAAAATATTCTAAACTAGAAAGTCTCGGGGCCATTTCCTTTTCAGACGCCTCGGAGGATTATCTGGAATGGAAGAGGAAGAAAGGATTGAAGTTTGCTTGAAATGAATATCTGGTTCGGGCCAAATCAGCGACATATGGAATGGAACGTTAAGGCCTTTATAGATCGGTTTATTCGTTTCTAAGTAGGAAGTGTTGAGGTTTTACAGGTTCCGTGCATTATCCTTACATAATATTCCGCTGGTCCCGGTTGAACAGATCCGCTGATACTCATGTTTGACAAACATCTAATACGGAATCCGCATACAAGACTGAAAACACAAGAAACTGCTTGACGATTTCGGTTACTTTAACAGATATTAGAAAGACGCACTTACTTAATCATAAGGCCTGTCCGGACTTTCGGAGTTGAGTCGAGCCTCGGAAGCTCTACCAAACAATCGAATTCTTACCGAATCTAATCCTTACAATCCAAAATCTTTAGTAAAATCCTCAACGCTTCTTTCGTTGTCGCGAATTATAACATTCATAAACACCCTAATGTTCCATAAGAAGCTGATTTGGATCAAACAAGGTATCAATCCTTCCATTATATGTCTTAAATATGAAATTATAGTTTTGTACGTCTTTTCGTGTTTGTGCTAGACTTACCACCCAAAGGACTTTTCGCGCGACTTGGGTTATTCTGACTCAGAGGACACTAAAACGTGTATTTCTATCAAAAACTGGTATTTTCATGATCGCAATAACTTTTCCTTGAGTACATACTCTAATATATAGGTAAGTGAAGGTGAAATAAATCAATCATAAACAATATTATGTAGTCAAAATATTCTAGATCAATTTGTATACAATGAATATTGCACTAGCTGGAGAAATCCAACGTTTAGATTGATGAAGACAAGGCAACATGGCCGACTGGAAGCCGGGTAGTTGTTATGTCAATCTGGATTCTGCTGACGTCTACGGGCGGTCTTGTCCTATCAAGTCATAGTTTGGAGGAAAGCGTTAATATGCCTATTAACTTGAGATAGCACATCCCATTTCAACAGCCTTAATAAGCGAATATAAAGAGAAAATGATTTATTTTATTCATAATTTCACAGCGTACTGACGAATCAAAATGACATTGTATAATCAAAATTGTACAACCATTAACTCGCCCTTGTTTCGCAGTTTCGAGTGCTTTGTAAATATGGTGGGTTGTTTAAAAAATACAGTTTTACCAAATTAGAGTTTATCACTAACAGATTGTTAAATCAACGTCGTGAAAAGAGCAAGAAAATATTAAGTTTATTTTAAAACGTCTATTCATTATTATATATAACCTAAGCAGAATTTAGAAACATAAACTGGTCAAAAAATTCAAAATTGGTTCAGTTAATTTGTTTGTTATGTTTAACGGTTCCTATTTTATCCGGTTTATTACAATTTTAATTTTATAAGAACTTTTTCTAATTATATTTCAATGTATTAAAGTTAAATAAGTTTCTATGTGAGTCCCTTTTAGTTTACGTAGAAACTACTATTTTTAATTAAATAATATAAAAGTAAAAATAATTATTAATATTATTAGTTTATAACAACTTTTCCTATAGTTGTACGATTTGGTACTCCCACTGTGCTAAATTCTTTACTACTGAATGAAGTATTAAAATTTACGATCACCATGAATCACCATAACCTCCCTAATCCACAAAATTACAAATAATATTTGTACATTAGTTTATGCGCTTATAACATCTTTATATCAAATTGCCCGGCATATAAATTTTCTAAAACCTTATGCTCTCCAACGACATATTATAAGTCTATGTTACTACTTATATTTCAGGAATAATTTTTTATGATTTGGTCACAAAAAATTAATTTTTCCGTTTAAAAAAAAAGCTAAATTGCGATGGATTTTACTTCTAAACCTTCAGAAAACAGTGCCCTAAATAATGGTGAAAATCAAAATCCGTCATGGTTTAGGGAGTTAGCGGAAACCAAAATTCCGTTATCATTTTATGTATATAAGAGAGAATTATGTGCAGCAATTAGTTAGTTTAAGTAGATTTTTATCTCTCTCCATTAAATTTTACATTTCTGTGTATATTTTTTCTAATATCCTTAGCTTACCAATGGTATATTATACATCTATTGCAAAACTCTTATGTTCAAAAATACAAAAATCTCAAAAAAAAAAACTTTTTTTTTATTCTCTTTTCTTCCTGATTTAGATTTAGAATTCGTTCAACTTATATATTTACCCATTTTTTATCAATGCTAACAAGATAGCATGGTTAATATTTTTAAGTTAAACGGTTCCTATTTCATTCGGTTTATTACTATTTTATATTTTAAACAAACTACTTAAAATTTTACTTTATTTTTGCATGAAATAACCTACAAGAAGAAAAAATTCAAATAACTTTTCATTTGTTTAAACACCTCAATACGTACGATTTTTATGTAAAACCTTAAGTGCTCTACAGAAGCATTTTTTAATATAACCTATAAAATACTGTACGGTGGCAACACTGAATCACTTTCTTCATTACAAAATCACAAACCACGAATGTTCATAGGTTTTTGGGACTATTAAACTTTTTATTACAATACGTACGACTTTTTTATTTCATATTAACATTTCTAAATCTTGCGCTTTCTGACGGTATATTTTTAAACGGTATATATTTCTGACACATAATTCAGGAATATTTTTTGATAACTCGATTACAGAATATGTAATCTTCTCTTCCAAAGAAAAACTTAATTTAAATTTATTTTACTTATATAAAAACCGTGTAAAAATCAAGTAAGTGGTAAAAAAAGTAATAAAAAAAAACCCAGGAATCTTGATATCATTTTATATAGAGAGATATTATTTTATTTACAATTTTTTTTTTTATATCTTCACGATTTTATTGAACGATGATATCTTGTTATACATTTATTATATGACACAGAGCTATTATATGCTAATTCCTGATTTAAAATACATAACTAAAAATAAAAGTGTGAATGCACACCTAAATAAAAAATAAAAACCATTACATATAAAAACAATAAAACTTTAATTATATTAAGAAATATAACAGTTCTCACAAGCTTTGACTAACCTTTTTACTCATATTAAATAATACTTATTTAAACATTTATCTAACGAGTTCTTTAGGGACATTTGCATGATGAAAAAACTTAAATATATAGATAATCACTCAGGTTAATCATTAACATTAGTCGATTACATTAATAAAATAAATTACATAAGGGGAAAAAAGGCTCAAATCAAACAGACAGGTTTGATTGAAAAACGGGAAACTAAATTCAATGCTCATAGATCGTAATTGATCAATTTTCAATTCTGGTAGTGACTGAAGAACCATTGGAAATTCAATCGTGATTAGCCATAATGAACTTCCGAATAAGTACTCTTTCGTGTTCCGCTTACAATGCTATCAGAGATGCAACAGGATCGGCTGCTATAGCAGTAACTAAAAAGCTTGTTTCAATGTGAACAAGTTAGATAAATGCAAAGGTAATGTTAAACAGTGAACTGAATGGATTACAGAGAAACGAAAAAAAACAACATAAAACACACAGTATTTTAAAAAAAAAAAAAAAAAAAAAAAAAAAGTTGTTCGATCTATCATCAAATTTTCTGGGAAATATATTGGCTTGTAAAATAAGTTGTGGTAATTTTTGTGATTTCAATAAAAACATCAGATTCTTTTAAATATTTTTATAATATCATCTAATTGTAATATATACGAATAAAAGAAATAAAAAATAAAAAAAATATTATCATCTTTCTGATAATTTTTGGAATTTAGTCTTCATCAAGAATTGAGACGTTGATTTCCAAAAGGTACTATATCCATTTTAGGAAATTTTACAGGAAGCGCCGAAATCTCTCCTTATCATATTATTAAACCAGCTAATTTGATTCTGTTCGCATTAAAATATAGAATTTTTTTTTCACTATATTAATAAAACCGTATTAAAGTTATGAAATGAAATGTTTTAGTATGATTTAGAACGAAACTAAATGTGTAATTAGTACCTTAAGAAATTAATAGCATTTCTAAATCGCGTTATTAAAGGACTTGAGTGTTCATTAGATACAATCAAATTTAAGATTCAGATAAAACTAAATGAGGAGAATATAAATATGTAAAAATATCAATTTCGTAAAAAATGTCCTTTAGTACTTTTGAAATCAACGTCTCAATTGAAGAACTCGGGTTCTTTGCACTTTTCAAGTAAACATTTCCGGTTCTGAACCGAGCAGAAAAATATTGGACGGTGCTTTCTCCTGAAGCATCTTCGCACACACTGTAAATTTCGTTAACAGTCGGTGCAGCGGATTTTTTGGGGAATAAAAGAAAAAATCATTAAATGAAGAAAATGAAATTTGTTTTCTTCCATTTCGAGCTAGCAAAATACAACATTAAATTGAGGAATATCGGTTTATAAAAGCACCTTATCTAATACTTTTTTAGAATATGTAAACATTATTTATCACGTAAATATGATTTTATAGACACAGAGGATTAAATTGAGATACGCTAAGAATTTAATACAGTCGGGAATAATATTCTCAACTCAAAATTTTATTTTTTTATGAAAATGAAATTTCACCATTTTATGACCCTTGCCGACTCTGAAGAACTCTAAGATAAATTTATTATAGCGATCGCCTGGCTTATTTCTAAATACAGATATATGTCTATATAGAAACAGTATCAAAAAAGGAAGGCAAAATTATCATACAATATTTATAGAAATGAATCAAATTCTTAAATTTAGAAACATTAATATAACAACAAAGGATAAATCTGAAGTTGCGGCTAAAGCACTCCAAAACCCGAATTCGGGGCAATTACTTATGGATCCCATCAACGATGGATCAATTAATTATATTACCAGTTTTGAGGTTGCCCTTCGAGTTGCTTTCAAGGTAATTTCCATATGTTGGATATCAACTAATAAGGCAAATAATATTCACTACCAGAAATGCAATACTATTATAGAAAAGAGGGATCTAAACCCATATTTTTAAAGCAGTATTTCTTCCAACGTTATTATATGACAGTGAAAGCTGGGTTACTCAAGACAAAACACTTGAACAGAATTACGGCTGCTGTAATGCGATTGGTAGAAGACCACGAACCAGACCTAGAAGGAGTTATCTGGAGCATATCCCACTTCTAGGTTTAAAAAAAGGGAAAACACTGGCTCAGATGAAGTTGCTAGCTAGGGACCGAGACGAAAGACTAAAAGGCACAGGGAGGAAGAGAAAGAAGAAGGAAACTAAAAATAGTTACACTTTTTCGATTATTGAGAAAATCCATTATTTACATGGAAGGAAGGGGCGCACCCAGATGTAATGTTGTAAAATATAAAGCATGAATTGAAAAGAGTGTATGTACTTTTAAACTATTTCAAGAGTGAAAAATATTAATAATTTTATTAACAAATGAAACAGATTTGTAGATTCGAAGCCAATACTCTTATTTAAAAACGCTAACATTTATTACACAATCGTTTATTTTTTCCAAGCCACAGTAAGGCATAACAGTTTATGTATCTGTTTACAGGCAATTAACAAATATGGAAAAACCATAAATTAACCAATTAAAACAGGACACCACCAATACCAATGGCCAGCCACGACTCCTAATTTCAAAACGTTCTATCTCTGCTATTTCATACTTATTTCAATGATTCTTTTTCTGTTTTGGAGGGAATTTAATACGATTTAATAATTAACAAGAGTTGTTTATTATTTGTAAATTCGTATAGGGGACATACGGAGTTTTTTTATGTATTTCGAGGAATGAGAATTTTTTTTTTTTTAACATCATTTATTGAAATTTACAACTGTACTTCAAGGTACAACAAGTAAATGTGACAAAAGATAAATGGCGTGAAACAGACCTGAAGAAGAACTACCCAATGGCAGCACTTCTGTAACTTTTCTAAACTAGAAGGTCTCGAGGCTATATTCTTTTCAGACGCCTCGGAGGATTGTCAGGAATTGAAGAGGAAGAAAGTATTGAAACAAGAGGATTAGGGTGGGGATGGAGTTTGTCATGAAAGGAATGGTATCTAGATCGGGCCAAATCAGCAACATACGGAACATTGAGGTCTTTATGGATAAGTTTGTTCGTGACAAAGTAAGGAGCATTGAGGATTTTACGAAGGATTTTGGATTGTAGGTGAATTCGATGGTTTAGTAGAGCCCCAAAGCTCTACCTCCGTAAGCCCATATCGGCAATGATAGTCATGTAGATGATTCTTTTGGAGTTATGTAGAAGATTAGAACGTTTGTCTAGTAAGTGTTGAAGTAGTCAAAAACGTCGTGCAGTTTCTCGTCGTTTTAGTCTTGTGTGCGGGTTCCAAGTAAGGCGTTTGTCAAGGTGCAGTCCTAGATATCGGATCTGAGGAATGAGATTTATTTTTTTTTTTAATTAATTATTATTATTTTTTTCGATTACAAAGGTTCATAATTGAAAAAAAAAATTTCTGACCTTTACACTGATATTTAAACATATATTGAAATAGGAATAGTAATGAGTTTATGGAAATTTTCAAATTAAAATATTCTACGAAAACATACGTTTTTAGGTATTCTGGCTCCGAAAGTTACTTATTTAAGACACTAATAAGTCTGAGATGTTCCATAACCAGTTTTAACAAAACATCACACACTGAGATTGAGAAACAGCTAAACAAACGATTTGGACTATTATCCAGGCTGCATGAAAAACGACCAAAATTATTCTTGAACGCTGGAATTCGGTCTTTCTAATTCGAAATATTACGAACAATCGTGGAGCACTATATGACAAACTAACTACTTCATAAGGACTAGGACTTAAAATGTCGGATACTGCCACAGAATATTATATAACATTTACACTTACAACATAAACCCATCGGAAACACAACTAGCAACTCTATGGCAAAATAAATATTGACATGGACATATCATTTAAATGGAGACCTATAGCACTCGAAGTGTAACTTTTATTACACTGTTGCTCGTATCGAAAATTTCAGAAATTCAGTGAAAAAGATTTTTTGTTATATAACATTTTTCGCTAGAACCTACAGTTTAACAGTTATATTGGTTAGAATGAAAAAAGTTACCCTTATTTTCATTCAACTTTGTTTATAACAATCGATCATCAACCGTCCGTCGGCAAACTTAATTTCTTTCTGCCTGGAAAAATCAGTAGGTTATAGATTGTTATATCCATCATCTATTACTTTTCCCAGTGAGGAAGACATTTTTTTTTCTATACCGTTAATCTAAATGTTATATATTTTTAATTATGTGTTATTAATGTAAGGTGAAAGTCATTGATTCGATATAAAATTGGAGGCTGAAATACCACTTCACCAAGAAACTATATATTAAACAATGCACAAAACGTTTCGGCAAAAAAGTCATCTTCAGGAACTATACCATTTTTATCTTTAAGATTTATAGTCGATTTTAACAAGAAACTGTTTATTTAGCTGTATGTATTTTTCTTCATCCTAATGTTTACAAGATATAAGATAGTTGATATTTACACGTTATATAGATATATAAAAATACAGTTATTTAATGCGCTATTAGTCTATGTCAGTGACTGTTAATTTATATAGAGCGGATGACATTCTGTTCCAATAATAGATCGGCCGTTGAAAAGTTGATAGTTATCCTTATCTGATGATTCCTTCAGGCGTTATTAATGAACCTAAGTTTCCTCTTTCTTTATTTATTATGATTAATTACCACCTGACAGCTTAAAATAATTACGTTAACAGCCGTGATATTCATAAAACGTTTAACAATAGTTGAATTCGAAAATTGCAATACTGTTAGGGCGCCACAAATTTAAATATGATATATTTTTTTTGGAGGGGAAGAATAGTAGAAACAAAAATAACCTCACGAAAATATTAACTGCAGTTTCAATATTTTGAAATACATTTTAAGAAAATCATTAGACATAAACATAAGTTATATAACAACTCTTGCAACTGAAATAAAATACAAGGAGGAAAATTTCATCAGAAGTAAAATCCTTAGTTGCATCTAGTTCAATTGAATTATATTTTATAATTGAAATAATTTTTTTATACTTATTATACTTCTTTATACTTATCTGGAGAAGTTTCCTGTTCTACATTTCTCACGACTTCGCCAATGCTTTGGGTCTAATTGAACTAGTTCTTTTTACTAGATACTTTGCTAGTCAGGAAGTCCGACCATTGCAAAGGCCTAAGCCGTGAGCTCGTTGGTAGAAGGTTTCCTAGTTGAAAATGACTTTTCCCCAAACTTGAGACAGTTTCCCCGAAGTCTGTCTGGGCATTGCTATAGCCTTGGTGTCACCTAGCTAACGTTACAACCGTGCCTTCCTCGACGCAATTACATCAACGAACTTGTTAGGCCGGCCAAAACGTGTTTTCCTCAATCGTAGAGTAATAAGTAGAGGATGTGTTTTTTTTTTTTTTTTTTTTTAATTTGACGCCATTTGTAAAGGTTTTTAGTTTTTATTCAACCTAGGAATGGTCTGATAACATAATTTCTGTATTTGTATAAGATAATTTTACAATAAAATAAATAAATAATTTTTGTTATTTATTTATTAAGAGATAATATTGGGTTGTTTCACATGAAATGTTCGTTTTTATAGTTTCTGAAATACACAAAGGATTTTGCAGGTATCTGTTGTTTTCTTCCGAATGTTTACATATTTAAAGTAAACAGTTACTAATCCTCTACCTTTGTATTATAAACATTAGCTTCCCAATCAATTACCCACTTTTTAGTATACCTCCAAATATGAACATAGGAAACATGCGATTTTCAAGTAATATTTTTGTACGAGTTTAAACTCGGCCATTCAGCAGCTGAGTCCGCTAGAAATATTTACAAGGCGTTTGGGAAAGGGAGTGTCAATGAACGGACCATTCACCGTTGGTTTGCTATGTTTACAGCTGGGGATACCGACTTGGAAAACTTGCCCCGAGGAAGACCTCCGTCCGTAATAGACAACGATGTCCTCAAACATAGAGTAGAAGGAAACCCCTACCAAACAGTTAAAGGACTCTCAGCACAACTAAATGCAAGTGCATCTACCGTTTCAAGACATTTAAATTGTATTGGGAAAGTAAAAAAGCTCGATACATGGGCACCTCATGATCTCACTGAGCGGCAGCAAGACCCCATGTTTCTAAATATACCGTGCAAAAATTGAAAGAAGTGGGCTACGAAGTTCTTCCGCACCCACCATATTCTCCCGACTTGTCTCCAACAGTTTACCACCTGTTCAGGAATTTAGAAAACTTCGTCAAAGAAAAACTTTTTGAAAATGATGATGAAGTGAAAAGTGCGTTTTCAAATTTTGTTGGAAAAAATGTGTAGACAAAGAAGGTAAATACTTCGAATAAAATTATCTTGTTTTCATATCCTATTTTTAATAAAAATCCTTTACCTTGAAAACGGACATTTCATGTGACACAGCCCAATACAATCTGCCACCTACTGGGGCAATGAGTATTAGAAAAAAACTAGAAGAAATCATTTATCCTATAGGTACATCGTAAATAAAAAAATAGAAACATAGAATAAAAAATAAAAATACAAGAATAATTAATAAAGACTAAATAAAGAAGAAAAGAAACATACATATATACAATAAAATAAATAATATATAAAAAGAAAATAATAACAACCTTGATCACATTCATACCTATACGACAAATCTAGGGCACACAACATAACTTACCTCTGTAGTTGAAATGAATTAGAACAATGGTTTGAAGTAGCACTATTATTAATTACTTTTTTTATCTCTTTCAACATACCATGAAGTTAGCTTTTATACTTGTTATTTAAATAGTGGATGGAATATAGGATTTTATATTAATCATTTCCGCGTGCTTGGAGATGTCCATTTTTAATTATTATTACTCCTTTGACAGGGACGAAATGCCTTCGTGCTGGCTATCCATATAAAATGAAACACATACTATAAAAGGTATAGTAGGAACACAAGGAAAATAAAATACTTTAGTATTAATTTAACCAATAACCAGGGATAAATTATTGAGATGGTTAATGGTCCTCAGAGACATTTATTTAAAAAAGCTTCATAAAAAATATAAATATGATTTTAAATAATAATAAACATACCCACCAAAAAATATATAAAAAAATAAATAAACCATTCTCCCCTACTGATGGATATGTCAATCTATAATATACTAATTTACCCAGACAAGAGGAATTTGAGTTTGTAACCGGACCGGCGCACAGTGGGCAAAATCACCAATTTAGGTGGACAAAAGTCAAGTCAAAAGTTTGGAATTTTCCAGTGCTTCGCCTTTTTATTATTATTTGGCAAGACCCTTAATACTAATATTTCCCGCCATACCGTGTTTACAAATAAATAATAAATGAGTGAATCATTCTTGTTCACACAAGTGCCTAATAACTGGCAGTGGGATTATCTTTATTCCATGGTAATTTATTATGTTTAAGGTGTATAAAGAGCAAAGTCTTTTTGCTTTTACTTAACAATGGACATTGCTGAGACAGGTATGACATTATATTTCCAAACTCGTTATTGAATATACATTGCAATCTACCTGTAGAGTTAATTTAGCATTTTGTAAATGTATGCTCCTATTCAATAACGAATAACTACATGACTCCCACCCAAGTTACATCAAGGATTTGTTTGTAGGATTTATTTCATCGATCCTTCTAGTCTTTAGATATTACAATGAATTTTTGCGATTTTTTGCGTTTTGGGTAATACATAATTTTTTTCAGACACAACACTCCGAATCAAAAGTTTTACAATTTATAATTTCAAGAATTTCCTGAATGATATAAAATAACTATTAGCAGGTTTTAGCAATTCCGAGCTATGGTTAGATTTTTGTACTATTTTTCCCGTATTCTGGGACTTCAAACGTAAAATGTAGGGAAGTTTCAGATTTTAGCAAATAAATTTGACGTTTAACCACTGTGCGCTCGGCAATCGTGCCAAAAAATTAATTTGTTTTTATAATTTTGTCTTGTAATTTTTTAAATATTTTTTTTTCGTAATCTGGGACCCCAAAGGTTAAATATAGACAAGTTTCAGAATTTGGTCGTCTTAAATCGGTCATTTTTCCCACTGTGCGGCGGATTAATGATTAATTGATATAAAGGTGATTAAAAAAAAGGGTTTCAATCGTGATTTTTTTGTCATTCAACACAACAAACCTACTAAACCGTAGGCTCTGTCAAAAAATGTTATAAATAAAAAACAATCTTCACTAAATTTCTGACCAAGAAACTATCGTAAACTTTTCGATCTCAGGCACACCAGCAGCTAGAGCGTGTTTAAATGGGAGTAGAAAAAAATTCCATTATGAATTTCCTATCAAAGATAAGTTCATATCAACAATTATTTTATCATAAGACAGTAGCTAGATGTGTTTATAATTCTAATACTAGTTTAATTACTTCAACAAAGAGATTTCCTCGGAAAGTGTATTTTCTTAATAATTTCCTTATGTCATTCCAAAAATAACACTACAGAATATGTCTATTAATAATACATTCATTAATGTTTTCATAATATGTTTTCTCATTAAATTAAGGCAAAGACAAAAGTGAAGAATGAAATATAGTATTCACATGTAAATTATCTTACATACATTTACCTATTATATATGCATACGATGGCTATGGTAACATGAAAAGTTTTTAACTAGTTGCAAGAGTGTAATTTTAGGTGGATTAGGGTTCAAACATTCCTGTAAACACTAACTTTGTACAAACAATGTTATAATAGAGACCTTAGAGTTCGGCAAGTAAAATTTTGCAAAACAGAGGAAACGGATCGGTTAATAACAAAGCAAACTCGATATTCAACATTTCTGCTTGGCTTTCGCTTCGTATTTAAGACCTGGCATAAATTGTTGGGTTTCAAATTTCGCTGTCTCCTCAGAAGTAGAGACTTAATCAAAGCATTGGATTAGCGTAAGGGATTTAGTAAGGCTAATAAATAGATACTTTCAAGCGTTATAAAATAATTAAAATAAAAACAGAGTTAAAGTGAAAGTCTCGCAAAATGGAGTGTTATACAGGATTTTTTCCAATCAGTAGGAAATATAATAGAACATTTTTTTTTCTTTTTTACTTTCACTTACCTGTTTATGAAATATATAGAAAGGGAAAGTATAGCGATCGTGAAAATTTTCTAATTCCAGTTTACAAGGAAAATACACGCTTTAGGGTCCCTTGAGTCCAAATAACCAAGTCCCACAAAAAGGTCTGCATGTGTGGTAACTCCCGGGCGAAAACGAAAAGTCCTATGAAACTGAGATTTCATATTTAAGACAACTATAAACCCGAGATGTTACAGAATCTTTTTCATCGAAATCAGCTTACCGGAAGATCTAATTTATACCATGCATTTTGCACCTTTTTACGATTTTCTCATAAATGGCTCTAACGATTTTGAATAAAATCCCTATATCGATGTAAAATTCCTCTTAAAATACCTTAAATTCTGTACATTCTATAAAAATAACTATATTATCTTGTTACCATTGATGATTAATAGCTAAATATGCAAGTTGAGCGAATTTGATAAACAACTAAATGAGAAAAATGAAAAAAAAAATGTAATGCAATTTTTGTTTTTGAACATAAGAACAGTAATATAGACGTATAATATACCGTTGGAAAGAGAAAGATTTTAGAAAAAATATTATCTTATACACAAGCTTGTAAAAGTTAACGTTTCTATATTAATTCAATTCAATTAATTAATTCACTCATTTTTATCTTTAACTGTAATTGTAAATTCATTGATCGATTTTAAAAACGGATGTAAGAGAAAGTCGTGTGTTGCCCGCACCGGATTTTTTTTTATCATGACTAACAATGCACATTTTATGGAAAATAATTTTACGCGACTTTTTTCTAGCACAGATTATAAAGACCAAGGTAGAGTTCAATGATGGGTTTTACAGTTCACTCTGAATAGTATAACATTTATCGAACACCGAAAGAATAAGACTTATTGAACTTATAGAAATACAAATCCCCAAGCTTATCCTCATGGTAAGAAGGTTTTAAAGCATCGGTCCAAACAAGTTTGTGTCATGGATTCCGACAACTACTTAACGGAGGGACGTAAACTTGGGAGTTAAGCTCCTTTCGGACTTGGGAGATGGCGGGGCAACTTGGGCTGAGAAATCCCTACTCAATATAGCCGCTGTATACTTTACCTGAGTCAGGCCAACTGAAAAGTACCGCGGCACAACCACTCTACTAAATGAAATTCGGAGGTTAGAGTCATCCTATGGAATGGAGCGTAAATAATTCCTTCCGAAAGTTTAAAATGTAAATTAAGCTCTCAATTAAGTAAGGTTGTCCGGTCATATATCCAAATAGCAGAATAAAATCTAAAAAATCTGCTCGACGCAACACACGACTTTTACTCAACCCCCTTGTTAATATAAATTTAAGAATTATCTGATTCAATCAGAGGTGAAAATAAATTGTTAACGAATTAATTACATTGAGTTTCAATATAAACAAGTGTTTTATTAACTAATCTATTATGTCATTAAATACCAAAATCAGTTAGTTTTATCGGCTTTTCATTATTGTCTCTAACAACACGACCTTAATATTCCATTTAGTTTAGACCTGGTACTATCCAAATTTTGGAAATTCCATCAGAACCTTACACATCATCCTAACCCTCTAGCACAATCCCTATCTAGCTCCACCCACAGCTACAACTCTCGAATAAGATTAAAACGGCAGTGGCCACGAGACGTTTTGTTGAAATTTATACAGGAGATCTGACATCAGTGCCCATTAACTTTTACAATTTTGTGTATAAGATAATATTTGTCTAACATCTTTAGGCCTCAAACGGTATATTATACATCAACATTATTTTAATGTTCAAAAACACAATAATTGCATATAAATTTTTTTTTTTTTTTCTTCCCTCAATTGGATATCGAGATAGTTTATCTTATATATTTATCCGTTTTTTTGTTTTTTTTTTATCAATGCTAACAAAATTATCTGTTTTATTTTTTTTTTTTTTAGAATCCACAAAATTATAGGTACTTTATAGGTGGCATAATCAGGAGTCAGTCTTTTTCTAAATATTTTTAATTTGGCCAACGTTTCGGCTCAAGTTTGTGAGCTATCATCAGGGCATTACTGAGTCATGTCCAAGCATAAAAAGGTATTTTAGAAAGAGAATATTCTAAAATTTGGCATTTAAGTCCTTTCAGACAATTTAAATCAGAGTGGAATCTTCATTGTATTAAAGCTAATTAAATTTCACAATGATAAGTCGAGTTAAATCAAAATCGTTAGAGCGATAATCGAGAAAATCGTAAAAAGGTGCTAAATGTTTGAAATAGGGTTAGGGTATTGGAATAGGTGCTCAACCTCTTGGTTATTATCACAATGTTTAAAATTAAGAAGCACTCAAGGTCAGCCTATTTTGGTAAAGAAGTGTCTGTAACATCTTAGGCATGTATGCTTTAAAAATTCGAAATTTCAGTAATATACCAACTTCACGTTTTCGATCTAGGCTTACCACACATACCAGACCTTTTTGCGGCACTTGGTCATTTGGACTCTATAGAACGTGTATTTGAAAACTGAAATTGTTAAATTTTCATGATCGCAATACTTTTCCTTAAATATATTTCATATACAGGTAAGTGAAAATAAAAATTTCACTTCACAAAAAATATGGGAGATGTTAAGAGCTTATCTCACCCTTTTTATGAGTTATTACGAGAATCCGAAAAATATGTGGTGGGGTAGTCTTAGACGCTTTGGGGCTTTATTTGGAGTTTCGACAATTCCTCCAAGACTCCGTTTGCTTATTTAAAAACCCAGCCGAGCCATTTTAATGAATAATATATTATTCCTGGTATTGGACGGCTCGAGTAGATTTATTCAGCTGTGAATAAAACAGGGCTACTAAACTAAAGAGACGGCCGTTAAGGCTAAACAGGTCCTTAATGTTAAATAACAGAGTAGCGGAGCACGTGAGGGTCCCTGCAAGACTCCGGGTGAAACCAGCCGCTAAATTAGCAATGTTAATGTCCCTTAAGAGTTTTACTCTTATTGCTGTATTTTATTTATGTAAAATAGTGAAATTAATATTATGTCATAGGACAATGACTCCACCGTCGTTCTGAAATCATAAGTTACCCTTTTAATGTATATTTTATTGATATTTACAAATGTATATAATATAATGCGAGTATAATTCCAAAAATAATAATTATAATTTCTAAATCCATTCCGTTAATACTTCAAGCTTTAATTAAACGCAGCCTGTTATTTGTGTGAAGTCGAATTTCCGCATTTATATTTTGAAAACCTCTCAGATACAAACCACTGTACTCTTTGTGGGTTTGTTTTGTTAGTCAGGTGTGTTTTGGTTGTTTTTGTTAATCATTTAAAAATATATAATTATATTCATTAAATAGACCTTTTCGTAACAACAAGAGCTAAAATCTTTTTTATTTTTATAATGACCTAAAGGGAATGTGATATATATATATATTCGGTAATGATATATATTAACTGGATATGGATGAAATTTCATAATACCGGGGAAACTAAAATAAAATTGTCTATTCAGAAATATATGATGACAAATCCTTTAACATTTATATTCGAAACAAAACATTGTAAAGTGTTATATTTACTTTCACCTGCCTAGATAAGAAAAATATAGTAATGTAAGGTATTGAGATAGTGAAAATTTTCGCATAGCAGTTTTTAACGGAAATACACGTTTAAGGGTTCTCTTAGTTCAAATGAATAAGTACCACAAAATGGTCTGGGTGTGGTATGTCAAACTCGAAAACGATAAGTTGTATTACTATGTATCGAGAATACTGGGAGGAATAGAAATAATTTAGAATAATTTCAAATAGGACAGTTTCCGAGCTACGAGCAAAAACGTTTCTCAGAAGGGCTATACAAAAAATTGCACCCCTCCTCTTCTAGGAGCAGAGATAGTCCTCTAGTGGTTGGACTCTTAGCTCGGAGAGGATAGGAATCGGAAGTCCAGCCACGGACAGAGGAGGTCGGGGGTCAAGCCAGGGAACAATTATGCAGATATGGCTAAAGGTACCTTTATGTTATATTATGTGGTAAATAGAACCTCAGTATTCTCGACAATAACAATGCCTCGCTGTACCAAGTTTTTATATATGATAATATTTGTTATTCTATAAATAAATGCGTATTTTAAGATAATCATTTTATTCCCCTATATGCCACCGAAACATAGTAGTATGAATATGAAATTCGCTATTTTAGAACCGTAAATCTCTCATATGTTATTAATTTTTCATTTAAGAACGATGGTTTGCTCGCTAAGTTAAAAACCTTTTTTAGTCCAACATATTGTGTGATTTTACAATATACAATTATTATTATACAACATACAATATATCCACTGCCACAAACCTTTGAATCCGCCCAGAAGACTATCGAGGCGTTGGCCAGGAGACCTGCTATACTGATAGTCACTTGTTTTGTTTTTTAATATATTTTATTGTATATATATAGTTTAGCATATCCATATCACTTGTTACCTTAAGCAGATAGCAAATATTATTTTACTGTCAAAACTTCTATCAATAAATAATAAAACAATATATTTTTTTCTTTTTGAATTATCTGACTTCTTGATTTTTCACGAAAACCCTGACGATCCACAATGTTTGCAAATTAACGAAATACCGTGACACAGCAATGGTTTTTTTTTTTTTTTTTTTTTTTTTTAATAGGCGTAAACCACTTGGGTCATTTTCGCCTTAAATCACTTTTTATAAACGGATTAAATATTATAGTCTATTGTACAAGTCGGTCTGTCGTAGGAAGTCAAAAAGTTTTGCAGTTGTTTGTATGTTGTCTTGTAGAACGGTTGGTAAGTCAGTGTCAATTGCAATATGTGCTCTAGGTTTATTACTAGCCTAACCAATACACACTTAACGACTTAGGGCTGCGTGGATGTGCTGTCGAGCCCATGATATTACCTACTAAATTATTAATACTCTTCAATTACATAATAATAATAATTTAAAAAAAATATTCTGCAGCTAAAGGTATCGTAGACCCCTTAGACAATGGCCGGAACATTCCCTCATTACCTGGTGCTCCCATTATACAAAAGGGTTCTCAAGATTAATGGAAGACCGTCCTACATAATTACAGTTAGTTTTAACTTTCTTTCCGACTTCTTTTACTCAAAATGATGATTCCCCCCTCGTTACAGAAGACTTTTTGAGTCGAAGGAATTACCATTACATTCGAGGATACAGAGAACGGATACCTCTAATTTCGAAGGAGTAGGAATTCAGGACAAGAAAAGAAAATTATTTCGCTTAAATTACACCTTAAGAAAAACAAGAACTATAAAGGAGAATCAGATGTCTGCAGTAATACAACAGCAGTCTTTGTTTTTTTTTTCTTTTTAGTGAAAGAAACAGCGCAGAGTTCAATTATAGTGGTCAAACAACATACTCAAATCATAGATAGGTACAAAGCACAAGATCAATACTTATTGACAAACGAAATCTTGACCAATATTTAGGATAGCATTTTATATATATATATAAAATTAAATTATTTATAAAATCACAAGAATAATAAGCCGATACCAATAAATACTGCCTACACATATTTGTCCAATGATCATTATTCAAGCCTAAGCTCCCGAAATCATACTTAACACAATCCTCCCATTAACGCTTCGGCTTACCTTTCGGGCACCTACCAGTGGGTTCAGCGAATACCAAGTTATTCGGAATCCGTTATTCAATGAGCCCAACAACCTTACACACCCATTTCAGTCTCCGAGATGCTATCAATTTAATTATACTGACGGGGTACAAGCATCGCTTTTCCGCGTTGTGCAACCTTCTGAATTTCTCAGTGGCCTCATATCTCGCAGGGCATTATTTTCGAAAACCTTAATGTGTTTTTCATCCTTCAAAGTAAGCGGCCACGTTTCATATCCGTGAAGAGCCGTCGGAAGAATAATAGTTTAATGAATTCAAACTTTTAAGATTTTATATAGAAGCCGCGAGGTAAGCAATTACGCGAATGAATAATAAATACCACGGATTTCCCGCCTTAAATCGCGACTTTATTTCCTCCTGGCTTTAGTTTTTTTCCTCGTTTTCATTAAACCTAAAAACTTATAAATTTCTCTATGTCTTCAAACTTATGTCCTGATATATCGATATATTAAATTCTTTATCTTTTATAAAAATAATTAAAAGGATGAGGTAACGCGCAAGAACGGCAATAATCAAGTTCGGTATATGGTAGGCTCTCGAGCTTGCTTAAGGGCAGATTAAAACGAGTTTCTTAAGATTTGTCTTCGTTACCTCTAGACGGTCACATGTGTCCCACCTCTATGATGGGTCAAATTGGCTATTTCCCTTGATTCGAAGGCAATATTTCCTAGGTTCCTTTCTTTATCAAGTCTGCCCCTCTTACATCTACAGCCTCCTGCAATTTAAATCCACAATCCATACTAAGGAAACCAGATCCCGTCTTTCCCACCTCTATACACCTTTTCATAGAACCAAAAAATATCAATTTTTCGTTCTTAGCCCGTTCTACTTTTTTCTGGAATACTCTCCCATCACACATCTGTCTGTCATGCTCCTTCCCAATCTTCATTCAAATCTCTCCTTTTTAAACACCTTCTTACTTCCCTATCAGATTCCAACTAATTTAAGTACAGCGATAAAAGTGATGAGAGAAATGTCTACACTTCATAACATAAATGATAGGGATAAAGTTTATTTTAATTTATATTTTTAATTATTCTAATGATTTTTTTTTGTTTTGTTATTTCTATACAACATTTAGATATTATTGTATTTTTTTTTAAATTTTAATTTGTCTCTCTTTTGATCAATTAAGATAATTGTAAATATTTATTGTAATCATTAATTTTTTTTTTTTTTTTTTTTTTTTTTTTTTTTTTTTTTTTTTTTTGAGAAATATTACAATTTGTTGCATAATGAACAGTAGTAATAGAGATGTAGTACACATTCATACAATATATACAGCCAATAATGATAAAGTCAAATTCCATAAAATCGGAAATAAATAAAGTCAAATATATACAAAAAAAAACAAAACAAAAAGAAACAAATCAAAACAACAACCTGTAGTAGAGATAAATACAAGTTGGGAAATAAATTCATTAATATTATTTGTTTTTTTGTTTTTTTATGTGTTTGTTGGCCAGTTGTAATCATTATTATTTTTTGTACATGTGTATCATTCTCAAGGGACCTAGTCCCAGAATAAAGTTCTTTTTTCATTCATTCATTCACTTGAAAAAAAAAAAAAAATCAAAATATTTAATTGAGTCGTAATTTATTTACTATTTTATTATCTGTTTAGTTTTATTTATTTATTTATTAATACTCCTACAATAAAGCTATCTATATATTCTATTGATATAAATAACTTTGATACAGACAAGTGGCCGACTAGATATAACCGGCAATACAGAAGGGTTTGACCGGTCTAAACGATGGACACAGTAAGAGTTGATTACCCATTTCAGGTCTCTTTATGCTTCTGCGGCAAATCGGACAGTGCTACAATGGGAGATCCTAAATTTAACCTGTCCAAATTTGATTAAGATACGGATCTTTAAGGAGTACCTGACATCACACAGGCTCGGGACCACCTTTTTACGCCCCTTCCGAAGGAAAACATAACTAAGAATTTTTTACTCCTATTAAAAAAATCCCAAAGCTACCTACCACGTTTGTTTTACAAGAACGTATAGATTCCAATGACAATTTCGGTTATTTACCGTTTATAGAAGCTCCGTCTTTAAAATAATTATTAAAATAAACTAATTGTACAGAATAGAAATATATTACAACTGATTAAACATTAAACCACTTTAAGTCTAGTTCTCTGAATGAAAGTTCTATTAACTATATATATATTTATTTATTCAGATATATTACTGTTTATCGCAATGGACAATAATAATATTGCTACATGACAACATTCAACTATTAATAATAAGTTAACAAATCTCCAACAATATCAATTTGGGAGCATACAAGAATTATCAGTGGTTAAAATTGATAAAAGCTCTTTTGGTAGTGAAGGGAGGTTCTACAAAAATAATATAATTTCATTTGAAAAAAAAAAACAATACAAAGGTTTATTTATTCTATCCAAAACACGATTTTCAACTGAGGGCTATTTTGGTGAGTCAGACGCTGTCAGTTAAGATGAATTCTTCAGGGACCTAAACTATGCATCTGGTCAAAACTTTAACCATACGCTTTCTCGCTAAATGAGACGTCAAATTTCGGGTTTTCAATTTAAAGTTTCATGCTTAGAGCGGATGACTGGAGCTGAGTGTTATATTATGTTGATATGAGGTTTATCTGTAATTTTAAATGGCTTTCTAGCTGAAGGTCGTTTTGTTGAAAGTATTCGTCACCAGCTTCTAGACCAAATGTAACTCGATGTATGATAGAGATAGATATGATAGTGCTGTCACGAAAGTAGCAGATTAAAGTGGTAGGGCTGATTGTTTTAAATAACGAAGGATTAATATAAAATTGAATAATAATAATAACAGGCTTACCGAACCTGAAGGTTCGATGCCGATACCAACAAGTCCACCTACACAGGCTCGTCCAATGATCACCATTCAAGCCTAAGCCCCCGAAATTCATAATTAACACAATCCTCCCATTGACGCTTCGGCTTACCTTTCGGGCACCTACCAGTGGGTTCAGCGAATACCAACTTTCTCGGAATCCGATCCTCATCGAGCCTAACAACTTTACTCGCCCATTTGAGTCTCCGCGATGCTATCAACTCAATTATATTCACAGGATACAAGCTCCGCAATTCCGCGTTGTGCAACCTTCTAAACTCCCCAGTGGCCTCATCTCTCTTCGAACCAAATATTTCACGCAGTACCTTATTTTCGAAAAACCAAAGCCGTTGTTCATCCTTCAAAGTAAGAAGCCACGTTTCACATCCGTTAAGAACCGTCGGAAGAATAATAGTTTTATAAATTATTACCTTTAAGTTGTTAGATAGAAGCCGCGAGCTAAATGTAATCAATAAAATTGAATAACAATTTTTAAAATTAGTTTATAAAAATAAAAACGGAATGGCATTGCGATTTGGCCGAGAGAGAAGCGCTGGGATCTCTTAAGTACCACTTTCCTTTCAATTGTGGGAGGGACGAGTCTAGTTTGAAGTTTCTTATGTTGAATGTAAACATTTAAGATATGTTAAAGTTGTTCATTTATTTTTTAATACAATGCTTTTTTTATATTTTATTACTCTTTTGTACAGATAAGAGTTTATATTAATTGTGTTTCTCTAAATACGGTGTGAATGTATCTCATACTACTATTACCAGTGCTAAATACAAATAAAATATGTGTATATATACTAAGAGGCACCATTGTTAAACAAATTATACAACTGTTCATTATATTTTTGAACTGTTATTTTGTTTAAATATTTCTGTATCTTATACACTAAAATGCGTTAAAATAAAAATTATTTATTCAAAGATAGATTCATCGTCGATTCAATGAAGACTGACTCTATAGCGTCGTGTGAACGGCGCTACGGGTATACATAACTCAATACACATCGTTGTCTTAAATAAAATATTTCAGTCACTAAAGTCCGTTTTGTACTTGTAATAATGCATATAATAATAATTATTATTATGAATACATTTTTTCTTGAAATACTTTATTCTCATCTTTCAACAACTGATTTTACATTATATCATTTTTAACCAAATCCTCAGTAATATTTGATCCATTCAATTGCAAATTCTAAGATGAACTTGTCTGAAGGAGTTACCTCACATGTTTTTGAAAAAGTCGAAAATCAGTTCCGTTAATATATTTTAATTTATTCTGAATACCTCACCGTCAAAAATTATACACCTTTATCTAATAGAAACTGAAAAGTGATCGATTTTCCGGCAGAGGGTTATATTCGAGGTAAAATGCACTTCAATAAATAGTTTCACAAGACTGAAGAGACAAGAAACTGCACGAAGATTTCGGCTACTCCAACACTTACTTGACAGACGCTCTAACCTTTCACTTAACTACAAAAGACTCATTTACATGACCATCATAAGGCCTATCTGGACCTACGGAGTAGAGCTTTGGGGCTCTACTAAACCATCAAACTCTTCCCGTATCCAATCCTTACAATCCAAAATCCTTCGCAAAATCCTTAACGCTCCTTACTTTGTCACGAATAAAATCATCCACAATGATCTTAATGTTCCATATGTTGCTGATTTGGCCCGTACCAGGTATCACACCTTCCATGAAAAACTCCACTCCCACTCTAATCCATTAGTTTCAATCCTTACTTCCTCTTCCATTCCTGATAATCCTCCGAGGCGTCTGAAAAGAAGATGGCCTCGAGACCTTCTTGTTTAGAGTCACTACCAAAGAGTGCTGCCAATGGGCAGTTTCTCTTCATGTTCATTCCATGTGTTATAACATTACAGCATATTTACTTGATGTATTTTTTGTACAGTTGTAAATTTAAATAAAAAAATATATTAAAAAAAATAAATAAATAGTTTCGGTCATAATATTTTCTTTAAAATTATTTTACCTGCATACTGGACTTAAACGACTAGAACTTAACTGTCGATTTAGCCAATTATACATACTGTTAAAAAGAAAATCTCCACTTTCTATTGAGCTAATTTACAAGACGTTACTGAAACCTATCTGGACCTATGGACTTGAACTGTGGGGACAGCCAAACTTTTTTAACACCAAACGCATTAAATCCTTTCAATCCGAAGTTCTTCGAGCAATGGACATTAATCTTTATTATTTCATCAACGATAGCTAATACACCTCGACCTAAATATTCCATTTATTCTAAACCTTAATCCATCCAAGATCTTCAAATTCCATCATAACCTTATTCATCGCCCCAATTCCCCTAGCTCAAAACCTATCCAGCTTCACACACCGTTCCCCACCCCTCCTAGAAGGTTGAAACGGCAGTGACCCCGAGACCTCTTGTAAATATGTATATTGGAGTTCTAACTTTGGCTAGATTCTCCACTCAATGTGCTGTATGTTTGATATAGACATGAGTGATTTCTAGACATTGCATACCTTTTATTGATTCCTTATTGTATTATAATCATATTGCTGTGTAAATATTATACGAATGTTGCATTTCATTACTATTATTAATATTCAAATCAAGATAGTTTATAATATCACTCAATAAAAAAATATATATATATTTGACTATTTTTTAAAATTTTAAACTTTGAAACAAATAGACAAACAACAATGATCAGTTTAATAAAGCTCAGAATATTTCCAACCCCTGGTTTCCTCGTGGTCCTAAGGCCGCCCCAATTTCAAGGGAGGTCGCCGGTGTTATCACAGCGGTTGAGTCCACCTTTAAGATCTCCTTGCCGAGATCTTTTCCTTTATTGGACGGCTACAGAAGAGAGTGTCCATTCATTTAATGACCGGCCTCCTTTTATAGCTTCTCGTCCATTTTACTCAAAAGAAAAAAAAAAAAAGGGAACAGAAATAATTTTAGTGACGGATATAAAAAAAAAAAAAAAAACAAACAGAAAAAAAATTTAGTTGAGAAAAGCTTTTTTCACCGCCAGTAATGAGCATAACTTCGAGTTATATTTTTAAAAGTATCATTATGCCTTGACGCTAAGTAAACCACTCCCGAGATGAAATTTTAAACACAAGGAGTTGTGATGTTATGCTTTTCTATGAAGTGCTTTTTTTTTCTTTTTTCTTTCTAATCCTGTAGGACAGATTATCACATTCTAGTTTTTTTACGTACTGGGGGGAAAGAGGGTTTAAAAAGAGAAAATCTAGTGTGCACATCACGAACTTTTATTAACTTTATAACTTGGAAAAAACTTTAAAAGTTCATTCAGCGATACCAGGGGAATTTACTTTCCTCTTAATAATACATACAGTTTTTCACCCTCCAGTCACTTCGAAGGCTTAAAATGGTAATAATAGTAATAATAATAAAACTTTATTCTGGGACTATGTCCGTTAGGAATAACAAAAATGAACAGTAGATATTCATATTTATGCCTGGTCAAGAAAACAATAAAATTAATTTTTATTTACAAATGTGCAAGAAGAAAAATTAAACACTACCTAGACCTATATACATTTATGTACAAAAAGTATAGATAATAAACACACACACAAAAAAAAAAATAAATAAAAAAGAGGAAAGAAAGAAGAGAAATCTCCTAAAGGCTACTGATAGGGTTGGTGGTAAAGTAATGGAATGGTACATAATAATAATAGGCCAAGCGGACCCGAAGATCAATGCCAACACTACTCAATCCTATATAAATTGTATGTATGATTACCAATCGAATAACTCCTAAATTTTGAGAAACGTTGAACTTGTGTCCTTAAATCAAAAGAAATCGCTTTTAAGGCTTAGAATATTGCATAAAACAAACAAATATGAAGCTTTCTATTTCATAAAAAAAAAAAAAAAAAAAGATCCAGTATTTAGATGCAGTTAATTAAGTTACAGAGAAGGAATCAGTACTTAATTAAAATACTTAGTTGAACCATTGTAAGTTACCCTTAGGTAATTTTTTTTATTTATATACACTGGCAAGGCCCATTAAAATGTTCTAAATACAAGTAAATAGGCATAATTATAACCTTCAAAACAAGAAAGAAGAAATTACAATAATAAAGGAAAGAATTGGAGTAAACATTATTTGGATTTTAAGAATACAAAATTTGTGTTTATTATTATTTATAATTAATAATGCATATAGGTATGAATGTGGCCAAGATTTTATTTACTTTATTTTCTTTTTCTTTCCATTTGTTAGTTAAGTTTACTTATTTTATTTCTTTTTATGTTATTTTATATATATATTTTTTTAAATTTATTTATTCATTATTACAATTATTTTTTTATTATTGTAATGTCTAATACTTATTGCCCGAGATAGTGGCAGATTGTATTATTTCCCAATAAAGCAATCTTATTAAAAAAAAAAGAAATTATAATTACTCTTTTAAAGATAAAAAATAAAATGTAAGCATTAAAAGAATATAATATTCTCATAATCAAACATGGATTATTTTACATAAAAATTTGGCAATAAATATAAAAAATAATCTTTTTATGTACAAAATTATACAATGTGGCTACACAATATTATATTACAAAAACGAAATTAAAAGAGACTAGTTCGAATCAGATATGACTAGCTAAAGATTTTGACATTTAGTTTCGAAAACATGAGCACAAGATATCAATGTTATTAGGCAACTCATTAGCGGTTCTCATCATACCCGGGGCAGTTGCATAATGTAAATAATTATTATAGATGTATTTCTTAAAGAAAAGGATATCTGAGCGAGTGGAAACCGATGTATTATTGAATTTGATTTGTTCTCGAAGGAATGGATAATCAGTATTGAAATTAATTAGGTTAAAAAGAAAAATCAAATCCTGATATTTTCTACGATCAACTAGGGTTGGTAGATTCAATTTAATCAATATTAGAGGATTATTTAAGGGTATGTTTTGTTTATTTATGTTTAGGTGAGTGGCTATACAACAACTAAATTTTGCAAGGATGAGTTCCTAAGCATAACAAAATGGAAGAAACAACGTGAATTTATTTACAGAAGAAGATGCGAGAACTAGGATATATTTAAGTGTATTTTAAAATCATTAAAAGTATATTGAATATTTCAACGAATTGTGTATTAAACTATCATTTTTGTTTATACTTCATGCATATTAAAAAACTTAATTTTTGAGGAGTCACATGTAGCATAGTGGTTAGCATAACAGCCTTCTATGCCAAGAATCAGAACCCAGGCGGCCCTAGATTTTTTTGTTGGGAGTAAAAAGTCCTTAATTATGCCGTCTTTCGGAGGAAACGTAAAAAGATGGTCCAGAGCTTGTGCGATGTCAGGTACTCGTTTAAGTTCCCAATCCTAATTGAACCTGGATAGGCAAAATTTAGTGACGTTAAATAAATTAACAATTACATTATTTTAAACATCTGTTCTTCATAAGTATCAATTTAATAATAAGATGAATCATTATTTTAGAAATATGTAACTGGTGTGAGTAACGTAAAAAGGACCCCAGAGCAACACTATTAACTATTCCTAGGCATAATAGATGAATAAATTTTTATGTGTTTTTTTTTTCTCAAAGCGTAAACTGTGATGAAAAGCACTGAAAGAAAAAATATATATGGAGATGGGGAAAATGCATTTAATACTTTTTTTCTAAGAATGGTTTGCCCACCATTGGGGTAGCTCAGCGAAGCGAGAGATAAAATAGTGTGTACTCATCCTGAATGGCTAATGACTGATGATTTATTCATGGTACACATATGCAAATGAGAAGAGCGCGATGATTGGCCCCGCCAGTCCGAGCTTTATATCAGGACGAATCCTATTGGTCCGCTGGGTTCTGACCACTGGCTAGTGTTGCATTGGCTCATTTCAGTTGGGATATATATCTCTCTAATTTGTTTAACAGTTAATGGATGTAGTTGGAACTTCAAAAGATAAATTTATAGTCTGTGATTGGAATATTTTAAATATACTATTTCTATTTGAATTCTGCATTAAAGAAAATGGATATAAAAGGGTATTTGTTCACAACATTTCATTTATCTACCATACCCATCCAACAGATGGACCCTAAAAAGTTTTTTTTTTTTTTTTAATATTTTATTGAAATTTACAACTGTATATTATAATACAAAAAAATTAAATATGCTACTCTGATAAAAGAGTGTATATGAAAGGAAACTGCCCATTGGCAGCACACTAGTAATTAATCTATACAAGAAGGTGTCGGACCATCTTCTTTTCAGACCTCTCGGAGGAATTTCAGGAATGGAAGAGGAAGCAAGGATTGAAACTAGTGGGTTAAAGTGGAAGTGGAGTTTGTTATAAAAGGATTGATACCTGGTTCGGGCCAAATCAGTTACAAAGGGAATATTAAGGTGTTCATGAATGAGCTTATTCGTGACAAAATAGGGAGCGTTGAAGATTTCGGATTGTGATGATTGCAGACAGAAAGAATTTGATGGTTTTGTGGAGTCCCATAGCTCAACTCCGTAAGTCCAGATAGGTCTTATGATGGTCATATAGATGAGTCTTTTGTAGTACAGTGGAAGGTTATAGCGTCTATCTAGTAAGTTTTGGAGTAACCGAAAGCGGCGAGCAGTTTCATGTTGTTTCAGTCTAGTGTGCGGATTCCATGTTAAAGGTTTGTCAAGTAGAAGTCCTAGGTAGCGGATCTGTTCAACTGGAACAAGCGCAATATTGTTAGAGGATACTGTAGGGCAGGATGTCATTGGTTTACGACGTAAGGTGATGGTAATTTGGTGAGATTTGTTGGAATTTATTTTAATTCTCCAATTCCGACACCATACCTCAAGGTCTTTGATGTGGGATTGGAGATTTTGAGAGGCAACAGTGGGATCATTATTGACTGATAATACACAAGTGTCATCTGCATAAGTAGAAAGGAAAATATTAGGATGTGATGGGATATTAGCTGTATAAACTGTATAAAGAATGGGTCCTAGAATACCGCCTTGAGGAACACCAGCAGACTGGGTAAAAAATGGACGAATAGGAACTATTGTTATTAACTCTGAAGGATCTGTCAGAAAGGTAGAACTAGATAATGAGGAAGTACATAAACCTAAAAAGTAAAACAGCCTGTTATTATATTACCATACGGTTTTTCTTCAGACCGTCTTACACAAATAGGCGTAAAAGTACACCCTCAAGATAGTCAGTCACCCCTATGCCCTATTTTACAACATGTACAATTTAAACATTCTAATTATTGACTTTGTTATAAAGATTGGGGGAACCTTAAAATGTGCACTTCCGTTGAAAACTAATCGACATAAAAGAAACACATTTTAAAAATTCAACACTGCATTTTTAAAACTAATTCTTTGCTTGACGGCTGTTAGCTAATCCTTACACTAAATACAATGATTTACCAAAATTTCTTAACCGAACCATCTAGTTCTTCCTAATATGGTTTGTTGTTTGTTTCTAGAATAACTACACTGTTACTGGTAGAAACATTAAACACATAATAAAATAAAAACAATGGGGTCACCTGTAGTTTAGTAGCTTGCATAAAATCATATGCTCAAAGAAGAGGGTTCGTACTCGACAGACGGCCCCAGTGTTTTAGGTTTTTGATTGAGTTTAAAAACCCTTTGTCATGACGTCCTTCAGAAGGAAGGTAAAATGAAGTTCCCGAGGCTGAGCGATGCACTTGTTAAAAAAAAAAAACACCATATCCACTCAGAACTCCAATTGTAGTATCGTCCGATTAGTCACAGCAGCATAAAGTGACGCTAAATGCATAAACAGCTCTTAGGTCTGACCGTATCCACTGATTAAACCCGTCAAACCCCCACAACCTGTCTGTATTGCGGGTTTAAAGTTGACTAACCAATGAATTATAATAACTGATGTTAGTAATAACCAATATTTACAAATCTTACTAAAAATTATTTACAATCAATATATCTATTTAAACTTTAGAAACTTTTCTTTAATGCTTGAATCTCTGCAGCCAAATATTCAACTTTCTGAAGCTGTTTGGATTGGACTTTGAGCAGTTTTACTTTTTTTGCCTCCAATTCCTTCCCCTGTAAGTTGACTTTTCCATCTCCACAGCCCTCCTCCTGTCCTTATTTGCAACATCACAACAAGTCGGCATATTGGAACTTTTGTCTGAGTGAAGAAGAAACGATTTTATTTAGGGACCATTTTTCCTGACCAAATAACAAATTTCCTGACTTTTCCCCCATTTTTCCATATGTTTTTAAAATCCCTGACTTTTCCCGGTTTTCCCCGTTGCTAGAAACCCTGAAAGCTCAACGGATAATAAAATTGTAAATAAATCATGACCCAGTAAAAACATTTTGATTGTTTCGTCTGATTAGACACAGTGGCATAAAGTGACATTAAATGAATAAACAAAGAGAAAAAAAACAATAAATCATGTGATTTATAGCACGCAATTAGAATTTCCAGAACTCTCACAGTTATATCTCACTTTTATAAATTCATAATATGCTTTTATGATTAATTATTAATCATACGCAGATTCAGTGTTGTATGAATATTAACATTCTGAACTTATGCAGTTTTTATTCGTGTAACCGTATTTCGGTCAAATAATGCCAAATCGCTCTCCACTGAATAATACAAATCTACCCTTCCTCAAGCAAAGTTACAGGCATTTAATAAGAGCAGTTTACGAGAAAACAGATTGCTATAAAATTTATAAAAATATGAATTATTCAAGTATTAAATGCTACCTTCACGAAAAAAGGACGGTGGGTAATAAGAGAGGAGAAAAAAGACGAACTAAAAGTCAGGAAATCAACTATGAAAATTGACCTAAATTACCGAGCCGGGAAGAAGAAGTTAGAGCATCAATCAATCATTAAAATGATAAATTTTTTAACGGGCGTGGGGGAGGGGGGGGAGGGGTAGAGCAATTTGAGCTTTTCATTCATAAAATGGCAGGTAAAAACCAATAGAGTTAAATACACTTAACATGCTATGGATAATTAATTTTAATCAGACAGGCAAACCCCTTTGGAAGCATTACAACATTCAATCTAGTTTATTACATACACGCTATACATGAATTATCCTAATAGTTCCAATAATGATTTTTTTAAGTATAAACTCTCATTTACATGTATTCGTATTAACTAGAAAAAGATACTGACAATAAATAAGACAAAGAATTATATATATATATATATATATATATATATATATATATTATACACAGTTTAGTACATGGTTTATTTCCATAAGTAAACACTTATATTTAGGCAACGTTTCGAGAATTTATTGTTCTCATATTCATATTGCCCCGTCAGAGAAAAAAAAGCAAAATTATGAAGTACATAATATTAACAGAAATAATAGTCATTCCACATTTACATTAAAATATAAAACTATATTAAAAAAATTCACTGAAATCATAGACGTTGACAGATAACAATTAAAATCAAATATAGTATACGAAATTCCTTGTGAAGATAAATAGGGAAAATCTTATTTCGGAACATCAGAGCAATATTTAAAAAGGAACTGTATTAACACAAATACAGCAGTACTTTAATGACAATAAAAAAAGATCATACTGGCATACATTCTAATTCTATTCACAATGGAAAATATAAGAATCGCACGATAATAAAAATAAAAAAAAAATCACATGCCCACAATCTTATTCCATGTTATGAAAATTTAATTAACTCATATTTACACTGTGTATCAATAATAATACTGTATTTAAGCACGTAACAAAAAATAAAATAAAAAATCGATTCTCGGATTACAGTAATTTTGAAAATCCCTCCCTGCATTTCTCTAAACCATTCTCAGCATCTACTTTTCCATACAGTTTTATGCCAAGGCACTAAATTGTTTTAAATTCTATGCGAATCAGTAATAAGTTCTTTTATATGTTATTATAAAGTTAGAAAAAATGAGAATTCCAATTATGTATATATTTGACTACATATGCATTAGTTGTAAATGCATTGAATTATTTAATCTATTCAAACATGTCATATCAAATATCATCTGCAAATTATTCTGTACAAATTATAATATTCTGAGTTTCAAGAAACTTACTTTAAAACTTAAAAGTCCTTTAATCCATCATAAATACTATTAAATTTGATTCGGGAAAAAAAAAAAAAAAAATGAAACAAAATTTCAATTTTCCTTAAGTCCGGAAGCTATGCATTGCATGTTAAGTATTAAACAGATGTTTAATAATTTTAGGCATTTGTGTTGTTTGTTTGTTTATTTATTTAATTTCCGTTTATGCTGCTGTGACTAATCGGATGATGCTACAATGGGAGTCCTAAATTTTGCCTATCCAGGTTTAATTAGGATAGGGATCTTCAACGAGTACCTGACATCGCACAGGCTCGAGACCACCTTTTAACGTCCCTTCCGAAGGACGGCATAACTAAGGATTTTTCACTCCCATTAAAAAATCCTAGGACCACCTGCGGGATTGAACCCGTGATCTTTGGCATAGGAGGCTGTCATGCTAACCACCCAGCTACAAGTGATCCCTAGGCATTGTGTTATCAACATTTAAACTGGGTAAATCCATGTAATTAAATAAAAACTGATAATTTCAATGACATTTATACATATTGCGATTTAATACTCTCTAAAACGAATGCATAACCTATAATAAAATCAAAGTGAGGCCATATAATGATGCACTACCTTGGGAATATAATGATGCTAGCGTGCTTTACCACAACCATCTTACCCTCGTTAACCTCATTACCTCAAGGAAGGAGCAATATTTACCTGGAAAAGAAAAAAAAGGAAAAGGTAAATATGACACTTTAACAAATCATATAAATTTATTAGCTACTTACATATATATTAGTACTATAATTTATAATTAACTAGAACCTTATTCCGATTTCCCCGAGACTATTAATTTTGTTTTAGTATCTCGTGCAAGAGCATTGCAGTACCATAAATTGTAAAATGAAGAAAAGAATAGAAAAAAGATAATATGTTGTTTGCATTGATTAAATTAAATGACTGTTTTTAAGAGATTTTTTTTTATTCGTATATTTATGCTTTAGTCGTAAAAAAAAAGGGTTCTGTTTTTCACGGTCAGGGCATAAAAATAGGAGAAATAAAAACTTCAAATTATGACCAAAAATATATTTATTTACATTAAAAGACACGAACAAATATAATCGAATTTATAAGTTAATTATTTACGTATGCATTTCTTTATTACGAATATGTCAATCAAACTCTATACAAGGCTGAAAAATTACGTTGTTTGAAAAACGTTGATTTTTTTTCAATGTTTAATACTGGCTCCAACTTTATATAATCCGAAAATACCCATCATAATGAGAAGCGTAGGTAAACGAATTAAAAATTATTAGGTGACATTTTTTTCATGTGACAAGGTATCAAAAACATCAGGTTTCTTTTACCTTTCAATCCAAAATCAGATTTTAAATTTTGAAATAAGATTGTATAAAGTTTCAATGGAAACATTAATATAGTTTTATTATTTTTAAAAGTCACCATCCCCTCCCTTCTCTGGTGATCGCAGTATTTACAGATCAGATTGTTAACGAAACGGAAATATTCAAATTGCTTTTTTAAATGTGCAATAAGATTGTGTTTGGGAAAATTCGTCCTCTAAGTGTCCTATAAAAAAACAACATAAAAAATATGCTTTTCAGAATAAACCAAAAACCATACATATCCTGAAACATCATAAGAATTAATTTGGAAGATAATAAAATTTATGACCATATTAAAGCAAAATAGTCTTCTGCAGATGAATGTTTAGTTTACATACCATAAGTATTTTGACTTAGCATCCATGTTTCTTTAATTTGTCAGGTTGATGTTTTTTAAACGAATTAAAGGTGTTAAAATACTTATGATTTAAGAATATAGATGAACAAATTTCCGAATCATAAAAAAAAAAAAAAAATAAAAAAAATAAAATAAAGGGTTGCTCAGATGTAAGGCTTTGATTACACAAAAGAGGAGAAAATGTGCATTTATATTACGCTACTGGAATTTTATTATATATTCGTAGTTAAAAATATATACTGGAAGGAATTAGTCCGAGTGGCGGTCATTAAATGAAACAACTAAATAGTTTCAACTATTTTATTGTTTTGCCTACGTTTCGACCCCCATTGTGGGTCATGTCTGGTAGGCGAGTGGAAACTAGTCGAAACGTTGGCAAAACAATACAATAGTTGAAACTATTCAGTTGTTTCATTTAATGACCGCCACCCGGACTAATTCCTTCCAGTCATTCTCAACGGTCAACTAATTATATCCACAATGTTAAAAATATATTGTTAAAATTGTATCTAATTTAGTAATATAAAATAAAATTGTAACGTAGTCATATTTATTATGGATAATGTTATCGAAATGGTATATAAATGAATACAAAATGTATTATTAGATATTTTATAAAATTATCTGTGGGTTACATAAATTAACAAAAATATGTTTGTATGCAAAGATGCACTTTTGGAAATAACTAACACTATATGGAATATTATGTTGAATTTACGATATCAGTTTTGTACGAATTTTTCTCTTTTGATATTTTTCTAAATTCGGACTCAAGAGACCTGAAATCTGTTTTTCTGATGAAAACTGAACTTAGGTTATTTTTTCGCAATCTTTTACCTTAAAATATATATTATAAATTCAGTTCAGCGAACGTAAAAATGTTCTGCTTCAAGTAACAGTATTTTCATTTCAATTCCATAAATTTACCTGCTCTATTAGTACAGCTAGAAGACAGGTGTAAAATCAACAAGCAAATATCGACTGAATTGTCGATGAAGCAATTTGTTAAGGGCCAGATAGGAACATGAGTGTTGAGAGGTGCCTATATAAATATCAACTTTATCGTTATCACCTTCATATGTCGATGAATTTCTATAGTTTCTATAAATCATTCACAAGTTTATACGAACTCCATTCATAACTAATTGGATTATTATGAACATGAGCTTAATTGCTAATTAATAAAGTGAATTTTAATGAATTATTGTACAAGAACTCAATACAACGACCTGATATTTGGAGAACGTTATAATCTGCGTGGTTATTCATTTAATTAACTAAAGCATTTTTCCTATAGATATAATATAGAACAAAAATAAGTAAATAAACCCAGCGCATTTTTTCCATGCCTTATGGCTAGATCAGTTATAAAAGATAGGGATACTCTCCTGGGACTTACCCATTGTAAAGTGGGTACCGAAAACCAGACGGTTCACAGTGAGAAAAATTAGGAATTTAGTTGTTAAGAATATGATAATTAAAAATGTTTTCTCTTATTAGAAATAGTTAAAAAAAAAAAAGGATACGTGCTTATGAGGAAGAGACATAAAAAATTCGGGACTTAGGCTATTTCATAAGCACTACTTGATAAATGTATTTTTGTTTAAAACAAAAATAAAAGGTTGACGTAGCTTCCCAGAGATTAATATTTACACATTTTATTTTCACTTAAATATATGGTAAGGGATAGTATTTCGATTGTGAAAAGTTTACCCAGAAACACACGTTTTGGGGTTTCCTGAATAAGGGAACCGTATGTTTTATAAAACTATTATACACCTGAAATGTTACAGTAACTTTTATAAAAATCAACCAATCGTAAGAACCACTTGTTATCATCCATTTTACACCTTTTTACGATTTTTTTTTTTTTTTTTTTTACAAAAAAGACTTAAATGATTATGATTAAACTGAGAATTTCGATATAAAATTTAATAAAGCTTAATATCATATAGTTTTGAAATAGTCTGATAAAGCTTAAACGCTATTTTTATTTATTTATTTTTTTTTATTTTGTTGATCTAATGCACCTTTAGGGAGCGGCGTGGTCTAGTGGATAGAGTCAACTGTTCTCCGGGTTCTGGGTTCGAATACCGGCTATGACAGAATATTACTTTTTCTGTTAATTCAGCCGGGGTGCGACACTAGGGTATATAGCGTGGTCAAGGCCTAATCACCTCATTGCACGGCCGTTGGCCTAGAAACAGTACAAATCTCTATATGTACTGGGCCTAAGACCCTTCATGGTTTTAGAGTTATAGGCTTTTTTTAACGTATCTTTAATTTTAAATATTCAAAAGAACTAACCATGTGATTTTATTTTCATTAATAGAAAACGCGTTAAACAATTTTGATAACCAACTATAGCAGAAAAGAGCTAAAATATTTGTTTCAATATATATATTTTTTTTTTTTTGGAACAAAAGAATAGTAGTAAGTAGTATAGATGTATAATATACAGTTAGTAAACTAAAGATTTAAGAAAAAGTACAATCGTAAATAAAAAATTGTGGGAGGCATTGTAAACTAACGAATAGAACAAACACTTAAATTATTATTGAATGTAATAATTTTATATTATTTAATATTAAAAAATTACCTCTTAAAAAATCTGGTGCGGGACACACACGACTTTCACTTACCTCCATTTTTAAAATCAATCAAAGAATTTTCAAAAACAGTTATAGATAAAAATACGTGAAACTATTAGGGAATTAATTAAATTTAATTTATATAGAAACATGCGTTTTATTAAAAAATCTATTATATTATTATCTAATATAATCAGTTAGTTTTATGTTCATTTCATCACTCTCTATTAACATTTAAAAGCTTGTGTATGAGATAATATTTTTTCTAAAATCTTTAGCTTTCCAACGGTATATCATACATGTATATTACTGTTCTTATGTTCAAAAACAAAAATTGCATTAAAAAATATTTTTTCTGTTTTCTCCTTTAGTTGGGTATAGAATTTATTCAATTTATATATTTACCTGTTTTTCATCAGCGTTAACAAGATAATATAGTTATTTTTATTGAATCTACAAAATTGAAGGTACTTTAGAGGAAGAAAAGTTAAAATATCGGCATTTAAGCCCTGTCAAACCATTTTAATCAGAATAAATCCTAAATGATATTAAAGCCCATTAAATTTTACATCGATATAGCGAGTTTAATCAAAATCGTCGGAACCGTTATCGAGAAAATCGACAAAAAGGTGCAAAATGCATAGTATAAAGTGCCTCTTCTGGTAAGCTCATTTTGATGAAAAAAGTTTTGTCACGTCTCGGGCGTATAGTTGTCTTAAATATGAAATTTCAGTTTCATAGGGCTTACCGTTTCCGCCCGGGAGTTACCACACACACACACACACACACAACCTTTTTGCGGGACTTGGTTATTTAGACTCAGGGGACCCTAAAACGTGTATTTCCGTTGAAAACTGGAATTCGAAAATTTTCACGATCGCAATATTTCTCCTTACTATATATAGTAAGTGAAAGTAAAAACCTAACAAACATAGATGTTTTGCAAAACTTAGTCAATACGTTTAATAAGATATTAAAAGGAGAGTTTCTGTCAGAAAATCTCCTTCGTAAGTCTCGGATAGGAAGATAAAGATGAAAAAAAATATAGATAAACTGGTGGCAAAATATAAAATGCAGAAAGTTTTCGAGTCTAGATCGGATCGTTTCTGAAGCAGCTGGAATGGGATTGCCAATCAGGCGAAGAGTATTTGCTCATCAATATGAAGCAAACACCCACGAACTCCTCGCCTCTCCACTACAGAGTATGGCTTAGTTTATGGAAAACTAGACAGTGGAACACTATTTGGGTGAGTTCAGTAGAGAAGAAGTATTGGCGCCATATACCATACCTCATCGAAAAATAAATTCAAGTCCGAAGAGTTTAGAAAAAAGCTTTTATCATTAATTTCATAAAATATTGCAAACTCTAATGACACGGTGATATTGATCGCACTCCTCCCAAATGCCTCGACTGATTTTTATAAATAAGTTTGTGTATATTTGGTAAATATGAGAATTGTTCGTTAAGTATATTCTATACCGCACTCTTTGAACTTTTTAAGCAATACGGTTGACTATCCAGGATTAAACATTTTCACTAAAATCGGCTAACTAAAAGTGCTACTATATACCATGCATTTTGAACCTTTTTACGATTTTCTCACAAACGATTTTGATTAAACTCGCTATATCGACGTAAAATATAATAGGATTTGATACCTTCCATGTTTTATTCTGATTGAAATAGTCTGACAGGGCTTAAATGAGGATTTTATAAATTTTCATATTCCAAAGTACCTTTAATTTTATAGATTCAGAAGAATTAACCATATCAAGATTTTAGAAAAAATATTATCTTACATACAAAGTTGTAAAAGGTAATGAATTGTGACAAAGTGGGCATAATTTTTTATTAATTATTGATTTATATTTTATTCAATTTTATAACTGTATATACATAAATACAACAAGTAAAAATGTTGAATTACAATAAAGGGCGTGAAAAGGCTTGTGAAGAAACTACCCACTGGTAGAACTTCGATATCTATTTAAGTAAGTAGGTCCTGAGGCCATCTTCTTTTCCTCGGAGGGTTATCAGGAATATGTGAGGTTGATAGGTTGCGAACAACAGGGTAGCATAAAATCATGACAGAGAATTATACCTAACAATTTGATATTGCTATATTATTTAATCTAAATCATTTGTTTCCAAAGAAATTGAATAAAATTTTTATTTAAATAAAATTTTTTTGCAAATTTTTTTATCTTTAGAACTTCTGAAATTGATTTTAACAGCCAATGTAACTGAAGATAAAAAATTACTATAATCCGATAATTTCACCCTCCCATTTTTTAATAAATTTTTTCTTTGAACAATATCCTAAATAACTTAACCACCGTTTCAAAAATAACAAATTATTTTTGTTGTTGGATGACAGACGCTAATTCCGCTTCATTAAACTTTCATCCACAGATACGGAAATCAACCATGAGGAGCGTCAGGCCATTTTGATATTTTATTCTGCACTTCTGTATCACAAACCTTGTAAACTTTTGTACGATATATTTTAATTTATAATTTATTTTTATATAATAAGTTTAATATTTTTTTTTTTTTATCTGCAGTCATCGTCTAAGTATCTCCTTTTGTCATAGATCTTGACCTCACGCACGCAGTTCAATAAATTCATAATTATTACTTTCTGCAAATACAATTATTATTACTTTTACCGGGTCTGCTAGTATTATTAAATTATAATAGAAACATCCCTTACTGGCTTATAAGATTAGAATTTTACTTAGAACTCTCCAATATAAAAATATTAATATATTAAAATATATATATATATATATTAAAACTTGCTGCTTATCCTCTGAGAACAACTCCTATATCGGACGTCAATCAAATATAACGTATACTCAAATATTTCTCAAAGGATGCAGTACTAACATAATAGGTAACACTGGATTTATGTATTCAATACATTTAAGTTAAAATAAAGAAAAAATCCGCTATGTTGAACTTAACATAGCTCCTTGCAGTTAATAGCAGTTAGATAATTCTATACTGAGAAGCATTTAGCAGGGTTGTGTTAACGGTTCTTGGGAACAGGTCTTGGGAGAGGCTCCTGTCCCACATATAGCAACCGTGCTACTTAAGGTTTCACATCCGGCATCTTCACAAAGCTTCAAGCAAGAACTAATTTAAAAAGGCATATGAACAAATTAAGCGTAAAAAAGAACCATAAAACCAATAAAGCATCACATGAAGAGTATAGGATCACCTACGGTTTAGAGGCTAAGATAACAGCCTTCTATGCCTAAAATCGCGGGTTTAAAACCGGCAGATAGTCCTTGGATTTTTTAAAGGCAGTATAAAATTTACAAAGGGAGCGTTTATGCTGTTTTTAGAAGAGGACGTAACATAGTGGTCCCGAATCTGTGGATTGTCAAGTACTATTTAGAGATCTCTATCCTAATTAAATCTGGATGGGCAAAATTTAGGACTCCCACCGTAGCATCGTCCGATTATATATACATACTCGTATATCAGGCCAAGGACAGAATTGATTTACAAAAGATGTCTCAGTTTAAAAGATATTTTTTTAGGGCATGTAGGTGCACCTAAACAGGTTTAGGTTTCTTAATTTTTGAAAAATAAATTGCATATATTTGTTGTTGTTTTTATTGCATTTTATAAGTTTCTATTTATTGTATATGTTTAGTATCACTATTTTATGCACAACGACTAATGCCCTTTAGACAAAAAGTAATATCCTGAATAATAATTTTTTCAAACATTAAACTGAGTCATTTAAACAAAAGAAATCATGGATTATTAAAATTCACCTGGTTGGTTACTAAAAAATCAAATATAAACGAAATATAACAACATTATTTTCATCATGCCTTAATCACGCTGGACAACTATTTCTAAATAATTAGTATAAAACAGTTAGAGAGAAATGCTTAATTTATTTAAGCATATATTGGGTTGATGCAAAATTAATGCAGGTTTCCTCTATTGCAATATCTTAATTCCAATTGTGTAAACAAAGCTAATCCTAACATTGATCATTATTATACCAAAATAAACCTTATCTAATACCCTCTCTTTCACCATGAATTTGTTTAGTAAAATCGTTTTGTTCAGTGTGTTTAAAGGTCTTGAATCGAAAATGTCAAAGTGCGATTTTTGTCAAATTTATTTTTACGAATTTAAATTAGGGCGCAGCGCTGCGCAAACGGCTTGTAATATTAATGAAGTGTGGGGTCAGGGGGCTATTAATGAGTGCACGGTGCAGCGTTGGTTCCAGAAGTTTCGCAGAGGAGATTTCGACCTCGAAGACAAGGAAGTTCGGGGCCGTCATCTTGCTCTGGACAACGACCAGCTGAGGTCAAAAGTGGAAGAAGACCCAACCAAAACCACACGAGAAATGGCGGCGGAACTCGGAACTCAAAAATTGCAACGTCTTTGCCCAGCATTGATGAATCGGAAGGGGCCGATCCTGCTCCACGATAACGCCAGACCACACGTTGCACAACCAACGCTTCGACGACTGCACGAGTTGGGCTACGAAGTTCTCCAACATCCGCCTTATTCACCTGACCTCTCTCCTACAGACTTCCACTTTTTCAGGCATCTGGAAAACTTTTTGAGGGAGAAAAATTTTCAAAACCAGGACGACATTGAAAATTCTTTTCGTGATTTCATTGAGTCCAGGGATTCGGATTTTTTTTCTGGTGGAATAAGAAAGCTTGTTGAACGTTGGCAAAAGTGCATTGATTCAGATGGAAATTATTTTGATTAAATATATATGGTTAAAGTAAAGATATGGCGTATTTACAATACCTACTAAAAACCTGCATTAATTTTGCATCAACCCAATAGATCGGGCATACTGTATCAATCCCTTGGACATATTTCACATACATTTTCAATTTTATTTTTCTATTCTTATACAAATTTACAATGTTTTTTCACTTTTAGTCATTTACATTATTTTATTTTATTTTTCTCTACAACTATAATTGAAATTTAGCCCTCGGGTGCGTACATTACATAATCGAAATATAAATAAATTCACCATTTAATTGCCATACAGGTGATTATGGATAATCCCCAAGGAGTCAAAAATGACGTTTTCTGCTAACACGGCTACATCTTTTATATCGACACCCTGCTCTTCCAAAAATCTTGTGCTTCCAGGGATCGCACCGCGAGACCCAAACCATAGACCTCAAACGGAAAACTGTATCTCGGCAAATGTCTTAATGCGCACTAAAAGTATATTTTCGAATGCTGTGTCGATCATGAACTTATATATAGCAAAATTGTTTACCAGTAAAAGCTGAAATTAAATCGTAGATTGAAACGACAAGAAACTGCCCAACGCTTTTCGCTTACTTCAACACTTACTGGACAGACGCTCTAACCTTTCAGTTAACTACAAAAGGCTTATTTATATTACCATCATAAGGCCTGTCTGGACGTACGGAGTTGAGCTTAAGGGCTCTACTAAACCATCAAATTTTTCCCGTATTCAATCCCTACAATTCAAAATCCTTCGAAAAATCCTCAATGCTCCTTACTTTGTCACCAACAAACTCATCCATAAAGACCTTAATGTTCCTATGTTACTGATTTGGCCGTACGAGGTATCATTCTTTATATGACAAACTCCACTCCCACATTAACCCACTACTTTCAATCCTTGCTTCCTCTTCCATTTCTGACAATCCTCCGAGGCGTCTAAAAAGTAGATGGCCTCGAGACCTTCTAGTGTAGATTACCTAGTGGAGTGTTGCCAATAGGCATATTCTCTTCATTTATATTATCTATATTATGAGCCAATTCACTTGATGTATTTACTAATACAGTTGTAAATTTCAATAAATTAATAAATAAAAAATCGTAGATAAAATAAAAATATCAGGAATAAAAAAATTAACTTGCGTATGAATTGAAAATTTGTAGGACAGCAGTACAAACCAGCAATTGTTTTTTAAATATTCCGACATGTTACGAGATAAATTATTTTTAATTTGTTTTATTTATTAATTAAACCGCTTACATTTCCATAAATCACTTCAAGTTGATCAACATGTTAACATGCCGACGTCAATATCAGACGTACTCTTGATTACTCGAATGACTCCATTGTAGAGATAATTAATAATGGGAGAATAATTGCTTGTAACACTCAAAACGGGTCACGCGACCGTTTCGTTTTCACGTACCAAGGGGTCGTTATCGTGGTATTACAGTCTAATTGAGCTTCTGGGGGAGGGTTTCGAGTTAATGGCAGAAGAACAGGTATCTATTCATGTCAGAACGACATTTCGGATGTTGAGTTATTTCGAGACAATGTTCAACTTAAACAACGATTATCACAACAAAAAAGAGGTTCATGTTCATGGTATGTATAGACATATTTTATATTTATAGAATGGTATATATTTATAGAAATATATAATAGAATAAAACGGGAAAGAAATTTTATTCTGGGAAAAGGTCCCTTGAGAATAACGTTAAGAATTAACAGATACTAATAAGATAAAAAATATTAAATGTATATAATTATGTTCAAGTTATTATAAGAGAAAATGAATCGATTTCAGAAAAAATTCAATATACAATAAATGGCTGCCATATACAATCACTTTAATTGGGTTCCTTAAATCAGTTAACATCTACTCAGGAAGAAAGAAGGCATTCAAAGAGAAGGGATTTGAATAAGGATAGTGAAGGAGCATGGCGAATGTGTGACAAGAGAATATTCTAAAAGACAGTAGAACTAAAAAGAGCGATGGTACTTTTGGATTCTTTGGGGATGTGTGAATCGGGTATCCTGGGAAAGGATTGAAAATTTGAATAACAGGAGGCTGTAGAAAGAGATTAGTGGGAGATAATTATTTGGTAGATACTGAAATCTAACTGGTTTTGAGCTAAGCGGGACAGCTAAATATTTTAATATCAAACGGATTCAATCCGAAGTCCTTCGAACGATAGTTAATGCTCCTTATTATGTCAGCAACAATACCCTTCATCATGATCTCAATATAAGATTTATTTTCGACCTTATTCCTTCAAAATTCCACCAGAACCTTATTTATCATCACAATCATTCTTTTCCAACTCCACTGATCTCTACAATCCTCATTTCAGGTTGAAACGTCAGTGACCCCGAGACCTCTTGCAAAACGATTGGTTAAATTCTTCTCTTAAGTGTGATATGATTGCAGTTGCTTTAGGGAGCTTTTATCTTACTCAGCTTCCGCTGGTTCTCAACCTGTGACAAAGCTAAGAGAGAGGTGCTGGGATCTTTAGAGCTCTGATTTTCTCTACATGAGAAATGCATGGATAGAAGTTTTCCTTTGAATGGAATTCATTTACTTTGAACTCTAATTTTTATTTTTTCATTTTGTTGTTAATGTTTAGTTTCAATCTCCTATTATGATTCTTCATAATTAATATTCTTATTAATTATATTATTTTATTAATTAAAACCATCTCTTCTTATATATGTATTTATTATTAGATTAATAACTCATTTCATAAATAACATTTCAATTATCTATCTTGAAGCGTATAATAACATATAGAAGCAATATTAATGAATTATATTGAAGATGAGGCAATCTGACCTAGAAACGTTATGTGTTAGTAATGTAATGAGTCATTAATGTAATAATAAGTACATATATAAGAAGAGATGGTTCTGATTAATTGTTAATGTCGTATTTCTCATTCCTTTTTCTATTGTATTTCTTAAGCATTTATTTATTTATTTTATTTTATTGTGTGCAAATGAAGTATTTTATCACTATTACTATTGTCCCTTATGGGACATAATGTAATCTGCTTTCTGGTGGCTACGATAAATCACACAACCATATTCATTGTGGTATTCATTGTGGTAAGGTCAGTAATATATTTATATTCTCCGTTTTACTAGTAGCAGTTACAACCATTATATTTTTTTAATATTCTAAGAAGCGGTTGGTGTAAGTGGGTAAGTAAAAGTTATATCGTGTTGTAAGTCAACCATTTTTTTTTTCCTTCTTTTTTTTTTCAAACATAAAAGCTTATTTCTAACCTAAATAAGTTTGAAAGTTATTTGGGTTTTACAAATTATTGTTGTTGTAAATTATCCCTTGAAATATAGATGAGGAGTCCCCAATCCCTCGCTGATCCCTTGCTTCATCCCCATCTTGGCCAACCTCCTTCCACTCAACCCGGGATTATCGCGAGGCCTACCATGGTTATGAATACTGATCAGTAGCGTCGCATTGTCAGTTTCGAAAATATTTATCTTCAAAGCACTGAGAGGAAAGGGTTAAATAAGGAATGGAAAAAAAAAGTAACGTCTCACACAAATCTCTTATACCTCTCAATACGAAACGAATTTAGAAAATACCTGTAATAATTTAAAGGCAATAGTAATACTACCAACGATCAGTTTCCATTAAAACAGATATTTTCCATGTGATAGTCTAGAAGTATAAATTATTAATTACAGTAATTATAAAAATATATAGTTGTTTTTATAGCATCATCAAAATTAAAGGTACTTAAAAGATAGAAAATTTAAAATATCGGCATTTAAGTCCTGTTAGGCCATTTTAATCAGAATGAAACCTGCATGATATTAAAGCCCATTATATTTTACAACGATATAGTGAGTTTAATCAAAATCGTCGGAACCGTTTTCGGGAAAATCGAAAAAAGGTTTAAAATGCATGGTATTAAGTGGCTCTTCTGGTAAGCTCATTTTGATGAAAAAGGTTTTGTAACGTCTCGGGCGTGTAGTTGTCTTAAATATGAAATTTCAGTTTCATAGGACTTACCGTTTTTGCGAGACTTGGTTATTTCGACTCAGGGGACCCTAAAATGTGTAGTTCCGTTGAAAACTGGAATTCGAAAATTTTCGCGATGGCAATACTGTCACATACTATATATAGTAAGTGGAAGTAAAAACGATTATCTGATGGTGTATATATTTATATTACTGGTCTCGTTTCGGAATTAGCAGAAAAGGTCTCCTCTTTTAGTTTATTACGAGACTACTAATCTCCGGGTCCTGGGTTCGAATCCCGGCAGCGACATAATATTATCTATTCTGGTATTTCGACCTGGGGAACGACCCTAGGGTATGGAAACCCTTCTGGAGCAGACCTAGCCTCTATAAAGTGGGTACCAAAAGCGGAGAAAACCTGCTCACCTCGTTACGCAGCCGTTGGCTCTCCAGGGGTTGTAGAGGTACAGATTTTTATTTTATTTTTTTACGTATATACCACTTGCAAGCACAACGTAAGAAGATAAACTAAAAGCCTAGATATAATTAATTAATAGATTTTTTTTATAATCATTAATGACAGAATATTATATATATTATTATATAAAACAATAATCCATATTATTAACACTGGGTTTATGTTATTATATTGTAATTTTCAAAATAACTAATTTTAATGGGTTGAGTGATTTTAAAAAGAACATCTCAGTTCAGTCATGTCTTCTATAAGCAATTTCACACTTTTGAGCTACATATACCAAGACTACAGATCACATTGGACTGAGGAGTTGTGTTAAAATTTTTCTTTTTCTTAAAAAATTGAAATTTGAAAATCTTCATGAAGGAAATACTTTTTCTAACTAAATATTTCGTATATAAATAAGTAAAAGTAATAAAAATAAAATAAAAAAAACTCTTAAATATTTCATTTATAGGGTCCTTGTACGATTGATTCTCTTCATAAGACATTAATGAAAAATACGTGGGTTGCCAACAGACCAGTAAAGTTTCCCTATAATTTTCTGTCTCATTAGCAGATCGATGATACAGGAACCATCCGTTTTATGATGCGAATTCCCAATGTAAATACCCAGTCCTTCTACACTCTTTAATGTAGGGTATAGTTAAGTTTTAAAATTAGTAGATAGACTTCTGAATGCGTAACGAGACGGTGAATTTTGTATGAGTTGGTCCGACAGAGTATAAGAGCGTCCAGACAGTTAATAATTTATTATTGAACGTCATGTCCATAGGTTAAAAAAAGAATTTGTATTAAAAATGAACTGTTAGGTGTAATCGTCGCCTTATCACATCCAGAAATCCATTATCATTGATTGCTTATTAATAAAGAACGAAGGAGAATTGATTCCGAAACCAATAAAGAACCAAATCTGGAGCGCGTTCTAATCGATTATTAATTAATTTTAATAGGTCATGTTTAGTTTTCGTATCAGTTTATGCAGTTCAAGAAATTCAAGTATTTAGGTCCTGTGGTAAATAGAAAAAAAAAAAAATTAAGACCGCAGTAGAAGGCACTGTTAAGCTCCCAGCATTTAACAAGAAGCTTGAAGGTTAAAATTTATAAAATTATTATTATCCTGACTTACTATAAGTAACACTTGGTCGTTTACTCTGAAGGATAAACAACGCCTAATAGTTTTAAAAAATAAGGTAATACGTAAAATATCTGATCCAAAGGAAGATTTGATTACACTAACGTCTAAAACCTGTGAAAAATTGTCGTAAATTGAAAATTTGTAAGATTTGGTAATAGTGAATTATCATACATTCTACATTAAAAAAAAAAATATGAGTTCATGATGTTTATGTTAAACTTGTTTGTTTTGATATAACATTATCATTAAGTTTTTTAATCTTTAAAAAATATATAATAATTCATGATAGCATAGGATATTATAAAAAGTATTGTTTAATGTTATTATCCGATTATTTTTTAAAATATGCCTTCCTTCTCTCCCGCAACTTTCGTGAGCTCTTACAATACCTCGCTCTCAAGAAGTTTCAGCTACGTATGTATTATTGAATGCAACAACTAAATGGTATAAACCATAAAAGGCATGATACACATTTAGAGATTGGCAGATCTACAAAAATATTCTTAACTAGAAGGTCACGGGTCCATATTCTTATCAGACACATTGAAGGATTATTAGTAATTGAAGAAAATGAAAGGATTGAAACTAGAGAGTTACAGATGAAATTTTCAGTTTTAGTCGTAGTCATAGAAATTACATCAATCATTAAACAAATATTTCCAAAATTAAGCATAACCGCATATGCTGAACACACAAAATAACAATAATATATATTGAAAATTTAAGAAAAACAAATAAGCATAAATGAATAAAAAGTTCTCTCGTAAACTGGATTATAATATTAATTTTCAAAACTATGACCAATGTTGATTTTCGTCACCCCTGTTTTCCGTGACAATGGTTCCACTTCATGTAATCTCACAATGTTAATTGTTTCTGATAGAAAAATGATTAAAATTCGACCCAATTAAAAGTTTTATAGTGGTAATAGTTAAAAATACTAACCAAGAACTAACGTTATTTTGACTTTCACTTACCAATATATGAAATATATAGTAAGGGAAAGTATTGCGATCGTAAAAATTTTCGAATTCCAGTTTTCAACGGAGATACACGTTCTAGGGTCCCCTGAGTCCAAACTATAAATATAATTAACAATATAATAAACTAAAAGAGGAGACCTTTTCTGCTAATTCCGAAACGAGACTAGTAATATAAATATATACACCATCAGATAATCGTTTTTACTTCCACTTACTATATATAGTAAGTGACTGTATTGCGATCGCGAAAATTTTCGAATTCCAGTTTTCAACGGAGATACACGTTCTAGGGTCCCCTGAGTCCAAATGACCAAGTCCCTTTGTGTGTGATAACTCCCGCGTGTAAACAAAAAGTTTTCTGAAACTGAAATTTCATACTTAAGACAACTATACGCCCGAGACGTTACAGAACCTTTTTTTAATTCTTTAAAAACAAAAATTCTTTAATCGATTTTTAAACGGAAGTAAGTGAAAGTCTTGGGTTGCCCGCACCAAATTTTTGTCCTTTATTTCATTAAGCATATGATGTAAATAAGTAGACATAAATGAAACTATACGATTGGATCTATTTAATTCTCATAAAAAAATTAATGCATAGGTGATGAAATTTTTATGACCAAAACCAAAGCCACAGAAGTTCCTTTTCCGTTGATAGCTCCAATTCGAAATAAGTGATAAAAATATTGTGTCTATAAAGTTTTGATAGCGTGCAGTTACATTTCGAGATCCTTCAGAACAATAATTTCACTGAATCAAGAATACGATAAGGCATCGTGAATAATCGCAGTTACGAACCTTAATCAGGACGGAACGATCCAATATAAGCGATCTAGGAAGGTAAATAAATGGAAGTATAAATGTCACGCCAGGATCGAAATGATCTCCGGGCGTATTTCTGCCTAATAGTCGTCTGTCGTGTTCCGGTTAATAGTGGGTCACTGCCATGACAGTGAAGGGATGGGTGATAGCAGGGAAAACAAAACTACAAAAAATATAAAAATTCCAAGTTTTTCTTCTTTTTTTTTTTACTTTAATTATTTTATATTATACGAGTTCATAATAAATTTCCGTTTTTATAATTGTAGAAATTCATCTGGAAAAAGTAGAATTATGTTTTTACATACATTAATGTTTATACAATAGATTTACAAAGCCGTAAAAAGCCTATTTTTGATTCATTATTTTCGATAACGAACCTTTGTAAAGGACCAAGATAGGTAGAACCCGAATAAAATAAAATCTGTTTGTCTGCCGTCCGCAACATTGCTCCGAAACTACTTGACCGATTTTTTTGAAATTACCTAAAAAAATACTACGGCATGCAACGAAGTCAAAACACCTAGACGTTGATATGACCTTGATATTTTTAAAACGGTGTCCGCTTTAAAGTGATTTAATTCAATAACGTAGTGTTTTTTTTTTTAAACCGTGAAAAGTTATAAAAAAGAGAAAAAGAAATGAAAAAACTGAAATTTTACATACACACATGCCTATAACTCAGTAATTTTTAAAGATAGAGAAAAAACATCGATATAAAAAAGTATATAACATATTATGAATATGTTTATAAGATTTATCTTCTGTGCCTTCAGAAGGTCGCCAGTAACCCACTGGTACAGAGAATTTAAATGGCTCCTACCTTCCATACGTAGACAATATTTCCTCGGAACTTACCTCTACAAAGTCATTAATTCTAAACATCCTCCATACATTCACAGTATCCTTCAATTCAAATCCACAATTCACTCACTTGAAACTAGATTGAAAACGCCATTACGATCTTAACATTCCTACCCATAGAACCAAATCCTTGATAATTCCTTTTATATCCGCTCTGCATATCTCTGGAATTCCCTACCTAATCATATTCGCCATGCCTCTTCCCTTCTCTCATTCAAATCCCATCTTTTCTACCACCTTCTAGGATCCCTAAGAGAGGCACACTAATAGTAAAATTGTTAATCCTACTTTTAACGAAGGACAGATTTTTTTTTATTTTATCAAAGTCATAACTCTAGGATTAAAATTAAACTAAAAAAAAAACTTAGTAACTAAAGCTCAAAGTAACACAACCAAGTGAGTGGACCATTAGCAGCTGATTTGAAAAAATATTGTGGTGGTCAAAGGCAGAAAGAATTAATTCCTTTTTTTTCACCCAAAGGTGCAACCATCTCCGCGACATCACTTAAGCTTAAAACAATTTCAATTTGACGGTATTTCGGCTCAAGCATGTGAACCATCATCACGGATTTAGTGAGCCATGTCAATCATAAACCCTATTAAACCATAAATCCATACTTATGCTCGACATGGACTCCAAATTATTTCTTTATTAATTCATTTTATTGTTATTATGTTTCCATTTTACTTATCTTTAAATTTTTCTTGATGCTCCTTTCCGCTATTATTAAAAACCTACAATGTGTCTTGTTTTTTAGCTCCGACGAAAACGTAGGATAAGAAAATGTTTTTCACTATTTACTTAACTTTTCTTTTTTTTTTTTTTTTTTGGTTCTATATCTTTCTTCATCTTCTTTTCATGATAAATAATTGAACATTCAAATACTTATTCATCCTTCTAATGAATACAAAAAGAACAAAAAAAAGGTTTAAGAATGAGAAAGCAAGCACGCCCGGAAGACAGAGAGCTGGAATATCGGAGAGTGCTCAAGACAGATGGGCCCATTCCTGAGAAAGAAGGTACTGGACAAGCTCACAGCTCTTCTACAAGACACAGGATCAACTGCCTCACCAAACAACTATATATCTTACTGACAATACATTACTTCTTTATCACTACCTTTTTTTATATCAATAGAAATACACGAGGTACCCGTAATACAGAAAAAATAAAGAAAAATAAAACCTGTACTACTACAACCCACGAAGGGTCTTGGGTTCAGTACACATAGAGATCCGTACTTTTTCTAGGCCAACGGCCGTGCAAGGAGGTGATTAGGCCTCACATTCAGCCGCCAGCTATTTCCCTATTTTAGGGTACCCACTTTATAGAAGCTGGGCTTACTTCAGAAGGGTTTCTATACACTAGGAAGAATAATATTCTAGATAAATATCATATAAAATTCTGGAAACAATCACAATATAATAACATAATGTCAGTATTAATAAAATGGATTATTGTTTTATATTATATTTTGTCATTAATTATTATAAAATATCTGTTAATTAATTATATCTAGGCTTTTAGTTTATCTTCTTACATTGTTATAACTTGCAAGAGCTCACAGCGAAATGTTTTTCACTATTTACTTATATTCTTTTCTTTTTTTTTCTATATCTTCATTCATCTTCTTTTCACGGTCAATAATTGAACATTCAACTCCTTATATATCCTTCTAATGATTAAAAAAAATAATAAATAAAAATCTGTACCTCTACAACCCCTGGAGAGCCAACGGCTGCGTAATGAGGTGAGTAGGTTTTTCCCCGTTTATGGGTACCCACTTTATAGAGGCTAGGTCTGCTCCAGGATTTCCATACCCTAAGGTCGTTCCCCAGGTCAAAAGACTAGAAGAGATAATATTCTGTCGCACCCGGGATTCGTACTGAGGGCCCGGAGAACAATAGACTAGTGTTCTATCTACTAGACCACGCCGCTCCTTAGTGTGGATCAAAATTAATTCATTAGCTAAGTTAAATTTTAAAAATAATGAATAAATTACGTTGAGCTTCCTATAAAACTTTAATTCATATAGAAAATAGAACAATAAATTAAAAATATAATCAACAATTACCATTCAATCTATGTAACGCTCCATCACATAAACATCAACGAATTTATGTAATGAATAATTTATACACTCTACCTTAACGTTTCTTTTAACTATTCGCTTCCTGAACGAAAATCCAGCAAACGCCCTTGTGCAAGAAGGTGATTTTGATAAGTTCATGTAAGGAATTAGGAATCCTACCCATTGAGCTATGCCGATCTTACACCTTTATTGTTTTTTATAGTTACTACTACAAAGTAATATGTATATTTCAAATATACAGAATTTAGGGTACTTCGTAGGACTTTTTTATACAATCGTAATGGGTAAGAAAAATATTTTTTGCAGTGCAGTGCCAATCTTTAAATAAAAAAAATAAAAAAAGTGTGACATAATGTTACCTAGAGCGTTACATAATTTACCCAATGCGGTTTGCCGCAACAACTTTCTTCATTACACTGCACGTCTACGTATGCCTTGATGATGCTATATTTGTTATTAAACATTAAAACGATAAGAACCAGATTGTCAGTTTTAAGTGATCCATATGAAAATTTAAAGTTTTACAGGACAATAAAATGGGGGAAAAGGAATTAAGCAAGGGATATAGAAAAGTACAGTGTTATTCGAAGTGTATAACAGACAACTAGGTTTTACCACTTTTAAACGAACTGGAAATGTATCGTGATTTATAAAAAAAAGAAACATTATTGGTTAAGAATAAATTAAAACGGAATGTACAGTTTATAACCAAAGCTTCCTTAAGATAAGTAACCTAGTTTTTTTTTTTTATATAGGCTTAACTGTTTATATTCTTGTGTGCATCCAGTTATATACTACTTTATACAAATAGAAATAGAAACAAATTTTATTCTGGGACTAGGTCACCTAAGAATAACAGGTTTGTACAGTAAATGGAAATATACATGTCTGGCCAACAGACAGAAGGAACATAATTAATAAATAATTACAATTATGGGTTAATATATGTGTGCATATCATAAACGCATATACACACATATATACAAAAAAATAAATACAATGATAAAATAAAAATAAAAACAATTCTTACAAAGTATTTTGTTGAACGGAATTAAAAATTAATTAATAGATAACAGCATTTAAATATAGATAATGAACAAAATTATTCTTCATTCAAAGTGTGATGTCAGAAATATAAATGTTACAGTTTCTAAGCGTCTTTTTGGGATAATAAAAGGTATTGGAAAAGTTGGGATTTGAATGAGGAGAGAGAAGCAGCATGTCGGATATGAGTTGGTAGAGAATTCCAGAAATTAGAGGAGCGGACTATGGGTAGGAAAATAAAGGTCGGAATGGCGCGATCTTGTTTCAAGTGAGTGGACTGAGGATTTAAATTGTAGGAGACTGTGGAGTTTATGGTATACATAACTATTTCCTAACATAAGTTACTAATGACAGTTTTAGGTATTGATCCAAATGAGTATGAACCCAGGGCGATAAACACAACCAAGAGAGCAGTAGGCTTTAAAAAGATAGTATTCTATCTCTAAATAATCTACGCTTTTCTCCCAAGATTTTATTCCATAATAAATATCTCTTAAGTAGATATATAAATGCACGGGAGGAGAGGAATCGGATGGGAAACACGATTTCATCTCTCCTCCAGGGTTTCGATAAAAACCGCACTATTATTGGCTGCAGATATCGGCCAACCGGAGCGCTTGTACGATTCGTTGTATTGATTAGTAGATCCTATCTTTTAAACAGAAGCTTCTTAAGGCTCTCATAAATATGCCTCTTAAAAATAGAATACCTTTTTGAATCATTTTAACATTTGATCAATCCCAATACAATAATTTTTTTCTTACAATTTTTTTTTTTTTTTTTTTAACCTACCCAATACAATTTACAATTGTTTTTTATTTGTTCTCAATTGATATTTGCCATCTGCAAAAACTAAATTGCAAAAAGCATATCTGATAACTTCCGAAAGTCGGTGAAATCAAGGCATCTCTCGACCACCGTCTCAAAAGTCGTCGGAATGGGTTGTACGGGTTGGTGTAGGATTTAAGTGTTTGGGCAGATGGGTTCATGTTGTAAGTCAGTCAGGCATAAAATCTTTTATAATATTCTGTGGCTGTGTCTAAAACTGTGAGTATGTCCAAGTCCTTGTGAAGTAATTCGTTGGTTACATAAAACGGTGCATCCACGATTTTTCGCAATATTTTCGATTGAAGAGACTGTATTATTTGGATGTTTTTGGTGTTCACGGATAATTTTGATCGTTTGTCAAGCAGACAGGATAGTAGTCCAAATCGTCTGTTCATTTGTTGTCTTTTAAGCCTAATGGGGGTCCTCCACGTCAGTCTTTTGTCTATGTTTCGTCCCAAATATCGTACTTCTTCTGATGTTGGAATAAGTTTATCCAAGTTTATCTAAGTTTAAATAGACCTCAACTCAAATCCTCGAAACCTACTCTATAAAAAACCAAAGAATTGCCCAATTCTTTTTGATCTCATTCTGGTGAGGGAGGGTTCAGGACCTGACTCATATACATACAACAGCTGAAAATACGTAATAATGAAACAAAAATATTACATAATATATATTATGTTTTTGGAATAGGAAACTGTTTACGTAAGCATTATATTTAAATAATATTATTAGCTTCAACAATCGTGTACGTTTATGCGCTTGTTGTTATTATCTATTACATTCAACACTTGTTAAAAAACATGAATTCTAAAATGTTTAGCTTTGAACAGAACATTAAATATCTACATTACTATTCTCATGTACAGGAAAAAAAAATCTGTAGAAACATTCTACAAATAAGTAAATTTGATCAATATAAAGATTTTTTTTTTTAAATTTATTTATTGAAACTTACAACTGTATGTTCATACATCAAGTAAATATGCTACAATGATAAAACGCATAAAAAACATGAAGAGAAACTGCCCATCGGCAGCACTCTAGTAGTGAATCTACACAAGAAGGTCTCGAGGCCATCTTCTTTTCAGACGCCTCGGCAGATTGTCAGGAATTGAAGTGGAAGCAAGGATTGAAACTAGTGGATTAGAGTGGGAGTGGAGTTTTTCATGGAAGGAATATAAAGTAAAGGGAGATTTTTGCGTTTCCTAAATAGGATATATTAGGTCTATAGAAAATAATCGTCACACTTGTATATAAAAATAACTTAAATAAGTACTGTATAATAGAATCAGTCAGTACTGAAGGATGTTTTTAATTGTACTCTCTTTATATTGAGCTAATAGAGATCACTTGTAGCTGGGTGCCTAGTATAACAGCCTCCCATGACAAAGGTCACGGGTTCGAACCCGCAGGTGGTCCTAGGATTTTTTTAATGGGAGTAAAAATTCCTTAGTTATGCCATCCTTCGGAGGGGAATTTAAACGGTGGTCCCGAGCCTGTGCGATGTCAGTTACTCGTTAAAGATCCCTAGCATAATAAAACCTGGATAGGCAAAATTTGGGATTCCCACTGTAGCACTATCTTATTAGCCACAGTAGCATAAAGTGACGTTAAATAAATAAACAAAAAATATTGAGCTAATTAAAATTTTAAAGTGGACAAAGATCATTTATATCCTCAAATCTTTCGTGAAACAGCCTTCATGATTAAACCAATAAATCCAGAACTAAGCGTCATTTAATATCAGATCTTAATTTTATTCGCACAAATTAATAATAACACAATAGAAGTCGGCATACACATAATTACTTAAAATATTTTAGCTTTGACAACACTACCATAAATAACCATTTATCATCATCATCATTAAACGTTAGCAAGATAAAAGCGTATTTTCCCAACTTGAGGATGAACCCTAACACCTGAATAACCAGAATTTTTTAAATGATTCATAAAAGATTTTTAATAAGTTCTTTAAACGAAACGTTTTTTTAATTTCTTTGAGATCATTATTGTATTAGGGATTATATTTTAAATTTATAATCTTAAGCTACAAGACAATACTGAAGCCCATCTGGACCTACGGACTTGAACTGTGGGGGACAGCTAAACGTTCTAACATCAAACGCATTCAATCCTTTTAATCCAAAGTCCTCCGTACAATAGTAAATGCTCCTTATTATGTCTCCAACTATACCTTGCACCACGACCTTAATGTTCCATTTATTTCAGACCTAATTCCATCCAAATTTTCCAAATTCCACCAGAACCTCATTCATCATCCTAATCCTTTAGCTCAATCCCTATCCAGCTCCACTCATCCATACAACCCACCTAGAAGGTTGAAACGGCAGTGGCCCCGCGACCTTTTGTAAATATATTGGAGTTCTAGCACTGGTTAGATTCTCCACTCAATGTGATGTATGTGTATATAGGTATAAGTGAATTCTTGACTTTATTGTATTGATTCATTATTGTGTATATATTTTATTGTAATTTTATGTTGTGTAAATATTGTTTGAATTTAGTATGTATGATATCTTTCAGCACTACTATTGATGTCCAAATTGGTACAAATTGTAATTTTTCTCAATAAAAATTGTTGTTGTTGTATAATCTTAAGATGAATTTCCTTTCATGTGGGTAGAAATTTGATTGGCTTTCGAATTAGTATGGTGTTAGATGTATAGATTTCGAGTTATTCGGACAAAAAATGTTATAAAGGTTTTAGATATTTTTTAATTTTTATTTTTTAACATATTTATTGACATCTACAACTGTATTTAAAAAAAATGCATCAACTAAATGTGATGGCTATATAGAAAACTGTCATGAAATGCATGCAGAGTCACCACCCAGTGGCAGCACTTTAAAAATATTCTTTACTAGAAGGTCTCGTGACCATCTTCTTTTCAGACGCCTGGGAGGATTATCAGGAATTGAAGTGGAAGAAAGGATTGAAACTAGAAGATTAGAGTGGAAATGGAGTTTGTCATGGAAGGAAAGGTACCTTGTTCGGGCTAAGTCAGCGACATATGGAATATTAAGGTCTTTATGGATGAGTTTATTTGTGACCAAATAAGGAGCATTGAGGATTTTTGTAAGGATTGGATGCGGGAAGTATTTGATGGTTTAGTAGAGCCCCATAGCTCTACTCCGTAAGTCCATATCGGTCTTAAGATGGTCATATAAATAAATCTTTTGTAATTAAGAGGAAGGTTGGAACTTTTGTCCAGTAAGTTTCTAGACATAATTTTTATTTTAAAACATACAGGATGAATTTTTCTAAACCCATGGTATAGGTAACATTAAGGAAAAAATTCAGCTTCAAAACAAAACCGTAGCCGTTTTTGAGATACTGCGATTACCACTAAAATGAGTGAATTTTAACTTGTTTTCATACAAGCAGATATAAATTTTAGTACAAGGAATTTAAAAGAGAACGTTGAAGAAAGATACTGTAAAAGACTGAGTGCCAGTTCATTAAAGTCCTTGATAATGGTAATTAAATTTGCAAGAGCTGTGAATAAATTGTATTTATTCCGCGTATCCTTTTTCCGAGCCATCTGCATCTACACTGTTACTTAAATTAAAATTATCTTATCTACCTTTGTGAATTATTCCAACCTAAATTTACATGTAAATGCATGTATATAGCGAGCTGTTATTAATCACCATATCGTAGCTATTAATAATTTAAAAAAAAAATTTAAATAATAATTTTTCTCGCAAAAGGCCGGTATACGTACGAAGAGATAATATCATTTAATTAAAATCCTCACTGATATTTCCTTACAAATAACAATTGTATGAATGTGGTCCTATATCTCTATTACTATTGTTCATTCTGAAATAGATTGTAATATTTCTCAATAAATAAATATTTAAAAAAAAAAAAAACTAATAACAAGGGGGGAATAATTTCAATTAATTCAAATAATCAAAATTGCAGATGAGGAAATTCAAAAGAATGAATAATTGAAAATTCAATTTAAGTGTTATCAGTCTGTTATAATGAGCTTAATAAATAACTGATATTAAGTAATACTATTTGATTACAAACTGATATAACTCATTTATTCATCAATAAAAAAAAAAAAAAAAATCACCGGAGGCTATTATTATTATTTTTATTATATATGCTAGAGATTTGATATTGAAGCGGTGTGTAATATGGTTGCTATAATTGATGAATCTTTTTAATATATTTGATTTTTTTTTTTTTATATATATACACATACAAATATATACTCGTACATATTTAAATTTGTATGAGAAATAAGCGAGAAAATGAAAGCAAAAAAGGGAAAAAAAAGAAGAATAAAATGAGTTAAATAATTGTAAAAAATGTTAAAAAGAAGAAAAAGTTGAAGGAAAAGAAAAAAAAAAATATATTTTGTTTTTTTTGTTAATTGTATGTCAAGATTTATATTATATTATTACTGAAAATTGTCCAATAAGGAAAAAAAAAGTAGGCTGTGTGAATAGCAGCCCAATTAAGTTGGGCAGCATCGCTTGTTTGTTAAATTTAAAAAATACAAGGTATAATTGTAATTATACTCACCAGAAACACCCTGAGTCCAAATGACCAAGTCCTTAAATAAAGTATATTTATGACAAATATATTGTTCTTCGTTTATTGCTTTCACTTACCTATATATGAAATATATAGTAAGGGAACGTATTGCGATCGTGAAAATTTTCGAATTCCAGTGTTCTACGAAAATACACTTTTTAGTGTCCTCAGAGTCCAAATAACCAAGTCCCGCAAAAAGGTATGTGAGTGTATGTGTGTGTGTCTGTGTGGTAACTCCTGGGCGAAAACGGAAAGTCCTGAGTAACTGAAATTTCATATTTAAGGCAACTATACGCCCGAGATGTTACATAAACTTTTTCATAAAAATCAGCTGACCGGAAGATGTACTATAAACCATGAATTTTGCACCCATTTACAATTTTCTCAAAATGGATCTAACGATTTTGATTAAACTCTATACATCGATGTAAAATTTAATAAGCTTTAATATGATGTAGGTTTCATTTTGATTGAAATAGTCTGACACGGCTTAAATGGCGTTGTTTGAAATTTTCTTAATGTAAAGTACCTTTGATATTATAGATACTAAAAAAAAAAATATAATCTTGTTACCAACGATGAAAAACAGGTAAATACATAAGTTAAACGAATTCGATCTCTAACTAAAGGAGAAATATATTTTTAATGCAATTTTTCTTTTTAGAAGATAAGAACAGTAATTTGGATGTGCAATATACCGTCGGAAAGCTTACGATTTTAGAGAGAATATTATCTTATATACAAGCTTGTAGAAGTTAATAAAGAGTGAAGAAAAACCGATAAAACTAACTGATTATTATTTCAGATAATAATATAATAGATTTTTTAATTAAACATCTGTTTCTATAGAAATATTATTGTAACTAAATTTATTTAAAAATTCTTAAATTAATTTTAACATCGCAAGTAAAGGACGGTCGTGTGCTGCTTACACCAGATTTGTTTCTAAACCCCATTACAACTAAAATTCCAATAGTTGTTAAATTGCAAATTGTTATAAACAGGAGTGGAACCTGTTTAGAGGATAATTTCCCTTAGCAGTGCAAAAGGCCTGTTAAATTGCCTCCCATTGCCAGGAAACCAAGATTCCGTGGTTTGCTAGTTAGTGGGAAACTCGAGGAGCAGTACTACCATAATACTCTTCTACCAAGTTCCTTCTGAAAAATCATCTCCTTCTCTTCCTACTCCAACTTTTCAAGGTTGGCAGCACTTTATCTTCCCCTTCTTCCCCCCGTATCCTCAATCTGGAACTTTTTTAACTTCTCTCAACCGTCCCCTTCAAGAAAGTCGGAGAGAGAAAAATCCTCCTTTTTATATAGAAATTAATAATCCTATAATTTTCTTTTCTTTCAATTTGGAAACTCTCAACTTCTACCGAATATAAATCAATTTAATTAGTAATATCTTATCCAGTTCTTAAAATCATATTCCCGTTATTCGTTATTTTAGGATCAGTAAAACCCTCACACAAGACTGAAACGACAAGAAACTGCGTTTTGCAAGAAACAGTGATGCGGCTGAGAAGGAGGCGCTGGGATCCTTTGGACTCTGCTTGTCCTTCCACAACTGGGGGACAAGCCCCGTCCGGGGTTCCCGAGCTGATTGTAAATATTGTACATAGGTATGAATGTGACATGTTTTGTTAATTTATTTGTTAACTTCATTTATTTGTATTTATTTTGTCTACAAATTTTGTTATTATATACGTTTATTTATTTTGATTTTATTTTATGTAATTTGACTTCCTTTTGTTTATATTGTAAATATTGTATGAATGAGATCCTATAGCACTATTATTATTGTCTATTATGACAAATTGATATATATATATACGGAAAAAAAAACAAAAAAAAAAAAAAACTACAACACTTAAAATTATAGTTAAATATGTTTCATTTTTCGTTTGAAAGCCCGGAGACCTTCTGACTTACATTTCAAGATACATAGAACTCTTTAGATTATAATTTAATCGATAGAGAATTAAATTTTCAACAAAACAAAAAACGAATTGTTGAGATCAGTTAAGAGACAGGAGAGATATAGCGTTTTGTATTTAGCGGGGTTGATTGGCAATTTCCCTTGAATCTATCAGAATTGTAGTCAATTAATCAACGATATTAAGAAAGACGGACCTTCGTAATCTCAATTGATTAATATATTGTGATACATATAAGTTAATTTCCTACAAAAATATATAAATTGTTATACCGTAATATAATAATTAAAAGTAATAAATCATTTTGTAGCGTTTTAACATAGAAACCTAGGAATACTTAGGGAAAAAAAAAAAAAAAAAATGGGTACAATAACATGTAGCTTCTTTACCTTACCTTAAATTTATATATATATATATATATATATATATATATATATATATATATATATATATTTTTTTTTTTTTTTTTTTTTTTTTTTTTTTTTTTTTTTTTTCAGTTCTTAAAATCATATTTTACAAAAAAAAAAACTCGTCCGCGCAACCTCCGTTGTTCAAATCAATTTGAAACAAAGAATTCTTAAATACATTTAGAGATAAATAATGAATTGTAAAAGAATTAATTGTTTGTTTGTTTATTTATTTAACTTCCATTAATGCTGCTGTGACTAATCGGACGATGCTACAGTGGGAATCTTAAATTTTGCCTATCCAGGTTTAATTAGGATAGGGATCTTTAACGAGTATCTGACATCGCACAGGCTCGGGACCACCTTTTAACGTCCCTCAGAAGGACTGAATAACTGAGGATTTTTTACCCCCATTAAAAAATCCTAGGGCCACCTGCGGGTTTGAACCCAGAACCTTGAGCATAGGCGGCTGTTATGGTAACAACTATAGGTAACCCTAAAGACCTAATTAAATTGAATTTCAATCGAAACATGTGTTATTATTATATTTTTACCTACAAAAATCAGTTAGTTTCGGCTTTACATCACTCTCAATTAACTTTTACAATTATTATATAATTTTTTCGTAATATGATTTTTTTTCTAAAATATTTAGCTATCCAACGGTATATTATACGTCTATATTACACACAAATTGCATAAAAAAATATTTTTGCACTTTCCTCTTTTAGTGGTTTATGAAATTCTCTTAACTTGCACATTTAGCTGTTATTTATTTTTTCCTTTTTATTTATTTTTTTCCTTTATAGATAAAATCTACAAATGGAAAAATGCTGAAATTGTTGTAGCTCATGCGGATGTACCATAAATTTCATGTTTAATTCAGTTAAAAAATCCTGGGGCCTAAAATTAATATTATATCCTTTAATTTAGTGTGGAATGAGATAAAACGCAAAGTAAATATTGGCGTTCTAAACTAGGGTATGATTGATGCACCATTTCCAGATAAAATCTTTAAGCACTGCCATTAACCTAGAGTTAGCGTGTGGTCTCTTCCTAACCATATTTCAACCATATCTTAGATACGAAGGGCCTTTTTAAAACCACACATTAAGTCTGTGACTTACAGTCGCACGGAAAGGAGTGCTGCATTGAATGCAATATAAGCCCTGACATGGCTGCTACCGTAGCTGAAAATAATTATTTGAGAAAAATAACTCACATAAATACGTTAAAAAAAAGCTATATTAAATATACATATTGATACATTGAATAACATAATTTTAATTAAAGATGTATAGATAGAGCAAAAACATTGATGTGAGCAAAATAAAAAGTTTATTTACCTAATTTATTGAATTTTTTTTTTCAATTCTGGAGCGCGCCACACACGACTTTTACGTACTCCCTTAGTTAAAATAACTTTAATAACATTAAAATAAAGCTAATGATGGAGTTTTAGTTGACTGTTAAGAAATTAGGAGAGGAAGATGGTTGGGGGTGCGGTCATTAGAAAGAAACATATATTAAAACAAGTGCTATTTTAATTATGTGTCGACATTGAAGGCTTTCATCATGGTTGACTCTGAGACGGAGTCTTAAGATAGTAGTAGTAGGAGTAGTAGACAGTAGCTTATATTATTGTTAAAGACTTCTATAATTTTTCTGATGAAGGCCCACAATGTAGGCCGAAACGTCGGCACATAATTAAAATAGCACTTGGTTTAGTGTGAGTTTCTCTCTAATGACCGCACCCTCAACCATCTTCCTCATCTAAAATAAAGCTAGAGATGAAAAAAATAATTACAAGTTTTGACAGAAACATTTTAATATTTTTTCCCCTAAAATGTTTATCTTTTCTACGGTATATAATTGATTAATTTATCGTGATACATATAATTTAATTGACTACACAAACATAATAATTGTTATACCTAATATAATTATTAAAAATAATATATCACTATGTATGTAGTTTTTTTAGAAAGCTAGGAGTAGTTTTAAAAAAGTACAATAACACGTGGCATACCTTTCTTTATCTATATTTATAAAATAAAGTCCAATTTCCCTCGATTTTCTGGCCATCGCAGTTTCTCAAAAACGACTACGACTGAGAAGTTGAAGTTTCTTCTGGAGGTACGTCTTACCGTCTAGATGTGCAAATAAGCTGGATTTGGAAAAAATTCGTCTTTTAAGTGATTCAAAAAAATATTTTTCTAAAACGGAAAACAAAATAGGTTTTCGAATAACTCAATAACTATAAGCATCCTCAAATACTATAAGTACTCATTTGAATGACAATCAAATTTCTAACTATCTAGAAGCAAAATCGGCTTAGTCTGATCAGTAATAGCATAGGTACTTAAAATTTTATAACAAATATATTTAGGTCTATTTCGGGTACGCACGAAAAGGACTAATTTACTATTTCAAAGGATATGCCCGATTTTCATATTTTAAGGACTGTTTTAATTTTTGTTTTTTTCATTCTAAGTTAAAGCCGCCATTCTCGTTGAAAGGATTTGTAACAATTGACATTTATTGTAACCAGAATACGGTTCAAAATGGAAGAGAACCTCCATTTTTGACTCGCTTCTCCTTTTAAAAGGATACGAATCGAAATAATTCACTGGTAACTAGGATTACCACACTAAAAAGGACACTTTTTAATATAGAAACTCTCTTCCCGATGCAAGAAGCTGTCCGAAATAACTTAACTGTCTATATTAGGGTGGGTGAGGTGGGTTACGCCCGAAAAGGACTAATTTACTATTTCAAAGGATATACCCGATTTATTCATAACTATGTTTCGTATGTAGTTTCTATCAAATTCATATGTTTCATTGTTGTTTGTTTTTTAAGATGATCAATAGCCTGAAAAAAATTTAGTTTTAAAAAGATAATAGAACTTAGTTCTGAATCCTAAAAAAAATGTGAGCTTATTCAGTTGGAAGGGTACACCCCGGAGTGAAAAATTACGCATTTATGTTACATAGAAGTTAGGATGTTTTACAATGATTATGTTTTAAAGGTATTAGATAATCACGGCTACTTCCTACTGGTATGTTAAGGTAGATTAAACGGAATAAAATTAATATCTGAAAATCAAAAATAGCCATTTAATTGTCATACATAGACATAGTTAAAAGTTTAAATCTCTGCTATCTCAGGTATATTTATATTGTATATCTTCACCTAACACAGTTATCATAAACAACTTTCTGAATTCACGGAAATTAAAAAAAAAAAAAATTAAAATGTCTCGTGCAAAGCCGCGAGGTACAGCTAGTACTGATATAAATGAAATGTTAAAAGCTTATTTTCGGTTGTTTGTAAATATCCCGAAAAAATTGTTTAACACTAATGTAGGTAGAATTGTAATACTTTGAAAGCTTTCTAAAAATGATTTAGCACGCTCAGTAATTAAATCGGATATAAAAGTATGATGCTTAATGACTTCATATTCACTTAACGCCGCGGCATTACGGTATTCGATAATACCAAGTTGAAACACATTTTTTTCTTCGCTCGTTTCCAATATAATGGCAGATTAGAGGAGAGATGGTCGAGATTCAAGCTAATGTAAATGAATTAATGGCCCGATTACCACTGATTTAGGGAAAGGTCAATAAACCGCTTAACGATTCGATTTAATACAGACGAGCAAACACACTCTCAATTCAAAATGGATTCACACTGCATTAATTTAAGTGTTGCCGGAATACAGCTTAATATTAAAACCCGTAAGTGCAACCATCAGTCTACCAAACGGATTTCAATATAAATATTCATGCATGAAAAATACTTATTTTAGCCGGTGGGAGGAGGGGAAGTGATTCTAATTGTGTGGAGGGGGGAAAATGAGGAAAGCCTAATTTTCTCCTTTTACCTACAGCGGCACTTAAAATCGTTGTTAAATCGTACTATGTTTACAGTTTCTACATTAACACGGGGAGCGCGGTGGCCCAGTTGGTTAGCGCGCGTCGCCTAGTCACTACAGATGACCAAAAAACTTGTGAACAAATAATTGCGAGTTCGAGTCTCGTCTCGGTCTGAGGGGGCTTTTATCTTATATTTTCCCCGCCCTCACCCCCCTGGCTCGAGAAACCCTCGTATAGCCTTCAAAGGCGAGGAAGGAAAACAACAAAAAAAAGTTTCATTACATTAACGCGTAAAATAAAACACTTAATAAATCGAATGAAAATTAAGTCGTAGAAACAAATTTATCAAGAGTTTAGAAAGGACTTTGCTAAATTGATTTTAGATTTTCTCAAATAACAAAACAATTATTGTTAGGGTTATATATTAAAATATTAATCGATATGTGATCGATAAAACCATATGTTTATAGAAAGAAAAAAACACATGTTTTAAATATTATTCCACGTTTTTCAGATTTGTTGATAATGAAACTTGTGTAATGTTACCTAATAAAGTAATTGTGAAATGTGAATAGATGTAAGTTTTGAAATACACAACAAATAAATGGCGACGAGATTGAACGTGCTGTAAGATCAGAAGTAAGCTTCAATAACATCAAGTCGATAAGAATCCAGAATGTCAAAATCAAGCAAACCAGCAGTCAATCAAAATGAGGTTATACTTGCTCAAAACCAAGAGATCATGAAAACACTCCGATAAAACCATATGTTCATAGAAAGAAAAAAAAACATATTTTTAATATTATTCCACGTTTTTCAGATTTGTTTATAATCAAACTTGTGTTTATTGTTTGTTTATTTATTTAACGTCACTTTATGCTACTATGGCTAATCGGACGATGCTACTGTGGGAGTCCTAAATTTTGCCTATCCAGGTTTTATTAGGATAGGGATTTTTAAAGAGTACCTGACATCGCACAGGCTCGGGACCACCTTTTAACGTCCCCTCCGAAGGACGGCGTAACTACCACCTGCGGGTTTGAACCCGTGACCTTTAGTATGGGAGGCTGTTACGCTAGCCACCCAGCTACAATCAAACTTGTGTAATGTCAACTAATAAAGTAATTGTGAAATGAGAATAGTTGTAAGTTTTGAAATACACAACAGTTACCTAAATTATAAAATCTTAATTCTAAATCTCTGGTAATGTTTATATATTTTTTACTTTAACTTACCAATATATGAAATGCATAGTTAGGCAAAGTACTGCGATCGTGAAAATTTTCGAATATGAGTTTTCATACATGCTTTAGACCCCTCCAAATGACAGTCCCTCAAAACAGTCTTTGTGATAAGGATAGTGAAGCTCGAAAACGATATAATTAATTCAATAAGTCAATCATATCAAAGCTCAAGTGATGTATATATGTACGATTTATGTACTAATTTTATATTATTTTTTTCAGTACACCATAAAATTGTCATACATAGAAATAAAAACAAGAAGGCACTCATAGGAAAACTATAAAGAAAACATAATCTCAACTGTGAAGAAAAAGCTTATATTGGTTCTAGCTCCAGATTTTACAACGGGAAGATGAAAAAAGCAGTAAATAACTTAGATACCTATGAGATTGAGATAGTTTTTGTTTCGTTACTAAATAAAAATTTATTTATATTTTTATTGTGAAGTCTAAAGTAAATAATCTGGTGCGGGCAACACACGACTTACAATTACCTCGACTGTTAAAATCATTTTGAATACTATAAATATTTTAGGTCAATTTTAATAAAACGTATATTCCTTTTCGTTTGAAACATAGGATCTAGATTAAATAATATTACTATATAAATTGTTGGGGAGCCCGTGGCTGAGTGACTAGCGCGCCAGTCTCTCATGCTACAGTTTGCGAGTTCGAATCCCAGCCCCGTCGGGGCTTTTATAAGGACGTAATATAATGGGGATTCACTTGCAGCATCTCCCCCGGGTATGTGAGACCCGTCAGGCTAATGGTGGCCACTCACAAAATTAGGCGTAGGGAGTGATGACCCTACACTATAAATTAATCGTGAAACGTGAGTGTAAACTCACAGGAGATTACACCGCGAGGCCCAGGGCCTGCACGGCCTGTCGCGCCACTGAAAAAAAAAAAAAAAATATATATATATAAATTGTTATTTAATAATAAGTTTATTCCCTATTCGCCATTTTACCTTTTACAGCTTTTTGAATCAAATAATATTTTTCCTAAAATCGTTCTCTTTCCAACGTCTATATTACTGTTCTGATAATAAAAAAAACATAAATTACATTTAAAATAGTTTTGCTCTTTTATCCATTAGTTGGTCATCAAATTCGTCCAACTTGTATATTTAGCCATTCTTTATCAATGCCATTAAGATGATGTGGTTAATCTTTTTGGAATGTACAAAAGTAACGGTAGTTTAGGGGAAGAAAATTGAAAATATCGGCATCTGAGCCCCATCAGAATATTTCAATTAGAATGAAACCTACATGATATTAAAGCTCATTTAATATTACATTGATACAGCGAGTTTAATCAAAATCGTTAGAGACGTTTTTGAGAAAATCGTAAAAAGGTGCAAAATGCATTGTATAAAGCAGCTCTTCTGGTTGACCGATTTTGATGAAAAATTTGCTGTAACATCTCGGAGGTATAGTTGTCTTAAATGTGAAATTTCAGTTTCGTACAACTTTTCGTTTTTGCGCAAGAATAACCACACACACACACCTTTTTTCAGGACTTGGCCATTTGGACCGAGGGGACCCTAAAACGTGTAGTTACGTCGAAAACTGGAATTCGAAACTTTTCACGATCACAATACTTATATATATTTCATATATAGGTAAATAAAGTAAAAAGTAATTATATTGAGTTTCAATAAAAACATGTGTTTCATTAAACCTTCTATTGTTTTATTATCAACAAAATTCAGTTAGTTCATCGGCTTCTAGCCGAGCTCCATTATCTTTTACATCTTTGTGTATTAGATAATATTTTTATATAATATAATAGATAATACATGGTAATACTTCCCCATACTATATATTTCATATTATTATATATATATAATATATATATATATATATATATATATATATATATATATATATATATATATATATATATATATATGGGTAAGTAAAAGTAAAATTATCAATATCCCACAAAAAAAAAACCCTCAAAGAATTACTTTGTAGAAAATTACTAATTAAGTGTTGATTTTCATCGATTTTTCCACGAAGCATGTGTTTTATAGTGACACGTATTAATCAGTTATTTCAGTACGTGCAGATTATCGTGTCGTAACGCTGAAGTACGGGGGCATCGCGTGATTATATTTTTAATTTAAATATAAAACCATCATATTTCACATTTTTTTCCTTTTCTGTTTTAAGAGTGGTAATTAAAGTTCATTTATCTTAACCGATGGGGTAGCAATTTTTTTTAAACTCAGATAAGTTAAGGGTTAGTAATACCGTGATGATTGTAATATAACATCAATTGTTTACGTTATTAGTTATTTAATTGCTAAACAAAAAAATGCATAAAACAAATAAACTATATATATATATATATAAAATAGTATAACCAACACTATGGCCAAATTAACGAGAAAACATTGCATAATAACATATTTATTTTTATTTTTCCGAATTCTTTTCCTCGAACCACTCAGATATAAAGACATTTCCAAAGCACTCCAGATCCAGGGATCAGGACAGTTCAAGGTCAACACGCGAAGGACTTATATTTATTCTCCGAAGCACAATAACTTAGGAGCGATTATTTATACGTCGGTGTCAGTTTTCTCCGTCACGTAACTGTTGTATAGATAATACAACTGAAACGAATCACTGAACTAATAGCATATGACTGTTATTTTCCGGGCATAATGTCTCATTTATTACTTTCACTTACTATATATAGTAAGGGGAAGTATTGCGATCGTGAAAATTTTCGAATTCTAGTTTTCAACGGAAATACACGTTTTAGGGTCCCCTGAGTCCAAATAACCAAGTCCCGCAAAAAGATCTGTGTGTGTGTGTGTGTGTGTGTGTCTGTGTGTGTGTGTGTGTGTGTGTGTGTGTGTGGTAACTCCCGGGCGGAAACGGTAAGTCCTATGAAACTGAAATTTCATATTTAAGACAACTATACGCCCGAGACGTGACAAAACATTTTTCATCAAAATGTGCTTACCAGAAGAGGCACTTTATACTATGCATTTTGCACCTTTTTTCGATTTTCTCAAAAACGGTTCTGACGATTTTGATTAAACTCGCTATATATATGTAAAATTTAATGGGCTTTAATATCATGTAGGTTTTATTTGGATAAAAATGGTCTTACAGGGCTTAAATGACGATATTTTAAATTTTCTTCCCCTAAAATACCTTTAATTTTGTAGATTCGATAATAATAACTAGATTATCTTGTTAACGCTGATGAAAAACTGGTAAATATATAAATTGAATAAATTCGATACCCAACTTACGGAGAAAACAGAAAAAATATTTTTTTAATGCCATTTTTCGTTTTTGAACATAAGAGTAGTAATATACATGTATGATATACCGTTGGAAAGCTTAAGATTTTAGAAAAAATATTATCTCATACACAAGCTTTTAAAAGTTAATAGAGAGCGATGTAAAGAAGATAAAACTAACTGATTATTTAAGATAATAATATAGTTGATTTTTTAATGAAACACATGTTTCTATAGAAATTTAATTTGATTAATCCCTTAATAATTTCACGTAATTTTATCTCTAACTGTATTTGAAAATTCTTTCATTGATTTTAAAAATGGAGGTAAGTGAAAGTCGTGTGTTGCCCGCACCAGATTTTTTTATCACTCATAGGTGCCACCATTATTAAGAGTCTGTCAAAGAGATTTGATGGGAACATAGTTAAAAACTCAGATCTTACCATGGTATGTGCAACGCAACGTGTACCTACAGCGCCTAGTGGTTCATAACTCCTCCAAATGTAATAGTAATCAAAATGATTCTCACCAGCACATATTATGAAATATACTTCTCATAACAACCAATGAAATCAATGTCTTTTTTTAGATACACATTATCTAAAAATCTGGTGCGCGCAACACACGATTTTCACTTACCTCTATTATTTATTTATTTAAAAAAAAATATTTTTATTGAAATTTACAATTGCATTTTGTAATACAACAAGTAAATATGGTGGTAATGATAAAATACATGAAAAAAACATGAAGAGAAATTGCCCATTGGCATCAGTATAATATTAATTTAAGAAATCATCACTAATCACTAATAATCACTAATATTAATATCAATTTAAGAAATTTTAAACAGATTTAGAAACGAAAATAAATTGTCAAAGAATTATTTGCATTTGATTTTTATAGAAAGATGTGTTTTATTAAATAATATGTTGTAATATCATCTACGAAATTCAGTAAGATTTTTTCGGCTTTAGAACTACTTGGAGCGTCCAGCTTAAGTGCTGGAACTCAATAAGAGAATATATCTACTAATGGAATAGCGGTACTATTTACTAATAAGTAACTATTAATAATAATGAGGTAATATTTATTGTATGGAAAACTTCAATGCCAGAGAAAATAATAAAAACAAGGTGTCTTCAACCAACAATTACGAAGGCTCATTTGACATTTATTGGTCTAAAAATTGGAGTTCTAGCACAGGCTAGATTTTCTAATCACTGTGCTGTGTATAACGACGTGATTTCTATTTAGGTATGAGTGATTTCTAGATTTTGTATGCATTTTATCGATTCCATATTCTATTTATATATGCTAAAATTATTTTATAATTTTATTACTGTGTAAATATTGTATGAATGTTGTATTTCATCACTATTATTAATGTCCAAATAAGGACAGATTGTAATAATACTCACTAAAAATTTTTTTTCAGTGCATTGGTCTTAAAAACGGAAAAAAGAATATATATATATATATATATATATATAATATATATAATATAATATATAATTATATATATATGATGTATGACGAGTATTGACACTACCACAGTAGAATAATCGGGAGGCAGTAGCGTTAATAATATTTTAATTTTGCCGTCGTTTCGGCTCAAACACGTGAGCCATCGTCAGGGCTACAAACAGCAAAACAACAAAAGAGATACAACATCAATTCAAAGAAAAGTTACGAATGTAGTGACATAAAAAATACAAATATATATAAATACAAATAATGATAATATGATAAATATTAAGGTGGTGATATAAGTATGAAATTAAAATTTAAAAGTAAATAGAGTTTAAAAAAATTACATGTAAAAGAACCATTAGTGAGTCATGCCAAAAAAAAAAAAAAATAAATAAAAATTTAAAAAAAATAATGGACCTGATTAGCGATTAAAATAGTGATTGGAATAACATCTATGGATTTCTTCTTTTTTTAGTTGACCAATTTACAAACTTCTTTTCAGGCGAATCACGACGGTTACTTCTAAAGAAAAGAGGAGAAAAGTTTATTTAGTTAGCAGTTTTGATGAAGCTAGCTAACTCAAGCCTTTAAGTCCTTAATAGACAGTGAAGTCAGTTTATCACCTCGGAAAGGTGTAACAGAGTGTCAGAGGAAATTGGTTTTTACGTCCCTAAAGCCGAGGGCGAAGATTTAGCCTGTAAAGTGTAATTAAGTCTATCTTATGGTTGGTTAGCGATCATTAATCGGATGTTATATACACCACTGGGCCACAAAGGGTTCGGTTAGGGTCTATTTCTGGGCTAAACCAAATCGCAAAATATAAGTTCCTCCTTTAATCTTGACAACTTTTATGGTCTAATAATTTATTGAATAATTAATTATTAAAATGGTATAACCTATTGAACATAATTATTTTATTAAAAAAAAAATATTTTTTCTATTTGGAAGAGGTGAATAGATCACTATTCTGCGGGTGACAGGTTCGAATCCCGGTTGTGGCAGAATATTATTTATTCTGTTGTTTTAGCTGGGAGGTGACCCTGGGGCATTGGAGACCCTACAGGGGCAGATCCAGCCTATAAAGTGGGTACCCAAAAATATCGAAAAACCTGATCTTACCTGCAGTACCGGGGGCCTGGCAACTGTATGAATCTCTATATGTATTGAACCCAAGACCCTCCATGAGTTGCAAGACCCTCCAAGTTTCTTTTATTGTTTTTTTTACTTTCACTTACCTATATATGAAATATATAGTAAGGGAAAGTATTGCGATCGTGAAAAATTTTCGAATTTCAGTTTTCAATGGAAATACGCGTTTTATGGTCCCCTGAGTCCAAATGGCCAAGGCCCGAAAAAAGGTCTGTGTGTGTATGTCTGTGTGTGGTAATTCTCGGGCGAAAACGAGAAGACCTATGAAAATGAAATTTCATATTTATGACCAATATACGAACGAGATATTACAAAAACTTTTTCATTAAACCAGCTAATTAGAAGAGCCACTTTATACTAAGCATTTTACACGTATTTACGATTTTCTCAAAAATGGCTTAAACGATTTTGATTAAACTTTATATATAGATGTAAAATTTGATGGGCTTTAATGTAATGTATGTTTCATTTCGATTAAAATAGCCTGACTGGGCTTAAATGCTAATATTCCAATATATATTTTCTTCCTTTAAATTACCTTTAATTTTGTAGATACTAAAAAAATAACAAAATAACCTTGTCATCGATAAAAACACGACTAAATATACAAGTTGAATATAAGGGGTACTCACTACGTTTGCTATAGCATGCTATTTGTGTTATTTTGCTAAACCCGTCGAGTTTCCACAGTTATTTCCTGTATAAACTTAACGGGTTTAGCACAATAGCACAAATAGCATGCTATAGCAAACGTAGTGAGTACCCCTATTATAATTTATTTTATTGTTTTCACTCATTTTCTCTTTAACTGTATTTGAAAATTCTTAAATCGATCTTAACAACGGAGGTAAGTGAAAGTTGTGGGTTGCGCGCGCCAGATTTTTATTTTAAAACTTTCAAAATTCAACAAAAATTAATGTTACTTAAAAATTGCCTAATTAACTTTTCTCCATCTTTATTAATTTATTTTAGTTTTTGCACATATCAGAGGTTGTCTAAAAACTATTAAATGTGACAGAAAAAAAAAAATTCACATCAGACACGATAGGCATGAGAAAGCGAAGTGCCCAGAGGCATCTCTTCTAGGCAGTAATTTAGCAAAGGTCTCTCATCCAGTTTCTTTTCAACATTTTGACAGGTATTTCAGCTATTGACATGTCGTTTATGAGTCTACTGTCGTGTCCACTACGATTTTTATGAAAATGCAAATAGTCAGAGCTGTCGTTATGAATCTAAACTGTTTTACTAAAACGATTAGAGTATCTGTACATGAATTTTATTTTATTTATTTTTTTTCCTGAAACATAAATCTGTGAGGCGTAAGTCTATATGGATTTAGGTAGAAATGTATATTCATCAAGTTATTTAATAAAGAACAGAAAATTTCTGGTCTTCTAGTCTTCCTTCGGAAAGTAATAAATTAACACCAGGTATCCATTCATATTGTTTAATAATACAAAAATGCATAGTGCTGCAATTCATATATAATTTTTATGTTAAAAAAACAAAACTATATCTGATAATTAAATTGGACGTAATATAAAAATAAATGCATTCGAATTAGAAAAGTAATATTTAGTATTAGTAAGATAAAATAATCAAATATTATTTTTCCGTTTAGTTTAAATATATATTTCATGTATACAAGGTGACTTTTCTTCGAATTCAGTTTAACCATTCACGAAAAAGCAAAATGACTTAACAATACCTAGTCCCACTTACACCTCAAATTGAAAATGTCAAAATAATTTAAAATGATGGAAAAATTAATAAATGAAATGCGTTACTAAACTATATAAATAACTTTTTTAAGTACCAATTACTTTCAATGCGCAATAAATAACGTGCCATTATTGATGTATTTCTGTTTTACTTTAAGCTGACCACACCAGCTTCCCCTATAGATAAAAATAGATTTTATTTCTTGAGTATAAGTGGAGGGTCATAGACCGATTCTAGGTATCAAGGGATGATTATAAAACAGATGCTATACAAGATGTCTGCTGCACATTAATAAGACACGTGTAGAGCAGCTACAAGCGCATTCCTATGTTCCTGTTCAAACATCCTGTGTAACAGAAGAACGTGGGAGGCCAGCATCCCTAGATCGATAGAAAGAAAAAACTTTTATAAGAAAACGAGGCATATGTTTTATAATATGAACATCATACCTAAATCATTAAAAATTAATATATATATGATTCCCGAAAAACGACTTTTACTTACCTCCCTTGTTAAAATGAATTTAAGAATTCTTTAAATACAGTTGCAGATGAAAAAATCTGGAGCATACAATACTTGACTTTCGCATCCGTTTGAAAAATCAAATTAAGAACTTTGAAATAAATTGGTAGATGAAAAAATCAAGTGGGCGTACCACACGACTTTCAATTACGTCTGTTGTTAAAATCAATTTAAGAATTTTTAAATACATATAAATTGTCAACGAATTAATTATTTTTAATTTCAATAAAAACATGTGTTTCATATTGTAAGATATGTGAAATAAACCAAAACTTTGATAATTTTTTTTTAATTATAATATAAAGGTTTTAAGAAGAAACATAAAACTAGCTCATTTCTTTTCAATTTTAGAAAAACAGTAATTTATTCCGAAAAATAAAAAAAAGTCTCATATTTCTTACAGTTTACTTACCATACGGATATGAAGCTTTTGAATTTCTAAACCCTCACTGATAAAATTAAAATTTGATCATACACAAATTCTCACAAGATATAATAGAAAGAATATGAAGGCACAACGGTATAATACAAAAAACCAATAGGAATGGGCATTTAATAAACTTATCGGTGAAAAATAGTGGAGAAAATGGAGATTCGTTGAAAGGGAGTGAGTGGGGTCGTGGGATCGAATAGAAATGTGCGCCCTTTTCCCGAAAGCGAAAGAAAATAGTCAGTGTTTGCTTTTGGCATTTGTCATTCCCTTTCTCATGTTGGATACCATCTGCCCATACCCACTTACTTATAACTCAATGATCTATATGTGTATATACCACAGAAATCATTTAAAATCATGGTATCCTTCAAGTCCTTATTTTACAGAAAGTAGTTTATTTAAATAGCGATTTATAAAATACTGTTTAATTTGATAACTTATAATATTATTTGGAACAAAATATGCAAATAAAATATAAATAGACGAATGATAAATAGACTAGGACACTGCAAATTATTCTAGGAAAAAAGTCAAATATAGAAATAAACATTTAGGTCAAATACCCTTGAATTTAGTTATTTTATTTGTTTATCCGGTTGGAGCGACAGGCCTCGAAGACCCATGTCCAAGGATTATATTTTTTTCTTATTAAATAATTAACATTTTTTTATAGAGTGATCATATTCATTTCAATAAAGGGCCTAGACGGGTAAGCATGTGAAATCTGCCCCCTCGTGTATTAGAACCAAATTTATACCATTGAGTCATAACTATGAGAAACAACCTCACGCAAATTTTCAGCCCCTTAATCCTAATGGGAGGGAAGTTATGGAGGGAGGAAGAAAAAAAAAAAAAAAAAAAAATTGTTTTCTCCTGAACAGCTCAACCGATTTTCACGAAAAAAATATATGTTATGGATTTTACAAATAGGTTTCAAAAAATATTTTTCCTCGAAAATGCTGGTCAAAAATTTTTTTTGTATTTTTCAAAAAAAATACTTTCTGGTTATGTTGGTTTGGTACACCACCATTTTTTCGCTACTTCATTGGAGGGTCCTCCATAACAAATATTTTTTCAATTTTATCGCAAGTGTACCCCAGGGTGAAAAATAAAAAAAAAAAATTTTTTCTCCAAAACGGATCAAACGACTTTCACGAAAAAATATATGTTAATGGTTTTGTAAAAGAGTTTCAAAAAACCTTTTTTTAAATTTATTATTTCTAAAACGTGAGTCAAAATGTTAATTTTTAATTTTTTTTTAAAATTATTTTGGATTGGTACACCAACAATTTTTCGTTAATTTAATTCATTTGAGGGTCCTACACAATATATATATTTTTTTCAAGTTGATCTAAAATGTACCCAGTAGTGAAAAATAAAATAATACAGCATTTTTTCAGCTCTCTGAGTAGTAACTGGTCACTCATGAAGAGTAGGGATAGAGCTGTAGACACAAAAAAAAAAATTTTGACCAGCATTTTCGTGGAAACAATTTAAAAAAAATATTTTTTGAAAACTATTTGTAAAATCCATAACATATATATTTTTCGTGAAAATCGATTGAGCTTTTCAGGAGAAAACAATTTTTATTGCTTTTTCTTCCCCCCCTCCATAACATCCCTCCCGTTAGGATTAAGGGACTAAAAATTTGCGTGAGGTTGTTTCTCAATGGTATAAATTTGGTTCTAATACAGGCGGGGGCAGATTTCACATGCTAGGCCCTTTATCCTATGCTTTATTCAATATTCATTCACCTATCTACAAGACATACATTTTCGAAAATAGATTGAGTTTTAGTGAAAAGAAGTTATTTCGGATCAAATAAAATGGCAATGGAAATTCTCATCTATGACAATCAATGAACTGTATGCGACTTCTGTTATTTCTGACGATTTGTTTGAATCATTAACTTTTCAACGGTACATTTTACGCCTAAATTGCTGGTGCCAATAATTTTTTTTTTTTTTTTTTTTTTTTTTTTTTTTTTTTTTGTAATTGCAAAAATATGTATGTAGAGTAACTTTATCGGTGAAAAAAATATTAAAAAGCATAAATTAAATATACTGAATAAAAAGGAAAAAACAAAACACTGAAAGCGTTCAACAATACAGCATTTGCTTTAATAATTAGGGTTAGGTTTTAAAGAGTTAGAGTTTCAAAAAATATGATTTTGTTCGAAATAAAAACTGCTTAAAAAGGATTTATTATACAAATACAGCTCTAAAATAAATATATTTTCATACCTTAAATGCAAAGGGTTTGGAATAAAGAAATATTTGTATGTTTCTATCAAAATCTCCATCATCAATAATTAAAAACGATAAAATTAACATATTTAAACATAATATTTGCATTACAAAATAAAAGTTATTTTCATTAATTTATCATTGAGTCTCTTGTATAAGAGGATTGCAAATATCACGTTATCTGAAAGAATCTGAAAAAATAAAATTTGAGAATCGAGATTCGAATGCTGGATGAATTTCAAATATAAATAAATTCTCTCAAACAATTACTCATAAACTAAACGGACAAACAGACTGTAAACAATAGCCACTAATAGCCTTTACATTGAAAATAAAACAGAACGTATTTAGGAAAATTAAGTTTAATTTTCCAATTAAAATTTGAATTTAAAGCACCTGAAAGTTGGGAGAAGAACTTCTTAAATCGCGTTAACTGGAAGATGTAAAATTTTCTTGTCGCTTAATTCATTTTAAAAGTTTTTAAAATGGAATAAAATTGTATTTTCCTTCGCATTTCCATTATTCATTCTGGGTATTAACATAATAGGATGATTCGGTTATTTTGATAGCACGTCAGTTCCTGAAAAAACAGAGGGGGAAAAAAAGGCTACGATAAAGTTAACTTCATTAGGCCAACCAGAAAGCAAATAAGTAATGAACTGTTTCGTTTTCACAGAAGAAAAAGAGAAATAAAAATTGCAGACATGCTGCAATGTCATGTAAATCATAGCAGAACGTTATCAACGGTGTATTTTATGACATAAACTTATGACTTCCTTTTTCTACACTATCCTTTCCTATATCAAATCATCAAGTCCCAGCACCCTCCACACCAACACATCTACAATCAAACCCTCAAATTATCCACTAGAGACGAAATTCCGTATATCCAACCTTTATATCCCTTCCCACAGAACAATCTAACAACTAAAAACACTATGCCTATACTCTTAAATTTCCTGGTTGTACAAATATATATAGTTGTAAATTTCAGTCAGCTTAATGGGTGTAAAATAGTCTATTAAGCCACTACTACGGCGAGTTATAATGTATTATTACCGATATTACCTCGGATCATCTCTTTACCAAATCATTAACTCCTAACATCCTTCGTACATCCACAACATACTACACTTTTAAATTCTCAGTCTATTCACTCGAAAATAGATCACGCCATTCCAACCTTTACACTAATAACCACAAGACTAAAATGTTTCCCTCTTACTTATCCTGTCTAGAGCCTTCTAGAATTCTCTACCTACTCATATTCACCATGCTTCTTCCTTCTCTCATTTAAATCCTGCCTTTTCATCAACATCTTCTGGCATCCCAAGCAGAAGCACACCAAACGTGAAATTGCAATTCAATTATCCTACTTTTAATGTAAGCTATTTTAAGCAAAATCCTAGCGTTGTAAAATAATTTATTAATTTGATTTGATTAAAAATGTTTTTAACATTAGTATACTGCTGTATAAACTCCGTAAATTCCTTCCTCCAACATACTTTCTAATCATCCAGTCCAACCTCTCTTATACCTCCTTCAAAATAAACCATAATCGCTCCTATTCATCTCTTTTTACCCAGTCTGCTGGTGTTCCTCAGGGCAGCATTCTGGGACCCATATTTTACACAGCTTACACAGCTGATACTCCAACCTATTCCAACACATTCCTTTCTACCTATGCCGAAGACACTTGCGTGCTATCAGTTCATAATAATCCTAGTATTGCCTCTCAAACTCTCCAATCCCACACAGAGACCTTGAGGTATGGTGTCAAAATTGGAGAATTAATATCAATTCCAATAAATCTTGACAAACGCCTTTCATGGAATCCGCATACAAGACTGAAAAGACAAGAAACTGCTCGACGTTTTCGGCTACTCCAACACTTACTAGACAGTCGCTATAACCTTTCACTTAGCTACAAAAGACTCATTTACGTGACAATCATAAGGCCTATCTAGACCTACGGAGTTGAGCTTTGGGGCTCTACTAAACCATCCAATTCTTCCAGTATCCAATCCGTACAATCCAAAATCATTCGTAAAATCCTCAACGCTCCTTACTTTGTCACGAACAAAATCATTCTTAAGACCTCCAAGTTCCGTATGTAGCCGATTTAGCCCGTACCAAGTATCAGTCCTTCCATGACAAACTCCATTCCCACTCTAATCCACTAGTTTCAATCCTTGCTTCCTCTACAATGACCTTCTTGTTTAGATTGACTACTAGAGTGCTGCTAATGGGCAGTTTTTCATGTACATATCTTTTATCAGCATATTTACTTGACGTATTGTAGTATACAGATGTAAATTTCAATAAAATATAATTAAAAAAACATTAGTATCTTTTAGGAGGTTTTCTTTTATTTATTTATATTTTTTGTACTAATTTCTTTGTAAATAAAAATTAATTTACTGGTCCCTCGGGCAGACAAGTTATATAAAAGTTTATATTAACGGTACAATATCCTTATCCTTAACTGACGTAGTTCAAGAATAAAGTTATTTTTATAAATATTAATAATTTATTTTTTATTAAATATATATAATGATCCGGGTTTTTCAGTTCTAAATAATATGCGCATTGCGTGAGAAACTCATTGTTCCAGGATACAATTTTTTTTTCTTCTCAAATTATACAATGCCTCTGAAATTGTGCGAATTAAAAACAAGGCCGGGTAAAAATTAATAGCAGTTCGATTGCGTACACAATTTGAAGAAGAGTCTGACATATGGGAGCAGGGCGGGTTGAATAGAATCGAATAATGGAGGTGAATAATTAAGGTGAGGGAACAAAAGGACTGGCGCACTGAATAACACTCCACAATGTATACTTTCTAATTCTTTTTCTCTTGGTATACTCCACCATTAGGTTGTGTGGAGTCTTCAGTCCCTGTTGAGTGGAATGCTGAAGCGGGAAAGTCGCATTTGAGGGAATGTCTCTCGTTAGGAGTAAAAACCTTTAGGGGCCTCTTAACTGAAGGTGGAATTATCGGAAAAGGACGAGAAAAAAAACAGTTTTATTTGAGCAAATATTCAACGTATCGTTCCTTTGTAAAGAGACTGCCACAATACCAAGAAGTCAGCAAAATATCACACAAGGGTTTTTTATTTCAAAGAGTCGTGTCTATTTTAATACGGGTCCGATCACAGTAAATTGTTTTTTTTTTATTATACCTTACTAAACCATATTTAATTTTTTTTTTTTTTTTTTCTTCTTTAAAGGATGATATAGTACGAGGTTTGGTCATAAAAGAATAGAAAATAGTACAAAAACTATATATCATCCAACGTTACCACCCAGGTTTCGGTCATCATTCGGACTCAGTAGGGTAACAACAAAAATAGCATAAAACATGAAACACATGTAAAAAAAAAAATAATGTAATAAAAACTAATAATGGGCATCCAACCGTTGAAGAACGAGGAGAGCGCGGGGATCACTTGTAGCTGGGTGGCTAGCGTAACAGCCTCCTATGCTAAAGGTCACGGGTTCGAACCCGCAGCTGGTCCTAGGATTTTTTAATGGGAGTAAAAAATCCTTAGTTACGCCGTCCTTCGGAGGGGACGTTAAAAGGTGGTCCCGAGCCTGTGCGATGTCAGGTACTCGTTAAAGATCCCTATCCTAATAAAACCTGGATAGGCAAATTTTAGGACTCCCACTGTAGTATCGTCCGATTAGCCATGGTAGCATAAAGTGACGTTAAATAAATAAACAAACAAACCGTTTTGGACCGAGAAAACCATTTACAGACGGTACTTTCTCTTAAAACATCATCCTCATACACACCGCAAATTTTGTTAATCGTCAGTGCAGCGGATTTTCTTTTTCGGGGAAAAAAATATATCATTGAATGGTGAGAAAACATTTTTTCTCCTCCATTTTGAGCATATTGTATGAACGTGATCCTGTAGCAATATTATTATTGTCCATTGTGACAAATTGTAATATATACGAATAAATAAAAAAAAATAATAAATCATTTTGAGCTAGTAAAATACCACTTAGATACCACCAGATTAGGAATCTCGGTTGAAACTGACACATTAAAGTACCTTAACTAATACTTTATTACAATATGCAAAAATTATTGACCAAGTAAACATGATTTTATAAACACAGAGACGATCCAATTGAAATATTTAAAAAGGCTTAGAACTTATTTCACAACATAATAAAAAGATAAATGAAAAATAAATATATCTAATTAAAAAAATTATGTAAGGAAAGATGAAGTGAAGCAAATTTTCGATGCCATAAAAATAATAAAATAAAAATTAAACGTAAAAATGATGTAGAGTAAAGTCAGAAATATTATAGGAAATAAAAGCGAAAATTCTATACTTTTCTTAGAGCTCTATGGAGTTTTCACGTAGAAAGGTTCAACACAATGTATATTACTATTATAATTAAATACTTACTAAAACTGAGGATATGCAGGAATAAATAGCTTACCTAAAACAAAAAAATGGATTAGTTTTGTGAAAAGAAAAATAAATAACTTATAAAAATTTTAAAATACTAATTAAAGTGACTACATAAAAAGGGTTAATTTTTGTTTTTTTTACTTTCACTCCCGGGTGGAAACGGTATGTTCTATGAAACTAAAATTTCATATTTAAGACAAATATACGCCCGAGACGTTTCAAAACCTTTTTCATCAAAATGAGCTTACCAGAAGGGCCACTTTTTTCGAAAACGGTTCCGACGACTTCGTTTAAACTCGCTATATCGATGTAAAATTTAATGGGCTTTATTACCATATAGTTTTCATTCTGATTAAAATGGTCTGACAGGGCTTAAATGCCGATATTTTACATTTTTTTTTCCTGTAAAGTACCTTTAATTTTGTAGATTTTATCAAAATAAATATATTATCTAGTTACCACCGATAAAAAACACATAAATACATAAGTTGAACGAATTAGATATCTAACTAAAGGAGAAAACTGAAAAAAAAAATTTTTTAATTCAGTTTTTTTATTTTGAACATCGCAACAGTAATATACCGTCGGAAAGCTAAAGCTTTTAGAATAAATATTACCTAATGCAAACTTGTAAAAGGTACTAAAGAGTGATGAAAAGCCGATAAAACTGATTATTTTAGATAATAATATAATAGATTTTTTTATAAAGCACATGTTTCTATAGAAATTCAATCTGATTGATTCTTAAATGGTTTCACGTATTAGAAAATCCTTTCATTGACATTAAAAATGGAGGTAAGTGAAAGTCCTGTGTTGCCCGCACCAGATTTTTTTAATATAAAAAGGTAGTTGTAAACTTTATTTTTTTTTTTGGCTGCGTGAACTCAATGTGGGTCAAACCGATTGCCGAATAAATAAGCATTCCACCACATCAGAAATATTTATAAGCCATTAAAGTACGGTATATTCTATTTTAAGAAAATAAATACTTTCAAATATATTTCTTCTTGATGCAAACCAAATAAGTTTCATCGTGAATGAACAATACATTTTTTTTTTTTCCTTCCCACATAAGAGAATTATAGTAAAGGAAAGTATTGTGGCCGTGAATTTTTTAAAACCGACGATGTTTTTTGTATTTATTGTTTTCTGTTTTTTGTATTTATTGTTTTTTGTATTTATTTTGTAAATAAAGTTGGAGGATAAGAAAAAAAAAAAAAAAAAAAAAAAAAAGAAAAAAAAAAAAAAAATTTAAAACCGACGAACCAGGAGATCTACTTCTTACCATGCACTTTCAATACTACTTACAGTTTTATTTTATTTTTTTTTAAAAGACTCCAACGCTTTTGATTTATTCGTGGATACGAAAAAATTAACCATTTAAGAATGTTAGAATCGGTCAAAGATAGAGAAATACGAATCAACATATTTTGACAACAGTAGACAGATTTTTCCGAAAATAATATTTTTTTTTTTAGAAATAATATTGCTTTATTGAGAAGTAATACAATCTGACACTATCTTGGGTAATAAGTATTAGAGATAAAAGAAGTCATTCATTCCATATGTACAGAGTAAAACAAATAAAAATAAAATGCCTCAATAACAAATGAAGAAAAAATAAATAAATAAATAAAAATAAAATACAATAAAATAAAATAATTATAATCTTGGCCACATTCATACCTATATACAATATTTACATACTGCCCCTGGGAACTCCGAATCGAACCTCTGCATCCAGAAATGGATGCCGAGGCACAATGTCAGGAGATCCCAGCGCCTCTCAGTCAGCCGCTTCACCAATCTTGACTAACACATAATTAAAGAATGTACTGAGAGACGAAAATCAGATAAAATTAATTGTCGTAAATAAAAAATATACTGCTATATTATTTAAACTAAAATAGTTAAAAAATGGTTCTATCGAACATAATTCTTTTTTTAACTTGAATTTTCTTAACAATTTTAGGATTGATTTTGAACAGATAGGCAAATAAAAGTTGTGTATTCTGAGTGCCAGATTTTATGTTCTGTAATAGAAATATTATAAAAGTTTTCTAGTTAAGAGTTTTCATATGAAGATAAAATTCGTTGTGGATTTTTTCAATCTTGAATCGAGCAGTAAATTCATTCATTACACAAAGAAAAGAAAAAAAAAACTGGTTCAATTTTCTATTCGTTAATTCATGTATCTGTGTAAACAGCATTTCATATCTAGATGTAGTTCAGGCGTAGAATTTAGATTAAGTAAGAAATAATACAAAAAATAAATAAAACATCAGGGATCTGAAGCATTTTCACAAAAGAGATGGAGAGGTTTAAACCATTAACCACGGCTCGGATTTGACTTTCATTAATTTAATATTACTCTGGAAGTTTTCCTAACACAAAGTGCTGAGTTTGTGTAATCTCAATGTTGATTTCATTTGACTAAAAGATTTGTTTCTGAGTCTACAAAGAAGGAATAACGATTTATAAGCTATTATTGTTGGTCTTGACTGTACTAATGAAATATTTGTCTGTATACAAATTTCCAAAGAATAAACAAAAAATAAAAAAAAAGAAATATGAATGTCTAATTATTTCATGGATATAATATAATATGGAGAGGCAGTAACATGTTTACTTAAATTTAAAAAATCTGGTGCAGGCAACACACGACTTTAACTTACCTCCGTTGTTAAAATCAATTTAAGAACTGTGAAATTAGTTCGTAAAAGTTTTTGAATTAATTTCAGATTCGAAATAAACACAGTTTTTATAATAAATAATATAACAATATAAAATTGTTGTTAACAGTAGTAGCTTAAGTTTATCCCCATCCACAACTTTGTTTATCATTAAATTATATTTTCAATTCTTAAGCTTTATAACGGCATATAATACATACAACCTTTTTCTTTTTTTTAAACATTTTTATTGATATTTACAACTATATCAAAAAAAAAAATTAAGTAAAATTTATGGTTATATAATACAATGGCATGAAATACGCGTAGATAAGCTTCCCATTAGAAGCACTCTAAAAATATTCTAAACTAGAAAGTCCCGGAGCCATCTCCGTTTCAGGCGCCTAGGAGGATTATCAGGAATTGTAAAGGAAGAAAAAATTGAAACTAGTGGGCATATATAATTTAAGATTTATTTAAGTTGTCGGGACAATTTATTGTTGTTTTAACCTAGTTTATTGAAAATAACTGCAAGGAATCACTGATAGCTGGGTGGCTAGCGTAACAGCCTCCTATAAGAAATTTCACGGGTTCAAGCCCGCAAGTGGTCCTGGTTTAATGGGAGTAAATCCTTAGTTATGCCGTACTTCGGAGGGGACGTTAAAAGGTGGTCCTGAGCCTGTGCGATGTCAGGTACATGGATAGGCAAAAATGAAGACTCCCACTGTAGAATCGTCCCATTAGCCTTAGTAGCATAAAGTGACGTTAAATAAATAAATAAATAAACAAATAGACAAACAATTGAAACTGGCTGCAAGAAATAAGATTTATCAACGTTTTATAGATGAAAATAAAATTATTTTTAAAACCTAATTTAATTATAATAGCTGAAAATGTCCCAATTCAATTTTAATCTATCATACTGTTAATTTTCATTTTATAAAATTTAAAACCATTTCCTTCTAAACGTCAGAAGAATAAATGTTCAAGTTTATTACCTTAACCTCTAGTTTTATATATATATATATATATATATATATATATATATATATATATATATATATATATATAATCCATGGAAAATATATTTGGATCAACTAGTCCAAAAATATGTGTTTTGATAACGATTTCGTTCATGAAAATAGGACAATGACCCTTAGATTAAAATTAAGAATCTAAAAATAGGAGCTTTAGTCTGAGTTAGTGGAGAAATCATCAAAACTGACGGAAAATCAATAAGGGATGTAGGCAATCTTCGGAACAATTTTACCATCGCATAACTTTCTTTTACTATATATTTCATATTTATGGAAGTGAACGTATTAACGAAGATAGAAACTGAATATTTATACATACCCATTTAAATCAATATGGACTTATGCTTTACAGAGATTATGATAGATTATTGCTTAGCGGAAAAGACTCACACAATCCTTTCAGTCTGAGATTCATAACAGTTGACAGACGCATAGGAGGTCTCTTTTCTCATTTTCACAGTAAGCTGCAAGGAAATGTCAATAGCTGAAAAGCCATCGAGAAAAATGCTGAAGAGAAGCTGGATGAGAGACCTGATCTGCTAAATTAAAGCCTTGGAAGGGGTGCTGTTGGGCACTTACCTTCCTCATGTCTACCATGTCTGAGCTTACTTGTTTTTTTTTTTTTTTTTTTATTTCTTTATTGAGATATATTACAATTTGTTACAAAATGAACAATAATAATATTGATAAGAGACCACATTCATACTATATATACAGAAAATAATAATAATGGTCAAATTACATAAAATATAACATAAATAAATTCATATATATACAATAAATTAATAATAATAAATAAAAAACAAAACAAATCGAAACAAAAACCTATTATTGAGATAAATAAAAAGTTGGCAAATAAATAAACATCTTACCCACAATCATAACTATATACAATATATACAATTGCTAAGGGACCCCAGCAAGCGCTTTTCCCTCCACTTGTGGAGGGAAAAGCGGAATCCAAGAGATCCCAGCGCCTCTATCTCAGCCGCATCACTGGTCTGAGCCAGTGGAGGCTGAGTCAGGGCGCTGTAGCCACAAACATACCGTACATGAGTGGAGGATCTGACCATTGTCAGAACTCCAATTTAAATGTTTACAATAGGTCTCGTGGCCACTGCCGTTTCAATCTTCGAGGAGGATTGTAGGGATGGGTGGTGCTGGATAGGGATTGCGCTAGAGGGTTAGGATGATGAGTAAGGTTCTGATGAAATTTGGAAAATTTGGATGGTACCAGGTCTAAAACAAACGGAATATTAAGGTCATGGTGTAGGGTACAGTTGGTAACGTAATAAGGAGCATTAACTATTGTTCGGAGGACTTTGGATTGGAAGGATTGGATGCGTTTGATGTTAGAAAGTTTAGCTGTCCCCCACAGTTCAAGTCCGTAGGTCCATATAGGTTTCAGTACTGTCTTGTATATTAGTAATTTGTTGTCAACAGTAAGATGAGATTTTCTGTTTAGTAGTCTGTATAACTGGCCGAATCTGCGGTTGAGTTCTTTTCTTTTGAGTCTTGTATGTGGGTTCCACGTCAGTCTTTTGTCTAGTAAAAAGCCGAGATACCGGACTGTGTCTGAGGAAGGAAGCGGTATGGAATTGAAATTAACCGTTGGACAGGATTTGCGTCGAAGGGTGAATGTGACGTGAGTGCATTTGCTTTCGTTCACCTTAATGCGCCAAGCATTGCACCAGTCTTCGACAAGGGAAAGATGCTTTTGGAGATTTAGCGATGCTACTTCAGGATCGGAATTGGATGACAAAATGGCGGTATCATCAGCAAATGTTGCCAGAAAGGTATCGGGATCGGTAGGAATATCGGCGGTGTAGAGGATGTAGAGGACGGGTCCTAAGACGCTGCCTTGAGGAACACCGGCCTCAACAGTATAATGTTTGGAAAATTCGGAACCACTGCGAACTCGGAAGGAGCGGTTTGATAAATAGGATCGGAGGATTAGGTATAAGGATTGAGGTAAATGGGTTTTGAGCTTAAAGAGCAGTCCCGGGTGCCACACCCGGTCAAAAGCTTGAGCTATGTCCAGAAAGGCACCCGAACAATACTCCTTGCACTCAAGGGCGGAGGAAATGTGGTCTACAACTCGGAGTCCTTGGTGAACCGTGGAATGTTGAGGACGAAATCCAAACTGATGTGAAGGAAAATTGTGATATTTGGCTAGGATTCGTTTTAATAGGAGTTTTTCGAAGATTTTGGAGAGGATCGGGAGCAGGCTAATTGGTCTGTAAGATGAAGTGCTGTGGGAAGGTTTGCCTGGTTTTAGGAAAAGGATGATAGTTGAATGTTTCCATATGAGAGGGAAATAGGTAGTGCGTAGGATACAGTTATAGAGATATGCAAGAAATGTAATGGCTTTGGGAGGAAGTTGTCTTAAGATCTGAGGAGTAAGGAGGTCGTATCCTGGGGATTTACGGAGAGGAAGCTTTTTAAGAAGATATTTAACCTCAGATGGATTAACTGCTTTAGGTGGTAAGGATAGTGGTATTGGTGACATAAGGAACTCTTCAACTGTTGCAGTATGGGTTGGATTGAGCTCAGGATGAGGAGTGAAAACTTTGGAAAGGTGCTGCGCGAATTCCTCGGCTTTATCCTTGTCGGAAGCAGCCCAGGAACTATCACAGCGCCGAAGAGGGTGGGAAATGGTGTGGGATTTTAGAATTCTCTTCGTGACATTCCATAGGGAATTGTCACGAGTCGAGAGAGAGGAGAGGTAGGAATTGTAGGATTGGGAACGGAATATCGCCAACTCCCGCTTTAATTTTCTACAAAGAAAGTTGTAAGAGCGGCGATCTTCTGGGTGGCGGGTGCGTTGCCATAATGATCTGGCTCGGCGTTTGGTGTTGATGAGGTCCTTCAGGTGTTGTGGTAAATGGCTTTTGTTAGGAATTCTTTGGGATTGTTTGGGAGAGGAGGCAGTCCAGGCAGCTTGTTGAATTGTGGTTGTAAAGGAAAATACGGCATCATCTAGGTCAGTTTGGGTTTTGAGAGGTACTCTGAGGTCAATATCATTGGTAAGGATTTCGCGGAAGAGGTTCCAGTTGACAGGGCCTCTAATGAATGACGGTGGGAAAGGTTTCGGAATAGGAGTTATGGATACATTTAGGATTAATGGACTATGATCAGAGGATAGTTCATCAAGGCGAGTTACGGAATAGTTCAGGGAGCCTAATCCACAGTGGATGAAGAAGTCGAGGATGTCAGGATTACGGTTAGGATCTGTCGGCCAGTAGGTAGGAGAATCGGGAGGTAGGAGATGAAAGCGTCGGGAGTTGAGTGCAGACTGCAACGTCCGTCCACGAGAATTGGTGGTTCTAGAACCCCACTGTTGATTCTTAGCGTTTAAGTCGGCACCCAAAATGAAGTGATTTCCCAAGGAGTTGAGGAAGGATCCAAATTGGGCAGAGGAAATAGGATGTTTAGGAGGGCAGTATGCTGATGCGATGATAAGCGGAAAGGAAAAGGTTTTGATTACAATGGAAGTTGCTTGTAGGTAATCGTGGGCGGGAAGTGGGTGTAAGTGATGGGTGACGGATCGGCGGACAATGACAGCAGTACCGGCATGGGCTTTGCCGTCTGGATGGTCTGTCCGGTATGTTATGTATTCTGGTATTTTGAAGTACTGTTTAGTGGTTAGTCTAGTTTCAGTAATGAGTGCAACATCAATGTTTTTGTCTTGCAGTACGGCTGTAAGTTCGTCAGTGTGAGTTCTAACACCATTCGCATTCCAAAGGAGAATGGATAAGGAATTAGGTGAGGTCATTTATGGTTTTTGTAAAGCAGGAATGAGATTTGATACAAGGTTTGTAAGGAGTGATATTAGGGGCATAACAAGGGATTTAATTTCGGAGATAAAGGATGTCATCAAACTGGTAAGGTCTGTGGCATTTGAAGGAGGAGGGATATGAGAGATTTGTGGTTGATTAGGATTTTTAGGATTGGTTACATTTTGAGGAAGAGGTATATGTGGAATGGATTGAGGTACATTCTGTAGTTCCGGCAGGGCCACGGCTTCAGTACTTTGATTCCCACCTCCAAGTAGGTGGGCAAATGATACATTGGCATCAATAAGTTTTGAGGGTTCTCTTCTGTTTCTTACTTGTCTTGCTGTTTCATCCAGTACTTGAGGTTTTTGAAACCTGGTCCTCAGTTCCTTATAGATTTGGCATCCTTTATAGTTGGCTGGGTGGTCCTTGAGGCAATGAGCACATACAGCTGGTGTTGATTTTGGTTTTGTACACTCCACAGACTTGTGCTGTTCACCGCATTTCACGCATCGAGGTATGTGATGACAATAACTTTTAGTATGTCCATATGCTTGACAGTTATGGCACTGAACTATCTCCTTCTTTATGTAAGGTTTTTCAACTCTTACGCTGGTATAGTACAATCTATTGAGGTCATAGATTTTTTCAACTCCTTCTGCTGGTTCCAAATCCACAAAAAAGAGAGGTAGAGGAATTTTATCCTTTAGGACATTAGTGACTTGCCGCACTTTATAGCACATCTCCGTTAGTTCTTCTTTAATTGCTTCAACTGGTGTCGAGGGGTGTAGGTTTCTGATTACTACCCTTAAAGCTCTCTCTTGGCGTAGCTGATAGGTATGGAAATCTGCTTTGGTTTCAGTTAAATATTTCACTATTTTTCTATATGTCTCGGCAGTAGTAGGAGATATTTTGGTATCATTGATTCTACTCATACAGTAGTAGCTGGTAGATTCGGTAATTTTGTTCAATTGCGCACACAACAACTGGAAATTTCTGATATTTTTGACAAATATGGGAGGAGGCCGTGGTTCACTGGGTATAGGAGTAGATTCCATGTTTTCTTTTTCATTATGCAAAATCTGAAAAGGATTTGGGGTGAAAAACGGCGATTCGTCAGTCATCCCTTGTGACGATGTGCCAGGTTGTGGTTCAGATTCTGAATTAGTACCTGAAGGGGTTGCTTGTAATCTTTTATTAGTATCACGGCGAGGTCTTTGTTTCGTAGGGGACGGGATTGAACCACTAGATCTAGATCTTTTAGTTGAAGCTTTGGAGGACATTACTTGATGATAATATCGCATTTCATGTAAGGAAAATAATTAAATAATAACCAGATGTGGGGGAAAAAAATAACTTAAGAAAAGTTAAGCAAGACCAGCCTTGCCTAGCTATTGGCAATCAGCTGATATGAAGAGGTGACTCAGCATTCACTTTACAGTGTAAATTGTAACCCAACTTACCGTTGTTTGCTCCAATATTTACTGTTGTTGTTATCCTGAAGCCTAGTGATGTTTTCAAGACTTTTCTGAAGTGATATCCAACTGAAAAAGCAAGAAATCCAAGAGCCGATTTGAAAGATGACCGCTATACTCTTGCGCATGCGCAGAACCGAGCTTACTTGTAATACAGCATATTCGCTTATTGTCCGATAGCTTCAGATAGGAGCGAATGAAGAAAAAAAAAATTAAAATAGTATTAACTAGTAGTCCAAGAATGTTAATGAATTCAACAATCCACATTAATATCAACGAAACCGTTCAACGCACCAACGAGACCCTAAGCCCAGCCACGCCAACACGCCATTTGACTAACAGTTGATATAAATAACCAACCTTGTTAATCACGAGGTGACTGCTGACATATCGTGACGAATTTATCACGCAAAAATCACTGCGCTAATTATTTGTTATATTTTTTAAATAATTCTATAACTCCGGGTGTTATTTTATCGAGATGCAACTCAACACACGAGTTCGCCAACACATGACATCATGAAAACCTTTTCACAAGTTTAAATATACCTGCTCGAATGTAGGTAGATATAGCCGAGTAAAATATGTATATTTGAGGAAATTAAAGGGACAAGCTGGAAATAGTTATAATACCTCTCAATGGTCACAAATAAAAGTAATCTGAGTTTGCACCATCTCTGATGGTAAGCTGAAAAAAATCTAGACAATTTTTCCAGTTTTTCATGTATAGCTCAAAAACGGTGCTTCCTACACAAAATATCTCTCAAAAAACCCAATAGGTCGCTAAAAGACAGCTATGACTTTGATACAACTATCCTAATTGAAAAAAGTCATAAAATAAAAGTTGTAGACAATAAAATATAAAGTCTAAAAGCCCCTCCAAATGTCAAATTAGGTTGAAAGGATCCTTCAAATAAATATTTTTTTATCGTTTTCCCTTTACACGCGTCCTAGGGCTTGCATAAAACATATACTTAATACGTCCGATTTAAAACAATATGCAGACTGATGCCGCAGTTTTACAGGGAATAACGATATTTGCAACTTCAACTATATTATAGCAAGCAAAATGGAAGCTTGTCTCTATATGGGTTAGCTATACCACTTTTAATAGCAAGTCTGGTCGAATTGAATAGTCGAGTTAGGCCTGAATGTATTTTTTTGAAATAGGTTTTTGCACCATATTACATTTATCTTTAGTAGGTACCTACAATTAAACTGCATTAAAATTTAGTATAAATGATTAAAAATTGACATTAGAGAAGTTATTCAGTATATAAAGGAAATTAGAGATTGATTGTAACGTTCTGTTTCTAGGATATGCAAAGGGGTAATTCCGTCGAGATCACGCTCAGCCGCAAGGTTTTTCTCAATTTATAAGAACCCGTTTAATAGAGGCTGGGTGTGCCCCAGGATGGTTCCCATACCCGAAGGTCGCCCCACAGCTGATATAACAGGATAAATAGTATTCTACTACAGCGGGGATTCGAACCAAACCTGGAAAACAGCAGACTAGTGTTAAGATTCATAAATGTTTACTTTTTTAGTATGTACAGACTATTAAATAGAAAACCTATCTGGACCTATGGACTTGAACTGTAGGGGACAGCTAAATTTTATAACATCAAACGTATCCAATCCTTTCAATCCAAAGTTCTCCGAACAATAGTATATGCTACCAACCATACCTTACACCACGACCTATATATCCTATTTATTTTAGACATTATTCCATCCATACTCCCGAATTACATTATGATTATAGAATCTTAACCATTATCTCCAACCTTTAGCTCAATCCCTATCCAGCTCAACGCACCCTTACCATCCCCCTAAAAGATGGTACATATTTTACTGATTCATTATTGTGTATGTATGACTGATTCCTGATTATTCCACCTATAATTATTGTATATGTATATATATATATATATATATATATATATATATATATTTGTATTAATATTTATTATTATGTTATATCTGTTAAAACAACAAAAACAAATAGGTAGTTTCTGTGCATATTAACTTGATATTTATGTATAATTAATTGCAATAAATTATAGTAAATAACTTATGCTAACTGAAATGAAGTAAATAATATTTTTTCTAACACTTTAAGCTCATGTGTGATAATATATATATATATATATATATATATATATATATATATATATATATATATATATATTAATATATCATCCCTATAATCAGTTGGATTCAGAGAAATCCAGAAAAATTAAAAACGTTATTTCTCTTTTAATACAATTTTGATTCCAATTAATTTATTTTTTCTTTATTCAGGGAATCAAATCGCATATCCTTTATACCATTAAATATTTTATCTTATTAAGAATATATTATAATTTCTACTCTGGCCACAGTTATCTTCTTTACACACAGTCTTAACTTACTTTATTTTTATTTTTTATTTATTTATTTATTAGAATTTACAACTGTATAACAAGTAATACAACAAGTAAATTTGAATGAAACAAAAAGGCATTAAACACATGTAGAGAAGCACCCAATGGAAGTACTCTAAAAATATTCTAAACTAGAAGGTCTCGGGGCCATCTCCTTTTCCGATGTCTCGGAGGATTGTCAGGTATTGAAGAGGAAGAAAGGATTGAAACGAAAGGATTAGGGTGGGAAACGAGTTTTTCATGGAAGGATCGATATGGAAGGGCCAAATCAGCAACATATGGGACATTAAGGTCTTTATGGATGAGTTTGTTGGTGACAAAGTAAGGAGCGTTGAGGATTTTACAAACGATTTTGGACTGTAGGGATTGGATACGAGAAGAATTCGATGGTTTAGTAGAGCCCCAGAGCTCAACTCCGTAAGTCCATATCGGTCTTATAATAGTCATGTAGATAAGTGGAGGATTAGAACGATTGTCTAGTAAGTGTTGAAGTAGTCGACAACTATTTCTTTTAATTATAAATTCGCCTACCTGGAAAAATCAGCAGATTGTACAATAGATTGACATACCCATGATCTATTGTTTTTCCCAGACAGGGATTTTTTTTTTTCAGTATAGATTCGCTTCCCTGCACAATCACTAGAATCCTATTTTTCTTTATTAACCCTCGAGTAGGTTATTAGTATTATGGCTCGTATTTATAATGGAAGGGGTTAGGGGGAATATATATTCTTCATAAAGCCTGGAAGTGTAACAAATGATCGAGCATTATTCTTCCAAAGTAAATTTGGAAGGCTAGGTCCATTTTTCATTTGTCCATTGGAAAAGGAATCCGGAGAAGGTTTGGCCGATAAGCCTCGGCAAGTCCATTGTGAGCAAGCTGTGATTCCCTTTCATAAATCAAGTTCCGTGAAGCTTTGTTAAGTAGAGGAAGTGCTTTTCTGTTGTAATATGGGTTTGCTTTTGGATTCTACTTCGAAAAAGTCATAATCGACTAAGCCCATCTAGTACTTATTTATTTTATTTTTTCAAAAGAAAACTGAAATCCAAAAATCAATCATCCTATATGAAACATTCGCCCTTCTCTTTGTGCTCCGCGCGTTTATAATGTATGCACAAATCAATAAATTAAAAAAACAAACGAGTTTAAAAAACAATTACATACCATTCAGATGATTTTTTTTTTTTCAATTTAAATACATTAAAAATTATTATCTTCAACATTCACTTAGTTTTATCCGCCCTTTCATAACGAATTTAAGCATAAGATTACATTTTTTACTTTCACTTACTATATATAGTAAGGAAAGTATTGCGATCGTGAAAATTTTCGAATTCCAGTTTTCAACGGAAATACACGTTTTAGGGTCCCCTGAGTCCAAATAACCAAGTCCCGCAAAAAGGTCTGTGTGTGTGTGTGTCTGTGGTAACTCCCGGGCGGAAACGGTAAGTCCTATGAAACTGAAATTTCATATTTAAGACAACTATACGCCCGAGACGTGACAAAACTTTTTTCATCAAAATGAGCTTACCAGAAGAGGCACTTTATACCATGCATTTTGCACCTTTTTTCGATTTTCTCAAAAACGGTTCCGACGATTTTGATTAAACTTGCTATATCGATGTAAAATTAAATGGGCTTTAATATCATGTAGGTTTTATTTGGATAAAAATGGTCTGACAGGGCTTAAATGCCGATATTTTAAATTTTCTTCGTCTAAAGTACCTTTAATTTTTTAGATTCAATAATAATAACTAGATTATCTTGTTAGCGCTGATGAAAAACAGGTAAATATATAAATTGAATAAATTCGATACCCAACTAAAGGAGAAAACAGAAAAAATATATTTTTACTTTCACTTACTATATATAGTAAGGAAAGTATTGCGATCGTGAAAATTTTCGAATTCCAGTTTTCAACGGAAATACACGTTTTAGGGTCCCCTGAGTCCAAATAACCAAGTCCCGCAAAAAGGTCTGTGTGTGTGTGTGTGTGTGTGTGTGTGTCTGTGGTAACTCCCGGGCGGGAACGGTAAGTCCTATGAAACTGAAATTTCATATTTAAGACAACTATACGCCCGAGACGTGACAAAACTTTTTTCATCAAAATGAGCTTACCAGAAGAGGCACTTTATACCATGCATTTTGCACCTTTTTTCGATTTTCTCAAAAACGGTTCCGACGATTTTGATTAAACTCGCTATATCGATGTAAAATTAAATGGGCTTTAATATCATGTAGGTTTTATTTGGATAAAAATGGTCTGACAGGGCTTAAATGCCGATATTTTAAATTTTCTTCGTCTAAAGTACCTTTAATTTTTTAGATTCAATAATAATAACTAGATTATCTTGTTAGCGCTGATGAAAAACAGGTAAATATATAAATTGAATAAATTCGATACCCAACTAAAGGAGAAAACAGAAAAAATATTATTTTAATGCAATTTTTCGTTTTTAAACATAAGAGCAGTAATATACATGAATGATATACCGTTGGAAAGCTAAAGATTTTAGAAAAAAATATCATCTCATACACAAGCTTTTAGAAGTTAATGGAGAGTGATGAAAAGAAGATAAATCTAACTGATTATTTAAGATAATAATATAATAGATTTTTTAATAAAACACATGTTTCTATATAAATTCAATTTGATTAATTCCTTAATAATCTCACGTATTTTTATCTCTAACTCTATTTGAAAATTCTTTCATTGATTTTAAAAATGGAGGTAAGTGAAAGTCGTGTGTTGCCCGCACCAGATTTTTTTTAATCTTTAGCCATCTAACGTTATAACATACATTTATCTATACAACTGTTCTTATGCAAAAAAAATATATAAGATCATATTAAAGATCATTGAATTTTACATTGATTTGAATAGCATTATCAAAATTAAGAAGTGCAAAATGCATGGTTTCAAGTAGCTCATCTAGCTCACCGATTTTGTTGAAAAAAGGACTGTAAAATATGAAATATCAGTTTTAAATAACATATCGTTTCCGAGCTAAAATGGCCACACATGACTTTTTTTCAGGACTCAAGGAACTCTAATATGTGTATTATCGATGAAAACTCGAATTTGAAATTTTATACAATCGCAATACTTTATCTTACTATATATTCCATATATAGGTAAGTGAAAGTATTGGGTTGTGTCACATGAAATGTCCGTTTTCAAGGAAAAGGACTTTTATTAAAAATACGATATTAAAACAAGATAATTTTATTCGAAGTATTTACCTTCTTTTTCTACACATTTTTCCCAATGTGACACCAACTTTTTTTATCCCCGAACTGAAAAACTCCGAGATTTGAAGTGAAACAAAATCTGAAAACGCACTTTTCACTTGATCATCATTTTCAAAAAGTTTTCTTTTGACGATGTTGTCTACATTCCTGAACAGGTGGTAATCTATTGGAGACCAGTTGGGAGAATATGGTGGGTGCGGAAGAACCTCGTAGCCCAGTTCTTTCAATTTTTGCACAGTATGTTTTAAAACATGGGGTCTTGCTGCCGCTCAGTGAGATAATGAGGTGCCCATGTATCGAGCTTTTTTACTTTCCCAATACAATTTAAATGTCTGGAAACGGTAGATGCACTTGCATTTAGTTGTGCTGAGAGTGCTGATAGGGGTTTCCTTCTACTGTATGTTTGAGGACATACCTTGTCTATTACGGACGGAGGTCTTCCTCGGGGCAAGTTTTCCAAGTCGGTATCCCCAGCTGAAAACTTAGCAAACCAACGGCGAATGGTCCATTCATTAACACTCCCTTCCCCAAACGCCTTGCAAATATTTCTAGCGGCCTCAGCTGCTGAGTGGCCGAGTTTAAACTCGTACAAAAATATTACTAGAAAATCACGTGTTTCCATGTTCATATTTGGAGGTATACTAAAAAGTGGGTAATTGATTGGGAAACTAATGTTTATAATACAAAGGTAGAGGATTAGTAACTGTTTACTTTAAATATGTAAACATTCGGAAGAAAACAATAGAGACCTGCAAAATCCTTTATGTATTTCAAAAACTATAATAACGGATATTTCATGTGAAACAACCCAATAAAAAAAAAAAAAAAATATATAGTTAATAACTGGCCACCTCATATAAAATGTGGTAAGCGCAGTCAGTTCATGACTTCTACTTACTTACCTTCATAGGTGAAATTAATTTCAGAACTTTTAAATTGAGAAAAGTTTGAAGGATTACGTTGAGTACCGTAAGGAACATGTGTTTAATTAAATTATCTACCATTGGATAACCCCAGGTATTCGAAAAATTTACAAACGAATTAAATAGCATATCGGTTATTGGATAAAACCTGAAGGGATTATATTATTGAAAATTTAATTTCATACGAAAATTAATAAAAATAAAATCAAACGTGAAATACTTTGGAAAGAATTTTTCTCCAGAATAGAATGTTGAGGGAGGCTCGTCATACCAGGTTGTAAAAAAAAATTGGGGTTTGAAATTATAGACTACGCTGAGTAGGGTGGGAGGCTATAGCGTGAAAAAATAAAGAAAAAAAATCTAGACGCCCCTACCTCCATCCTTTGTAGTATCGAAACCAACCACAAGGAAATTACTCTTTGCCTTTTACATAAATTACTTGAAAGCAGTTTGTTTCAAAGAGAAATTATTTTCTTCGCATCTAAGAGATTTTTTAGCTAGAAAATTTCAAGTACTGGATTATTTTCGTTGATTCTTTTTAAATATACAATAAATAAAATATTAGTTAATACATAAAGATCTCGTGTCACGGGATCTGTGGGAGTACTCCTTCGAAACGGCATGACCGATTTTTATTAAATTTTCATGTGTATTAGGTAATATGAGAATCGGTCCTGAACTATGTTTCATACCTCTCAGTGACGGGCGTAATAATCTCGTCATTTATCGCCCTAAAACACCATCCCTACCCTACCCTCTCAGTGATTCGGGCATCCCAATAAACAAACTATATATATAATATATTTGGCATTTAAAAATACCTATAACACCATATTTTTACCCTCCTTTCCCCACCCTCGCATTTCTTAATCGCGATTTTGATAACTAAAATATCCAAATAATTTAAATGTCGCTCGTATTACAAACATCTGGTGCGGGGAACACACGACTTTCAGTTACCTCGGCTGTTAAAGTCAATTGAATAGCTAAAAGAACCGAGAATTGAATTTAGTCGGATCTCGGGGTTCGGGATTGGACTTTATTGTTTGTGATGTTCGCTAATCATTTTTTTATTTTTCTTATTATTATTATATATTTATTTTTTGTGAACAGGCCTTCTAAAACTACTCTAAACATCGCATCTCTCTTATTTATTCAAAAACCCTTAATCCTTTTTGATTGCCTCGCCCTTCTCTCCTCACTCCATCCCTCTTCCAAGGGATTCCTCCTTTCCACCACAGAAAACGACAGTTTAAAAATTGTCTGTTTTTATGCTCCTGACCTAAGCAGTCCTCTGTGATATTTAATCTTCTTATTTCCTCTTTCCTTACCTCAAAATATCCATCCTGACTTTTATACTTCCATATTTTACTAACAATCTGCTTATTTCGTTCGGAAACAGAACTCAACTTTTAGCTTTCGAACGTTTACCTCGAAGTCCAGTACGTAATATTCACAGACTTATGTCTTATTAGAGGATTTGGTTAGTTATTTAGACCCTAGGGACCTTAAAATGATTATTAATTATAATAATATCACGGAAGTCAACTGCTTCTGCTGGATGAGAGGAAATATAGTAAGTACATTTCGGAAGGAGCTAAAAGGAAAGGTTATCTTTTTACAAAGGATACAGTAGGTTGTGAAAGGGTATAAAAATTTCATAATGCTAATACCAACCATTTTCTGGATTAAATATCAATACTCCATTAATATGTGAGTTTCCTAAGATTTTTAATCCATATTTATGAGGCTGCAACAAGAAGTATCATTCTTCTTAAAATCCTTTTAATCCTATTATTATAATATTATTTATTATTTCCATTATTATCATAAAACATTTTTTCAACTATCCTACTGCTCTGCAAAAATGCGAAACGTAAATTCTATATTTTAAATAAGAAAAACGATACAAGTTCCCCAAGAATAATGAAATGCAATGTTGGATCTGAGGGAACATATGTCCACTGGAGAAGTGAGAAATATCTACTACACAGTATTATAGAGTTTGCACAAAAGTTGGAAGGGGTAGGTCAAGTTCTTCGGCCGGGTCACGAAGGAAGAGTCGACAGGTAGGGTTCGAGGAGTAGATGGGAGGATTGCGTCAAGGTTTTAGTGGTGTAGCACCGAAGCAAAATCATTTATTTATATAACTGGATATCCTCAAGTTTTCAAGGAGTTTCTAAATCCATTAGGGTTACTGCTCCCCAAGCGGGAAAGGTTTAAGACGAGATAGAAGCCAAGTAGGAGGCCAACTAAATGAGGTTAGGGTTAAGTGGGAAGGGTTATCGGAGGGCAGCAGATTCTATTCCCTGTCGAATTCGATTTAGCCGGGCCGAGATCGTTCCCTTATCGGATTTGAACCTAATCGGCCAACCAGGAGTCTCAAGGAGGCGCCCTGCGCAGAAGAAGCAGATGGGGGAATCTTCCGCTCCAGAAGTAGAAGATTAGGGTACGGACCTCCTAGGAGAGGTGTTACATTAACATCCTAGGGAATAATGTTTCAGCTGCAAGGGGCACGTGGAACGCAGTTGCCACGAAGTTGACAAGTAAAGTTTAGTCGAGAATCGAGAAGGGATGGACAGCTCTCAACTTCGGACATAAATCAGTTAGCGAACTGAAAGTCGGCACAACTGGTTTTGTCAGTCTGGCAGCAAGAGCGCCTCTGGCCTTAATGGATTGATGAGATGAAAGATGAAGTTTATATCCAGAATAAATGGAAGATGCTACTCAAGATAAAAAAACAAATCTTAATTTTTTATTTCTGAAATATATTATACTTATACCGAAATTGATAATGGAATTGTAGGCAAAGGTAAAATAAATACATCAATAAAATAATGGCTGGAAATATTTTGGTGGAATGGTGAGAGACTTTAAGAAGGATTTGTTTGAGAGAATTTCATATGTGAAGAAATCATAATTAAAAAAACAAAAAAACACATATATAATGGATTTCATTTACCATCAGCTAAATGGGAGGTGTGGCCGAGTGAGAATAGACCACTACTCTACTTTTTTTTTTCAGATTGAAACCCAGGTCAAGAAAGAACTATTTATTCTGTTATTTAAGACATTGGGCTACTAAGACCTTCCTTAGAGTGACATAGGCCTAAACACCCCATTGCACAATCGTGGGCCTATAAAGAGATCGAATCTCAATACGTATAAAATACAAGACCCCTCATGGGATGTAGAGGAACATTTTTCTCACTTTTTTTTTTTTTTTTTTTTTTTTTTTTTTTTTTTTTTTTTTTTTTTTTTGCTTATGTTACTATGGTTAATCAAACGAGGGAGTCCTTAATTTAGCCAATTCATATTTAGAAAGGACAAGGGTCTTTTTCTTTCTCTGCGAAGGACGGCATAACATAGGATTTTTCAGTTACTTTAAAAACAGCCTTGAACCCCAGCATAAAAGGCTCTCTTATGCTAGCCACTATTCTTCAGGTGACCCTATCTTTCAATATTGATAATTTTTTATATAACAATACTACTGTAAAATATCCGATTTTTCATATCTATTAAAAATTAGGTATGTCCTAACTTTTTAATGAAAACCTAGTGAGTGTCACGTAGGTTGAAAAAGGAATTTTTTTTCAATACGAAATTATTTGAACAAAAAGTTCAACATGAAGTGTTTTACCACAGGTTTTGTAATAGCAAATCTGTTTTCAAAACTTAATAACACTTTCTTTTTACTCCTCACAGGTATATATAACTGATGCAGTATGCATAACCCTTCTTCTTCGTCTTTTGCATCACCCTGTAGTGCCTTTCAGCGTAGGGGAGCGTTTAGCCAGGATTGCCAATGTTCCCTGTTGTATGCTAGATTTCTGGCTTGGCGAATATTTTTATTTCGTTTCTTGCACAAACGGTCTACGTACTCCAGGTACGACATTCTTGGTCGGCCACGGGGTCTTTTACCAATGGGAATATAGTCCATGGTTTTCAATGGATCTCTGTGTCCCTCCATCCGGACAACATGTCCAAACCACTTGAGCTGCCGAGTTTCCAGGACATCCTTCATTGAGGGAACTCCTAACTCCTCTCTGATCCTATCATTGCGGATGCAGTCCCGTCTTGTTCTCCCTGCGATTCTTCGGAGAAATCTCATCTCCGCAGCAATGATTTTGCTCTCCAGTCTGCCAGTCATCACCCAGCTTTCTGCACCATAAAGGAGTACAGGAAGGTACACCGCCTTAAAGATGTGCAGTTTCACATTTCTGCTGACTTCTCTCTTCCCGATCACTGTATTGCAGATCTGGTAGTATACAGCGTTGGCCTTGCTTATCCTGTTCACTATTTCTGAGTCTACTTTCCCAGATCTATGCATAACAGTGCCGAGGTAGGTGAAATCTGACACCTCTTCCATCGCCTCTCCATTGCAGTATACCAAAACATCTTCCTGTACCCTTCCAACCTGTAAGATCTTACTCTTGCTGGTACTGATGGTCATGCCCTTCCTGCGGAGCTCTTCATTCCATTCGTCAACTGCTTGCTGCAATTTCTCTACAGAATCTGCAATCAGGACAATATCGTCCGCATACAGGAGAAGCTGTATCACGACTGGAAGCAGATTCCTTCGCCCTAGGAAAGTCCTTTCTGTTCGCCTTTTGCAGATTGCAGCTATTTCATCCATATATAATGTGAATAGCAATGGGCTTAAGCTATCCCCTTGTTTAACCCCTCTAGCTATGCTAAAATGGTCAGATTCTTGCCCATTCAGTCTCACTATACCCTTTGGATCTTGGTATACGGATTTTATAGCTTCCACCAGGCTTCTTGGAACATTCTTGGCTCTTAGTGTTTCCCATATTTCGTTTCTTGGGACCGAGTCAAATGCACCTTGGAGGTCTAGGAAGGCAAGGTATAAATTTTTATCATGATCCCATGATTTTTGTATAATATTCCTTAGGGTGAATATATGGTCCTGCGTCTGACGTCCAGGCCTGAATCCAGCTTGCTCCTCTCCTATAAACGGCTCAACTAGAGGTTTCAGTCTATTATGCAGGATGGTTGTATACAACTTGTATACCACTGGAGACAGGCATATAGGTCTGTAGTTGGAGCATTCAGCCTGGCTGCCTTTTTTATGTATGGGAATTATCACATTATATTCCCATTCTGTAGGGATCTTTTTCTCATCCCAGGCTTTTTGAAAAAGTATTTGGAGAGACTTTATTAACTCCATTCCACCATACTTAACAAACTCTCCAACTATAGTATCCCGTCCTGGAGCTTTTCCTGTCTTGATCTTTTCGATAGCTAGCTCAACTTCTTCCTCCTCGATGACCTCATCGAACTCAGCTTCATTCCAGCGCCCTTCTTGACTGTCCAAAGGACACACATATTTATTTATGAATTGTTTTTCATAATGTCTCCTCCATACCTCTAGAATGCCTTTATCTTCTGAGACCATTTCTCCTAGCTCATTCTTAATATTCCTGATTCCCTTGACTGTTCGGCCTCTCAGTGCTTTGATTTTTTTCCAGAACAGCTTTATGTTTTCACCATGATCTTGGTTCAATCTCTCTCCAAATTCTTCCCAAGATCTCCTTTTTGCAGTTTTTACGGCCTCTTTGGTATTATTCCTGGTCAATACATATGACTGCCATTTTTCCGCAGTTTCGGAAGGACGAAAAGGAAAGGTTAACTTTTTACAAAGGAACAGTAGGTTTGTAAAAGGGATAAAAATTTCATAATGCTAATACAAACCAATTTCATGGATTAAAGATCATACTCCATTAATATGTGAGTTTCCTAAGATTTTTAATCCATAATTATGAGGCTGCAACAAGACGTATCATTCTTCTTAAATCCTTTTAATCCTATAATTATAATAGTATTTACTATTTCCATTATATCATAAAACATTTTTTTCAACTATCCACAGCTCTGCAAAAATGCGAAATCGTAAATTCAAATTTTAAATAAGAAAAACGATACAAGTTCCCCAAGAATAATGAAAATGCAATGTTGATCTGAGGGAACATAAGTCCACTGGAGAAGTGAGAAATATCTCCTACCAGTAGTATAGAGTTTGCACAAAGTTGGAAGGGGTAGTCAAGTTCTTCGGCCAGGGTCCACGAAGGTAAGTCGACAGGTAGGGTTCGAGGGTATAGAGGGAGGATTGCGTCAAGGTTTAGTGGTGTAGCACCCGAAGCAAAATCATTTATTTATATATAACTGGATATCCTCAAGTTTTCAAGGAGTATTCTAAATCATTAGGGTACTGCCTCCACAAGCGGAAAGGTTTAAGACGAGAGAGAACCAAGTAGAGGCCAACTAAATGAGGTTAGGGTTAAGTGGGAAGGTTATCGGAGGGCAGCAATTTCCTATTCCCTGTCGAATTCGATTTAGCCGGGCCGAATCGTTTCCCTATCGATTGAACCTATCGGTCCAACCAGGAGTCTCAGGAGTGAGCGCCCTGCGACAGAAGAAGCAGATGGGGGAATCTTCCGCTCCAGAAGTAGAAGATTAGGGTACGGACCTCCTAGGAGAGGTGTTTACATTAACATCCTACGGGAATAATGTTTTCAGCTGCAAGGGCACGTGGAACGCCGTTGCCACGCATGCCAAGTAAGTTTAGTCGAGAAATCGAGAAGGATTGGACAGCTCTCAACTTCCGGACATAAATCAGTTAGGCGAACTGAAAGTCGCACAACTGGTTTTGTCATCTGCAGCAAAGCGCCGCTGGCCTTAATGGATTGATGAGATGAAAGATGAAGTTTTTATATCCAGAATAAATGGAAATGCTACACAAAGTAAAAACAAATCTTAAGTTTTTTATTTCTGAAATATATTATCACTTATACCGAGGAAATTGATAATGGAATTGTAGGCAAAGGTAAAATAAATACATCAATACAATAATGGCTGGAAATATTTTGGTGGAATGGTTGAAGAGACGTTAAAGATTCTCCTTCTTTCTTTTGCATCCCCCCTGTAGTGCCTTTCGCGTAGGGGACGTTTACCAGGTTGCCAATTTTCCCGTTGTTGCAGTTTTCTGCTTGGCAAAAAATTTTTTTTTTTTTTTTTTGTTTCTTGCCAAAGGTCACACTCCAGTACGACTTTCTTGGTCGGCCACGGGGTCTTTTACCAATGGGAATATAGTCCGGGTTTTTTCAATGGATCTCTGTGTCCCTCCCATCCGGACAACATGTCCAAACCACTTGAGCTGCCGAGTTTCCAGGACATCCTTCATTGAGGGAACTCCTAACTCCTCTCTGATCCTATCATGCGGATGCAGTCCCGTCTTTTTTCTCCCTGCGATTCTTCGGAGAAATCTCATCTCCGCAGCAATGATTTTGCTCTCCAGCTGCCAGTCATCACCCAGCTTTCTGCACCATAAAGGAGTACAGGAAGGTACACCGCCTTAAGATGTGCAGTTTCACATTTCTGCTGACTTCTCTCTTCCCGATCACTGTATTGCAGATCTGGTAGTATACAGCGTTGGCCTTGCTTATCCTGTTCACTATTTCTGAGTCTACTTTCCCAGATCTATGCATAACAGTGCCGAGGTTTGGGGAAATCTGACACCTCTTCCATCGCCTCTCCATTGCAGTATACCAAAACATCTTCCTGTAAAACCCTTCCAACCTGTAAGATCTTACTCTTGCTGGTACTGATGGTCATTTCCCTTCCTGCGGAGCTCTTCATTCCATTCGTCAACTGCTTGCTGCAATTTCTCTACAGAATCTGCAATCAGGACAATATCGTCCCCATACAGGAGAAGCTGAAACACGACTGGAAGCAGATTCCTTCGCCCTAGGAAAGTCCTTTCTGTTCGCCTTTTGCAGATTGCAGCTATTTCATCCATATATAATGTGAATAGCAATGGGCTTAAGCTATCCCTGTTTTAACCCCCCTAGCTATGCTAAAATGGTCAGATTCTTGGCCCATTCAGTCCCCACTATACCCCTTTTGGGTCTTTTGGGATACGGATTTATAGCTTCCACCAAGGCTTCTTGGAACATTCTTGGCTCTTAGTGTTTCCCATATTTCGTTTCTTGGGACCGAGTCAAATGCACCTTGGAGGTCTAGGAAGGCAAGGTATAAATTTTTATCATGATCCCATGATTTTTGTATAATATTCCTTAGGGTGAATATATGGTCCTGCGTCTGACGTCCAGGCCTGAATCCAGCTTGCTCCTCTCCTATAAACGGCTCAACTAGAGGTTTCAGTCTATTATGCAGGATGGTTGTATACAACTTGTATACCACTGGAGACAGGCATATAGGTCTGTAGTTGGAGCATTCAGCCTGGCTGCCTTTTTTATGTATGGGAATTATCACATTATATTCCCATTCTGTAGGGATCTTTTTCTCATCCCAGGCTTTTTGAAAAAGTATTTGGAGAGACTTTATTAACTCCATTCCACCATACTTAACAAACTCTCCAACTATAGTATCCCGTCCTGGAGCTTTTCCTGTCTTGATCTTTTCGATAGCTAGCTCAACTTCTTCCTCCTCGATGACCTCATCGAACTCAGCTTCATTCCAGCGCCCTTCTTGACTGTCCAAAGGACACACATATTTATTTATGAATTGTTTTTCATAATGTCTCCTCCATACCTCTAGAATGCCTTTATCTTCTGAGACCATTTCTCCTAGCTCATTCTTAATATTCCTGATTCCCTTGACTGTTCGGCCTCTCAGTGCTTTGATTTTTTTCCAGAACAGCTTTATGTTTTCACCATGATCTTGGTTCAATCTCTCTCCAAATTCTTCCCAAGATCTCCTTTTTGCAGTTTTTACGGCCTCTTTGGTATTATTCCTGGTCAATACATATGACTGCCATTTTTCCGCAGTTTTGGCAGTGCAATAATTTTTCCAGGCTACCTTCTTTTCCTTAACCAATGCTTTTAATTCATCGCTCCACCATGCAGTCCTTTTACCTTTTGTATATATTCTTTTGACTCCGCAGACCAATGTAGCCGACTCTAGGATACTCTCCTTTATATGTTTCCATACATCATCCAAACTAGCATCCGCATCCAATTCCTGAAGTTTTCTTTTCAGTTCCTCTTCATACCTCTGTCTTATCTGAGGGTCCTGAAGCTTTTTTACCTCAATCCTAGCGTATGCTTTTGGTTTTGTCTTGCGCTCCTTAAGTATCCTCGTATCGGCAACCAGTAGCATATGATCACTACCAATTTCTGCTCCTCTGATAACCTTAACATCAGTGAAAAACCTCCTGATTTCCCGGTCGTATATAAAATAGTCAATGATGCTATTTGCATTACGTTCCACTGCTGAGAAGGTGATTTTGTGCACTGGCTTGTGAGGAAAATAAGAATTCCCAATAATCATATTATTGTCCACACAGAACTCGATCAGTCGTTGGCCGCTATCATTCTTCACTCTCTCTCCTCCATGTGGGCCCATTACACCATGCGTTCTCGTGTGGTCATTGCCTATCCGCGCATTGAGGTCTCCCATAATTAGGATGCTCCTGTTACTATTTTTATTTTTGGTCACTAAACGCTCAAGGTCTGCATAAAACTGTTCCTTATCCATTATGTTTGCATCGTTTGTCGGAGCATACACTTGTATTAACGTCCAGTTTCCTGTGCGTAAATTAATATTGACTGCAATAAGGCGTGAGTTCACTGGCTCCCATTCTTCCATTCTTTTGAATAGCTCATCCCTCATTATAATGCCGACTCCCTCTGCAGCTCTATTTCCTGGAGCAACCCCCGAATATATTAACCTATGACCGTCGTCCATCGCTACCTCTCCAGCTCCTTTTCTTCGTACTTCACTGATTCCTAGAATGTCTAACCTGTACGTCTTCATCTCTTCGATGATTTCTGATTCTTTGCCTGTAAGGGATCTAATATTCCAAGTTCCCAAACGTATGTCCTTTTCCATGCCGAGTCGTTTCCTTCTAGACTGTCCAAATCCGAGGCTATAGCTAATGTTTCTTTGAATCATTTTTACATTCTTACGGGTGATTGGCCCAGTAAGAACACAGGTGGTTAGCTATACCCCCAACCTTGGGTCTTCCCAGGGAAGGTGATCCTGAGGTGAGTACTGTAAATGACCTTATGTGATGAATATGTGTTTAGTGTACTGTTCTGAGTGAGAGGGTACCATGTACTGAACTCGGGAGCCCGGGGGAGTGTTATACCCCACTAGTCTGGCACTATGACTAGCCCCTGCGGGATGCATAACCCACAATTTCTTATTAATAAAATCAATGTGAAAAATAATAACGACCGGAAAAAAACAATTTCGAGACAACATTAATTTTTATAACACTAGTTTGTTGAGATAAATTACGAAAAATACACACTTTTTTTTAAATAGGTACGCTTGTTATTTAATAATTTTACCAACGTTCTTTAGATCCGATTTCGAAGCTCCTTATTGGAAGTGATAAACTCAACTTTCCTAAAAGAGAAGAAAATACAAGCTTGACCACACCCACAAAGAATTCCCAATTGATTCTATTTGGAATACAATGGAATAGAACCTGGGACAGAAAAGGTCAAAGTGAGAGGAAAAGGTATTCCACTGGGACAGCTTAGAACCATAAGCCCACAGCTTCTGTGTCCACTAAGAGTGCTTAAGATTCAAGCCGTACTCAAGCCATTCATGAGAATCCGTGACTAGCATACACCAGTGTACTCAAGTTCCACGGTCCCAGTTCTATATAGCCTTAATAATTGTATGCTTCTCTCGAACAACCTCCCAAAATATAATGAGATATTTAAATGGTTACGTCCATATGTGTTAGGTAGTTCCTTTGAATTTAATCTTCTACTTTTTATCAATCCATTTATTCAATAAATAAATTTTAAAAAAAAGAACATAAAAACAATAAATAAATTTGAAAAAAATAACGTTATAAAATTCGTTTACAGGAAAATTACACAACGTTTTTAGACATTTGCGTTCAAATAATCAATTGTTTTGGTAAATTTTGCTAAATAACGAAAGCTAGATAAAACTTATATTAACCAGTCGTTCAAAGCTTAATACATCATATCGTGGAAACCTATGATTTAGTAGCTAACATAATAGCGTTCTATGTCTAAAAGATCTTGTGTTCGAACTGGGCAGATGGTCTAAGGATATTTTTAAAGTAAAACGTCCTTGGTTATGCCGTCCTTTGGGAGGAGCGTAAAATGGTGGTCCTGAGCCTGTGTCAGGCACTTATGTTCGATTAACCTTTATCCCATAGTTCGAATAGCATTTATCCCACTGAAGTAATCTGAAAGAGCCTAAACGCCTTATATTATAAATAATTAATCATCAATACCAGTAGAGAAGGATAAATATAATTAAACTTTAACAACGAAAATTATAATAAACTAAGTAATCACTTATCAAACATTAATGATCCCATTTCACCAAACGCAAAACTAAAAGTTATTTATAAAATTAATTAAATATATTGTAATAAGATATACATAGGAGAAATCTCTAAAAAGATCACAACAAGGTGAAACACACAGTAATTATGTAAAAATAGTAAAATACAAACACCACAGCATTGGAACAACACATTATTCAGCTTAATCGTCAATTTGAATTCGAAAATCCTTAAATTTTGGAAATAAAAAAAATAAGTTTTTTATAGGAAAACAATCGAATCTATATATATATATATATGAACATATAAAAGATATCATAAATTATAAAACAGATTCAAAGCATTTTAGTTCTCACTATGCAGATGCAATAGTTAAAATAAAAATTGTAAACCTTACCACGTTGACCTATATTTAATAATAAATCAGTGTGCACTTTCTGCAGTAAATGGGATGGTGCTAATTCATTAGGGGCCAAAGAATATGCCAGTTTAGACGGGTGATTTTCCTTTACGTTAATTTAAAAAAACAAAACAATTCTAATGACAAATTAATGACAAAATTTCAATTAAAAATATTGTAGATTATATTTTAATTTTTAAATGACTTTTAGTTAAATATAATTTTATGTAGCATTGTCATATATATTTTTAATAATGTTTTAATTAGTATATAAAAAAGTTGTTTCCTAATGTAAATTTATAATTTGTTAATGTATTTTAGTGAGTCCTGGAGATGGGGAAGGCTCCCAAAACGTTGAATTGTTTTAATGTTTATGTGTGATAAACTATTTTTGGAAGATTATGGCACCAAATTATTATTTATTAAAAAATTAAAATTTTAGAATTTTGAACTGATTGTATCGGTGTATATAATGAATTCATTGCTACTTTTTTTCTGATATTTTCCACGCAAATACCCACTCTTACTTTATATTTCATATTTCGAGAAGTAAAGTTTAAAATAAGGCAGAAAGAGTCCTAAAAAACTTGAGGACAGATTCGGTAGTAATCAGAGGAATGTAAATTTGGCTGAGCGATTCAGAGGAAGCAGCTGTCTTTAGAATTTGCCAGTGAATAGAGTCTCCTCTGAAGCGAAGAGCATTGATTATCAGCTGAGTTCACTAAGTTCCATCGAGGGTGCTTGATAACTAGGACTTTTTAGTTTTATCACTAACAAACACGTGGCTTAAACATAAAGCGGTATCAATATTGAAGGTTAAATAACAAAAAAAAACAAAAATTAAATTGAGGATTTAATTGTTGACAGAGAATATGATCCGGGTGGAGGTCAAAAAATATTAGAATGTAGTAAAAAAAAAACTATTTAACAACGAACATTGCACTTAGTCATCGAAGATCCTAAATATCTTTATTTATCTATAGGTTCAAGCATATATCCTGATATATACAAGACCATAACCATATTTTTATTTATTAATTGATAAAATCATTTATGATGATCACAGCCTTCATATGTTGCATTCAACAAATTACTTTAAAATCTTGCTTTCTCTTCGATTCCTGATTGAAGTCTGAGACGTCTAAAAACAAGATGCACGCAGAATCTTGTCATTAAAAAAATTAATGGACGTTTTTGGGCAGTTTAATTTCAATTGTTTCAAATTTACTAGTTAAATTGTTCATTAAGTGCTGATTTACAAGACAGTACTGAAACATATCTGGAAATATGGACTTGAACATTGGAAAAAGGTCATTTTTTTAACATTAAACGCATCCAATCCTTTTATTTCAAAGTCCTTTGAACAATAGTTAATGTATTATGGTTTGTCGGTTTTTTTTTGGGAAAATAATGAAATACGAGAACCGGTTTTTTAGTAGAAAATATCGGTTTTTAATTTATGAATAACACTTAAAAAAAAATTGATAATGACAAATGTAGAAGACTGATGATAACTCTGTTTGGTTCTTGTAATCATATCGGTCCAATATGATTTAAAGAAACGGTGTGTTTTGTCTATTGGATGAATTAATTTAGATTTTATATCAGTTTGTCTTCTGGCTTCTTTATGTACAGTTCATAAATTCAGTGTTCAGTTCCATTGATCGATAATTGATATAGATGATATTATATAAAATGTAATAGGTAACATATTTCAATCTTATGAAAATATAAATTTTTAAAATCAGGCTTCTTGGAGAGAGGGTATTTTGTATTTCGGGGAATTTGGTGAATAAACTAAGGACACGGCTAAATAGCAAATCAATGGACGTCCTCTGTTTTCTGAAATCATATTTCATTAAACAACAAAATAAATAGAATATTTAAATTTGTATTAAAATTGCCCTGAGTAGAAAATACTCGGTCCTTTGCTTCATTGTCTTTAAAACTAAAATTAATTTTAAATAGTATATATGCATAAACTTTATTTACACTTGTCTTTCGACTTCGATTATAATTTACATTATATAATACACAGTTATATATTTTCTAATAGTTTTTATTTATTCGAACCCTTTGCTGAATAACTTGATTCACTATCATAAAAATATTTACATCCTTATAATGAAAGATGTGCATAAACAACGAATCATTGCTTTTCGAGTTATTTAATCCTGGTCAACTATTATTTCTTTGTTCTACTAAATTGCCTAAATAAATTTTACTGTCAATAAAATAATTTCATAATCAATAATAAATAATTTCAGTCAAAAACTGCTTTTAATCACTTTAAATTTTCTGTTAACACATTTCTTTCGAATTACAGAATATTCGAGTAAACTTTTTTTTTTTTTTAATAATAATTACATCGCTATAGAGAGTTTAATTAAAATCGTTTAAGGATTTTTTGAGAAATGCAAAAAGCATAACCATGTAACGAAGTGGCCCTTCTCGTTGAATGATTTTAATAAAAACGTAGCTGTAACAACTCGGGCATATAGCCGTATAAAATATAAATTTCTGCTTTGTACGTTTTCATGTTAGACATGCCAAACTCAAAGACCTTTCTCATTTGGACTCAGGATTCCTGAAACTTGTATTTCCGTTAAAAACTAGAACTCGAATATTTTCAAGATCGTTATACTTTATATATTACTTTCACTTATCTATTTATGAAATAAACAGTAAAGGAAAGTATTGCGAACGTGAAAATTTTCGAATTACAGTTTTCAACGGAAATACACGTTTCTCCTGAGCCCAAATAACCCAAGTCCAACAAAAAGGTGTGGTAAGTTTAGCGAAAAACGATAAGTAGTATGAAACAGAAATTTCATATTTTAAGAGCGTCTATGTCTTATATTTAGCAGCAACTTTTCCATCAAGATCGGCCAAGCAAAAGGCCACTTTATACTATGCATATTTGATTTTTTACGACTTTCTCAAAAATGGCTGTAACGATTTTGATTAAACTCGCTATATCGATGTAAAATTTAATAGGCTTTAATGTCATGTAGGTTTCATTCTGATTGAAATAGTCTGACAGGGATTAAATGCCGGTATTTTAAATTTCCTTCCTCTAAAGTACCTTTAATTTTGTAGAATAAATAAAAATAGCTATATCATCTATTTATTACTAATAAAAAACGGATAAATATATAATTTGAACGAATTCGATTTCCAACTAAAGGAGAAAACCGAAAAAATATTTTTTTAACGATTTTTTTTTTGTTTTTGAACATAAGAACAGTAATATACATGTATAATATACCGTTGGAGAGCAAAATTATCGTCATTCGTTATTACCTAATCGTCATTTATCATCGTCATCCGTTATTACTTAATATCTTTTAATCTTTACCTCGTCACTATTTCTTACAATTTTATCAAGTACTCATAAGTAATAACTCAAGTACTCTCGAGTAATAACTTTTGGCTATTTTTTAACAATCGAATCAGTAAACATAACTTAGCTTCTTGGAAAAGCCCTAACGGACATTCTAGTTCTCATATTTTCCGTTTCACGCAATGAGCGTTTTTTAAACTGGAAAACATAACTCCTTTAGGCAGCGTCTTCAGGTCAGAGTTCAAGTATGTATCTTTTTTCTTATTGATTAGGATCTTTTTTTCATCGCCCATTTCTTTCTCCCTCTTTCCATACTCATATCTTTCTCCGTTACATATCCTGACATATAATTATTAGTTTAATATTACATTATTTTAAAATTTAAAATTATTTTTTATTCATACTGTTTCTCTTTTGTAATGACTATGTTCTTTTTTTATATATTACCTATACTCTTAACCATGTTTTTAATATATTACCGTCATATATCACTTCAAAATTGTTAATATTTAAAATTTTAATTGTTCACATATTTTTCCATTTGTAATTTTTTTTTTCATTTGCTTAGTCTCTCTTTATATATTCTCATTACTATATTATCATCTCAATTATGTTTACTTCCATACTTTATAACTATCATCTTAATTTTGTTTATTTCCATACTTTATAACTGTCACCTTATTTCCATACTTTATAATTGTCATCTTATTATCATTTTACATTTAATTTTATTTATGTTCCCATAATTTTTACTGTCATGTTATTATTATATACCTAACGCATTATTAAGTCTATAATTCATTGGTTGTTATTTTGTTTCTTTTAGCCCTGATGAAGGCCTACATTGTAGGCCGAAACGTCGGCACATAATTTAAATAATAACACTTATTTTAAATGTGTGTTTCTAATTTATGACCGCACCCCCAACCATTCTTCCTCATCTAATTTCTCAACGGTCAACAAAACTCTCATCATCGTTGGAGAGCTAAAGACTTTAGAAAAAAATATTATCTTATACACAAGCTCGTAAAAGTTGATAAAGAGCGATGATAACGGATAAAACTAATTGATTGTTTAAGATAATAATATAATACATTCTTTAATAAAACCCATGTTTCTATAGAAATTCAATTTAATTAATTCTTCAGACTTATTTAATCGCAAACTATATTTATAAATTTTTAAATTATTTTAACAACAGATTTTTTCATATATAGGCAAGTAAAACAAAAAAGTAATAAATCTAAATAAATAAAAACATTGATATATTTCCCATCGAATACTGGAAGAGATCAAAGTTCGAAACCTCATCAACGAGGTTCCTACGCGGAGGGAACGAAATGGCAAAAGAAAATTGCAATTAAACTTGACCAAAAAGGCTCGAATGAGATAGAAGAGTACTACAGCCTCAGTTTGCTTCTTTAATGATTACGTTTTAGCTTCAACAGGGAGGGGAGAAAGAGGGGGGAGGGGACGATGGCTATGAAAAGAAGTAAACCCCCTCCCCCTGCATCTTATCGACCTTTTTTTTTTTTTTTTTTATCGTAAGTGTATTATTTGTGTGTCCCTCTCGTAAAAGTTTTGAAAGAAAACCTCCTCTTCTTTCTCCTGTCTTTATCTTCGACTGTTTGCAGAGAATCGGGAGAAGTCTTGGTAATTGAGACGTTCTCTCTGAGAGATGATAGCTGCTTACTGTCTCAAAACATGATGCTTAGGTTATCTCATAACATATGAACAACTTAGCACATTATAAATAAAATTAAAAATAATAATAATAATAATAATTCTTTATTTATTCTAGGACAAGTCAGAATAATATAACAGAAAATAAAAATCAGGTTCGGGCAACACACGACTTTTACTTAAATCCGTTGTTAAAATCTATTAAGGAATTTTCAAATACAGTTAGAGAGAAAAATGAGTGAAAATAATAAAGAATTAATTAAATTTTAATTTTATAGAAATTTTTTTTATATTAAAAAATCGATTATCTTATTATATAAAACAATCTATCAACAATCTATTTTTTCTAAAATCTTTAGCTTTCCAACGGTATATTATACATGAATATATTCTTATGTTTAAAAACTAAAAATTGCATAAAAAAAAAATATTTTAGCAGTTTTCTCCTTCAGTTGGAAATCGTATTCGTTCAAATTATATATTTAGCAGTTTTTTAGCAACAGTATTGAGATGATATGGTTATTTTTATATAATCTACAAAATTAAAGGTATTTTAGAGGAAGGAAATTTAAAATATTGGCATTCGATCCCTGTCAGACTATTTCAATCAGAATGAAACCCACATGATATTAAAGCCCATTAAATTGTACATCGATATAGCGAGTTTAATCAAAATCGATAGAGCCGTTTAAGAAAATTAAGAAAATCGTAAAAAGGTGCAATATGCATGGTATAAAGTAGCACTTCCGGTCAGCCGATTTTACTAAAAAAAATTGCTTAAACTTCTCGGACGTATAATTTTTTTAAATATTAAATTTCATTGAAAATGGCCCTAGAAGCCGAAACGTTGTAAAATGAATGAATTAAACCAATCAACTTCTTTTGGAAACGGCCAAATATATATCTTACAAAAGAATAAAACTAATAACATGAACAAATAAAATGACTCTCAAAAGAAAAATTCTAATAAAAATTTAATAATTAATAATTATTAACACTATACTATACATTTAGTATTTTTTTAACTGCAAAAAACATCCTCAATACTTCTTTGTAACGAATAAACTGATCCATAAAGACCACAATGTTCCGTATGTTGCTGATTTTGCCCGAACCAGACATCATTCCTTTCGTGACAAACTCCCTTCCTTCTCTAATCCTCTAGTTTCAATCCTTTCTTCCACTACTATTCCTGACAATCCTCCGATGTGTCTGAAAATAAGATGGCCTCAAGACCTTCTAGTTTAGAATACTTTTAGAGTGCTGCGGATGTGTAGCTTTTGTAAATGCTTTGTTTATAACTATTTTCTTTTAGCCTATTTACTAGACGTGTTGTACAATACAGTTTTAAATATCAATAAATAATTTTTTTTAAATAAATAAAGAAAGAAAATTTGAGAAAAATAAATAATAAATAAATCTTCATAGAGAATTCTAATATTTTAAAATAATATATTCAGTTAAGATGGAAAACGTGTTCCAATATTCTCCTATTTAAATAAAGGGAGAAAAGAAAACATAAAGACGATGGGAAAATGAATAATACAATTCGGAATAAAAGAAAACCGTTGAGGGTCCAAAAGACAGAGGAAACACAAAGAAAATTAAAAAAAAAAAGTAAAGAAAAAAAAAGTAAAACGAAAAAGGGAAGAAATAAAAGATAAATGAATAAAGTAGGGAAAGACGGTGTGGAAAGAAGGTAGTTGTGTATCCTCTTTTAAATATTCAAGAAGAAGACAACTGTAGCCCGAGTAAAAATTCAAGGACTCTTATTTCCACTTTTAATGTCTTTTTTAATCTCAATTTAACTACCACGATCACGAGGTCAATCAAAATTATACTCCTCAGTTAAAGAAGAAGTTTGGGAGACAGGGCTGCATTCTACAAAGAAGGTGTGAATATCTCCCGGACTGGTAAAAACATAGACCATGCATACACCTAACTACAATCAACTGCTACAGTCAGTAAGAAATAGACTCATAGGACGGATAGGCGGATAAATTATAGAAAAGTATAGAAAGTAAATGGGGAGAAAAAATTATTTATTTTTAATCGTATATTGATATTTAAAAATCTGTTGCGGGCAACACACAACATTCACTTACATCCATTGTTAAAATCATTTTTAAAAAAATGAAATACAGTTGGAAAAAATCTGTGCAGGCAACACAATCTAAAATAATCAGTTAGTTTCATGTTCATTTCATCACTCTCTATTAACTTTTCAAAGCTTGTGTATGAAATAATATTTTTTCTAAAATCTTTAGCTTACCAACGGTATATCATACATGTATATTAATAATGCTCTTATGTTCAAAAACGAAAAATTGCATTAAAAAAATATTTTGTCTGTTTTCTCCTTTAGTTGGGTATAGATTTTATGCAATTTATATATTTACCTGTTTTTCATCAACGTTAACAAGATAATATAGTTATTTTTATTGAATCTACAAAATTAAAGGTACTTTAGGGAAAGAAACTTTAAAATATCGGCATTTAAGCTGTGTCACACCATTTTATCAGAATGAAAACTGCATGATATTAAAGCCTATTAAATTTTACATCGATATGGCGAGTTCAATCAAAATCGTTGGAACCGTTTATGAGAAAATCGAAAAAAGGTGCAAAATGGTATAAAGTGGCTCTTCTGGAAAGCTCATTTTGATGAAAAAGGTTTTGTAACGTCTCGGGCGCATATTTGTCTTAAATATGAAATTTCAGTTTCACAGGACTTTTCGTTTTCGCCCGGGAGTTACCACACACACAGACCTTTTTTGTGGGACTTGGTTATTTGGACTCATGGGACCCAAAGCGTGTATTTTCGTTGTAAACTGGAATTCGAAAATTTTCACGATCGCTATACTTTCCCTTTCTATATATAGTAAGTGAAAGTAATAAAAATGTGTGAAACTAAAAAATAAATAATTAAATTGAATTTCAATAGAAACACGTGTTTTATAAAAAAAATATATTATATTATTATCTAAAACAATCAGTTAGTTTTATCGGCTTTTCAACACTCATCCTTAACTTTTACAAGTTTGAGTATAACATTATATTTTTCTAAAATCTTTAGTTTTCCAACGATACATCATACATATATATTACTGTTCTTATGTTCAAAAACAAAAAATTGCATTAAAAAATATTTTTACTGTTTTCTCCTTGAGAAATCTAACTTACGAATTTGTTCAACTTTATATTTACCAGTTTTTTTTTTAACAATGATTGCAAGATGATATGGTTATTTTAATAGAATCTACAAAATAAAAGTTACTTTAGAGGAAGAAAACTTAAAATATCAGCATTTAATTTAAAGTCTGACTATTTCAATCAGAATGAAACTTACATGATGTTAAAACCCATTAAATTTTACATCGCTGTACTGTTTAATAAAAATCGTTAAAGCCGTTTGGGAGAAAATAATAAAGAGGTGCATAATGCATGTAATTAAGTGGTTCTTCTGGTTAGCTGATTTTGATGAATAACTTGCTATAACTTACGCCCGACACGCAGTTATAGTTGTCTTAAATATGAAATTTCAGATTCTTACAACTTTTAATTTTTATGCTTGACTTACCATATACGGACACACACCTTTTTGCGGGACTTGGTCATTTGGACTCAGGGGACCCTAAATGGTGTATTTCCGGTGAAAACTGAATATCGGTGATCGCAATACTTCCCCTTACTATATATTTCATATATAGGTACGTAAAGTAAAAATTGGTAACTTTTTTTTTAAACCAATAGAACTCCATAACGTTAAGTCCTAGCGACTAATGATATTAAACAAAATATTCTTTATTACATTCCTGATAAGTAAAATCAAAGCATATTTTAAATCCTTGAAACACCAGGAGCTAAAGCGTCTCCGACCATTTTAAAACTGCAGAAAAAGTTACTTTAATCATTCAAACCGGAATAGCTCATGAACGTCATTTCCTAGCAAAAAATGTTATATGACAAAAAATATTCTCTATTACATTTCTCATGAATAAACATCATACGAATATCCGATCCAAAAAAAAGATAATTAAAAAAAAAAACCGCAACCATAAAAAATATATAAAAACGTTACTTGTAACATTCATAGCAATAAAGCTCCTGATCGGTAGGTCCTAGTGACAAATGTTAAATAAAAAAAATATTCTCCACTGAATTTCTGACATAGTAACATAACATAACAAAAAAGTATCAATCAGGGAAGGATTCTTGTACATAATAAACTTATACTTTTGTATTATTTAATATAACATTTAAAACATTGATTTCCATCGAAACATAACATTTTGTTAAGAGTTTTTTTTTTACTTTATTTAAAACTTCTTAAATTGATTCGTGAAAGTCGTGTTTTTTTTATTTTGATCAATAATTACCTGTATATTTTAACATAAAAATTAACAGCAACAAAAAATTAACTGTTGTAAACGCGGGTCATAAAGAAGTAATAGTGATGGAAAAGGTTGTACTAAAGGAAGAGGGTGACTAACATTTAAGAGATGGAAGTGCTCGTAAATCTTACAAGAAAAGCACTCCAACAACTCCAGAACAGTCCTTCTGAAGAACAAAGGGTCCTCAGGGCTATGGATGACCGATGTACCTAAAGCGAAGGAGCAACTGGAGAAATAACTGGAAGCTGGAAACATTTAAGTGACTGGAGCCAAACACACCCGAGGGACTGGGAAGTACAGACAATAATATACTGATATATAATAGACAATATAGATCACAGGGATGTGGCTAGCGTAACAGCCTTATATGCCTAAGCTGGCGGGTTCAAACCCGTCAGATGACCCTAGGATTATTTAATAGGTGATAATCCTTAGTTGTGTTATACCTCGTTAAGGGAAGTAAAATGGTCCCAGTTACTCGTTGAAGATCTCTATGCTAATTAAACCTGGGTAGAAAAAAATTTATTTCACCCAGTTTAGCATCGTCCGATTAGCCACAGAAGCACAAAATGACGTTTAATAAAGAAAAAACAGAATAGAATTTTAGTGAAACTTCTTAATAAATTAATCTAAAAAATTTAGTTATTTCAAAACAAATATCTGACTTTAAATAAAAGAAAAGAAATATTCATTATTGTTAAAATTTAACTTAGTTAATGAATTAATTAGGTTTTGATCCACACTAAGGAGCGGCGTGGTCTAGCAGATAGAGCACTAGTCTATTGTTCTCCGGGCCCTCAGTTCGAATCCCAGCTGTGACAGAATATTATTCGGCCTAGTGTATGGAGACCCTCCTGGAGCAGGCCCTGTATAAAGTGGTCAACTGAAATTAGGGAAAAACCTAGCAGTTGAGCGTGATCTGGTTCTGATCCGCTCATTAAACGATTTTTTTTTTTATATACTTCAGTTTAACAAAATTATTTCTATGTATTTAATTATATTCCATAATAATTACTCTCATATTGATCTATTGTATTGAGGATACTGAGGGGTGTAGATTCATCATTTGATAATTATTATTTGGTTGTGTCACATGAAATGTCCGTTCTCAAGGTAAAGGACTTTTATTAAAAATACGATATGGAAACAAGATAATTTTATTGGAAGTATTTACCTTCATGTTTTGAAATATGTGGTCTTGCTGCCGCTCAGTGAGATCATGAGGTACCCATGTATCGAGCTTTTATACTTTCCCAATATACTTTAAATGTCTGGAAACGGTAGATGCACGTGCATTTACTTGTGCTGAGAGGCCTATAACTGTTTGGTAGGGGTTTCCTTCTACTGTATGTTTGATGACATCGTTGTTTTCCCAACGAGACACCAACTTTTTTATCCCCGAACTGAAAAACTCTGAGCTTTGAAGTGAAACAAAATCTGAAAACGCACTTTTCACTTGATCATCATTTTCAAAAAGTTTTCCTTTGTCTAAATTCCTGAAACGGTAGATGCACTTGCATTTAGTTGTGCTGAGAGGCCTTTAACTGTCTGGTGGGGTTTCCTTCTACTGTATGTTTGATAACATCGTTGTCTATTAAGGACGGAGGTCTTCCTCGGGGCAAGTTTTCCAAGTCGGTATCCCCAGCTGAAAACTTAGCAAACCAATGGCGAATGGTCCGTTCATTAACACTCCCTTCCCCAAACGCCTTGCAAATATTTCTAGCTGCCTCAGCTGCTGAATGGCCGAGTTTAAACTTGTACAAAAATATTACTAGAAAATAGCGGGTTTCCATGTTCATATTTGGAGGTATACTAAAAAGTGGGTAATTGATTGGGAAGATAATGTTTATAATACAAAGTTAGAGGATTAGTAACTGTTTACTTTAAATATGTAAACACTCGGAAGAAAACAACAGAGACCTGCAAAATCCTTTATACATTTCAGAAACTATAAAAACGGACATTTCATGTGAAACAACCCAATATTATATTAAATTATAGGTGGAATAATCAGGAGTCAGCTTGGACATGGCTCAGTAATGCCCTGATGATGACTCACAAGCTTGAGCCGAAACGTTGGTAAAATTAAAAAAATTCAAAAAAATGACTGACTCCTGTTTATTCCACCTATAATAGTTTCCACAGTCGACTATACATCCTCAATATATTATACTAAAGAGATATTAATAGGTCATTGTCAACAAAGTTCAAAAGGTGTTTACCCCACTGTTTCCCCATCGGTATTGGATACCAGAGACCCCTGGGTAGTTTCCCCCAGCGACAGCCGACAAGAATATTGAGGGTGGTCAGAAGATAAAAATAAGATCACAAAGGCTGGACCGCAAAACGAGACACTTCCCATATCAGCCATGCCCGAAGTGACGAGGATGAAAAAGAAGATTCGAAGAGGTCAGTCTCATTCCAGCCACGAGAGTCAAGTGCCTTCCACGAGGAACGAAGAAACCGAGATCGGGGAGAGGTCCATCGGGAGTCAAAGCTGAGAGCAGCTGAAGGTCTGAGAGCCTAGAAGGGAGGCCTGAGACAATTTCCTCCGTCAGTATTCTCAGGCATATTGTACATATAATGTATACGTTTTAGTTAATTTAAATTATGTCATACATTGAAACCTGTTTAATTTAATCTTACCCTGCTAGCCACCTATTTGGATCGGCAAACAAGATACCTTTGGAAAGGAAATCTAATGGTTTCATTAAATATAGTCTATATATCGATTAAATATATCAAATAAGCTAGTTTTTGATCGTACCGCTGCCTTAGAAAAGCCAATATATAGTCTACATAAACACACGATTACTAAAATAATGTTGCATGATCAGACCACTTAACTCTACAATTTGAACTAAGTCTGTCACCATCTAGAATTTGGTAGCGTATTTAACATATAAAATTAAGAAAATGAGTGTTCCTAATTCTCATTATTGTTTTTAAGACTACCGGGGGACAAAATGAGCACATCATGCACAAAACCACTAACATCATCTGCATAAAATCTCATCGACTAAGTTGCAAAGACCAAATGGCGCGACATAAAGGATAGAGACAGCGCAGCAATTTATATTAACGGCAACTCTAGCTAGCCGGTGGGACATTACTTCTAATTGTGAGAAGACCAGAGATGGAACTTGGTTAGCGATGGCGCCGAATTAAAGGGATTAGTGCTGTGCCGTCCGAGGGGCAAATTAATCACTATTCAATTAAATTATTCGCCCCTTAGACCTAGTCGTCTTGTCACACTCTTCCCACTAACACTCTATCCCTCTTCCCGTCATTTAATTAAAATTTACTTTTCCTAACGCAATTACCCGTTGTAATTGGCGCCACTTGTCCAATAATTTCCCTTTGATCCCTTATCCATATGTGTCCGACGGGAATTAATTTCCCGTTAATTGTGAAAAGAAAGAATAAATTCCACATAATCTACAGCTGATATTCCAAACCATCCTTTAGTTATATGTAAATAATGATCCAAGAATAAAAATTAATTCCAGTAAATCCCAAAACATCCCCTTACCCTTCGTAACTTCACTCCTGTCTTTGAGATACCTTCTCAGAGTCACCCTGATGAAGGCCTACAATGTAAGCCGAAACGTTGACACATAATTACAATAAGTGTTTTATAATAGTGTGTTATTTATTGATAACGGCACCACCAACTAACTCCTCCATCAAACATTCCCAACGGTCAACTAAAACTCTATCATTATAACAAAAATTTACTTTCCCTAACGCAATTAAATCGTTGTAATTGGAGCCAATTGTTCAATAATTTTTCTTTCCCCCTTTATTTATATGTTTCCAATGAGAATTAATATCTGAAGTACTCAGTGGTTAAAAAAAAAAAAAAAAAAGAAAAAAAGAAAAGAAATGAAAGTTCAAATGATTCCCTCTAATCGCTAAATCTACGTCTTATATTGCCATCCATTCCAAAACGATCCATTGAATGCATTCAATGCATGCGTCGCACACTTTTCAATCCTACATCAGATACTTTCAGCTATGGTGACAAAAATAAACTCCATCTAATTCCATTAAATACTATTTACCCTTCGTACCTTTACCTTGCCCTACAGTATAATTTAATAACAATCCTTAATTTTTTCCACCTTAACCCAATTATTTCAATCCTTCCACTTCGATTCCTGATAATCCTCCGCGGCATTTGAAAAGCAGACGGCCGCTAGAACTTCAGGTTAAGAATATCAAATCCAGTGCTGCCAGTCAGTAATTTCTCTACAAGAGTGTTTAATGTATTGAGGATACTGAGGGATGGAAATTCTTTATAACTATTATATTAATTAAATAAACGTTAATAAGCTTTTGTCAGCAAAAGATCAAAAAAGGCTTTATCCTCCTGCTGCTATGACCCCGACGGACATCTCTTCTTGCTGGACTTCAACTCTCGTGGCTGGAATAAGACTGTCCTCTTCTTGAGGATAGAACATGACTCTCGGGGCTGGAATGAGACTGCCTTTCGAATCTTCTTTCTCATTCTTGTCACCTCGGACGGGGCTGATATGGGAAGTGGCCCAAGCCCTTGTCTTAAGGTCTAGAAACTTTCCCGAGGTATTGCTGGGGGCCACCATAGATTTAGGTAAACGCTTTTTAATCTTTTGCCGAAAAAGCCTTAATAACATTTATTTAATTAATATAATAAAGAATTTCCATCCCTCAGAATCCTCAATACATTACAACTGCTTCATATTTACTAGTGTTGTTGTTTAATACAGTAGAAAATTCCAATGTATAAACAATATTATTGAAATAAAAAAATCTCGATTTTGAGAAGATAAGGAAGCAAATAGAGGATCGTGGGACACATTAAAACAACAGCTTTAATCCAAATGTAAAGTGGACTTAATTTAAGTTGTTGAATCCAGGCTTTGCCATACCCGCCTACTCTTCACTCGACCTCTCTCTACATGTCTCTATATAATCCTTCTTAGTTGTATAATTGTACGAAGTATAATTTAATATTTAAAGCCATATGTTTACTTATCTAATACGTAGAGCAAAACCATCTCGTTTTACAATTGTTTTGAATAAGTTTCATCCTCTAGAAGAACTTGTATTGAGCTATTCAAAGTTCAGCTCGGAATGAAAAATATACAAAGATGGTGCGAATGTGCCAGATTAAAATATAAAATATGGAATTGATTGAAATGCATTAAGGAGCTCCAAGTGTTGATAATCATCGTAAGTGAAAGTCAGTAGATTAGCCTTTAATAATTTACAGAATGGTGAGAAAGTTAATAGAATGAATCGATATAATTTTATTAGAGATCGCTACTTTTACACAACAAAAAAATAAATGACAATATATGAATAATAAAAAATCTGGTGCGCGCAAAACACGACTTTAACTTGCCTTCGTAATTCATATTAATTTAAGAATTTGTAAACAAATTTAGAAACGAAAATAAATTGTTAAAGAATTATTTACATTGGATTTTAATAGAAAAATGTGTTTAATTGAATAATACATTCTACTACTATATGCGACAATCAGTTTGTTTTATCGGCTTATCATCACTCTTCGTTAAATTTTAAAACAGTATGTAGAAGATAATATTTTTTTCTAAAATCTTAAGCATTCCAACGGTATATTATACATGTATATTACCCTTCTTAAGTTTAAAGACGAAAAATTGCATTAAAAAACATTTTTGCAATTTTCTCCTTTAGTTGAATATCTAGTTCGTTTAACTTATATATTAATAATTTTGTAGCAATGCTAATAAGATGATATGGTCAATTTTATAAAAACTACAAAAATAAAGGTACTTTAAAGAATTTTTTTTTTTAATATCAGCATTTAAGACCTGGTATCGATATAGTGAGTTTATTAATCAAAATCATTAGAGCCGTGAAAAATGCATTTTATAAATTGGCTCTTCTGGTGAGCTGAGTTAAATGAAACAGTTGCTGTAACATATCGGGCGTATAGTTGCCTTAAATATGAAATTTCAGTTTCATAGGAATCTTCGTTTCCGCCAGGGAGTTACCACACACGGATACACAAACATACAGACCTTTTTGCGGAACTTGGTTATTTGGACTCAGGGGACCCTAAAACGTGTATTTCCGTTGAAAACTGGAATTCGAAAATTTTCTTGTAATTCTTTCCCTTAGTATATATTTCATATATAGGAAAGTGAAAGTAAAAAATTGAATGAAACACGATCTTATACAGCAAAAAATATTTTTGTCATCGATTTTAAAGGAATTTATTTGGCTACTCCGTCTTTAATTTGAATCAGTCCTCTCATTCGTTAAAATTACGTAAAATCTAGCTTTTCTTAGGTTTAAAATGGCATTAAATATTGTTAACAACCTTTATTCTCGAATAGGGAGACTGAATGAGTTCTTTTCCTATAGGAGGAAAATGAAGGACGAAAGTCTGTTAGTGGTAAAACTGACCTACAAATTAATTCTAACATAATACGTTCATCTTATGTATGATATGTTAGTATTTACAAGAACACGTAACGTTTCTCTCACCATTCGCGATCAGATAGCTAAGCCTGTGACTAACACATTTCTAGATTTCCACTTCATTTGGACTCAGTGGACCCTAAAACGTGTATTTCCGTTGAAAACTGGAATTCGAAAATTTTCTTGTAATTCTTTCCCTTAGTATATATTTCATATATAGGAAAGTGAAAGTAAAAAATTGAATGAAACACGATCTTATACAGCAAAAAATATTTTTGTCATCGATTTTAAAGGAATTTATTTGGCTACTCCGTCTTTAATTTGAATCAGTCCTCTCATTCGTTAAAATTACATAAAATCTAGCTTTTCTTAGGTTTAAAATGGCATTAAATATTGTTAACAACCTTTATTCTCGAATAGGGAGACTGAATGAGTTCTTTTCCTATAGGAGGAAAATGAAGGACGAAAGTCTGTTAGTGGTAAAACTGACCTACAAATTAATTCTAACATAATACGTTCATCTTATGTATGATATGTTAGTATTTACAAGAACACGTAACGTTTCTCTCACCATTCGCGATCAGATAGCTAAGCCTGTGACTAACACATTTCTAGATTTCCACTTCATTTGGACTCAGTGGACCCTAAAACGTGTATTTCCGTTGAAAACTGGAATTCGAAAATTTTCTTGTAATTCTTTCCCTTAGTATATATTTCATATATAGGAAAGTGAAAGTAAAAAATTGAATGAAACACGATCTTATACAGCAAAAAATATTTTTGTCATCGATTTTAAAGGAATTTATTTGGCTACTCCGTCTTTAATTTGAATCAGTCCTCTCATTCGTTAAAATTACATAAAATCTAGCTTTTCTTAGGTTTAAAATGGCATTAAATATTGTTAACAACCTTTATTCTCGAATAGGGAGACTGAATGAGTTCTTTTCCTATAGGAGGAAAATGAAGGACGAAAGTCTGTTAGTGGTAAAACTGACCTACAAATTAATTCTAACATAATACGTTCATCTTATGTATGGTATGTTAGTATTTACAAGAACACGTAACGTTTCTCTCACCATTCGCGATCAGATAGCTAAGCCTGTGACTAACACATTTCTAGATTTCCACTTCATTGCAAGAAACCTGCGTAACATTAAGCCCTGAAAGGGGAAAGCAGCTTCACGGTTATTAAACTTTCACCGACTCATTGTTTTCTCCAATTATTTCAGGAGCTTATGATCTAGGAAGGAGAAGTTTAACTCCACTTAATTCTGTAAGAGTCTTACAGTTGTTATTTATTTAATTTTGCATTTAATTGCGCAAGTAAGACCCACCTTGGGGAGCCCGTGGCTGAGTGGCTAGCGCACTAGGCTCTCGTACTACAGGTTGTAAGTTCGAATCCCAGTCCCCACGGGGCTTTTATAAGGATATTGTTTGTTTGTTTATTTATTTAACGTCACTTTATGCTGCTATGGCTAATCGGACGATGCTACAGTGGGAGTCATGAATTTTGCCTATCCAGGTTTTATTAGGATAGGGATCTTTAACGAGTACCTGATATCGCACAGGCTCGGGACCACCTTTTAACGTCCTCTGCGAGGGACGGCATAACTAAGGATTTTTTACTCCCATTAAAAAATTCTAGGACCACCTTCGGGTTTGAACCCGTGACCTTTGGCATGAGAGGCTGTTATGCTAACCACCCACCTGCAAGTGATCCCATTATAAGGATATAATTAAATGGGGATTCACTCACAGCCTCTTCCCCGGGTATGTGAGACCCGTCAGCCAAATGGTAGCCACTCACAAAATTAGGATGACCCTACACTACAAAATTCATCGAGAAACGCGAGTGAAATCTCCCAGAACATTACACCACGAGGCCCAGGGCCTACACGGCCTGTCGCGCCACTACACATCGTGGTGTCCCTTATGGCTATCGATTAAAAAATTTAAAAAAAAAAAGTTGCCTACATGTATCAGTCTAGAGAACTAATTTGACTTTAATTATTTTTTCAAAGCTGTATAATAGAGAATCAAAAGATATAAAATAATAAAACTAAATGTTTATAGGTGGAAATAGACGGGAGTCAGTCTTGTTTTAAATATTTTAATTTTGCCGACGTTTCTGTTCAAGCTTGTGAGCCATCATCAGGGCATAACTGAGCCATGTCCAAGCACAATCTGAGGAAAACCCTCAAGTAAATGTTTGTATTAGAAAGCAAAAATACCAAGGGAAATTTATGACACACAGGGATTGAAGGCAATATTTAAGTGGATAGTTTTGCCAAGGAAGCGACGAAAGGGCAGATGGAGATCAGGAGTACCGTTTCCAGATCTTTTTGAAGAGTTGAAAGTTTCCATGAAGATCTAGTAGTAGGGAATTTATAAAAAAGAAGAAAAGTTTTTTTTTCTGAAAAAAAAAAAATTTAAAAACATTACTTGTAACAAATTTATCACGTGAGCAGAGCTATTTTCTTAAGTAAAAAAGCTTTTGCCAATAAATTACTTATGGATCATTTAGGTTAAGGGCATAAAGGTTAACTTGAGCTTAAATAAATGCCAAACGTGTTGTGCAGCGACATTATACTTGAAAGTGCATTTTTTTTACATATTACATCATAAAAGTTTAAAACTGTATAACATAAACTAACTTTTAACGTGGATAAGCTGGTTGAATCGATGCTATTTTTAAGGCGTGATTCTGAATTTGAGGTTTTAATACTGGTTTTTATATTAATTGCTATTTTGACAAATATGTATATTTTAATAAACGAAATCGAATATTAAAATTAAAGCTGTATAGAATGTTTTCGTTGATCACTTATTTCAAGGGTTTCTTCTCTGTCTAAATACAATTTTGTTTTTATATCATTTTACAATATAATAAATATCAAACCGTAGTTTGACAGACGTGTCCATAAAGTAAATAAAATGTATGATGGAGGATTGGGTTGGGGGTGCAGTTAACAAGAAAGCACGCTATTATGACAACCTTATTTGTGTGCCGACGTTTCGGACAACGTTGAGGACCTTCATCTGTGCGTAGAAAAAAAAAAGTAACGAACCAACAAAATTAAAATAAAAATAATAATAAGTTAACAGTGCAATAATTAGATAATATTAATACAATATGGAAAAAAAAAATTAATATAAAATAATAATTTTGTTATGAAAATATTACTATTTTATATTACTGTTGTTTTTTCCCCTATGATTTATAACTGTTATTGTATCAATTCACTACTAACTTATAATTATTTTTTTTCTAAGCCCTGATGAATGCTCACAACGTAGAACAAAACGTGAGCACACAATTAAATTAAGTTAGTGTTGGTGTGTTTTTTGTTTTTTTTATGACCGACTACAAACCAATCAAATACACGATATATTATCAAAATTCAACGATAAAAAGAAATTTGAATAAAAAAAAATATGGAGTGGCATTATATTATATATAATACCTATAATTATGATGAATATCAATATATTCCAAATATCAACCCTTGATAAATATTGTACTACAATCTATGAATGTCTTGAGCTCAGGACATAGACCTGACGATGGCTCTCACGGTTAGGACCAAATGTTGGATGAATTAAATAAAAAGACTGATTAATTATTCATTCATTGATCATGTTTTGCAAAAAGTTATATTTATCATTTTTCATTGTATATTAATATTTTATGTTTGATATAATTTGAAAGGTATTCATGGAAGGCAAAGGTATTCCATTTAAGCAATGCGCCAAGGGCATCACAATCTAAATTTTCCTTTTTCCTCGGTAAAAATTTCAACCGCTACGATAGAAACATCTGGGTCAATTACAGCTGATTGCAAGTTCCACATCCTAATTGAATTTCTAGAACACTTCAAGTCCCGCCAATTTCGGAAGCGGGAAAACGCCCCATTTCCTCGCTGAATTATACATTATTTGGAAACCGCAGTTAACGCGGCCTAAGATCGCGTTGAAACGCCAGGAGTTGTTTATCGCGTGTCTCGACCCCGACAAAATTAGCAGTTACCTGGTTATGCCCTGAAGTATTACTGTAATATGGAACTTCTCGGCCAGCGTTCATGGACCCAATGAAGGGCTTGCTATTACACGTAAATTGATCTGACCCAATTCGATCAGCAATATATACGCAAAACGTAGCGTACAATATGCAATTCATGTTTTCTTTTGTAATGGAATTAACACAGAGAGTCAGGGGACAGATTTTATTAACCTCAACACAAACGAACATAGAACAACATACCTTGAAGCAGGTTAAAATAATAATAGGCTTAATGTAAACAACAAAATTGAACTATTGTTATTTAAGCGTATTGTTGAGAACACAGTTGGTTTATTTGTTCATTATTTTATTGCCACTTTTATGCTACTGCTGCAGATCAGACGATGCCAAAATTTTTCCTATCCTGGTTTAATTTGGGTACTTTAGCGAGTACCTAGCGATATCGCATAGACTCAGGAACACCATTTAAAGTCTCCTCCGAAGGACGGTATAACTAAGAATTTTCTACCCATACTAAAAAACAACCAGACTATCTCTGATGTGAGAACCCGCGAACTTGGGCATAGAAGATTTTAAGATGTACTCGCATATGAATTGGTTTCCTTATTAGTGGGTTTTTTAAATGTATTAACAGGCTGCAAGTGCAAAATTTTGGGCAAGTTTCATCAGTTAAAATTGTTAAAAGTTATTCTAGAAAAGATATTTACAAAATCAGTTGTGTCTATCACGTAACATATACTGACTTATATCAAAAAAAAAAAAAAGTATTAGTAAATTTGAAATAAATAAACTGTTTACTTCCAACTACCTTTCTCGCCATTATATGTATGTTTGTTGTAGATAATATTTTACACTAGAATCTATAACTTTTAAGGCATAATTTAACGTATATAATACTACTCTCATTTTCGAAACAAAAAACGTAGATCATTAAAATAAATTTGGTCGTATTAATTGTGTTTTATAACTACAGACGATAAGAGATGCTAGCTTACCTGAAAAAAACAACATAGGGGCGATTGAGAAATAAATCAATCCTATAATACGAAGGCATGGATTATGTTTCAAATCCATAAATGACCAGCATAAAAGTTAAAAAAAAAATATATTGTCTTGAATTAATGCTTCCAATGAACCTTATATTTTATCTCGCTTCCGCAACCTCTATTTTATTTCCGGGAACGAATGGAAACATTTAATTTTATTGAACCCGGATTTGGCTGAGGGCAGAGAGATACGGTCTTTCAATAGCGACTGGAAGGGTGGAGTTTATCGCTGTATATCCAATCAAATCGCCGAATTCTTCCAGCTCCAGCGACAAGAAGCGAATGCGGAGCCAATGATAATGCAATATCCGAGCTTGGTGAAATCCTATTGGACGGAATTGATGTTCACTCTCCCCTCTCCAACCCTTGGTCTCCTAACATTTATTTCGGCAAATGGCCAATGAAGGACAAAGTGATTTACTGTAAATTTTGAGGTTTAATAAAAAATAGAAATAAAAAAATTATTTATCAGAAACCATACCTGTACTCCTACAACACAGGTCTTGTATTCTGTAGCTTTCTATTTCGGATTGTACTGTTCCTAGGCCAGCGCCTGCGCGAGGAGGTGATTGGTCGTAATCAAGCTCAGCAGTAGTCATGTATATTTCTAAGTTCTAAGTTTGGGTACCTACTTTATACAGGTTGGGGATACCCCAGGAGGGTCGGGATACCATACCCCATGGAAACCCCTATATATAGTGGATATATGTAGTGAGCAAATTTTATAATTACTTCCAATCCACATTATTAGTACAATTTTGCGTAATTCTTTAAGTCCGAAAATTATTAAAAAATTGATAACAAAAATAAATAATGGAAAAATACTTTTATTATTTTGAAAAAATAGTTATAAAAACTATATACAAAATATTAATAATCAACACGTGTGTACACAAAGTCAATATTATTATACTGCTCACTAAAATGAGAAACTTATAGTGTTCGTTATAAACTCGTGTTTGTAGTGGTCCACATTTTAGAATGGTATTTGATCAGAAACATTATTTTAACTTTTTTTAAACATTTATTCGGAAGGTTGGTGGCTAAGAAGTTAAAGAAATGATTGTTTTTTTTAATGAAGTTATAGATGATGCTTTGCGTTTGTTTGTTTATTTGTTTATTTATTTAACGTCACTTTATGCTACTATGGCTAATCGGACGATGCTACAGTGGGAGTCCTAAATTTTGCCTATCCAGGTTTTATTAGGATAGGGATCTTTAACGAGTACCTGACATCGCACAGGCTCGGGACCACCTTTTAACGTCCCCTCCGAAGGACGGCGTAACTAAGGATTTTTCACTCCCATTAAAAAATCCTAGGACCACCTGCGGGTTTGAACCCGTGACCTTTAGCATGGGAGGCTGTTACGCTAACCACCCAGCTACAAGTGATCCCCTGATGCTTTGCGTATAGGGGAAGGTATGGAATTCCACAACGAAGGGGTACGCCAAGTAAAGAATTTTTTCTTTGTTTGTATTTTTATATAATAAAGACAATATAGATTGATAATTAAAATATTTTATGACAAGCATCATACTCATTCATTTTAGTTGAATGCTTAAAAGTAATAAAAGTTATTAATTACAGAAAAGAAAATAATGAATTATATTATGATATGAGACTCACTGTTCCAAGAAGAATCGAATGCATGAAGAGACTTACCTGCAAAAATAAAGAAACAAACATTATTATAAAAAATAAAAAAAAAACTATAAATTTTATTTTATAATATTTATCTTATTATTATTTTCAATAACATGAAATCAATTAAAATATACATTAATATAACGACTTATATCAGAGAACTTGATAAGAAAATTCTAGTAGAGTGTACAATTGATGAGACGTTATACATGATAATTTTATTTTGAAGAATAATTAAAATTAAAACGTAAATAAAACATAATACATAAATTAAATTATGTTTCTATTCGTTTTCTGCTTTAAATTTACCACATTACTTATTTATTTGATTTCTAGGTTCAAATTAGTTAAACAGGTCGAAAATATTAAAAAAAAGAAAAAAATGAATTTCTAAGGAAAGTGAAATTATATTACTTAAATGAGATATTACATTCCGCGCCCTCTGGAATTCCCCGGCTACTTATATTCCCAATGCTTCTTACCTTTTCTCATTTAAATCCCACCTTTTCCAACGCCTCCTATCCGAAACAGAAGCACAACAAATATGAAAATTGAAAATTTGTTTTCCTACTTTTAGTGTAAAACATAATTATTTATTTGGACAAAATCCAAAAAAACAATTCATTTATTTTAAAATTGTTCAGCTCAAGTATCTTAACATTTTTTTTAATCTACTTCATTTTCTTTACCTTTTGTTTATTCCATATCTTTTGTACATATGTATATAAATCTGTTGTTTTTTTTTCAACATTTATGAGTAAAAATTAATTTTATAGAATTCTCGGGCATACATGTATATTAAATTGCATAATGACTGTACAAAACTGTTATTCTTAAGAGATATAGCCTTGTAATAAAGTTTTTTTTTTTTTTTTTTGTAATTATTATTTAAGATATTATCAATAGTAAATTTAAAAAGACCAAAAGATGTGTATGTTGAGGAACTGTCGTATATGTGTCTGGCAGACTATATCAATCCAATATAACTCGGATAGAATCTCTGAGCCTCAAAGGATTCGATGCTCAATGGAACTAGACAGCACCACCACATCAATACATCCAATGATTGTCCCACGAGCATATCTCGGTTTATTCAACTATATATTTCACTAATAAATAATATACAATAAAAATGTATTTCACCAGTAAAGACAACAACGCATTCGTATGCAGTGACGAAGTCGAGTTTCATAAGAACTGTACAGGATGCTGGGGTACTAAACGTTCTGAGAACTTGCGTCACCAGGCGACTGGAGGCCATTGAGACCAAGATGACGGCTGGGATATTCCACTGAAACGTCTGGACCAAATGTCAGCTTCTCTTTAACAACATAAGTCATCTATTGTATTACGTATAATAATAACAGCGAAAATATTAGTCAAACGACGGCATTTTTTTTTTTACTAAATATATTTATGGCTATTTGCAAATGTATTCTTGATACAAGTAAATTTGAGTAAATATAAAATTCATGATACACTTGTAGAGAAGTTTTCCATTCGAAGCACTCCAAAAATATTCTTAACTAGAAGGTCTCGGGGCCTTCATTTTTCCAGGCGCCTTAGAGGATTAACAGAAATTGAAGAGAAAGAAAGGATGGAAACTAGTGGATTAGAGTCGGAATGGAGTTCCTCATGAATGGTATACAGTTCGGGCCAACAATTCTAAAATAATTTTGAAATTATGCTAAAGAAAAAAAAAAAGGTAAAATTATCTGTTATACTTTAGGAATAATACTTTAGGGTTAAATATAATAAAAAATGATTTTCTGACACTTTTATTTTAGTTGTATTTTTTTCAAATATGTATCAACTATTAATATATGATCTTATTATACACGTTGTAATGGTAATTTACAATAGTTAATAGTTAACTTTATTGTAATAGGTATGAATGTGAACAAGATTGTTATTATTATTTTCTTTATAGTATTTATTTAATTTTGTGTACATATATTTTTTTTCTTTTATTTGATTAGTCTTTATTAATTTTTTTTTCTTAAATTTTATTTACAATGTACATATGGTATGAATGATTTAGTCTATCTCTAATACTCATTGCCCCAGAAGGTTATCTCTTAATAAAACCCAGATTGTATTATCTCTTAATAAAACAAATTAAAAAAAACTTTATTATAGGACTATGCCCCTTAAGAATAGCAGTTTTATACAGTAATTATGCACTTTAATATACATTTATGCTCCAGAAACATATAAACTAATTTTTATTCGTAAATGTTTTAAAAATACATATTTATATACATATGTACAAAAGATATGGAATAAACAAACAGAAAAGAAAATGAGGTAAATTAAAAAAACAAAAAAAAAATTGATGATACTTCTGATAATGGACAATTTAAAAATAAATTAACTGTTTTTTGGATTTTATCCTAAAAGTAGGATAATGAACATTCAATTTTCACATTTCGGATAGGAGGTGTTGAATAATAGTTAATTTTAGAAATAAAAAGTAGTATTCATTTTTTTTTTTTTTTTAATTCTGTAATATTACAATATTTTTAATAACGGGAAATCTGGAATATATCCGAATAAATAAATATATATTTAAAAAAAAAAAAAAGGGAAATGGTATTAATCGTGCTTTGAGACTACATTTACACAATATTTATGTTGAATATTTAAAAAGAAAGCAAATTGATTTTAACTTGTCATTTCTAAAAAAAAATTGAGTGTTATATCGGGCTGATGCGAAATTAATGCAGGTTTCCTCTATTGCAATATCTTAATTCCAATTTGTAAACAAAGCTAATCCTAACATTGATCATTATTATACCAAAACAAACCTTATCTAATACCCTCTCTTTCACCATGAATTTGTTTAGTAAAATCGTTTTGTTCAGTGTGTTCAAAGGTCTTGAATCGAAAATGTCAAAGTGCGATTTCCGTCAAATTTATTTTTACGAATTTAAATTAGGGCGCAGCGCTGCGCAAACGGCTCGTAATATTAATGAAGTGTGGGGTCAGGGGGCTATTAATGAGTGCACGGTGCAGCGTTGGTTCCAGAAGTTTCGCAGAGGAGATTTCGACCTCGAAGACAAGGAAGGTCGGGGCCGTCATCTTGCTCTGGACAACGACCAGCTGAGGTCAAAAGTGGAAGAAGAGCCAACCAAAACCACACGAGAAATGGCGGCGGAATTCGGTGTGAACCAATCCACAGTTGTACGCCACTTGGAAGCAATTGGTAAGGTAAAAAAGTTGGCCAAGTGGGTGCCAGTAGTAACGCCAGACCACACGTTGCACAACCAACGCTTCGACGACTGCACGAGTTGGGCTACGAAGTTCTCCAACATCCGCCTTATTCACCTGACCTCTCTCCTACAGACTTCCACTTTTTCAGGCATCTGGACAACTTTTTGAGGGAGAAAAATTTTCAAAACCAGGACGACATTGAAAATTCTTTTCGTGATTTCATTGAGTCCAGGGATTCGGATTTTTTTTCTGGTGGAATAAGAAAGCTTGTTGAACGTTGGCAAAAGTGCATTGATTCAGATGGAAATTATTTTGATTAAATATATATGGTTAAAGTAAAGATATGGCGTATTTACAATACCTACTAAAAACCTGCATTAATTTTGCATCAACCCAATAATTGAAGAAAAATTTAACTAGACACATATTAATATAAACCATTCACAATCAGCCTAAAGAACTTTGGATCAGTTCTGTACCTTCACTTACGGAATGTAAAAAATAATTCGGATGATTTGTTAAGACGAGTCTGAAAAAAGTGTTATAAAAAAAAAAAAAAATCAAATAATAATTGATATTTCTTATTTTAGTTGTATTTTTACTTTTTCAAAAAGTTCTGTCAGAAACAGTTGATAATGGGTGATGTTATATATTGATATTTGTTGTTAACTATAATTATATTATGGGAGACGTTAGGGTTAGGGAGCAGTGAAAAGAAGAACACACAATTAGGTAAAAACTCAATTTACTGGTGCCGAGGTTTCGGCCTAAATCATAGGCTTTCTTCAGGGCAATTGAAGAAAAGCGTCACAAAATTGTAGTGACAATCGATAGTTGCGACGCTCTCCTTCAATCGTCCTGAAGAATGCCTATAATTTAGGCCGAAACCTCGGCACCAGTAAATTAAGTTTATATAATTATTTAAAATAATAGCTTCATATTTTTGGTATCTTATTCATGGATTTATGTCTATTCTACTATTTATTAAACTTCACTTCATGCTGCTGTGGCTAATCAGACACACTGGGAGTCAGCCTATCCAGATTTTTTTAAGGATAGGGATCTTTAACGAGTAACTGATATATAATTTCAAAGCATTCTATTTCTATATTTTTTTTCTTTCACTTACCTATATATGAAATATACAATAAGGAAAAGTATTGAGATCGTGAAAATGATCGAATTTCAGTTTTCCGGAAATACACGTTTTAGGGTCCTCTGCCCGAGTCCAAATGATCAAGTACCTATGAAAAAGGTATGTGTGTGTGTATGCATTTAGGTGTTAATGAAAATTAATATAGACGTATAAAGCTAAGAATTTCAGAAAAATTATGATCTTATACACCAAATTGTCAAGATAATAATATAATATATTATTTAATAAAACACAAGTTTCTATTGAACTTCAATGTAATTTATTCTTTAACAATTTGTTTTTATCTCTAAATGTATTTAATAATTATAAAAAAAACTATTTAACTTGATTTTAACAACTGAGGTATGTAAAAGTCGTGTATTTCACGCACCAGAATTATTAATAATAAATTCTATGACTAATAAATAAATAATAGGTTAATATAATATCAGATATACTCTGTTGAGTGGGTTTTGAGTGGAACATTTAATCTGTGGATATATTATCTATTTTCCCTAAGATTATGAAGTACTTATACAAATAGCTGTAATTCATGAAGTTAGATACAATTATTTAGCAATAGCATTAATGGGTCTAACATTTTCATATACTTGATATGTCAAGACAATAGAACAATATACTTGTATCTCTCATAACATCATTTGGACACTGGATAAATATTACAAAGCAAACATGGACTGACGACAGACACCGTGCTAACATGTTGTTTATTGATTATTAATTTATTCCTTTCAACAAAAATTAATATGGACAGTAGAATGATGTTTATCGTTCCGTCCACTTGTTGTTTCAGCTCGGTTACTGTCTCGTTTTCACCTCGATTTGTTTGAACAGTACATACACTTTACATGCATTTAGTTAATTATAGATTCGATAACAGGGGAGGAAAAAGGAAGGTGTCGTGAAAAAAAAAAAAAAAAATATATATATATATATAAGGTGTAGATTCTTTTAGGTGAAGGTCAAATTTTTCTAAATACAATTGGAGGCTGATGTCTACTTCACCACTATTTTATTGAAAAAAAATATTCGCACTACGTTTCGGCTACAATGCCATCTTTTAAATTTGATTTAATTTTTAAATGATTAGCCATTTTTATAGTAGTACCCTTCTCCTCCCCCTCCCCTTCATGGACATCTGATTTGGTCATGTGGTTTTGACTAGGAAGCAGCTACCCACACTAAGTAAGGGTGCATTTTTGAATTTATCAGTTATGGTTTTCATAATTATTAATTAAATTTTAATCATTTTAATTGGATTTGTGCAATGATGAGCATGGTACATCAACTGAGTCTATTTTATATAGTTTGTATAGTGGAATGTTTTTCATTGTTCAGGTTTTGTCATGTTCAGTTATAGTTTTAAATTGTTATGATAGAATTTTAAGATTGTTAACGTTAATCTCATAAATTATTAATTTATTTTGACTGTATATATAAACATGTTGTGTGTGTGTGTATGTGCATGTATGATGGTATTGTGTGTATGTGCAGTATTGGGTATGTGTGGTATGTATGTGTGTGTATATGGGTATATGTATATATATATATAGGGTGCGTGTATGTATGAATGTATGTATGTATATGTGTATATATATATTTTATTTATCCTTTTATCATACAATTTAACATAGTTGTATGGTTTCATGACAAATTGTAAGACGATTATTTGTAACTTGACAATATTTTGTACTTTTAGATCTAAGTTGTTCCACTGCACCTGAAGATGGCATTGTAGCCGAAACGTAGTGCGAATATTTTTTTTCAATAAAATAGTGGTGAAGTAGACATCAGCCTCCAATTGTATTTATATATTATTATATATATATATATATATATATATATATATATATATATATATATATATATATATATTTTTTTTTTTTTTTTCTTTTTTTTTTTGTGGACATAAACAGCTAATTAAGAAAAAGTAAATAAAATAGTGCGAGGATCATTAAATTTATAGGATCTTGTGCAATAGGTATAGTGATAAATACTGGTCATCATCGACAAGTGAAGGACGACCCGAGCGTTTTGCGCCTTTTAAGTCAAAATGTCCGGTTCTGAACCGAACAAACCACTTATGGGCGGTGCTTTCTTACAAGACATCATCGTCATAAGCACTGCAAATTTCGTTAAACCGTCTGTCCAGCCGTTTTTTTTTTTTTTTTTTTTTTTTTTTTTTCCCAAATAATAAATCATTAAATAACGAATATGAATTTCATATTGAGGGTGTGTAGTCGACTGTAGAAACTATTATAGGTAGAATAATCGAGAGTCAGCCTTTTTCTAAATATTTTAATTTTGCCGACGCATAAACTATTATCCTTGGACATGGCTCAGTATGCCCTGATGATGGCTCACAAGCTTGAGCCGAAACGTCGGAAAAATTAAAATATTTAGAAAAAGACTGACTCCTGATTATTCCACCTATAATAGAATATGAATTTCTGTTTCTCTTCCATTTTGATCAAGCGAAATACCACTTAAAGATAAGACATCTCAGTTGAAACTGATACATAAAAGCACCCTAACTAATCCTTCTTTAGAATGTATGTATGATTTTCAAAACACATAGAGGATTACTTTCAAATACTGTAAAACGCTAAAAACATGTTTTACAACCCAATAAATAGACATTTTTTTTAGGTCAAGTATATGTTCCCAACAAAAAAACCTGTACCACTACAACCCGTGAAGGGTTTTGGGCTCAGTACATATAGAGATTCGTACTGTTACTAGGCCAACGGCCATGCAATGAAGTAATAATGCCGAGATCACACTCAGCCGCCAGGTTTTTTCCCCGATTTGGGTACCCACTTTATAGAGACTGGGTCTGCCCCAGGAGGGTCTCCATACCCTAGGGTCGCCCCTAGACTGAAATAACAGAATAAATAATATTCCGCCACAGCCGGGATTCCAATCCAGGACCCGGAGCACAATATACTAGTGCTCCATCTACTAGACCACTCCGCTTCCAAAACTAGACATAAATGTGACCCATATTACGAACAAATTTCAATTTCAATTTTTTTTATTTATTTATTTTTTAATCCAAGCCTGCATCTTTGATTGGCCAATGAAGGCAGGTTCTGAACGGTGAAATTTTAAACTTAACGATAGAAGAGTTATAGCTGCTTAAAAATTTAAAATAATTTGTACATGACGTGCGTCACTTTTCTTACATAAAATTTTTGTAGATATATTTCAGCTTTTCCCATGAAAAACAAGGATAACAGGAAAATTGTTTTTGTTTTTTTTTTACTATATTTTATTGAAATTTACAACTGTATAGGAATACATCAAGTAAATATGCTGATTAAAGATAGTGTACATGAATAACCTGAAGAGAAACTGCCCATTGGCAGCATTCTAGTAATCAATCTAAACAATAAGGTCTCGAGGCCATCTTCTTTTCAGACGCCTCGGAGGATTGTCGGGAATTGAAGAGGAAGCAAGGATTGAAACGAGTGGGTTAGAGTGGGATTGGAGTTTGTCATGGAAGGATTAATACCTGGTTCGGGCCAAATCGGCTACAAAGGGAATATTAAGGTCTTTATGGATAAGCTTATTCGTGACAAAATAAGGAGCGTTTAGGATTTTTAGAAGGATTTTGGATTGTAAGGATTGGATACGGAAAGAATTTGATGGTTTAGTGCAGCCCCATAGCTCAACTCCGTAAGTCCAGATGGTCATGTAGATGAGTCTTTTGTAGTTGAGTGAAAGTTTAGAGCGTTTGTCTAGTAAGTTTTGAAGTAACTGAAAGCGGCGAGCAGTTTCTTGGCGTTTCAGTCTAGTGTGCGGGAAACAATTGAAAATTTTTATTTGTGTCCTAACCGTAGAGAATCGGACTATAACTCACATATTCACCTTTTTGCTCCTCTTGAGGTGTAGTGTCTGCTCCCACAATATAAATACAAATTAATGAGACATCCTCTATAGCATGTTCAATCAAAACAGTTTTTCATGAAAGCGTAACTTTGTGCAAAATAAGTTGCAGAAAATTCTGGTAAGTCAATAGAAGTAAAAAAAAAATGGTTTTATTTATAATCTCAGCTATTTTCTTGTTTGAGTTTCGTAAGACTTCTCGAGTTGGGCCATTAAGGAAGACTTTGTAATTTAGACTAAAGGCAAATTAAAATTTTGGATTTTTAATTTTATAAAAAAATATACTCAACTATATGGATGTGATGGTGAGAAAAGAAAAATGATTAATTAAAAAATCATTTGAAAAGGGCATATTAATCAATTTGGAAATTTACTCTAGAAAATATTTATCATAATTTATATAACGTAGAATGATAATAATAACACCGCTTTGAAGAGAGGTACAGGACGTAGATCTCTGTCTAAAAGCGACCTTTTTCCAGGGAAAAGGTAAATTCAACCAAAGAGATCCCAATTTACCCTAAAGCTTTTCCTAATCAGGGTTCATTATTCTCAGCTTTAATCCAATTAAAATGTAAAACGCACTTCATTCAATAGGTCTGACTGAGAATCATTAACTTAGAGTCTTGCTTGAGGAATTATAGAGAGCTGTGTACATGTGCTTGATAGGCCTCATGGTCTGCCTGAAATTCCTTTGTATCATCTATATCAAAGCAGGTCCCATTAGCGTTAAAGCTGGTATAATCATGTTTACGTCACGTCTTTAGCTCGCAAAGGTCAAAAACGATTCTCTTGATAAGTCAAAGGTTTGGTGCTAAGGTCAGTATAATTTCTTTGGGATCTACACATACATTTTTTTTTTCACTTAATATTTTATTTACACCTGTAAAAAAATTACAATCAACAAATGTGCTAAAATCTAAGTAAACATGGCGTAGGCAGGCATGAGGGAGACAGCACCCAGTGGTGCATCCTCCTGACATTAAGCAGAAATATATTTTCAGGTCAGGAGGTCCCTCATCCAACTCCTTTTCAGCCTACTCCGAGTTATGGATGGTATGTCGGTTGTAGCCATGTTTTGCACAAGTTTGTTTATGTGTCCATTTAGTTTGTCGTGAAATCGTTTGTAAGTCGATCGAATGTGGTTTGTTGTAGTAGGAATACGTGAGTCAGTATGAAGGGTATCGTTTGAAACATATAGTGGTGAGTTCGTTGCCAGTCTTAAAAATTGCGTTTGAAATGTTTGTATTTTTCGAATGTGTGTCTTTTTAGCAGGTCCGTATATTTGGCAAACGTAAGTCCATACTGGTTTTAATAAATAAGTGTATACGTTAAGTTTCTGTCTGATGGGTAATTTAGAATGTCTATGAAGTATCGAATACAATAGTCTCAGTCGAAAATTTAGAGTTTCACGTTTAGTCTTGACGTGTGGGCCCCATGTCAACCTTTTGTCAAAAATAAGTCCTAAGTACGTTACTGTGTTTGATTTTGGTATCTGGTGATTGTCTATGTAAACTCACATCCATTTTTCTTCCACTTATTTACATAAGAAATATATATTGTATGAAAGAGTATTGGGATCGTGAAAAATGTATCCTGAAGTCCAAATAACCAAGTCGCGCGAAAAGGTCTGTGTGTGTGTTACCGCGAATGTTACATCAAGTTTCACATCAAATTCAGAAAAACAGAAGAGCCACTTTATAAAAAGGATTATGCACCTCTTTAAGATTTTCTAAAACCAACTGCAAAAATTTTAATTACACTCGCTATGTCGATTTAAAATTAATTAGGCTCTAATATCATGTAGGCTTCATTCTGATTGAAATAGTCAGATATTTAAAAAAAAATTCATCTAATGTACCTTTAATTTAATAGATTCGCAAAAAATTAACCACATCATCTGATTAGTATTTTTTTTTTTTTTTTTAAATTGGTAAATTTGAGGTATGGTGTCAGAACTGGAGAATTAAAATTAATGCCAACAAATCCAACCAAATTATCTTTACCCTTCGTCGTAAACCTATGACATCCTGCCTTACTGTCTCCTTCAATAATACTCCTCTTGTTCCGGTTGAACAGATCCGATATCTAGGACTGCACCTTGACAAACGCCTTACTTGGAACCCTCACACAAGACTGAAACGACAAGAAACTGCACGACGTTTTCGACTTCTTCAACACTTACTAGACAAACGTTCTAATCTTCCACTTAACTACAAAAGTCTCATCTACATGACTATCATAAGGCCGATATGGACTTACGGAGTGGAGCTTTGGGGCTTTACTAAACCATCGAATTCTTCCCGTATCCAATCCCCAAAATCCTTCGTAAAATCCTAAATGCTCCTTATTTTGTCACGAACAAACTTATCCATAAAGACCTCAACGTTCCGTATGTTGCTGATTTGGCCCGATCTAGATACCATTCCTTTCATGACAAACTCCATTCCCACCCTAATCCTCTTGTTTCAATACTTTCTTCCTCTTCAATTCCTGACAATCCTCCGAGGCGTCTGAAAAGAAGATGGCCTCGAGACCTTCTAGTGTAGAAAAGTTACAGGAGTGCTGCCATTGGGTAGTTCTTCTTCAAGTTTGTATCACGCCATTTAACTTTTGTCACATTTACTTGTTGTACCTTGAAGTACAGTTGTAAATTTCAATAAATGATGTTAAAAAAAAAAAAAAAATTGGTAAATATACAAGTTGGATGTATTTGAAGAGAACTGAATCAATAAGAAGAGAAAAGATCAATTTTTTTTTGTTTTTTATGTAACCGTAATGTATATTTGTAACATACCGTTGGAAAGCTAAATATTTTAGAAAAAATATTATCTTATACACAGCGTTGTAAAATGTAATGGAGTGTCATTAAAATCATAAAACCAGAAGAGCCACTTTATACCATGCATTATGCACCTTTTCACGATAATCTCAAAAACGGCTCGAAAAATTTGACCATATTATCTTGTAAGCAATGATAAAAAAACAAGTAAATATATAAGTTAAGCCAATTTAATATACAAATAAAGCAGAAAAGAGTACCAATCTTTTTTTTATTTAATTTTTGTGTTTTTTTAACATAACAGCAATATGCATGTATAATATACCGTCGAAAAGATGAAGCTTTCAGAAAAAATATTATAATATACAAACAAATGTAAAATTAGATGGAAAGTGATAAAAAACCGATAAAAGTAAGTGATAATTTTATTCTCAATATCTAACAAATATAAACCTTCCTTTTGAGTCCGGTCTACTTTTCCATCAAACATCCGCCATGCTTCTTCCATAACCTAGTTTGGGTATACCGAAAAGTGAAAAAAAAAAATATCTATACTTTTTAACACATCCTTCTACAGTTGATTTTTATTTTATTTTTAAACATTTAATATAGCACAACGATATTATTATACTTTTTTTTCTGTTAATCACTTAAACATAATTACATACATTTATTGTAATCATTATTGATAAAGTTTATTTTATTTTTTAAATGCTTACTGGTCTTTTATAATTTCTATTTTAATTCTAGACTTATGTTATTCTTAAATGGCCTCGATAATATGCAATGTATTGTATATAACAATGTTCATACTCAATCATTCTATTTTAAGTGAATTGTACATAGTTATATGAATCTTGAATCTCTCAATATAGTTTCCCTAACGAGTATAGCATCAAATTTACAACAAAAAATCGAAAGTTAAATGTAGTATATTTTTACTTTAACTTACTATATATAGTAAGGAAGGAATTCGAATGTGAAAATTTTCGAATTCCAGTTTTCAACGGAAATACACTTTTAGGGTCCCCTGAGTCCAAATAACCAAGCCCCGCAAAGAGGTCTGTGTGTGTGTGTGTGTGTGTGTGTGTGTGTGTGTGTGTGTGTGTGTGTTGTGTGGTAACTCCCGGGCGGAAACGAAAAGTCTTATGAAACTGAAATTTCATATTTAAGACAAATATACGCTCGAGACATTACAGAACCTTTTTCATCAAAATGGGCTTACCAGAAGAGCCACTTTATACCATGCATTTTGCACATTTTTTTTCGATTTTCTCGAAAACGGTTCTGACGATTTTGATTAAACTCCCTATACCGATGTAAATTTTAATGGGCTTAATTGTCATGTAGGTTTCATTCTGATTTAAATAGTCTGACAGGGCTCAAATGCCGATATTTTAGTATCTTTAATTTTGTTGATTCTATGAAAATAAATATATTATCTTGCTACCACTGATGAAACACAGGTAAATATATAAGTTGTGCGAATTTAAAAAACAACTAAAGAAGAAAACTGAAAAAACAATTTTTAATGCAATTTTTTGTTTTTGAACATAAGAGCAGTAATATACATGTATGATATACCGTTGGAAAGCTAAAGATTTTAGAAAAAAATTTAACTTATACTTAAGCTTTTAAAAGTTATTAGAGAGTGATAAGAAGCCGATAAAACTAACTGATTATTTTAGATAATAATATAAAAGATTTTTTTAAAAACACATGTTTCTATAAAAATTCAGTTTAATTAATTCTTTTATAGTTGCACTCATTTTCATCTCTAACTGTATTTGAAAATTCATTAATAACGGAGGTAAGTGTGAGTCGAGTGTTGCCTGCACCATTTTTTTTTTCTTTAATATTGTTAAATTTATACTTTTCAATAAACTGTATAAAAATTATATACTACCTTGAATCAGAGGATAAATATATACCTATGCTATCCCAGAATTAGTTTTTTTTTTTTTCCATTCATTCATTTATTATGAAGTAGATTTCGGGAGATTAATACATTTCCTTTAACATTGAGTAATGCTGACCACAGAAATAAAGATAAATTTACGTTGAAGATATGGGAAGTACAAACTCAGCGAAATACCCATTCGATGATCCACATGGTTACACAAAAACGAATGCGGGAGAGAAGATTCCGCTCGGGTACAAGGGAATGACAAACATTATCCGCTTAAACAAACACATCACTCAATGGCTCCCAACCCCCGACTTATTTCCAACTGGACAAACATTTCCACCGAAAAAAGTACAATTTGAGGAAATGAAAGGGTACACGAATGCTTTCTGTCCCCAGTAAAACAGCCGAAGCAGATCAGTAATCTTACGTTAATTATTTAATCAGATATTTTCAGCAGCTACAGAGAAAAAAAAATCTAATTAATTTAGATTAAATAATACAACAATTTAAATTAATATATATATATATATATATATATATATATATATATATATATATATACAATAGTAACTGAGGGACACCAGCGGTGTAATGAATAGTATAACAGCCTTTTATGAACAAGATCCCAAGTTCAAACCGGCAGATAACTCTAGCTAGATAATTGGAAGTAAACAATTCTTCTATTCACACCTAGATAGGAAAAATCAAGGATTTTTACTGTAGCATCGTTGGATTGGCGACTTAGGCTGAAAGTGATGTTTAATGGATAAATAATAATAAACCAGACTTACTTCATTTAGTTTGCTTCTCGTCATACTCCATTAACTTCAACATCTACAGATACCATACAGATATATATATATATATATATATATATATATATATATATATATATATATATATATATATATATATATATATATATAATTGTATATAAGGAAATACACGATTTACCGTCCTCTGAGTCTATAACATTTTATATCATGCATTTTTGACTGGTTTAAAAGATGGAAAATAAAACTCAACATTGACAAATCGCAACACATCACCTTCACCCTACGACACGACACTTGCCCTCCAGTCTACATAAACAACTTACCGATAACACAAACCAACACAGTTTATTACTTAGGACTCACTTTCGACAGAAGGATGACATGGGGGGCCTCACATTAAGCAGAAGCGGCTGACTCTCAACAATCGACTAAGACTTCTATATTCTCTATTGCACAAACACTCTTCTTTAAAAATCCGACAAAAACTAAATACTTATACCTACTTACTAAAACCCATATGGACATACGCCTCTCAAATTTATGGAATAGCGAAACCGACACAGATTGCAAAAATCCAGACTTTTCAATCAAAAACTTTAAGACTTATTACTCGATCACCCTGGTATGTCAGTAACAAAACTTTACATACAGAATTACACATACCAATGGTACAAGATCACATTCGGACTTCCTACATAAAATTTTTTGACAAACTTCACGGACATACTAACAAACTCATACAAAACATGGCCACGACCGACATGCCAGGGAATATTCAAAGAGGGCTGAAAAGAAGCTGGCTAAGAGATCTCCTTAAGTAAACTCTTTTAAAATTCAAGTTAGGAGTAGATGTCAATGGGTATCGACCTCCCTCATGCCTGACATGCCCTTTATATCAATTATTATCAAATCCGCTTATTGTCACGGGCTGAGCGACAGGTGTGGATGTAAAAATAAAAGATCAAAAAAAAAAAAAAATCATGCATTTTTCACCTTTTTACCATTTCCTCAAAAACTGCGACAACGATTTTGATTATAATCGCTATATTGATGAAAATTTATTTGAGCTTTCATATCATTTAAGTTTCATTCTGACTATAATAGTCTGAAAGTGCTTAAATGCTGAAATTTTCAATTTTTTCCTCTAAACTACCTTTAATTTTGTAGTTATTATAAAATTGACCATATCGTCTGATTAACATTGCTAAAAAAACAGGTAAATATATAAGCTGAATGAATTCGATATCCAACTAAACGAGAAAACTGCAAAAATATTTTTTTAATGCAATTTTTTAGTTTTTGAACTTCAGAACAGTGATATAGATGTATAATATACCTCTAGAATGCTAAATATTGTAGAAAAATTATTATCTTATATACTTATGTCTTATATACTATTTTAAAAGTTAAAGGAGAGAGATAAAAAGCCGATAAAACAAACTGATTGCCGTAGATATTAATATAATAGATTATTTAATAAAACACCTTTTTCTATTAAAATACAATTTAAATAATTCTTTAACAATTTATTTTCGTTTATAAATTTGTTTAAAAATTCTTGAATTGATATAAATAATGGAGGTAAGTGAAATTCAGTGTTCCGCGCACCTGATTTTTTGTTTATGGATTGTCTATTTCTACATCTAGATATACATCGTATTTTAAAACTCTAATATTATATTATAAAATTATAATTTTTGGAATAAATATTTAGCTTACATAGTTTGTGGAAGAGGAGCTTTAATGATGACAAGCAACGCTTTTCATTGTTATTCTTATATTTATTTTGGACTGTTACCCGAACTATCTCTTACTTCAAATATTCTATATCCATCTAATGCAATTTTTATGTTTTTAAACATAAGAACAGTAAAACACAGTTGAAAGCTTTAATATTTTAGAAAAAATATTATCATATACAAAATATTGTTAAAGTTTTAGCGTCAACACATGTGGTTGCCAAGGAGACATAACCTTCATGTGTTTTGGTGTTACAAAAAGTACTATGTGTGTTACAAATAATGTTATATGTGGTGCGTGTTTTAATAAATATATAACCCATTACATTATGGATGTGTTTATGTGGTGATACTACCACAAAGTTATGGAGAGCGATTAAACTAACTAATTGTTGACAGTAATATAGACTACTGAACAGAACATCACAACTTTCCGTTGGAAACAAACTATTAATTTACAAGATAATTCTCAAACCTATGTGGACCTACGGAATTGAACTATGGGGTACTACTAAATTTTCGAACATCAAACGTATCCAATCCTTTCAGTCCAAAGTCCTTAGAACAATAGTCAATGCTCCCTATTATGTTACAAACAAGACCTTACACCATGACCTCAAGATCCCTTATGTCCTTGATCTGATCCCATCCATGTTATCAACTTTCCACCAGAAACTTACTCACCTTCCTAATCCCCTGGCACAACCCCTATCTAGTACCAACCATCCTTACAACCCTCCTCGTAGGTTGAGGCGGCAGTGGCCGAGAGATCTCTTATAAATACGCAACTGGAGTGCTGGCAATGGCCAACTTCTCAACTCATGCCTGAGAGTGTGTAGCTCTAGCGCCCTCACTCAGTCTCCACTGACTAGATTGGTAACGCGGCTGACTGAGAGGCGCTGGGATCTCCTGACATTGTGCCTCAGCATCCATTTCTGGATGAAGAGGTTCGATTGGGAGTTCCCAGGGGCAGTATGTAAATATTGTATATAGGTATGAATGTGGCCAAGATTATAATTATTTTCTTATATTTCATTTATTTTTTTTTTTTTTTTCATTTGTTATTGAGGTATTTTATTTTTTGTTTGTTTTAATTTGTACATATGGAATGAATGACTTCTTTTATCTCTAATAATTATTGCCCAAGATAGTGGCAGATTGTATTACTTCTCAATAAAGCAATATGTTCTAAAAAAAATTGTTGATAATAAAATAAAACGTTATTTAATAAAACACGTGGTTCTATCGAAACTCAATGCGATTAATTCGTTAACCTTTTTTCCATCTCAAACTGTACCAAAAATACATAAATTGATTTTAACAACGGAGGTAAGTGTAAATCGTGTGTTGCGCGGACTAGATTTTCAGTAGATTGATATAATGTACTAACTTCTTAAATGGCTACTGATTATTAATGGCTATAATCGATTAAACTCCTGTTAATATTCGAGTAAATCAGAGAATTCCCAAACAGCAAGATTGAAATTGGCCCTTTCTCTCGGTTTGCTAATCTGGACCAGACCCCAGGCACGAATTCCGATCCCCAAACTCATATCCCCTTGCTCCAGATACCGCTATTAAATCTTCCTAAACCGGAACATTCTGTTTCCACTCTCTTTCATTGTTTTGCATAATAATGCCTTATTAAATGTACGATTATATCTCGTCTTTATTGTATAAACATTATATATGTCATTTCTCTTGAAAAGGTTCATTTTCCAGGCTGTGTACTCAACCAATTTAAAATAATAAGAACTGTTTAAAATTTAATTTTAATTCTCTAGAAAATGTCTTGCGACGGATAATATGATGAGCACAAAACACGATTCCCACTTACCTCTGATGAGAGAGGTCATGAAGATTGGGCTCAGTACATATGGAGATTGGTACTGTTTCAAGGCCAACGGCCGTGCAATGAGGTGATTCGGCCGAGATCACGCTCAGCCGCCAGGTTTTTTTCCTATTTTTAGATACCTACTTTATACAGGCTGGGAAGCCCCAGGAGGATCGGGATACCGTACCCTATGGAAACCCCACGATATACAGTGTGCCAGTTTTATACTTATTTTTAATCCACATCATTATTACAATTTTGCGTAATATCCACTAGACCACGTCGCTCTCTTTAAATCAATAAAAGAATATTTAAATATAGTTAGACTTGAACAAAAAATAAAATAAAGTCAGATTGAAATCACGTTTCAATGTTGATGTTACAGTGGGAAATCCTAATTTTTTCTCTTTAGGTTTGATTAGGATAGGGATGTTTAACTAATACCTGACATCGCACAGGCTCAGGACCACCATTTTACTTAGAAGAACGGCATAACTAAGGATTTTTCACACCCGTTAAAGAAACCTAGGGGCACCTGCGGATTTGAATCCGTAACCTCGGGCAAAGAAGTCTGTTATTCTACAGCTGACTTCTCAGTTAAAAAGAAAGTAAGGGAATTTTACTCTGTAGACTTCAGGGCCCTTAGAAGAACAGTCAAATACAAAAACTGAGACTTGTGTCTAGCACAAAAACGAAAACATTAAAAAAATACAAACTTAGGATATACTTATATTATTTATAAAAGTAATGAATAGAACGATAGAAGTTTTTTATATATATATATAAAATATATATATTATATATATATATATATTTCTCAGTATCATTAGATCATAGATAGATAGATAGATAGAAAATAATTTTTATTCTGGGACTGGGCCCCTTTAGAATAACAGCTTTGTACAGTTTAAATATACAATATGTCTGGCCAACAGACAAGATAAACATGATAAACTACTATTTACAATAATTGATTAATTTGTATACAACACAAAATAAATAAAATAAAAACAATCTTCAGAAGCTAATTTATGTTAGAAAAAAATGAGAAATATATGAGTTGATAACAGAATCCAAATTAAAAAAGAAACAAAAAAAAAAATTAAATAAAACAAAAATAATTAGTAACATTGTACTAATACTTAGTATTCTTAAAATAACATTAACCCTGAAATAATAAAGGATCTATATTAGACCAAGAATTAATGAAAGATAATACCATTAAAACATAAATAAAAATAAAAAATACAAATATAAGAAATGAAATCTTCTAGAAAAAAAAAATAACGATATAAAAAACTAAACAAATACTGTAAAGATTGAAACAAAGGAAAAAATTATATAAAAATATATTTCATATTTAAAATATATGTCAGGCAGCGTCATTTTGGGATGTTAGAAGGTGCTGGAAAAGAAGGAATTTAAATGTAGGAAGGGAAGGAGCATGGCGGATGTTTGATGGAAGGGAATTCCAGAAACTAGTAGATCATAGAATCAAAAAAAAATAAAAGAGGTTGTTCTTCACATATTTGTTGTGATCCTCATTTTAAAATGGTATATGACGATTATTTTAACTTTTTGTATACCATTACTTGGAAGATGGACGGCTGAGAAGATGAAGAAACAATTTGTTTTTAAACGAGGTTAAAGAAGATACTTTGCGTAAAGAGGTCGGTATGGAATTTCAGAACGATGTGAAACGCAGAGAAGTAAATGATTTTTTCGATGTTAGTGGGCTGGAATCTTGTGTTAAACGAATGTACCGATGAACAAGTGATGAGTAAGTCAAGAATGTAGGATGGAATTTTGGTATGAGAGTACTCCCAGGAAATACTGTTGGCGAGAAACTGGATTGATTCACTTCAACTCGGCATAACTGTCGGACACGCTGGAGCGTCTTGGGACTCCGAAGATGAATCTAATGAAACATTCAGTTCCACAGTAAACATTTGTTTTAGATTAAATAATATAACAACAGAAATTATTAAATACAATAATCCTAAAGTATTACTTTCATTACTATATATTTCATCTCTAACTGTATTTGAAAATTCTTAAATTGATTATAACAACGAAGGTAAGTGAATGTCGTGTCTTGCGCTCCCCAGATTTTAATGGTTGTACAGTTAAGTAACTCATATGCATAACAATAAATTAATCAAAGACCATGACAAAGACGAACCTGCAACACTGTTTATTCAAATTTAAGGAAAATTGCTAATCGTGAGTTTGATAATTTTAATGAAAAATCTTTAGAGCGATTTGAAAAAAAAATTATTACTCTAAGATTATTTTTTTCGAATAAAACATACCATAGAGGGAGAGTAGGAAACTAGTGCATAATACCTAAGACCAAAATTATATTTTTTAAACAACAATATCCAGTTTAATTACAATTTTTCTTACGTATTGTTTACGTAGAAATTAAAAAAATATATATGTCGCTGAAATTACACCCAGTTGGTGTATAATAAAAAAAGTTATAGAAAACATAGCCTGAGAATCTGCATTTCTTTTACATCATCATATGTACAGATGTCTTAATAGAAAAATATGTCTAGTTTTTTTGTTTTTTTTCTGTTTCCTTTCTTTTTTCTTTTATTTTTTTTTTTTATTTTTTGATAAATTGCAGTAGTAACATCTTAGGGAAATACGCTTTTTCTTTGTAGGAGGATGATTCCCTATTTATCAACGTAAAAGAGATTTTTTAGTTTATAATTATTATAGGGGTACTCACTGCGTTTGCTATAGCATGCTATTTGTGCTATTGTGCTAAACCCATCAATTTTATACAGGAAATAACTGTAGAAACTCGACGGGTTTAGCAAAATAACACAAATAGTTTTTTTGTATAGCAAACGTAGTGAGTACCCCTTATGTTGGCAAACAAGACAATGTTACAGAATTATTAATGGTCAGAGAGAAAAAATAAAGTGGGAGGATTGGTTCGAAAAAAGGGGAAAAATCACTGTTAAAACTAGCATTTTGTAAGAAAATGAGGGATTTGAAAAGAATCTGTTTCAGAGCATGCCGGAAACCATTATTCTGAAATACGCCATCATTTGTAACGAGCCAAGCTTCGTTTTGTCAATTCTATGACGTAATATTTTTTTCTCAATATTTATCTTTATTCTACATTTCCCTTAGAACTTTATTTTTTTATTTCGTATTCAATTGTTTCCCTTATTCATTCGACTTGTTAACTAAATTATCATATCCCAGTTGAACCACCACACCAAATTTAAAAAAATATGTTTTAATTCTGTAGATGATCCAAAAAAAAACTTATATCATAAGAATATCTGCATTACTTCATTTTAGGACATTTCTAGATGTATTGATAATATAAAAATAATAAATAATTAGTAAACAAAAAAAAATCTGGTGCGAGACGACTTCCACAGAACTCCATTTAAATACTCATCAATACAAATCATTGCCTACAACTTAGCATATAATATATCAATATAGCTTAAATAAATAGCTTTCTACTGCTGATTCATGACGTATTCCGAAAGATAATATGGTACAATTCCCCCCTCTATGATTACTGACCTAAAAAAAAATAAATAAAAACCTTTCCTTTTAATTTCCTTTACAAAATTTAAACGAAATAATAAAATACACGATCATTCGATTATGTCCAACCCTAATAGTTTTATGTATCTTTGAATATATATTTCTAAAAAATTTGAGTTCGAATGATCATTCGTTTTTTTAACACTATAATCGATTAATTCGAAAGATTGAAATAATAGAATGATCTGATTATCGTCATTCGATTATGCCCATCTCTATATTATACATCTATAATCCCGTATTTGTTCTAAAAAAAAAAAAAAAAAAAAAAAAATGAACTCACCTTGGCTATCAAATTATCTTGTATATTTACCCGTATTTATCAACGCTAACCACATAAAATAGGTTATGTTTCCTAACCGAAAAAATTTAAGATACAAAAGAGGACGAAAATTTTAAATATCGTCATCTAAGCCATGTTAGACTATCTCGATCAGAATGAAATCGGAAGTGAATTAATTAAAACAAAATTTAAAAACCGCTTTAAAGAAAATCGTAAAAATGGGGAAAGTGCGTGGAACGTTTTCCGTAAGCATATTTTGTTGGAAAAGTTGTAATATCTCAGGCATATACGCATCTGAAATATGAAATTTCAGTTCTTTACATTTTATCGTTTTCGAAAAAATAAATAATAAATCTCTATATTTGTTTTCGGGCTAGCCCATACAAATAGAGTTGAGCTTTATAAAATTATTTCAGCTAAACATAAATGAAATGGATATATAAGAACTACACTAAAATAAAATAAGCTTCCTTTACAAAAATAAATACATAATAAAAGGCAAAATAAGGGATCACTTGTAGCTGGGTGGTTAGCATAACAGCTTCTATGCCAAAGGCCACGGGTTCAAACCGGCAGGTGGTCCTAGGATTTTTTAATGGGAGTAAGAAATCCTTAGTTATGCCGTCCTTCGGAGGGGACGTTAAAAGGTGGTCCCGAGCCTATGCGATGTCAGGTACTCGTTAAAGATCCCTATCCTAATAAAACCTGGATAGGCAAAATTTAGGACTCCCACTGTAGCTATTTTAATCTGGTGGGCAACACACGACTTTCACCTATCTCCATTTTTAAAAACAATGAAAGTATTTTCAAACATAGTTAGAGATAAAAATACGTGAAACTATTAAAGAATTAATTAAATTGAACTTATATAGAAAAATGTGTTTTACTAAAAAATCTATTATATTATTATCTAAAATAATCAGTTTTATCTGCTTTTCATCACTCATCATTAACTTTTACAAGTTTGTGCATTAGACAATATTTATTCTAAAATCATTAGCTTTTCACCGATATATTATACGTGTATATTACTGTTGCTATATTCAAAATAAAAAAATTGCATTAAAAAATATTTTTCAGTTTTCTCCTTTAGTTCTTTTTTAAATTCGTACAATTTACATATTTAGCTGTTATTTATCAATGCAAACAAGATAATTTGGTTATTTTTATAGAATCCCCAAAATTAAAGGTACTTTAGGGGAATAACATTTAAAATATCGGCATTTAAGCCCTGTCAAACCATTTTAATTAGAATGAAAACTACATGATATTAAAGCTCATTAAATTTTACATCGATATAGCGAGTTTAATCAAAATCGTCGGAACCGTTTTCGAGAAAATCGAAAAAAGGTGCAAAATGCATGATATAAAGTGGCTCTTCGGGTAAGTTCATTTTGATGAAACAAGGTTTTGTAACGTCTCGGGCGTATATTTGTCATAAATATGAAATTTCAGTTTTATAGGACTTACCGTTTCCGCCCGGGAGTTACCACACACACAGACCTTTTGCGGGACTTGGTTATTTGTACTCAGAGGACCTTAAAATGTGCATTTCCATTGAAAACTGAAATTCGAAAATTTTCACGATCGCAATACAATCCCTTACTATATATAGTAAGTGAAAGTAATAAATAAACAGTCGCGTGCAAAGCCACGAGGTACAGCTAGTTTCATATATAAGTAGGAGAAAGTAAAATATATTACGACTCATGGGTTGATACATTGTGTTAAAAGTTGAATAGGAAAACGTAAGATGAGATCAATAATATAATATGGCTTTTTCCATTTTAAGGAACAGAATAAGAAGATACCCAATAAGTGTCTCCGGCTCAATTAAAGATAAGCCGCCCGCACTTTCTCAGAATGCCAGCCGGAGATGACTCTCGGAAGACAGAAAATGAATCTTATGAAGTAATTCATCATCTTCTTAATCCTACCTCGTTTTCATCAAACCTTCCAGGTATAGTTGGTCATATATTGTCTAAATAGAGGAGATACAGAACATACTTCGGGGAAATAAATTACAGAATATGTTGGAGGATTAATAGGATATTAAAGAAAAATCTAGTGCGCGCAACACACGACTTTCACTTACCTCTAATATTTATATCAATACAAGAATTTTCAAAAAAATTTATAAACAAAAATAAATTGTTAAAAATTAATTAAATTGAATTTCAATAGAAACATGTCTTTTACTAATTTTCTATTATATTATCATCAACGAAAATCAGTTAGTTTTATCGGCTTTTCATTACATTCTGTTAACTTTTAAAACTATGTGTATACGATGATATTATTTCTAAATATAGCTTTCCAACAGTTATATCATACATTTGTTACATATAACTAGTTTCCTTTCATGTTGTTCATAAAAACTAAAAAATCAGTTTTCTCCTTTAGTTGTTATTAAAAGTTCGCTAAACGTACATATTTACCTGTTTTATAGCAATACTAATCATATGATACGGTCAATTTTACATCGATATAGCGAGTTTGATAAAAATCGTTGGAGCCGTTTTGAGAAAATCGTAAAAAGGTACAAAATGCGTGGTATTAAGTGGCTCTTCTAATTAGCTGATTAATTTTTATGAAAATGTTGCTGTAACATCTCGGGCGTATAGTTATCTTAAATATGTAGTTTCAGTTTTATAGGAATTTTCGTTTTTGCGCTGGACTTACCACGGACTTATGGACACAGACCTTTTAGCGGGACTTGGTCATTTGGACTCAGGGGACCCTAAAACGTGTGTTTCCGTTGAAAACTGGAATTCAAAAATTTTCACGATCGCAATACTTTCCTACTTAGTATATATTTCACATATAGGTAAGTGAAAGTAAAAAAAATAATAATACAAATAAATAAATTGTTAGATAGTACTTTAGTTCAATGTTTGATAAAAACGCTATAATCAGTACATTTTAAACAAGAAATAATTAAAACTATAAAAATACAAACCAAATTAAATTGATGTCGTTTGAATGCTCTGGAACTTGGAACGTTAGCCCTTTATTTTTATCCATAAAAAAATTAATTACTTTCGTATTTCTTTTCATCTTGGTAACGCATTGCGAAAAATAATGAGGATTCTTGATTAAAGGTTTTTTTTTATTGTAATTATTTACTACAATTTACAACTGTGCTTAATACAAATAATGTACAATATTTAAATGTGAATAAAGCTATACCTCGACAACCTATGCAAGATCTTGGGTTCAGTAAACAGATTCGTACTAGGCCAACGGCCGTGTAAGGAGGTGATTACGTGTAAATTAAGCACGGCCGCCAAGTTTTTTCCCCACTTTGTAAAGGTTGGGTGTGCCCAGGGGACTTTTATCTCGCGGGTCATTCCCGGCCTGAGAAACCCCCGTATAGCCAAGGCGAGGTAGGGATGAACAAAAAAAAAAAAAAAAAAAACATTCCTCAGAAACTACTAATAAAATTGCAAGTAGTTGAGTTTGACGTATTGGCTCACTATAAAAAGTAATAAAAATAATTAAAAGTATTAATAATAATTTTGAACAAAATTTGAGGTTTGTTGGTTTGTTTATTCGTTTAACGTCACTTTTATGCAACTATGGCTAATCGGACGATGCTACAGTGGGAGTCCTAAATTTTGCCTATCCAGGTTTTATTAGGATAGGGATCTTTAACGAGTACCTAACATCGCAAAGGCTCGGGACCACCTTTTAACGTCCCCTCCGAAGGACGGCGTAACTAAGGATTTTTTACTCCCATTAAAAAATCCTAGGACCACCTGCGGGTTTGAACCGGTGACCTTTGGCATGGGAGGCTGTTAGGCTAGCCACCCAGCTACAAGTGATCCCTTCTATTAATTGTTAACAAAACTAAACAAAAAATGAAGCAAAAAAAATATTCATATATATAACTCTTAAATACAACTTTTAATTGCAAGAACTTCACAATATTCGTGAAATGTTGATGAAATAATTTAATAAATGTGCAAATGAAACACAAATAAAATATTATATTTAAATTATCGTTTCTATGTTTTACTGCTTTTTATTGAAGTTTTCGAATCTATTAAAGCTCTTTAGGAATTGGATAGAAATGAAGTGATTGAATAGACGGGATTTAAAGGTAGGGAGAGTATCAGAGTGACGAATATATGAAGGAATGGAATTCCATATTGACGAGAAGCGGATAAGGAACGATCTGTCGAAAGTTGCGGGAGTAGACGGAGGACATGAATGAAAACATATCTGAAATGTAGGATGGGCGGCGGAATTGGAGAACTTGAAAAAGAAAGGTTGCCAGGAAGTACTTACATCGGTAGGAAGGGTAGAGCCGATTCAACTCCTCGTTATTATGTAGTTGCGAATGATTTTATTCATGAAAGAAATAGGATATATTGTTTACTTTTCTAAGGAATTTTAGAGAATGTCGTATCTCTGTTGTCAGGTCACAGTACTCTCAGTCCTGAGTTCGAACTAGGCAGTGGCAGGATAATCATTTAATTATTTATAGCTTAATCATTTAACTATTTATAACTTAGAGCGAGTGTTAAGGTAACCGGTTAAAGCTGAAGAACAATGGTTACGAAGGTCTAGTAAGATGCACAAGTAAGATATATCGGTAGTTCAATGTTGCGTACACACATTCTTCCTTTACGGCTTCAAGTTCCGTAATGGCGGATAGTTTTGAAAGCATTGCAATAGAACTCACGATAACTGCTCCCGTTACGCACTGCTTTCAGGTCTTCATTGCCTCTTTAATGGCCCTAACCAATTGGAAGCCATCTAACATTAGCTACAACCTCCTTATTGGTGGGAGCTACGCAACTTTTCGTTCCTTGTTTCTTATTGGCTGCAGGCTTACGGTATTAATTTCTTTATTCACTATTTCTTTTACATTCTTTTGATAATTTTATTCCCTTATTTACACACACACACACACACGGAAATATATATCCTGCAGAAAGTTATACTTTTACTTAATTAATTTTTAAGTACGGGGTAGTTAGTGTGACAGATTATAGGGTGAACAATTTATTAAAAGTTTTTAATAACATCAGTTCCTTAAGATGTAAACTATGTAAAGTTTTTTTTTTTTAATTTATATCTTTAAACGATTTGCACTTAGTTTTAAACATAATATTTTGAAATTCAAACTTAAGATAGTATGTTAAAATGCATATTGAAAAAAAAAAAAAAAATGCCGTCTGTAATATACAACTTAGATTTATAAAGTTGGTAAAAGGATTCAGGGATTTTAAGTAATTGGTTTTTTTAATTTTATTTATCTATAGATGAAATAATTGTCATCTTGAAATTTTAGTTTGTACTGGAAATACACTTCAAGACCCCATGTCCTGTAAAGAAGTTAGTTTGTGTGTGGTAAGTATAGCTCTAAGGATAAGTTAATTAAAAATAAAATTTAATTTGTATTGAAATCGAACGCCGCTTTGTAACATACATTTTGCACCTTTTCACGATTATCTCTAACGTCTCGATAACGTCTCTAACGATTTTGATTTAGCTCCCTATTTCAATATTAATTTAATAGGATTTAACATCACGTAGATTTTAAACAATTGGATAGAGCTTAAATGCCGACATTTTTACCTTCTAAAATACCTTTAATTTTGTAGATTCTAAGAAAATTAAACATATTATCTTGTTAGCATTAATAAAAAAAAAAAAAAAATAACTAAAAATAAGCTAAATATATAAGCTGAACGAATTTAATAAACCAACTAATGGAGAAAATAACAAAAATTTATGTAATTTTATTCCCTAATAATAATAATAATAATATTATAATAATACTGTTGGAAATTGGAGGATTTTAGAAAAAATGTTTTATATAATGACAATGAAAACTATGACTGTTGCAGATAATAATTTTTAATTCCTCACCATAAGTCTACTCCTTCTTTTGCTTTTGAATTGCAATGTATTTAAAAAAAAATATTTTCCCCATTATAACCGCTTCCCCCTTAGATATTTTATAATATAAAGACTTTATTTTCGCTCTTATAAAAAAATTAATCGTTTTAAGAGGGATTTTCATCCTTTTGTTTATAACTGCTTGAATTGTACGCGGCATTGTTCTATCAAGCTTTTGAATATAAGAGGGAGTACAGATAAAATTCGAAGAGCGACCACCATTCAAAAATACAGGTCAAATACCCCTTAAGTATTTCAATTAGAGCCACACATCTCTCGGTTCTCAGTGTAATTTAGCTTGGAAGTTTGAAATTTAATTTACTGGTCGGAACCTTGATTTGGTTGAACCAAGGACAGCTGCAATAAACTCAGCTATCGCGACGTTCAAGAGCTAATAATTTATTATTTCCAAAGAGAATAAGTTGCTAAGTCAAATATTGATCCTTAATAGTTAAGGTAAACCACGGTTATAGTTTCATAGCATAAAGCTGAACTATCGCGATAAATAAAAAAAAAACTATTTTTAAAAAATATAAAAAGGGTGATTGTTTGGCTTAGGTTGCTATAATATTTATTTTTTATTAATTTTTTTTTTTTTACATTTTTGGATTTGCTATATCAACCCAAAAGATACCTCAAAAATGGGAAGTACATGCGGGTGCAGATGGGAAGCCAGAAACATCTTACGATGTTGCAAATAGGGAAATCACTTAGTTTTATTGGCTTTTCATCACTTTCCAATAATCTTTACTTTTCAAAATATTAAATAATATATATATTTTTTAATTTTTTAGCTATCCAATGGTATATTATTCATCTATCTTACTATGGTTCGGTTAAAAAAACAAAAATTGCATAAAAAAAATATGTTCACACTTTTCTCCTTTAGTTTTATATCAAATTCGCTCAATTTGCATATTTACCGGTTATTTATCAATGGTAATAAGATGATGGTCCAAATTTTTTGAAATCTATAAAATTAAAGGAACATTAAAGAAAGAAAATTTAAAATGTCGGTATTTAAGCCCTGTAAGACTATTTTATTCTTAATGAAACCTACACGATATCAAATCCCATTAAATTGTATATCGATACGGCGAGTTTAATCAAAATTGCTACAGCCGTTTTTGAGAAAATCGTAAAAAGGTGCAAAATGCATAGTATAAAGTGGCTCTTCTAGTTAGCCGATTTTGATGAAAAAGTTCCTGTAAGATAACAGGCTAATGGTTGTCTTAACTATGAAATTTCACTATCATACGACTTTACACACACGCATAAATTACATTGAAGTTCAATAGAAACTTGTGTTTTATTAAATAATATATTATATTATTATCTTGACAATTTTGTGTATAAGATCATAATTTTTCTAAAATTCTTAGCTTTATACGTCTATATTAATTTTCATTAACACCTAAAGGCATACAAACACACATAACTTTTTCATAATGATGGAGTTTTGTTGACCGTAGAGAAATTAGATGAGGAAGATGGTTGGGGGTGCGGTCATAAATTAAAAACACACAATTGAAAATAAGCGTTATTTTAATTATGTGCCGACGTTTCGGCCTACAATGTGGGCCTTCATCAGGGCTAAAAGAAACAAGATAACAACCAATGTAATTATAGACTTAATAATGCGTTAGGTATATAATAATAATATGACAGTAATAAATTATGGGAACATAAATAATATTAAACGTAAAATGATAATAAATTATTATCATTTAAATTATTATCATTTTACATTTAATATTATTTATGTTCCCATAATTTATTACTGTCATATTATTATTATATACCTAACGCATTATTAAGTCTATAATTACATTGGTTGTTATCTTGTTTCTTTTAGCCCTGATGAAGGCCCACATTGTAGGCCGAAACGTCGGCACATAATTAAAATAACGCTTATTTTTAATTGTGTGTTTTTAATTTGTGACCGCACCCCCAACCATCTTCCTCATATAACTTTGTCATAGGTACTTGATCATTTGGACTCGGGCAGAGGACCCTAAAACGTGTATTTCCGTCAAAAATTGGGATTCGAACATTTTCTTGATCGTAATACTTTACCTTACAAAAAACGAAAAATTGGGGCAGAAAAATCTGACTTAAAAAAGTGGACAAAGAGCTTCAGAACATCTGAGGAGAGAAAAGTTTTAGAAAAGAAAAGGTTTAGATCGAGTATGGTCAGTTTCAAATGTTATATCTTTGTAATATTTTTTCACAAAATAATTTAACTTTTTACTTATAACTTTATTAAATAATACAACAAATGCTTTATGATAAAATTCATGAAAAAACCTGTAGAGAAACTTCCCATTGGCAACACTTAAGTAGATAATCTAAACAAGAAGGTCTCGAGGCTTTTATTTCTTTTTAAATGCCTATGAGGGTAATCAGAAATCGAAAGGGAAGCTGAAATGGAAACTTGTGGGGTGAGAGATACCTGGCTCGGATATAATATAGGGGACATTAAGGCCATTATGGAGGAGCTTATGCGTGGCATAGAAGGGAGCGTTGAGGTTACGAGAGGATAGTTTTAATAGAGCCAAAAAAGCTTAATTCCGTAAGTCCATATCGGTCTTATGATAGTCATGTAGATGAGCCTTCTGTAATCAAGTGGAAGATTAGAGCGTTTCTCTAGCAAGTGTTGAAGTAGTTGAAAGTCTTGTAAAAGGATTACAAGTCAAACGTTCGCCAAGAAGATGTCCAAGGTATGTATGTCCTAGGTAGGAAGGAGCTGTTCAACAGGGACGAGCAGAATATAAAGAAATAATACTCTAGGGTAGGGGGCAAAAGGTTTACGATGAAAGGTGAAGGTTATCTGGAGGGATATATTGGAATTAATTTTTATTCAAATCAAAAATTAGAGAAAATTAGTTTCTCTCAAAATCTCCAATCCCACATCAGAGACCTTGAGGTATGGTGTCAGAATTGGAGAATTAAAATAAATTCCAACAAATCCCACCAAATTACCTTCACCCTACGTCGTAAACCTATGACATCCTGCCCTACAGTATCCTTTAATAACATTCCGCTCGTTCCAGTTGAACAGATCCGCTACCTAGGGCTTCTACTTGACAAACGTTTAACATGGAATCCGCACACTAGACTGAAACGACAAGAAACTGCTCGCCGCTTTCGGTTACTTCAACACTTGCTAGACAGACGCTCTAACCTTTCACTTAAATACAAAAGACTCATCTACATGACCATCATAAGACCTATCTGGACTTACGGAGTTGAGCTATGGGGCTCCACTAAACCATCAAATTCTTCCCGTATCCAATCCTTACAATCCAAAATCCTTCGAAAAATCCTAAACGCTCCTTATTTTGTCACGAATAAGCTTATCCATAAAGACCTTAATATTCCCTTTGTAGCTGATTTGGCCCGAACCAGGTATCAATCCTTCCATGACAAACTCCAATCCCACTCTAACCCACTAGTTTCAGTCCTTGCTTCCTCTTCAATTCCCGACAATCCTCCGAGGCGTCTGAAAAGAAGATGGCCTCGAGACCTTCTTGTTTAGATTAATTACTAGAGTGCTGCCAATGGGCAGTTTCTCTTCAGGTTATTCATGTACACTATCTTTAATCAGCACATTTACTTGATGTATTCCTATACAGTTGTAAATTTCAATAAAATATAAAAACAAAAAACAAAAAATTTTTATTCTCCAATTCTGACACCATACTTCAAGATCTCAGATGTGGAATGGATGAGTGTGGTAGGCAATAAATGGATCGACATCAACTGATAATACACAATTCTACTTTTTAAAATAAATATATTAATTACAGTTTTCTTAAAATATTATTATACCCGAGTGTAATATAAGGCTTTAATTAATATGCAACATGAACCATTTGAATTCCCTCCATTGTTATCATTCATTTACATAAGTTTACCAAAAGAACTTTCCATAGCTCCCTGACTTCTTCATCCTTCCTCCCTCCAGTTCTCCTGGAACGGAATTAATGGATTCTGGAGAAAACAATAAAAGGAGCTAGAAAGCAATAAGACTTGAAGAACAATAGAGGACCGGGATGAAGTCTAATAGAAAAAGTTGCTTCTGGTCTATTGAGTAAGCACCGACTTGGAATTCCTCTTGCTAATTACAAGTCCTTATACAATACCGATTGTACTTTTCCAAGATGGAGTATATTTTAAAAATATAATGAGATTCCCTTATTATAAACTTATATTTCCGAGTAATTGATAAGAAGGGAAATACAAAAGGGAAAGGAGCGCTCAATTTTCATTAACTCCCTATCTCAATCAAATTTAAATCAAGGGAAAGAAAATAAAATCTGATTCGCACAACACATAACTATTACTTACCTCTGTTGTTTACAATTTAAGAACTTTTAAATAAGGTTAGAGATGGAAAAGAAAAATTAAAGAATTACCTTGAGTTTTGATGGAAACATAAATTTTAGATTATATTAATTAACCAACGTTTTGACCCACGTTACAGGTCTTCATCAGGGCTGATTCGTTGATGCATGGAAGCTGGAAGACATCCGTTGATTTATAACGGTTATTAATAACTCTTATTAATAATAGTGTTCAAGGATCACATTCATACAATATTTACAGAATAAACAAAGGTGAAGCTAAATACTAAATTAAAGGTATTTGACATTAGAACCATTCCCACCAGATTAAATCTTACTTAATATTTAAGACGGTTAAATTTTACATAGCTAGTTTAATATAAAATTGATATACGATAGGCTTTAAATAAAATCTTAAGAGCTGTTTTTGAGAAAATCTTTAAGAAGCGGCTCTACTAGTTCCCCAAAACAGTTGCTGTATTCTTTCAGGCATATACAATTCTAAAATATGAAATTTCAGTTACACATAACTCGATTTCGAGCTTAGCTTAACAAATAAACAGACCTTTCTGGGGACTAAGTCAATTGGACTCGAGTTTTTTGGGTGAAACTATTTATGATCACAATCCTTTCCCTCACTATATACTTATATATATGTACTTCCCTTTTCCTTCTTTCGTAACCCCAAAGAAGGAGAGTTCAAGTACTGACCATATAGGATTTGGATTCAAGTCTGACGGTCATTTGGAAAAAAAAAAAAAAAAAAAAAAAAGAAGGAGAGTTTATTAATTAATAGTTAGTTACATGTTCTATGCCTATTATGTTGGCACACTACACGTAAAACTAAGTAATATTTATAAATATTATTAAGTTTGCAACATTTTACAAAGTTTTAAACAATAAATATAACAAAAAGAGAAGAGAAATAACACATTGAAAATATCTTAACTAAAATATGTTACTTTTACAAATCAACATTACAAAACCTCAAATGCCTTCCTACAATATGTGTTAAGTTGATTGAATTCTATTGATTTTATGAAATTTATGAAATATTATTTTAAACTTTGTCATCAGTCTCTGTTCTTTTTCAAGAACAAGTCCCTTGTTCGAGTATAACGTTCTGAATTAGTTTTGCTCGTATGTCTTCTAATTGTTACCTTCGCATATTAAGTGTGTGTGTATGTGTGTGTGTATCCATATCCATATATATATATATACATATAGTAGTCTTTAAAGTTATACAGTTTAATAATACACAAACAAAATTACCAGATCATCAACGACTTAGACCAATGTCTTGAGCAACGTTTCTTAAAAAAAGGAACATAAAAATCTGCAAATAAAGCACTTCTTATGAATTGGTGGATTTTGGAATATTCAGACAAAAGTTTGGATTCGATCCACAATTCCGCATAATAGTAAAATTAATACTGCTCTGTTGAGACCGTAGGATATTTCGTAACGGGTTGTTTATGCAAAGTAACATGTTGCTCCAAGGAACGACATTGAATATGTATGGCGTACAAGTACCGACCACTCCAGCCGAAAATTAAATCTTGTCTTGTAGGATTGGATGAGTTGATTAGGGGATACACTCTGTGCCCAAAAATAACGATAAGTAAAGAAAACAAATTTATTTTGTCAGTCGAAAAAGATATTGAAAGTTCATTAAGATATAACTGCTAGTACACTTAATAATTTTAATAACTTTAAACTACTCACTTTGGGTATTTAGTTTAAGGTGAAGTAGCCGAATTAAATATAACGTAAAGAGTTGCACACCGTCACACATTTTAAAAGCCATTATAAATAAAATAAAATCTTCTGCAATAAACTTTAAGATAATATAAAATAATCTTTCTTTTATAACTAGGGTTTGAAAAACGATATCGAGATAATCCTTCTATAGAACCATTTGATACTTAAAATATAAAGGAAAAAAACAACCAAACTTTTGCAAATAAATTATTTTAGCCGTAAGTCTTTTAATAATTGTTTGCCAAGTAAATTGCCTTATAGATTCATTTCTTCTTTCTTTTTTTATCCAAAACAATAACACAGAAGAAAGACTAATAAATATAATTAAATTAGAGTGCTGCGAATGGGCAGTTTCTCTATATGTTTGATTCATGTGTTATAACATTTCAGCATATTTACTTGATGTATTTTTTGTACAGTTGTAAATTTCAAAAAAAATATATTTAAAAAACAATTAATTTTCTCAGGCTGCACAAAATGTTTAAGAAATTATGATTCCGTTTTAAGTTAATCCGAATTTAAAGAAAGGAAACTTTCTAATATTCATAAATATAAACGTTTTACCAGCTTTTAAAGTTTTGAGAATAAAACTTTAATGATTTTGTGCAAGATATTTTGTAATTTTTATTAAATTATTAAGTAAACAAGAGTAACAGCACTAAAAAAAAAAAATAGAGTGAAAAAAAAATTTAACAAAATAAAAGAAAACGTTTTTGGTTTCTAAATGAAAAGCAACTGTCTTTAAGGGTGTTAAATATCTGTTACTATAGTTCATTTATTTAATAATATATTGGACCAAAAATCATTAATATGCATACTCTTAATATATGTATGTCTATATGCATATGACATATATATATATGTAAATGTCACTAAATTGTGTTTTCAACTGAAACACAAAATATCGTATTTAGTTTAACCGACTTACACCTTGTTCGACACATGAGAAAAATAAGACTGTTTCAGTTTCATTTGTATAAAGACATCGACACTTGCACTATCTTTGTAGAGTTGTATAAAAAGTTGAATAAAAACATTATCAAGGAAACTACGTTGTAAAACACGTAGAAATACTTCTAAAGTGAATACACATGTTAAAAATTAAAAACTAGGTGAAATTTTTATTATTTTATATTGTATTTAATTAATTATTTAATTTAAATGAATAAATATTTTTTTTTTTCTTTTTAGTAGACACTTTGTCGCGCGGTTTAATCTCTTAGGACTCATTTCTTTCCCGACGTATCTTTGTGAGTTGCCACCAGTTAGCTGAAAGGCCTCTCATATACAGGAAGAGGTCATATGCGAATACTAGTTCAATTGTATGGTAATATGTATTTATGTTTATTTGTATGTGTAAATTTATTTTTTTTAATTTAATATACGGTTTATTTGTTGGTCCTCTTTTTCTGAATGTCTTTTAAATACAACAAACCCTAATTATTGGGAGGATTAATTTATAATATTACAACAAACTTATAAATATGTTTTATTTTTTTGTTTCAAATATCGAGATCTATGAAAATTTCTCAAGTTTTTGAACGAAACATTCAGTGCTAGTTTCGTAAATCGTCACACATGTACATACTTAACCAAACCGATCAATTAACAGAAGTTTGGAGGGACCAATTACCAGCAACAACATACTCTGTGTGTAGTTCACTGTATCCAAAGGGAGAATACCAAAGGGTGACATCGAAACGCTAATCAAAAGACTTGATCCAAACGGATTGCGACACTAATTTGGAAATTATTTGTTTTCCCTTTGTGAATTGTTTATTTAGAACCAGGGTAAATGTAACAAATTAAAGTTAAATAAATTAAATCAGAAAATATAAAGAGAGATACTATACATGATAACGAAATCGCTACAATGAGAAATATTTGTTATATTTGTTTTGTTCCTAAAATTAAACACAACAAATATGATGCGAAAAAAAAAAAAATAATAAAAAATACTTGCATCTAATTCTTCATTAGTATCATACATTATTTTCTTCCTTAGTTTCTTACGTCGCAGGGGACGTAAAATGATGGCCCGAACCTGTGCGATGTTAGGTAGAAAAGATCCCTATCCTAATAAAATCTGGATTGGCAACATTTAGGACTCCCACTGTGGCATCGTCAGATCAGCCGCAATATCACAAAGTGACGTTAAATAAATAAACGAACGATATTTGCAACACAATTATAACGAGTTTACGTTTAATTTCAAACGAAATATCTGTACAATATTAAATTCCCTTTTCCATATAAGGGATATTGAAATAAGCTTGAAAGGGATTGGTATTGAAATTTCAAAATTAAAATTTAAATCAAACAACGTCCCAGGCATTAAAAAGTCCATTTCTTATCTGTAGTTTATATCCATATCACTCTATCTCATGTAACACTCATTACGATTACAGATTAATTAAATGCAATCATTTACTGATAATCATTAGCGCTTTGATATCATGAGGCAATGGTGAAAAACAGAAGATATTAAATTTAAAAAATAGTAATATTTAACCATCATAAAAAATCACACATGCAGTCCTGAGGTACAGAAATAATGATACTATAAAATAAACGCTGATTGCTTTGACGACATAAAGCAATGATAGTACAATAAATGTTAAAAATAAATAAATTTTATGCTCTCGTTACAAATCTCAAATTTTTACATGGAGCACCTCAGCTCTTCATGTCCAAGGTTGCGGGATTCGAATCTGGCAGATGGTCTTAGGATTTTTAAAAGGAATAAAAAGAATCCTGGGCTATGTTTACGTTTTGGGCCTTCATCAGGGCTAAGAGAAGCAAGATAACAACCAATGTAATTAGTTAGATAAACTAATATGATGATAGTAAAAAAGTATAGATGCAAACATAAAATAAGATGAATCATTGCACTAGGAATATTTGAAGTCTATAAAGGGAAAAGAAGGAAGTAATTAAATGTTAAAAGAAGAACAATATGTGAACAATTAAACTTTTAGATATTAACAATTTTGAAATTACATTTGACGGTAGTATGTAAAAAGGATATAGTAAAGAACATAGGTAGTATATTAAAAAAAAAAAAAAATATATATATATATATATATATATATATATATATATATATATATATATATATATATATATATTAAACATCTTAGTTATCATCTTATTTTATGTTTGGTTCTATACTTGGTTAGTTGGTTGGTTGGTTGTTATATTTTATTGGCACAAAACATCTCGGTCATCAGTGCCAGACACTCATTTTTGAAAATCAATTTTAAGTTAAACAATGAAAAATAATTTTACTTAAAAACAAATAGTTGAAAAACAATTAATTAACTATATTAATATTCACAAGTCTCCAACAGATTACCACCTATTCAGGAATTAAGACAACTTCGTCAAAGGAAAACTTTTTGAAAATTATGATCAAGTGAAAAGTGCGTTTTCAGATTTTGTTTCACTTCAAAGCTCATAGTTTTTCAGTTCGGGGATAAAAAAGTTGGTGTCACGTTGGGAAAAATGTGTAGAAAAAAGAAGGTAAATACTTCGAATAAAATTATCTTCTTTTCATGTCGTATTTTTAATAAAAATCCTTTACCTTGAAAACGGACATTTCATGTGACAACCCAATATTTATATCGTTCCCCAAAGCAACCGCGACATTGAGTGGTATTCCCCTCAGGTTCAATTTTCTTGTGTTAAAGGGACATTCTTCGAAAATGTGAGTAACTGTCAGGGCTTCCCCACAATGCTGACAACTTGGGGGCAAATCCTGAGATATTAAGTGCCCATGGGTTAACCTTGTATGTCCGATTCTCAGACTGGCCAGGACCACCTCCTCTCTGCGGTTAATGAGATTTGATGTTTTCCAAGACTTTCTCATCGCTTTCAGCTTGCTTTGGTAGCTGTTTTTCCATATTTCATTCCATTTTTTAAAAACATTTTCAATTAGAGAGTATAGAGATTCTATACTTTATTACTGTCGTATTACATATTATCACCATTTTACAATTAATTTTGTTTGTTCCCATTTTGTATTACTGTGATTATATTATTGTATCTAACTCATTAAATTGGTTATCTTGTTTCTCTTGGCCCTAATGAAGGCCCACAATGTAGGCCGAAACGTCGATACACAATTAAAAATAAGTACCACTTGTGTTTTATTTGATGACCGCACCCCCCGAACCATCTTACTCATATTAATACTACTTAATGATATTTTTGAATCATTGAGCTCTCCACAAACGTTCTATGTATTATCGCTCGTATTTTTCTTAAAATAATTAGATTCATTTTTAAGATTCCGTTGAAATTTATTATGTTCACCAACGTAATTTTTTTTTATTACATGTTTTATAAGAAAAAAAAATTCTATATTTTTGACTTCTTATGAACTTATTTCTGCACTTCAAATTTAGCAAACAATTATCGAATATATCAAAATTCGTATGCGTATATTAAACAAACATATATCCTCTTATGACCAGCATCAATTATAATTTGGATGATCCATCTGTTAACATAATTGGTGAATTATCCCACACACTCTGTTCCCAATTGGATAATAGATCAAGCTGTCATAATGCAACATAATGCAATTACAGTTCACATGGATTTGTCAATGTAATTCTTAATTGAGTGATCGAATCGTAACAAGGGAAGTCAAAGTTTACGATATACCTGATGATCTTCAGATTAATCATACTAAGAAATAGTTTATAATTTAAGGATTAAATCATGGTGCCATAATAATGTATGTAAAAATAGCTACGAAATAACTGCACGTTTACGCATGACATAGTTCAGGATTTTATGAAGGTTATTACTTAAGTAAAAAAATTATATAAGTGATTATTAAATGTTGTTATACATATAAGCCGGTCATCTTCGTGATCAGTCCGAGAAAGAATTAATATTAAAAAAATATATTAGTGTAAATGCATTTGTATTATTATTTTTAGCCAACAAAACTTAGCGATTGACTTGGCATATGTAATTGGAAAGTATTGCGATGGTAGAAAATATGGAATTCAAGTTTTCAAGGAAAATACAAGTTTTATGGTTACTAGGGTATCTATGATCAAGTCCCGCAAAACGTTCTAGGAAAGACTGGTTCGAAAACAATAAGGTGTATAAAAAATAAAATGTTACAACAACTTTTTCAACGAAGTCGGCTAACAAGAAAAGCCACTTTATATCATCCATTAAGGAAATTCTTACATTCATTCATACACTCGCTATATAAGTGTAATTTTAACTGGGTTTTAGTATCGTGTGGGTTTCATTCTGATTGAAATACTCTGACAGGGCTTAAATGTCGATATTTTACATTTTCTTCCTCTAATGTACCTTTAATATTTAATTAATTAATTTAATTATTAAGCAGTGGTTTATTATTTCCAAATCACTATATTAAGGTACTGTTTATAGTCAATAAACTATTTTTTTTTCTCCATCTTCAAAAATAACTGAGTTATAGGTATGTTTATAAGTAAAATTTAATTTTTTTTTTTATTTTCTTATTTCTCTTTTTTTATAATTATTCGCGGTTGTTAGGTGGAAAAACTAATAATTTTTTTCTCTTCAAAAATCTTGTGACGCTCTCCTTCAAACGCCCTGAAGAAGGCCTATAATTTAGGTCGAAACGGCAGCTCCAGTAAATTTGAAATTAAAATATATATTTATTTATTCAGATATATTACAATTTGTCACAATGGACAATAACAATATTTACAATAAACAAAAGGAAAGTCAAATTACATAAAATGAAACTAAAATAAATAAAGGCATATAATAACAAAATTTATAAATTAAATAAATACTAGGTTAACAAATAAATTACCAAAACATGAACACACTCATACTTGCAGTAAATTAAGGTTATACTTAATTGTGTGCTATTTTTATTGCACCCTGAACTAAATTCTTGCTTGTAACAGTCAACCATTCCCACTTCAAGATAAAAAAAGTTTTATGTATATATTCCCGAAGATTCGATGCCGATACCACCAAACTCCGCCTGCACAGACTCGTCCAATGTTCACCGTTCAAGCCCAAGCCCCCGAGATCAGCCTTAACGCAACCCTCCCGTTTCAGCCTACGTTTCGGATGCCTACCAGTCGGATCAGCGAATACCAACTTTATCGGAATCCTATCCTCACCGAGCCCAACAACTTTACTGGCCCATTTGAGTCTCCGCGATGCTATCAATTCAATTATATTCAAAGGGTACAAGCTCCGCAATTCCGCGTTGTGCAACCTTCTAAAGTCCCCAGTGGCCTCATCTCTCTTCGGACCAAATATTTTACGCAGTACCTTATTTTCGAAAACCTTAAGCCGTTGTTCATACTTCAAAGTAAGCGGCCACGTTTCACATCCGTAAAGAAACGTCGGAAGAATAATAGTTTTATAAATTCTAACCTTTAAGTTTTTTGACAGAAGCCGAGAGCTAAGTAATTTAGCGACTGAATAATAACATGCATTTCTAGCCTTTAGCCGGGACTTTATTTCTTCCTGGATTTCTTTTTTTCTAGTTATAATTGATAGTTATGATGATAGTTTTCTTGTTATCATTGAACCTAAGTACTTAAATTTCTCTACTTGAACAAAAGTATGCCCTGATATATCAATATCACTAATAACACACACACACACACACACACACACACACACACAATATATATATATATATATATATATATATATACCGTTAGAAAGCTCAAGGTTTAAAAAGAAATGTTATCTTACATAAAAAGTTGTATAACATAATAGAGAGTGAAGAAAAGCGCATAAAAATAAGTGATAGTTGTAGATAATGGATATAAAAGATTATTTAATCTGAAATACAAGTTTTCGTCTAGTATCACTGTAATTCTTCAAACCTTAATTGATTTTAACAATGGTGGTAAATAAAAGTCGTGTTTTGAGCGAACCAGATTTTTATTTATAAGGATACAGAGTATTGTTCCCTATTATATTTGTATAAATAACCGACATAAACATACAATGAAACCTGAGAGTTACCAAGGCATATTCTCTTATTCTCTGGGACAATCTTCTCAGAACACAGAATAAGGAAACTTTAAAGCAAACTAACTAGTCCTTAGAATATCTGATAACTCAACCGACAATGGCATGATATGAAAACAGTTAAGTCTTGCTTGGGCAATCCCAGAACTTTGCGAACGCTCTATTGTTCCAAATCTCACTATTGATTTTTTTTTCTAAAGTCCTCGGAGTAAACTAAAATTAAAAAAAAAAAAAAAAAAAAAAAAAAGTAGAAAGATAAAGTACGATGGAAAGATAATAAAAGAGAGACTAATTAAAAAACTTTTAATCCCGCCTTTCTTAAAGGCATAATAAATGAACTTATCGAGATTATTGAATTGAAACCTCTCCCCCCTCTCTCTCGACCCAATCCTTTTCAATTCAATATTGATAAAGATAAAAAACAAATCGAGATATAAATGAATCCGAATCAAATTCACTCCCTGCCTCCTCTCTCGGATTTCAAACCATTACAAAACTTTAAAGAAAAAAAAAAAAAAAAAAAACTTTTATAACAATGCCTACTTTGAAAATATTTCGAATGATTAAAACTAACTATCCGAACAATTAATAAATACACTTCATAATAAGACGTTCAGCGCGGAATATTTACTTAAAAAAAATAAAGATAAAACATTTTAAATTGATGGTTTAATTTAATATAAAGTATGCACAATAGTAGTTAGTTACTTATTCAAATTATGCAATTGTGGCTAATCTGACGATCCTACAGTGGGAGTCCTTTTGCCCATTTAAGTTTAAGTACTGATATCGCACAGGCTCACTACTACCTTATCCACTTCCTTAAGAGACGGGATAAACAACGATTTTTTAACAGTTTTGAAAATCCTAGAGCCATCTGCCAGGTTTGAACTTGCGACCTTGGTAACTATCATTAATATCAATTTAAATTGTCGTATTATTTAATCTAAATTAAAGCTTTCAATAGAAAGTAATTGTCAACTTATAAGGATGGAGTTTTGTTGACCGTAGAGAAATTAGATGAGGAAGATGGTTGGGGGTGCGGTCATAAATTAAAACCACACAATTAAAAATAAGAGTTATTTTTATTATGTGCCGACGTTTCGGCCTACAATGTGGGCCTTCATCAGGGCTAAAAGAAACAAGATAACAACCAATGTAATTAGACTTAATAATGCGTTAGGTATATAATAATAATATGACAGTAATAAATTATGGGAACATAAATAATATTAAATGTAAAATGATAATAAGATGACAATTATAAAGTATGGAAATAAGGTGACAGTTATAAAGTATGGAAATAAACAAAATTAAGATGATAGTTATAAAGTATGGAAGTAGACATAATTGAGATGATAATATTGTAATGAGAATATATAAATAGAGACTCAGTAAATGAAAAAAATGATAAAGGAAAAATATGTGAACAATTAAAATTTTAAATATTAACAATTATGAGTTGATATATGACGGTAATATATTAAAAACATAGTTAAGAGTATAGGTAATATATAAAAAAATATAGTCATTACAAAAGAGAAACAGTATGAATAAAAAATAATAATTTAAATTTTAAAATAATGTAATATTAAACTAATAATTATATGTCAGGATATGTAATGGAGAAATATATGGGTATGGAAAGGGGGAGAAAGAAATGGGCGATGAAAAAAGACCCTTATAAATAAGAAAAAAATATACATACATGACGTGCAAGCTTTGCCTACGAAGTGATGTTTCTCAGTTTAAAAAACGCTCATTGCGTGGAACGGAAAATATGAGAACTAGAATGTCCGTTAGGAAAATTCCAAGAAGCTAAGTTATGTTTACTGATTCGATTGTTAAAAAATAGCCAAAAGTCATTACTTGAGAGTACTTGAGTTATTACTTATGAGTATTTGATAAAATTGTAAGAAATAGTGACGAGGTAAAGATTAAAAGATTTTAAGTAATAACGGATGACGATAATAAATGATGAATGATGATAAGGTAATAACGAATGACGATAAGGAGCTGTCGAAGGAAATGATAAATAAACAGTAATCTAGTAGGTAAACAAATAAATAAATAAAAAAGGGGAGTACGAAAATTAAATAAATATATAAATAAAAAATTGATAATAAATAAATAAAAATAAAATTATGAAGAGATGATCAGGTGGTTGTTTAAAAAATGAGCTAGGGATGCTTTATTAAATTTAATATTTGGGAATAAGCTAGTGACAAGTTATGTTTGTCAGTCTTTTGATTAACAGGAAGGGGTTCTAGTTGTATGTAAATGCATTCTGTAATGCATCAACTTATAAGGTTTATTTAAAGGTAAGTGTGATGAGCACACTAGTTTTTTTTTTTTCTCTGTAGCAACTAAGTAACTGTAAATGACTAAGTAAAGTAACTACATAATTAAGTAATAAGTAACAAAATAAGTTTGGAAAAAAATTCATAAAATTACATTTCTTGTTTTGATTTATAATTTATGGTTGAATAAAGAATATAAAATACAAGCTGACCGGGCAAACGTTGCACTGCTAAATAAATTATTTCTATTGAATATTTTGGTAGTTAAATCATAACGAATGTATTTTGAGTGTGTGAGGTTGGGACCTATATAATATAAGAAAAAAAAAAAGAGCAGAAATATTTTTTTAAGAATAATTTATGATTTTTTGAACATAAGAGTAGTAATATCGATGTATAATAAACCATCGGAAAGCTAAAGATATTGGAAAAAATATAATCTTTTATACAAATTTGTTAAAAGTATTGTAAAGTGAAGAATAGGGTATAAACATATTACTGATAATTATAGATATCAATTTCATACTGATGTATTATTTAACTAAATCATATATTTCCAACGAAACTGAATAAACTTTTTATTTAAATTAACTTTAAACTTTTTTTTAATTTTAAGGTGTTTAAATAGTTCTTAAATTGATTTTAACAGGCGAAGTAATTACAAGTCGTACGTTGCCCGCCCCAGATTTTTGTAATACGAACTACAGTTCATAACTAAATACTAAAATCGTTATTAAAAAAAGTGAGAGTGGAGAAAGAAGGTTAAACATATGTATGGATTTTATGCCAAATAAAACGTTTACCAAAAAAATTTTCGTTTATAAAACATCTGTTTGGGGACCCTAATAACCCAGCGGTATAAAATATACTTCAAAACATATTCTCATCTTCTATGTCTAAGATCCCGGGTTCGAACCCGCAGGTGGCAAGAGGATTTTTTAATATGATTAAAATCCTTAGTTAGGCCGTCCTTCAGAGGGGACGTTAAAAGGTGGTCCCAAGCCTGTGCAATGTCAGGTACTCTTTAAAGATCCTAGTTTAACCTAGATAGGCAAAATTTACGACTCCCACAGTATTATCGTCCAATTAGGTAAATCAGCATAAAGTGACGTGAAATAAACAAACCTATTCTCATACCTACCAAATATACACAATTTTTTTAAATAATAATCTGTCCAGCCGTTTCGAGGGAATACGATTGTGTCACGAGGTTTTTATATATATTAGATTTCTTTATTATATAATATAATAAACTTGACTATAAAATTCATATTCATTCGGTCACTCATTTTCAAAACACGAACAAAAGAATGTTCAACTCTTTTCGTTTCAACAAGTACGGTTGAGTTGTTCTCTCCAGGGCGTAATTAAAACGAAGAGGACGTAACTCGTGCGGAAAGTTCGGTTTTCTTCCGAATTTTCTTTAAAAAAAAAAAAAAAAAAAAAAAAGAAAAGAAAACAGTATGCATAGTGAGCTTAGAATAAACGGATTTGGGTGTCAACTGGGTGAGTGGATAGCTGCGTTAATTAGAAAGCAGTTAGTTGAGCGTCACCTTTGTAAATAGTTAATTATTGTATATTATTTAAATTAGATCTGATCAATTTATAAACATACAATCAAAGCAGCGTCATTGATTCCTCCATCCGATTGCTTAGACACTCCACATAATGATCTCTATAGGCTTATAAAATTATTAATCATGGACAAATGGCAGTTTAATTGGACCAAAGAAAGGAATAACAAACTCAGGGAAATAAAAGAAACAGTATTTCCGTGGAAATCATCTGTACAAAACAATAGAAGAGAGGAAGTAATATTAACAAGACTCAGAATAGGACACTCACGACTAACGCACCAACATTTACTGACTAGAACACCAAGACTTTACTGTGAACAGTGTAACGTACCCATCACTATAAAACACTTACTGACAGACTGCAGGCAACTAATAGGTGTCGACCTTCCATATCATTTAAATACTCTATTAAATGACAACAGTACACACATCCCACATTTATTTGATCATTTAAAAAGAAATAAATTATATGAATCCATCTAATGCCCCGAAGTATACTGATTTTTAATTTATCATGAATAATTTTTGCTTAATATTTTGATTTTTTCTTCCAGTTGTATTTTTATTGCAATTAAATTATGTTTATCACTCCATTAATTAACCTTATCCATATTCCTACCTACCTTTCATACCTACCTTCTCAATCTATATAACTATGAACTGTTATTGGTAATATATTTGAAATAGTAATATTTTACATCGGCAAACATCACCTATGTTGTGGATTGCCTGTATCAATAAAATAAATAAATAAACATACAATCACAGACTGGGTTTTACTAAATAAATAGATGTTAAGTGGTACATGGTGGTATGTGTTCAGGTGAAACAATGTAGCGGAACATAAGTTTTTTTTGTTTGTTTACTTTCACTTACCTATATAAGAAATAAATACGAAGGGAAAATATTACGATCGTGAAAATTTATTAATTCTATTTTTTAACAGAAATAAATGTTTTAGTGCTCCCTGAGTTAAATTCACCAAGTCCAGCAAAAAGGTGTGTGTGTCAGTGTGTGAAAAGCCCAGCGCGAAAACGATAAGTCCTATGAAACTGAAATTATATACTGAAGACAACTATACGCCCGAGATGTTACAGGATTTTTTTCTATCAAAATCAGCTAACCAGAAGAGCCACTTTATACTATTAATTTTGTACTTTAATACGAATTTCTCAAAAACGGCTGGTACGATTTCGATTAAACTCGCTATATCGATATAAAATTTAATGGACTTTGAAATTATGCAGGTTTTATTCTGATTAAAATAGTCTGACGGGGATTAAATGCCGATATTTTTCTAAACTACCTTTAAATTTGTACATTCCAAAAGATTGACCATATCACCTTAAAAAAACTGATGAAGGACTGCTAAATATCAAAGTTGAGCGAATTTGATAAACAACTAAAGGAGAAAAGTGCAAACATATTTTTGAACACAAGAATAGTAATATAGATGTATAATATACCATTGGATAGCTAACGATTTTAGAAAGATATAATCTGATGCACGGGATTGTAAAGGGTAATGGAGAGTAATGAAAAGTCGATCAAACTAACTGTATCTGGTTCCTGAAAAAGGAAATTTATGTTGAACGTGCTGCCACCTGGCGGCCTGTCAACGTAGCAAAGCGCCTCTAGTGAGATACTTGACATTGAGTTGGAGGTGATTAACCAAATGATAGATTATTTAATAAAACACATGTTTCTATTAAAATTCAGTTTATTTAATTCTTTAAATTATTTAATTTATTTTCATTTCTACATTTATTTAAAAATTCTTAAATTGATTTTAACAACGGAGGTAAGTAAAAGTCTTGTGTTGCGCGCAATTAAAACCATTCTTTTCACCAATTATGTAAAATAAACTATGAATGATTAAAGAATAAAAACTATTTTTTTCATTGAAATAAAAATTCTTGATTCCAGAACACTTCACACTTATTCTTAATCAGACAAAATAACCGATTACCGGGAAATCATGTCTTTAAATTATAAGTATTATTTATCAGAAATAGAAAAAGTGCAGAAGTTTGCATCCCAGCAATAAATGAGAAAAAGATACGTAAAATTAAATATTAAAATAACAGATTAAATTAAAATAACAGAACTGGAAGAAATTAGTGCGGATGGCGGTCATTAAATGAAACAACTAAATAGATTCAACTATTCAGCATCAATGTGTCTTCCTTAACTGAAGATGAGTGTTGACTTGTTTGTTCTGTTCGGAATTAGATTACTTTAATGTAACAGAAACAATTTAATTTATTATACCTGATTCTATTATAATTTACTTTTATTGTATATCTTCATAAATGACCTAGATAAAACCGTTTAATTCTAGCATTCGTAAAACATAAAATAAAAAACATCTTGTTTTTACATGTTCCCTTTCTTAATTATCGACTAATGTTTTTCATGATTTAAGATAAAAAATGAATAAATATTAGAAACAATCTAAAATTGACTTTAAATATTTTCATATATTGTAGCACAAGTTACTTCTCAAGCCATAAACTCCTCCAGTTAATTACGCTTCCTAGCCACCTCATCATACTAAAACTCATTTCCCTCTTGGGCAAGTTGTGGTGGAGGGAGAGGATTCTTGATGTACCCACGAAGATGAGGAGTACGCCTTATCTTAGACTGTAAACATCCCACCGACAAAAGCTGTCTGCCTCCACGATAGCAAAACCTCAACCAATCACTTCTCCTCTTGTACACACTATCTTTACAAATTTCCGTTTTTCTTTTCTTTGTTTATCTTTCGAAGATGTTAAAATTTAAACCATGACCTAATCTCGTTTATTAATTTATTTATCGCATTCAAACTATTTTTAGATTCGGACGCTTCTGAGGGTATTCTTATAAATTTTAATTCTAATCGATTATTGTTCTTCTTTCAGTTTTACTGGATATAAACAAAATTAGTCTTTTCCATTTTAATGAATCTCTGACTACTCATACCAAAAATAAAAATAATAATAATAATTTTATGAGATGTGATTCACCGATAACTCATGTATTATTACTGGTAGAGGAAAAATGTAAAATTTTCTATTATTTTAGCATTGTGGATGTAATTAGTTGACCGTTGAGAATTACTGGAAGGAATTAGTCCGGGTGGCGGTCATTAAATGAAACAACTAAATAGTTTCAACTATTTGTTGTTTGCCAACGTTTCGACCCCCCTTTGTGGGTCATCATCAGGGCGCATGGTGGGTGAATGGAAATTGAAAATAGTTGCAAATTTCTATCGATTTAAAATCGCACATCTTTGTATTAAGAAAACATTTCGGGCTAAGTTTTTAATTCTTGTTATGAAGTACATTGTTCGAATAGTTAGTCTTAATCATTTTGAATATTTTCAAATTTGGCATTTAATAAAAAACAAACTAATTTAATGGAAGATATTCGCACAATAGTAGTATTTGTTTATTTATTCATTTAACGTCAATTTATACAACTAGAGCTAAACACTGAGAGTCCGAAATTTTGCTTATTCAATCTTATTTAGGGTAGGGGACCTTAACGAGTAAATAGCACGCAGGCTCAGGACCGCTATTTACGTCCTCTCCGAATCACGGCAAACGTTTTTTTTCCCTCCCATTAATAATCCTTGGGTCTCTTGTCAGGTTTGAACCCGCAATCTTGGGGATAGAAGGTGGTAATGCTCGCCAAAGTTTTATTTTTATAATGGATAGAAATCTGGGATAGTAGGCAGCGAGTGAATTTGATTGGGATTCATTTATATCTCGATTTATTTTCAATAGCATTTTTAACATTCATTTTTTACTGTAGCATAACTGGGAAGTTAAAAAAATAAACAAAATACATTAGAAATAAAAAAAATCCTCAAAAATAAATAATTTATTTGATCTTGTATATTTAAAAGTGTCAGGGGAGTGGGCAAAATCACCAATTTAGGTGGAAAAAAGTCAAGTCAAAAGTTTATAATTTTCCAGTGCTTCGCCTTTTTATTATGAGTTGGCAAGACTCTTAATACTAATATTTCCCGCCAGTATGTTTACTAATAAATAGTGAATGTGTAAATGAGCACTGTTCACACAAGCGCCTAGTAACCGGCAGTGGGACTATCTTTATTCAATGGCCATTAATTGTGTTCAAGGTGTGTTTAGCGCAAAGTCTTTTTACTTTTATTGACCAATGGACATGGCTGAGACAGGTAAGACATTATATTTCCAAACTCGTTGCTGAATATACATTGCAATCTCCCCTGTAAAGTTAATTTAGCAATATGTAAATGTATGCCCCTATTCAATAACAAAAAACTATATAACCCTCAAGTTACCCCAAGGATTTGTTTCATCAATCCTTCTAGTCTTTAAATGCTACAAAGAATTTTCGCGATTTTTTGCGTTTTGGCTGATATATCATTTTTTTCCGACAGAACACTCCGGATCAAAACTTTCCTAAATGATATAAAGTACATCTATTAGCATGTTTCAGCGACTCCACTTCTCATATTCTGGGACTTCAAACGTAAAATGTAGAAACGTTTTAGATTTTAGCAAATAAATTTGATTTTTGACCACTGTGCGCTCGTCAATCGGGTCAAAAAAATAATTATTATTCATAATTTTTTCTATAATATTATTTTTTTTTAGGATACCTAAATAAGGAAAAATCGTGGCGGCTGAGCGTAAAGGCCTTATCACCTCATTGCACGGTCGCTGGCCTATAAACGATACGAATCTATATGTACTGAGCCCAAGACCCTTCATGGGTTTTAGAGGTACAGGTTTATATTTAAAAGTAAGAAATTCCGTATTATGAATTTTAGAAGGAGGAAGGTATTGATGCATCTTCATAACAAAATATCATCAGTATGACATGGGTTTTAACATTTTTTACATTAAAAAAATGAAAATAAAATAAAACACTACTTATTAATTCAGATAATGAGTTTTTTTTTTTAAATCAAACAATGCGTAATATGTTTCTAAACAAACAGTTATACATAGGGTTTTTATATATAATTTTTCATCATGCATGTAATATACGATATGTTTCCTGAGTTTTTGCACTTTCTTCTTGCACGGCTATGGATAATATAAATTCAAGAATAACAATAGCACTTACACTAACATATATCTGACCATCATCCACTCCCCTTTAATGTCGTGCCCATCTGGACGAACACGTACTCCGTTGATCGGGGCCGATTCGCTATTTTTCTAGGACGACCCTCCGAGAACAGGATAGAGTCGGATATCCTGGATATTGGGCCAGGGAAGATTGTTATTCAGGGCTTGCCCTAGGGGTTATGTATTTGGGGTTGATGGTTGATGTACACCCCCCTTCTGACCCGACCACAATATATAAAATCCTCCTGCTCCACACACATCTTGGTACGAACAAGAAATGCATATCAAAAATTTAATCTCGCCAAATTGCCTAAGATACATTCACCACTGCTATCAATTCACCAGAACAAATAATAAAAAAAATAACTCTTAATTATCTGAACTTTCGCTCAGATATCTATAAAACAAAACTAAGTACGCAGATACAAAAATTTCAGTAGCAAGAAATCTGATTGACCTCACATAAGTACAAAGGTACGCTTACATGGCCAGAGTATCTATTATCTACCGGTCAACCATTTATATGAGCATTGAATAAAGTTATTAATCATTGTCAGATATTTATTCTGTCAAATTTATAATAGAAAATCTGTAGAGGTAGGCATAAGAAATGTTTCCCAAACTTCATATGATGTTTAATGGCTACATACATATATTGTACTATTATATTCTTAAAATGAAAGTTTCCTGGCATATTAAAATCAAAATAAATTATGACGATTCAACACACACACACAATGTGCACACAAAGCATGGATACGAACGCTATATGCTTAAATATATTTGTAATTTGCTTATACTAGTCAGGATAAAGGGATTACTCTTATTTATTTAGTAATTCGATTATCTTTGAACTGAGTGATTATACCTTTTTTTTAAGGAAATTTACAATTTTTGAGTTATTCGAAAACCAATTCTGTAAATGGTTTTAGAAATATATATATTTTATACAAACACTTAAGAAGCATAAGTCATTTTTGAGATAAAGCGATGAGCAGAAAAGTAAGTAAAATGGTACAATCAATTATAAAAAATAGATATGTATTACAGAAGTAACTTGTTTCCAGGTTTCATAAATATTGTATGACAGATAATTAATAATTGATAATCATTATGTGGCACTTATATTAATTAAAATAGGACATTGTATAAAATGGTTGTATTAGAATAAGTATAGATCGTGTACCTATGACCAAGATGTTTGGCGCCCAAACAGATTTCCAGAGAGCTCAATCTCACTGTACCGTCATTTTTTTTAATGCGTGCAGCGTTCAGGCTAATGCAAACGAGTTAATGGCTCCACATCCACCGATTTAGGGAATGGTTGATAAACCGCTCAACAATTAGGTTTAATTCAGACAAGCAGTAACTCTCAAATCGAAATGAATTCACACTGCATTAATTTAAATGTAGCTGGAATACTCACCCTGATACCGCAAACTAAATCCCATGTTTGTAACCATCGACCAATTTAATGGGTTTTAAATTAAAAGTTAATCCAGGAAACAAAAGCCAGAAAGTAGGATTGTTGCGTTGTACTGTATTGAAATTATACTAACTGCTACATAAATTTTAAAATTCATAAATGAGGAAATACATTAATAATATTTTAAATATCTGGTCTTTTTGAATACATATTCAGAAAAAAAAAATAAATAAATAACATAAAACGTCCGTCAAAGATACCCCAAATAATCTAGGTTTGCAATAAGGCATGTTCAGCAAAATTATAAGCGGGATATCGTGAATGGGACAAAAATATATACTGAAAGAAAGTGTTGTAATATATACAGATTATACCTCTATATGATGATTACTGTAGGCTAAAATTTAGCCGCTGTAAAAAATGAGATATGGAAAAAAAAATAATCAAAGATAAGTATATTATCCTTTATATAATTTTATTTTTATTTTTTATTTTTTTTTTATTTATTTATTTAAAGAAATTTACAACTGTATTAAATAAATACAACAATCATAAAGACTAATATAACATAAAGACTCGTTTTTTATTAATTTTCGATAATTTCTTACTACACTTTCTTCACCATTAAGAGAATGAGTTGTAGGTACAAACAATAAGTAAACATATCCTTATTTATTGTTAGTTTATGTTTTGATTTAATATCTAAACAATTACAAGATAAGAAAGATTTTCTCATCTCATGTTTTCAGCTGCGAAGCTGACTAAAATTATTGTCCAAAAAAATCTTTTCCCTACGGTTCTTTATTCAGGTAAGGATAGAGACTAACTGGTAAAAAAAAAATATGAAAATAAAAAACATAAAGCGGCAAGTTCTGGACGATTTCCAATGGATTGTATTTCATACATACTAATTGTCTTCACGTTTACTTGATATTTTTCTTAATGCAGTTGTTAATATGAATATTTTATTATTTAATTTTCTAGAATTTTTATACAATTTTTTTTTTTTACTATTATTATCTTATAGTTAGCTTTCGTTTGTATAATATATTTACAAAATTACAAGAAAAATAAAGAATTAGAAAGATTTCCCCAACACGTTTTCAGGCGCGAAGCTGACTTAAAATGTTTGCAAAAATAAACGTATTGGTCAGAAAAATCGTTTCTCTACGGTTAGGTAAAAAGATAGAGAAAACCAGTAAAAGAAATCATGAAAATAAAAAAAATGTTAGCGGCAAGTTGGGGACGATTTTGAATGGGCTGTATTTCATACAAACTTATTTCCATCGCATTTACTTGACGTGTTTCTTAATGCAGCTGTAAATATAAATAAATATGATTAAATATAAATAAAAACAGTAAAAGTAAATATTAATCTATTTACATTAGATACGGAGTAGTGATTTAGGCCTCTACTAAACCATCAAATTCTTCTCGTCTTCAATCCATACAACCGAAAATCCTTCGAAAAATCCTTAATGCCCCTTATTTTGTCACAAATAAACTCATCCATGAAAACCTTAATGTTGCCAATGTTGCTGACTTGAAGCGAACCAGATACCACTCCTTTCATGACAAACTCCATTCCAACTCTAACCCACAAGTTTCAATCCTTGCTTCCTCTACAATCCCTGATCATCTTCCGAGGCGTCTGAAAAGAAGATGGGTAGTATCCCTACATGTAAATCATGTCGATATATCTTGTATCACATTTACTAAATGTATTTTATTATACAGTTGTAAATACCAATAAATATATATATATATATTTTTTTAATACATTAGATAAGCAGACACAAAAATATATATTTTTGAGCAAAGCCGTGGGATTCAACTAGCAGTTCAATAGATCAAAATTATAGCGTGCGCACTCAAGTAGTGTTTATGTATTTGTACATAAAAAAACGAAAAAACAAAACAAAAAAAAAAAAAAACAGTTAATATTTCACTTAAGGGCAAAGCTTTCCCGGGCGTCAGAAATATTAAAGCATTGATTCATGGCGCAGAGTAATGTAACGTGAATATCCCAACAGGGGCCATTCATCACGTCCTCCCCGAACCAGGAGGGCTTGCTATCGGCTTCGATACCCTGCTTCATCTTGCGGGGGGTTTGGAAGGGTTGATTTAGCAATCTCATCCATGGATTGGAATAGCTACTCAGTCATTGGAGGAAGGCAGGGCATCTAGATAAGAAAGTACATCATGGTTGCGGGATACCCAAAGCGGAACAAAAGACGACCCGGAGAAAGCTTTTCGACAGAAAAAAAGTAAGGTAAGTCAGTGTCTAGACATAACTTAACATTAACAAAGGTTAAATTATCCCTAAGAGCTAAGCTAAGTTTCAAGGTCGGCGGTAGGAGATGGATTAAAGTGAAATATCAAACAACAGAAAGTTTTTTTCTCCTCTTTATTAACTGAATGAGTTTTTAATAGGTATTTTTCAAGTTCCATCCATAGATTCTATAATCGGATTAATAATTTTTCCACCGCACCCAGAATAAAACTTAAAGACCTCTGAAAGAAGATAAAGGAAAGAAAAACAAACCAAAACAAAAATAAATATAAAATGAACTATCAATAATTTAATGGAAAAATACATTACAAATCCACTGTCACCTCAACTAGACCAGTGATTCCAAAATAGTAGTCCGAGAAACCTTATGGGTCTGCAGACGGTGTTTAGGGTGCCGCGATGGGTCGTTTAGAAATAATTTATATGAACTTAATGTAAAATTTATCTAAAGTCTTGGCTTTTAATAAGACAAGCACTCTATACGGACAAATTTAACATTATATGTGATATAATTGGGAGCGGCGTGGCCTAGGGTGTGACAGAATATTATTTATTCTATTAATTCTGCCGGGGGGCGATCCTGGGGTATGGAGACCCTCCTGGGGCACACCCTGCCCCTATAAAGTGGGTACTCAAATATGGGAGAAAACCTGACGGCTGAGTGTGATTTCGGCCGAATCACCTCATTGCACGGCCGTTGGCCTAGATACAGTAGGAATCTCTATATGCACTGAGCCCTCTATGAGTAGGGTTTGAACCAGCGACCTTGGGCATAGAAGAATGTTATGCTAGCATCACAACCCCAAAGGTGACCCCTTGTACTCATATTAAAAATTCTAGAGTCACCTGCCAGGCTTGGACCCACAATGTAAAAAAAAGTATAGAGTTTTAGAATCAGAAGACCTAACATAGAATAGAATAGAATCAGATTACATAACAGAATACATATATATTTATTTATCTATTATTTATAATAATAATAATAGGCTTAGCGAACCCGAAGGTTCGATGCCGATACCACCAAATTCCGCTTACACAGACTCGTCCAATGATCACCATTCAAGCCCAAGCTCCCGAGATCAGCCTTAACGCAATCCTCCCATCTCCGCTTCGGCCTACCTTTCGGACGTCTACCAGTCGGATCAGCAAATACCAACTTTCTCGGAATCCGCTCGTCATCGAGCCCAACAACTTTACTCGCCCATTTGAGTCTCCGCGATGCAATCAGCTCAATTATATTCACAGGATGCAAGTTCCGCAATTCCGCGTTGTGCAACCTTCTAAACTCCCCAGTGGCCTCATCTCTCTTTGGAACAAATATTTTACGCAATACCTTATTTTCGAAAACCTTAAGCCGTTGTTCATCCTTCAAAGTAAGCGGCCACGTTTCACATCCGTAAAGAACCGTTGGCAGAATAATAGTTTTATAAATTCTAATCTTTAAGTTTTTAGATAGAAGCCGCGAACTAAGTTAACTAACCAACTGAATAATAACACGCATTTCTCACCTTTAACCGGGACTTTATTTTCTTCCTGGATTTTATTTTTTCTAGTTATAATTGAACCTAAATACTTGAATTTCTCTACGTGTTCAAAAGTATGACCTGATACATCAATATCACCAAGATCGACACCGTTTCTGCTACTAATCATATACTTCGTCTTATCGGTATTTAATTCGAGTCCTATTTCTTTACCGGTTTTTATTAACACACTTGTATTTAGTTGTATGGTTTCCGTGTCTTCAACTAGCAGTACCAGATCATCGGCATACCCCAAAACCGGAATCTTGTCACCCATATTTAAGCCTTTCTCGGTACACACCACCTTTTCTATGACATATTCTAAAGCTATATTAAATAACACAGGTGAAAGGGAGTCACCCTGTTTCAAACCCGATCGCACCTCAAATCTCTCGGAGTAATTATGACCGATTCTAACTTTATGGAATGTTTCCGACAAACACATCTCTACTAGGTTTACTAACTTTCTAGGTATTCCCTGTTCAATCATGATGTTATATAGCTTCTGACGGTCTATTGAATCATAAGCCTTTTTAAAATCGATATAAAGTTGATGGACTACACTGTTGTATTCCAATTTTTTCCCTAATATTTGACGTAAGGAAAATATTTGGTCAATAGTCGAGCGATTCCGCCTAAAACCACATTGGTAATCTCCGATAGTTTCCTCAGCGTATTCCGTGATTCGACTAGTTAGAATTGACGAGAATATTTTATAGCATACTGGGAAAAGAGAGATCCCACGATAGTTGTTACGATCCGACCTCGGTCCTTTTTTGTGAATCGGAATAAGTATAGATTCCTTCCATTCTTCGGGCATTTTTTCAGTTTCCCAGATCTTTTTAACTAAAAAATGTATTTTGGAAACGCCCGCTTCTCCACACGCCTTGATTAATTCACTCGTGATGTTATCATTTCCTGCAGCCTTATAACGTTTTAATTTTCTTATCGCCATTTCGACTTCCTCTTTACTCGGTGCGTCTATCCATGGTTCAGCGCTCTGATATTCAGAGAGAGGAGATTGATTATTATTTTCCGTATTTAAGATGCCGTCAAAGTGTTGTTTAAATTTATTTAATATCTCAGAAGGATCCGCAATTATATTGTTATTTGCATCTTTAACCGCATTCAATAGAGGTTCAAATCTTTTACGCGATTTGTTTATACCTTTGTATATCTCTCTTACGTAATTTTCGTTTCTGTGTTTTTCTATTTCTATTATTTTGCCTTTAAGATACTCTCTTTTCTTATTTTTTAAGAGTTTTGAAGTTTCATTCTTTACTAACCGAAAATAAGCAACATTATTATCGCTTGGATTATTTAAGGCATTCAGTTTAGCGGTTTTTCTTTTTTCGCAAATATTTTGACAATCCCTGTCGAACCAAGGTTTGTTCTTTTTATTGTCGATTTTTCCAAGACATAAATTACCGACCTCTTTAATATTATCCCTGATCCCTTCCCATAATTTGTTTACATCTTTGTGTTCCTCGTCTGAAGATTCCAAAGCTTCGAACCGATTTTTTACTTCTATCGCGAATTGTTTTCTAATTTCGAGGTTGTTCAATTTAACTAAATCAAAATTCTCGGGACGAATATAGTTCGGTGTTCTCTTTTTTGTATTTAGTTTTTGTCGAAGTTTCGCGATTACTAATTCATGATCAGAGCCGCATTCTGCATACGATCTCACGTTAATTATGCTACTTTGCCATCTGTATTGTATTAAAACATGATCGATTTGATTCCGTGTTTGTCCATCCGGCGATGTCCACGTATACTTATGAATATCCTTATGTTTAAATGTAGTACTTTTGATTACTAGATTTTTCAAAATGGCAAAGTTTATTAGTCGGGTCCCATTATCATTACTATATTCGTGCAAACTTTCTTTACCGATTGTAGGACGATATACTTCTTCCTTCCAACCTTTGCGTTCGCGTTGCCTAGAATTATCTTAATGTAATTTCGCGGTAACTTATCGTAAACCGACTTTAGTTTATCATAAAATTCGCATTTTACTTCATCATCACTGTCTTCGGTGGGAGAATGAGTGTTTATAAACGCGATTTTAAACCAACGCCCTTGAAATATAGCAACCGATATTCTTTCAGTATAGAACTGTACGTCCCGTAATGCGGAAAGAAATCTATTCCTAATCAGAAACCCGGTACCTAGACAATAATTAACGCTCCCCCCGTACCAAATAGTATACTTTCCTTCTGTTAACGAACCCTCCCCTGGCCAGCGAACCTCTTGTAATGCAACGATATCTAAATGGTACCCCTTAACTTCATTCGCGACCGACTTTAACCCACCGGCCGTATTTAAACTTCTAACGTTCCACGTCCCTATTGTTAGATCTCTAATTTTTATCTTGCGCCATGATTCCCCTGAAGCAGTCCCCACCCGGAGACCCGAACGGGGGACTAGTTTACCTCCGGATAATGAGCGTTTTACCTCAGAGGAATCCATGACTTTTGGTGATATTTTGTGAACTAAAATATGTGAGTAGGGCGTTCGAACCTACGTCACACCCTCCAGCAAGCCTGGGGGCCGCTCTCATTGTTGGTCAGCGAGTCCATCGGACTTAGCCGGGAGGAGCTTCCGAGGAAATTCCACCGACCATCCCCACATCCGCCACTCGTGGGACGCTCCCCATACGCGGTAATGAGATCCGCGCGAGATTTATCTATTATTTATATTCAAAAAATGTTTAACATAGTAAAGTAGCAACTTATAAGAGATCTAATTATAATTATGAGCCTTTTTTTTTTTAAATAATTATAATCATATTATGTAATAGTTATGTTATCTTATTAATATGCATTAAAACTAGCTCACCGCTTTGGCTGAAACGTGGATGAAATATGTTGATCACTTACCTAAAAAAAATAGAAAAAAGTATTAGAATAATTTTTAAAATAATAAACAAGCGTTTATTGTATATACACATACTAATAATAATAATTTTTTTAATTTAAACATATTTATTGATATTTACAACTGTATTATTATATAAAACATGTAAATGTGATGTTATAATAATAATAAAAATAGGCTTAAAGAATGAAAAAATAAATAAGCATATTTAGAATAGTAAGAGCTATGTCATCAAAGTTTTTTTTTATTTTTATAAATACTAAACATCTAACCTTTTTAAATCATAATATATTCATATATACTCCTATAAAAATAAAATATTGTCTAATGCTTAATTGTGTTAAAAAAGATTTGTGCGAAAAAAGAAGATGAAAATAAAAGTTTAAATATTCAAAAATGGTCTAACAAGATTTTTACACACATAGACATTATTTATACACATAGACATTATTTAGACACCCTATGTAAAAGCAATCTTTCTGATTGCTTTTAAAAATTATAGTTAGGTCTAATTTCATTATTTTTTTTATATTTTTTTTTAATATATACTTGATAATGGACTACTTAGTGTTAAATTAATGAAAGAAAAGCCGGATTTAATGAGAATTAAACTCCAATGAGAGTTTTCTTCCTAATTTGAATTATTAAATAGCATTATCCGTGGTAAATAGGATAGCAATTCTGTAGTAGAAATTTATTATTAACACATTAGTGATTAACTAGCCTTTCTAATAAAGTTTAGTAAATGTTTTCACAGGATTAAAAAATCTGGTGCGGGCGACACACAACTTTCACTTACCTCGAGTTTTTAAAATCGATTCAAGAATTTTTAAACAAAATTAGAAACGAAAATTAGTTGTTAAAGGATTATTTACATTAGATTTTAAAAGAAACATGTGCTTTATTAAATAATCTATTATATATTATCTAGGACAATCAGTCTGTTTTATCGGCTTTTTTATCATTCTCATATAACATTTAGTATATATAACATAATATTTTTTTTCTAAAATCTTTACCATTGCAACGGTATATTATACATGTAAATTGCATTAAAAAATTTTTGTTTGCAGTTATTTATTTCTTTAGTTGGATATCAAATTCGTTCATACATATTTACCTGTTTTTTAGCAATGCTAATCAGATGATATGGTCAATTTCATAAAAACTACAAAATTAAAGGTACTTTAAAGGAAGAAATTTTAAAATATCGGCATTTAAGTCCTGTCAGACTATTTCGAAATGAAAACTACGAGATACTAAAGCCCATAAAATTTTACATCAATATAGCGAGTTTAATCAAAATCGTTAGAGCCATTTTTGAGAAAATCGTAAAAAGTTACAAAATGCGGGGTATAAAGTGGATTTCTAATTAGCTGTTTTTGAATAAAAAGTTGCTGTAACATCTCGGGCGTATAGTTGTCTTAAATATGAAATTTTAATTTCATAGGACTTTTCGTTTACGCGCTGGAGTATCCACACACACACACATACACACACAAACACACACACACACACCGACCTTTTTGCGGGACTTGGTCATTTGGACTCAGGGAACCCTAAAACGTGTATTTCCGTTGAAAACTGGAATTCGAAAATTTTCACGATCGCAATACTTTATGTTATAGATTTTTTTTTTTTTTTTACACTTCATTGCACAAAGACATCTTCATTGTTATAACATTGTATAATAAATAATTATTATTTTTCTGTGATTTTTAACATGTATTTATATTGTTTATTACCTTGCGATACTTATACTTCCAATTTTATTATTTACATATATGACTTAATTACCAAATTAAGTTTTACCACGATAATTGCTTACAATTCTCCATTACTTTACCACAGAAACGTAATTTATTAATTTCAGATAGGGAGTAAATTTCGAGAAAACTATGTTTGCAAGAATTTTAATGTTTTATGAAAATGGAAAGAATCAGTAAAACTTTATTATTTTTAATTGATATTCGCAACCAGATAAAAAATATAACATAAATATAAACTACGAATAAAATAAATGAAAGAACTTGTCGAGGAACAATCCATTGTTAAAAGCACTTAAGTAACAAAACTACACTGCGAGGCATCTTCTTATCAAACGATTAGGAGGATTATCGGAAATCGAAGAAGGTCTGAAACCATTCGATTTGAGTGGGGAAGAAGTTATGAAAGCATAGATAGCTTAGCTTATTTAATTGTCATGTAGAATATGAATTGATAGAGAATATGGTTGATTATATTCGAGAAGTGAGGACCTTTAAAAGGATTTTTTAAAAATGGGTTGTAAAGATTCCATAACAGAGGAATTTCATAAGTTAGTGATCATTTCAATCCGAACTGTGGTGCATAATTTCCTTCTTTACCCAAGGTCACGGGTTTACACCTGACAGACGATCTAAGGATTTTAAAAAGGGAGTAAAAAATCCATGGTTATGCCGTCCTTCTGAGGATACTTAAATGGTCGTCATAAGCCTGTGCGATGTCAGGTACTCGTTAAGATCCTTATCACAATTAAACCTGGATAGGCAAAATTTAGGACTCTTACTATATCATCGGGGATCTACATCAACCAGGAGAAGACGAAATATATGAGAGCTGGGCCGGGAACAGACTGCAGACTGACATCCTGTGATAATGGGCCCATTTGCGTTCCAGAGCGTTGATCAATTTGTGTACCTCGGATCAGTGGTAAATTGTGGAAAAACAAGTAAGCGTCTCCTTAAAGCCAACAGGTGCTATTTTGGCCTCAGAAAGCACCTGAGAAGTGCCTACCTCACCCGCCGAACAAAGTGCCTTTTGTATAAGACCCTTATTAGGCCAGTCTTAACTAATGGATTTGAGAGATGGACCCTCACTGGTAAAGAGGAGAGGGAAACCCTCATATTTGAAAGGAAGATCTTAAGAAAGATATTTGGGCCAGTTAAGATCGGGGAAAGCTGGAGGTCTATGGCGAAGCAGATGTTATGAGCATAATCAACTTAGGAAGGCTGTGATGGGCTGTCCACGAAGTACGGATGCCAGACGATGAATTTCCAAAACAACTGCTTGATGGGAGGCTCCACCGGACAAGGGGAAGAGGAAGAGCTCGGGTTTGATGGGAGGACACCATGCCAGAGATGCCCTTCGCCTACTTGACACCCGCAACTGGCGAGTGGCTGCGCAAGACCGAACCACCTGGCGATCCTTATTGGGGAGGACCACATCGGTCTGTAGCGCCACGGATGTATGTATGTACTATATCATCGTCCGATTAGCAAAAGTAGCATAAAACTGACGTTAAACGTATAAACAAACAAGTCTCCGTAAGTCGTAATATGCCTTATTATAATATTGTGATAGAGCGTTTGTCTATGTTTAAGTGACCGAAAAGGACATAAATAAAAAATAAGATCAAAGAAAGTTCGAAAACTGAACTGATAATAAAACTGTCTATTTTTAATCGAAAACAAAGCTTTGTTAAATTTGTCATTGTTAAGGGTATATAATTTGGAGTAAATTGAATCTTTCATTAAAAATCGAGCTATCTATAATTAACTTGGTTCAATTTTCCAGACAATGAGGCTCAATACCTTTGATAACAATCGAAGAATGATCAAATCACAATGCTGTATGTGGTGATCATTTTACTGAGACATATTCCAATTTATTTTACTAATATATATCAACAAGGAATATTGGTAATATATATTGGGTTGTAAAATAAGTTCTAACATTTATCAATATTTTAATTTAATTCTCTCTGTGCTTATAAAATCGGGTTTACTTGCTCAATAAAATATTATAAAAAAGGATTACCTAAGGTGCTTTTATGCATCAGTTTTAACCGAGATTCCTTATCTTAAAGTGGCATTTTGCTTCCTCAAACTGAGAACGAAAAAAAAAAAAACCTCAAAGAGAAAAAAAATAATTATCGTCATTGAATGATTTTTTTTATTTGCTTAAAGGAAAGTTCGCTGCACATGCAGTAAAATAATTTTTTCAGTGTGAATGACGATGATGAAGGAGAAAACACCGTCCGTATTGTTCGATTCAGTTATATTATTCATCAGTTTTTACAGTATGTATTATTATAGGTGGAATAATCAGTCTTTGTTTAAATATTTTTAATTTTGCCAACGTTTCGGCTCAAGCTTGTGAGCCATCATCATCAGGGCATTACTGAGCCATGTCCAAGCATAAACTGGTTTAAAATATTTTCAAATATATTTCATAGATAAATGTGTTTTATTAATAAATTATACATGTTTCTTTACAGTGTCTAGAGAACACAAAATACTGGCATGGATTTCCGTCTGCCAGGAAGTTGGTTTATTCATATATATTACTAGCTGTGACACGCAGCTTTGCTCTCGAATATTGCTTTTCGTATTAATTTATGTGCGTTTATGGTAAGATTGGCTATAATAAATATCAACTATCAGCTACTCTTTGTTATCATTTAAAGCCCGATCTTGACTTCTTCCTGTCAAATTTACAATAGCAAACCAGTAGAAGTGGTTATACCCATAATCACTAAATATGTAAAAATAATCGTCACAAACCGTTGACAACCTAAATATGAATCAATGATATTCGTCGGTAAAACCTTACACCTGAATCACTCCCATTTTTTTAGAATTCAGAAATTATGTTCTTGAAATTAATAGTTTGTTTGGCAATTGAAAGAATTTCTAAAAAATAAATAACAATTGAATATATTTTCATAGGAACCTACACTCGAAACAGATATGAAACGCAATATGCTTAAAAGGGTCGGTCACCTGTATGTAGTGACCAGCCAGGTGCCCTTAAGATTTTTTAATAGGAGTAAAAATCAACCTTAGTTATGCCCTCCTTCGAAGGGGACGTAAAATGGTGGTCCCAAGCCTTTGCGATTTCATGAACTCGTTAAAGATCTCTACCCTAACTAAACTTAGAGGGGAAAAAGTTAGTCATCATACGATTAGCCATAGTAGTATAAAAGTGACATTAAACAAATAGATAACAACAGTAATACGCTTAAATATATTTGCTATAAAATCTTGGTACCTTTGCTGATACATATCAGATTAAGACAATTTTACGTTTAGGTTGTTCAACCACTTTTGGGCGAAGATTTTCGAATTCTGCCTTATTGCACTTCTAGGCGGTAAGACGAACCTCTAGGAAAAATTTTAGCCTCACAACCATAGTAATTTTTTAGATACCAGAAAATTTAGTGGTACTTTCTTTTATAAATATAGACATACAACTAATAAAAGTCCTAAATATGCTTAAAATAATAGTTCTGATTATTATACTCGAATAAATCAAAAGAAATGGTAATTTTTTAAATTTATAAATATATATGATTCAAGGTAATAACGATTAAAATTAAAAATGACTCTTGAAATAAAATATGACAACAATATAGATGGATATAAATCTTTCTGCGTTGTGTAACCTTCTATACTCCCCAGTAGCCTCATCTCTCTTCGGACCAAATATTTTACCTGTAGTACCTTATTTTCTAAAACCTTTAGCCGTTGTCCGTCCTTCAAAGTAAGCGGCCACGTTTCACTGTCGGAAGAATAATAGTTTTATAAATTCTAACCTTTAAGTTTTTAGACAAAAGCTAAGTAATTTCGAAAATGAATTATAACACGCATTTCCCGCCTTTGACCAGGACTTTATTTCCTCCTGGATTTTTTTTTTTTTTTTCTCGTTATCATTGAACCTAAATACTTAAATTTCTCTACGTGTTCAAAAGTATACCCTGATATATCAATATCACTATGATCGCCACCGTCTCTACTACAATCATATATTTTGTCTTTCCAGTATTTATTTCGAGTCCTATTTCTTCACCGGTTTTTATTAACGCACTTGTATTTAGTTGTATAGTTTCCGTGTCATCCCCTAGCTGTACCAAATCATCGGCGTTTCCCAGAAACGGAATTCTATCACCCAAATTTAAACCTTCTTATCACATGTCACCTTTTCTTCGATATATTCCAAAGCGACTCCGTCTGCATCAATTTCTGTTATTATGATTGCTATTAAGAAGTTTTTAAAAGAATATATTTAAAGTACTTCCGCGTAAATGACATTTTTAGTTTTAATTTATTTTCTTCCACAAATTTGCTTATTGCAAAAGAAATGCAGATGGCAAATTAAATTTTATGTCAAATTTTTTGTTTTGTAATAAAAAAAAAAAAAAAAAAAAAATTTTTTTTTCTTGTGACAGAAGAACATACTGATTTTCTCCGCAACCCGATCTAGACGTAAATCTATTCCTACGTGTTTAAATGTTTGCCTCTGTGATTAATTGTTACGGAAAAATATAAATTAACGGGAAATTGAATTATTTAAAAATAAAAGGTAAAACATTTGGAATCATTGGGATGCGAGTTTTTTTTTCTTCCCAATTTTCACAGATTTTCGACTGATTCTTCACTCCTATTGGTCGCAGCGTGATGTTATATAGCCTATAGCCTTCCTCGACTATCCAACACAAAAAGAATTTTTCAATTAGAACCAGTAGTTTCTGAGATTAGCACGTTCAAACAAACAAACAATCTCTTCAGCTTTATAATATTAGTATAGATTAATAAACAAAATAATAAACTTACCTAAAAGAATAAATAAAAATTATAAACTATTGTAAAAATATAGTGGGATAATATTTGTTTCCCAAATAGAATCAACAAAATATAAATATAATTTATCTGTGAAGACATATTCTATATATATTATTTAATTATTGTAATTGAATTCTTTTATTAAAAAATCTCTGTTAAACTTCATAAATCTATACAATGTGTTCCAATTATTTCCATTTAAAATTTCTATTGTTTTGTTTTCAGTTAAAATACTTTCTCCAAAATACTTTTTCCTAAAATAATTAAATGCAAATGCGTACATTTACCTAACAGATAAATTAAATTTTCCTCCTGTTTACTGTTACAAATTGAGCATGTGTAAACTATCTCCCTCGTCCATGGTTTACAATTTAAGGATATCATTTCGGCTTTTGTTTTAATAACTATTCTTATTAATTCTCTTTCACAGTTCTTAAATTCATTTTATCAACTGATGTAAGTGAATGTCGTGTTTTGCCGGATCCAGATATAACAGAAACAAAAACGTTAGAAGAGAATAATGAACTTTTCCCGTCGGAATGTCACATCTGGTATAAGAGAAACAGGTCCCCTTCTGTAGCAAAGCACTGCTTTCATTTGTCAATCCAATTTACCAAGGCTTTTAATCTCCAAAACGATTTTGCAACAAACACAAAGGCCGTTTATGTCGACTCTCATTATGAGCCAAGGTAATGAACATGCCAAATCAGTAGGGGGCATGATAACCCATTCGGTACTACCTGTCCCGTGGGTCAAAGAGAAACCGACCCATAGTATTTTGTTAAGCAATCATAACAAAGCAGTCCACCATACATAAATATGTTATTAACTCAGGCATTACTTCACATTTTTTCAGATACTATAAAAAAAAAAGAAAAGGGGAAGATCATTGAGGCTACTTTACGGTTATTTTTTTTGCTCATTATGTTCAATAACGAACATTTGTAATCGACCAAAAAGAAAAAAAAAAATAATAATAATAAAATAAATAATTCCCTCTCAAAATTTGAGGTTTATTGGTTTGCTTATTTATTTAACGTCACTCTATGCTACTGTAGCTAATCGAAAGGTGCTACAATGGGAGTCCTAAATTTTGCCTATTCAGGTTTCATTAGGATAGGGATCTTTAACGAGTAAGTGACATCGCACAGGCTACCTAAGTATTTTTTAACTCCCATTAAAAAATCCTAGGACCCACCTGCGGGTTTGATCTCGTGATCTTTGGCATTGGAGGCTGTTATTCTAGCAACCCAGCTACAAATGATCACTCAAAATTTGAGATTTTACGCTTCAAGATACGTAGAAAACGAAAAAAAAACACTTTTAATAAATAATTTTTTCAATATAGAAAAAAAAAAATGTAAAGAGTTTAGATTCAGGATGACATGGAACATAGAAAAAATAGCCTGTATATATTCGTCTATAACTGAATTATGTTTGAAGACAATAAGAAATTACAGAGTTTTAGTACTAGTGCACCACGATTAATTATAAAATAGAAACACAAAAAAAAAAAAAAAAAAAAAATAAATACAAATATTTATAAGGTTTTTACTCGAGTATTATCGGAGATATAGAAAAAAAAAATGTAATGTTCTTTCGTGAACAGGAATACTAGAGCTATTTAAAAAAATTAACAAATACAAATTATTTAACATAGTCAAGTAACAACTTATAAGAGATCTAATTCCCCAATAACTCGGTTATTATTAAAGGTTAAGAAATAATGTGAAAAGTTCTGGAATTTTTTTTATCGGAAATCAGGAATTTTCATTATAGTTAGTTAAAAAATAGAATAATAAGTAAAGAGACCATATATAAATGCTCTTGGTTTATTATTTACAAATACGAAACCTTGTAATATAAAATAAAAATAATCCCCCCTCAAAATTAGAGGTATTACGTCTCAAGATACGTAGAATATAAATAAAAAATGAGTTATATTTCAAGACATAAAAAAAAGTTAAGTTTTAGAATCAGGACGCCACAAAGAACAAAAAAAAAGATATTAAAGTTTACCTCTATATATTTGTATGTTATATATATATATAATTTTTTTTTTTTTTTTTCCTTACATAGTAACCCCACATAAGGACCGTTTATTATAACATCATGTTCTATACCTTAATGGTATACTACATGAATGATAATATGATTACATTAATTTACAAATGAAAGTAGTATTACATTTAACAATTATTACAGAATAATGTTTCAAATAAAATAAAACTAAAAAAAAAAATAAATAAAGCAACTAACATTAAATATAACAAGTTTTAGTCAATAGAAGAGAATTACCTACGCTATGATTTGAAGTCAATGTTTTTAATGAATTTAAGTAAGTCTGTCTTGAATTTAGAGAACAAATTTTGTTCCGTCTCTGGCATGGCCATAGCAGTGCTGGTTTGTCTTTTTAAGCGCTTTGATTAATCTATGCTATGCATAATTATTATATAGTCATAAATATAATTGTATTTATATACTTGTTATTTAAATATTAATGTAATAACATAGCTATTTAACATAGTAATAAACACAATAACGTTGACTATGTTAATTATATAGGTAGTTAATTGCCTAGAAAGCAATATACACTATAGAACAATATTATTATTTGGAAATAAAAACCATTTTGAAATAATTTATACAGTTGAGAAGTTAGGGATTAAACAATTTCATGCTTGTTAGTTCTTGCAACATTACCTCGGTGTCACCTTGAAAATGTTCACAACCACAAATCCTTAGTGCGTCATCCGTAAAACATTAACATTGAATTACAATACCATATCATTGCATCAACAACTATCTAATAACGTCCCTAATAAGTTTTCACATTTTATAAATAAATGAAGTTGCAGTAGTAAGTTAGTTGTATGTAACCAATATGTTGTATGGGTTGATTGAAAATTCATATTTTAGGAGCGTATATGTCTGAGATGTTACAGCAACTTTTTCATCAAAATCGGCGGACCTGAAGCCAACTTAATTTTTTACGATTTTCTCAAAAACAGACAGATTTTGATGAAACTCGCTAAATCGATGTGAATGTATATGTTTATGTATAATTGAAATTTATTTAATTCGATTTCATCAGTAAGAAGCATTTTGTAAACTGATAAATGTTATTAAACAAGTTATTACTATTTTTAATACCGATATTAATCCAATAATAGGTCTTAACAAACGTTAAACTTCTCAGGGATATATGGAGTACTTTCTTTTAAATGATCCAGTTAAAAACAGAAGTGTTTTGCAAGAAAAAAAAAATTAACAGAAACATTTGAGAGTGCCCATTTAATAAAATCGGACAGAGAGAAAAAGGAAATAAAAAAAACGACAAAGTTGGGACAAAGCTAGAAGGCCGTATATTAAAAAAGAGTTCTCTCCATGACAGGAAGCGACGCAACTGGTGAAGATCGTAGGGGCATTGTGTGGTCCAGGAAGCGCCCCCTACACAGGCTGACACATGATATAGTAGCCAGGGTAAAAACTGGACGAAATTCGATCCAAAAAGCCAAGCTGTTGCCTTCTGATCGAGGGAGGATACAGTTCCAAAATCACAGGACTTAAACCGCAATTCACTAGCGTCTAAAACCTGTGAAAAATTTGGTAACTGGGTGCTCCAAGTTTGCCCCCTTTTAACATTCCTTACCTACCTATATATAAAATTAAAAGTAAAGGAAAGTATTGCGATCGTAAAAATTTTCGAATTTCAGTTTTTAACAGAAAAACACATTTATTACAAAGGGAGCGGTGTGGTCTAGCGATCTAGAGCGCTAGTCTACTGTCCTACGGGCCCTGGGTTCGAATACCGGCTATGACAGAATATTATTTAGTCAGCTAGGGGGCGACCCTAGGGCATGGAGACTCCCTAGGGCAGACACAGCCTCTTTAAAGTGGGTACCCAAATTGGAGATAAAAACCTGGCGACTGAGCGTGATCAAGGCCTAATCACCTCATAAGCCTGAAAACAGTACTAATCTCTATATGTACTGAACAAAGACCCTTAATGGGTTGTTGAGGAACATTTTTTTTTTTTTTTTACTTACAAATAATCTGGTATTTAAAACCAATACGCCTTACACGTTACAGCAACTTCTTCACAGTGAAACACACAAAGTGGTGAGAAATCAAAAGAAGTCTGTTTAAGTGAACTTCCATTAAGGAAATACACAAGTCGAGTAAAAGGAACTTTTAAGTAGCTAACTTGCTAGCAATCAGATTGTTAGTTGTAAAGAGAATAACATTGTTAAATGCAAAGGGTTTTTTTTTTTCTTTCAGCTAAACAAATATTCAGTCAGCCAATTAAAAACTAAATCGATTCTCTCACAAATTAAATACTCAAATACATTCAACAAAGGAATATAAAATAAGTCATTTTGTATATACAAATTTAAGTTTTAGAAGAAAGAAAGAAACACAGGATAAACTTGCTAGCTTAATATGAGGAAGATTGATTGAAAAATTTAAATTTCCAATGAGAAAGCAAGGAGCTCTAATGAAAATAGTGCAGTTCATGAAATATTACATTAATACTTGACTTCTTTATGAGAAAAACTTTTCAAGCTGCACTAGAATAAATAGTCGACTTAATTTAATTCTTCTCTTAGTTACATAAATGCTGAGAGATAATCAGGTGTTTGTCCTACAAACAGGCATTAACTGCTTAGCACATAATTTTGAGTGACTTGTTCATGAGAATTCTCAAAACTAATATAATGATCTGTGGGTGTGAAATATAATCACGGGAAGAACGACTCAGGATCTTCGAGAATAAGACAACTTGAAATATTGCATTCTCAGGCCAAAACTATGGTCAGTCCTTAATTAAACATAATGATAAACACGTAAATGTTAGTTACATTTACTTTCCCAAATAATTTCTAGTCGAAATATACTGCTTTTCTGGTTATTGAAACATTAATAGGTGTTTAGGTTTTTTTTTAAATTATTCCAAAATAATTTATTATTATATTAGGATGCTATTATTTGGAGCTTTCTGCAAGAGCACCGAATTCTCGGTTACGCTTTACTTCGGGAAAGACGTAAAATGGTGATCCCGAGCCAGTGCTATTTCAGGTACTCGCTAATATTTGGGACTCCTAACGTAGCATCAAGAGTTGACCTCACTAGAATAAACGTTGAATGAATAATAATCAGCTTGCGTTTATAAACATAGATTATATTTGATAAGCAAAAACAACCATTCTTTAGACAGCGTCTCAGAGTCAACCCTGATAAAGGACCACAATGTAGGCCGAAACGTTGGCACACAATTAAACTAGCACTATGTTTTAATGTGTGTTTCTCTCTAATGAGCGAACCATCTTCCTCATCTAAATTCTGACTTCTTTAGATACCGTCTCTAGTTATCGATAAACGTAAGCCAGACAATTTTAAGAGGATAGGGTAATTTGTTGTTTGGTCGATTGCAAAGGTTCATTATTGAAAATAATAAACCGACACAACTCGTGTTTATAAATATGGGTTATATTTAAATAATATTTGATAAACAAAAACAACCATAAAGTACGTGACTAAACAAACTTCAAACAAAGCCAATGCATGAAACCTAATAACAGTGCAGCATTCACATTTCTCGTATTTCCAACAGGACCTGTTGTTAAATTTTATTTTGTATGGCTTTAAATTGTAAAAGCTTTTAAAATATTATGTATAACAATTTTAAAGCATAACTATTATTGTTTTTCTTGGGTGATATTGATTATCATAAATAAATAATACATCTATACTCCCACCAAACAAAGCTACAGACATTAAGGACTAAAACTCAAGGCTCTTTTGAACCATGTAATTTATGTTATTCCCGGAGTTTATACCATGACACGAAGTAATAAACCAGTCGATAGCAGACATAATGTAACAGTAGGGCATGACAAGTGTGTGTTATACACCGTATTACACTGCCATAGGCTGCCTGAATGGATTTTACTTGTGTCAGGAGTTCATGTCATTTAAACATAATTAGATTATACAATAGCCATCCAAACCTAGATCCTGACTATTGACAGCATCCAGTTTTCGTAAATGAACTGCGTCAACTACTATACTAGAAAAAATAGAGCGAACATACAACTTTTAATTACCGAGGTTGTTAAAATCAATTTAAGAACTATTAAAAAAAGGTACTTAAAAAAAAAAAATTAAGCTCCTATAGAAATATTAATTAACTTAAAATCAGAACAAAAAAATGTATTGATTCCCCCATAGTCAGTTATCAAATTCGTTCAATTAGTATATTTAGATTTTTCTTATCAATGCTAAAAAGAGGATATGGTTAATTTTGTGAAAAATAAAAAATTAAAGGTACTCTAGACAAGAAGAATTTAAAAAATTGTTATATATACTAAGTTTATTATTGGAGTCATTGCAGAAACTCGACGAATAACTCCAATAACACGGCTTGAAAAAGATCCTGAGCACCTTAGAGAATTTTGGTAACAGAAAACTAATAAAATTGATTAGCGCGCCGAAGTTCCAACCAATGGATTCAAATAAGCCGGCTAAGTTGGCCATCGGAAGGAGATAATTTAATTTAGCTATTTCATTAATGTCTTCCAAGTTCCGGAGTCGATATGGGACTAGCCAACTTCTGTTTATCTGTCCCCACTTGGCCTTTATTCAAACTCTAATGAGGCCCTTATTCAGTGATTAATATGAATAAAATTAAATGAACGCATTATTGGAAAAATTAGTTATACTATCTGTTTATTTAGAAAACCCAAAAGGGGACTGGTCATACACTTCATTTATTTAAAACCACTTTAAATTCACTTAGTTGTGTGTATATATATATACACACGAGGGATGTCTTTTATGTAAGTACCGTTTTGGAATTAAATAAAGACGTGCTAAGATATCGCAATGATTTTAATTTTATATGAAAGCATGTACCTTCATCTACTTTTCTACATAATTTTCATGAATTTTGAGGCACTTTCATAACGCGGCACCAGTTTTTAATACCCTCCTCAAACAACTCTGCCGCCTGACTTGTTAACCACTGAATCACAAATGTTTTGACTTGAAGACGCCGACCACCAGTAACAATTTGGTCTGCCTAAACGTTGGGTTTTGTGCAAATCCTTCAACATTTTTGAAACCCAACGTGAAAACAATTTCCGGTAATTCAAGTTCTCGGTCACGATGCGATACAAAACACTACGAAAATATTGAGAAAAGCAGTCGGACAATGATGAAATCGTAAAGCGTCTGTTTTCTCTCACCTTTTCGTCCACTTTCTGCACCAAATCTTCATTAACGAACGAAGGACGCCCACTCCGTTCTTCTAGATGCAAATTTGTGGGGCCATCGTTAAATTCTCTCACCCATTTCCTTACAATTCCATCACTCATAATGTTTTGTCCGTAAACTTCAACGATCTCACGATGAATATCGATCGGTTTTACGCCTTTAGCACCACGAAATCGTATAACAGCCCGTGCTTCACAAACAGCGGGACTCACGATTGTCGGATGCATCATAAACACTCAGTAAACAACGTATAAAATGAAGAAAATTCATGGAAATTATGTAGAAAAGTAGATTAAGGTACAGGCTTTCATGTTCAAATAAATTTATTGCGATATCTTTGCACGTCTTTTTATAATTCCAAAACGGTACTTACTTAAAAAACATGCCTCGTATATTCATTCCTATCATTTTTGCCCTTATGGACAGTGTTGGACTTGAATGTCTCACGATGCAACATTCACTTCTTCGCCATCTTCCTCCTCTCTTCCCTAAATCTATTCATCCTTTGACTGTGCTTCTGCTTCCTTCTCTCATTTATATATATATATATATTATATATTATATATCACATCATACACACACACATACTAAGAATATACATATATATATATATATATATATATATGTTGCTATGGTCTGGAGAACAAGGAGCTTATAACACTAGAATAGGATCATGAATAGCAGACAAATAATAAATAATCACAGATCGGGCATAATTTTTTTAGATTGTTTATTTATTTTACGTCACTTTATGCTGCTATGGCTAATCGGACGATGCTACAGTGAGAGTCCTAAATCTTGCCTATCCAGGTTTTAATAGGATAGGGATCTTTAACGAGTACCTGACATCGCACAGGCTCGGGACAACCTTCTAACGTCCCCTCTGAAGAACGGCATAACTAAGGATTTTTTACTCCCATTAAAAAATTCCTAGGATCACCTGCGGATTTCAACCCGTGACCTCTGGCATAGGATGCTGTTATGCTAACCACCCAGCTAGAAATGATCCCAGTTTATTTTAGAAATCACATTAGTAATGCAGATGTATAATGCAGTTTGCAAGGTTGAACATTTTGTAAAAAGTTTTATCCAACATGTAGAGTCGTTAGACCTTATGAAGAGTAAGGAAAAGCGCAAAAAAATTAATAAAAATACGAAGGAAAATACATTATATAAAAAGAAATACAAAGAATAACTAGACAGGAAAGATATTTGAATATAAATTGAACTTAATGTAGTGACAGAATGTAACAAAGAACAAGACAAGAGGAGAATCTGTACTTCTGAGAAACAAATATCAATAGCAATACAGCAATTTCATTTTTGATAATTTTATGAGATGTTCTCAAGAAATAATGCAATACTAGCACGCCTGTCTCGATAATTTAAGGCTTGATTAAGACCACTTAAAAAATTCAACTACTAAGTAGAATAATTAACTACTTGCTTCTTCGTTAATCTGTTATTATTTACTAGTTTATTATCAATTTCCATTAAAGACCTAACATTTAGGCGAAAACGTCGCCACACAAAATTGTATTTTCTTGTTGGTATCTGCTTTTCTCGTTACCGAAGTCAAAAAAATACACTAAATACTGAAATAGCTAACTACAGATTTAATAAACTGATAATTCACTGAACTACAAACGACATCTACATTACTATCATAGGCCAATCTGAAGAGTTTGATTTTTCAAACTCTGCTAAATCCTCGAATTCAAAAATTCTTCGTGAAACCTTCGATGCTCACACTTCGTCACGAATAAATTCATCCAAAATGAGCTTAATGTTCCATATTTTCCTGATTTTGCCCGAACTAGGTACCATTAGTTTCACGACAAAATCCCTCTAGTTTCTATCCTTGGTTCCTCATCGATTCCTGATAATCCTGTGAGACGTCTAACAATAAGGTGGCCTCTAGAACTTCTGGTTAAGAATATCTGATGGAGTGCTGCCAATAGGTAATTTTTCATGTACTTTATCCTACAGCATATTTACAAACTGTAGTATTATCAAATGCAGTTGTTAATATCAACAAAATAATCTAGCCAGAGGTACCTTTTTTTCTTTTCTTCGCTTTTCAAGAAAGAATAATGTGCAACATTTAGGTTGCCTTCATATATAGAATTTGTGTAAGTCTTTATGCAAAGCAATGTTATTAACAAAGTAATAGACTTGTCTAATGAGCTACAAGACTTAATTTTAACTATGTTTCATAAAATGTTTTTTGTTTTAAATAATTAAGAATTTCCAATCTTGAAAAGGTAACAAGGAAAATGAATCACGGTGATTCATAATCATTCGGTAAATACACTTTTCCTCTTTTAAAGCCGATTTTAGCAGCCCACTCAAAACCACTTGTTCGTAAACTCTCTTCTCCGCCTTTTCTTGATAATCCTCAGAGGCACTTTTATAGATGATGACCTCAGGACCAGATAACCTACATAAATATACGTTGTGTAGTCTTTATCTACCACATAACTGAATCGTAATTGATACTTAGGTTTATTTAATGTTTTTTGACTGAGGGTCTGTAACTTTCATTACAAGAAGCTGTCAGTTTGATACGCTCTATCTATAGTGTTCCTCGGATCTAAAAATTGACGACAAGAGTCAGAAAATTAAGGAAATATATTTCTAGTTCTTTTAATCTTGTTGCTAGGACATACCGTACAGGGGGTGTATTGGTTCGAATAAAAAGTCACGTTTCCCGCAACCTTTTTAGTGTTGGCGCATTTTTGACACGCTCTATCTCTGTTGATTTTGTTCGAAACTAAATATGGACGATAGATTTACCATCGGAAATTTAGTAAAGAACATTTTTTGTCATATACCATTTAAGAAGCTATATCGGTCCGAATGAATAATGTTACGTTTAGCTAACATTTATCACGTCTTGTGGCTTTATTGACAAATGTTTTTTTTTTTTTTTTTTTAAAGTAGTAAATATCCATTTTTTATTTTTTTAAATTGTTTAATAAGAAAAAAAAATCCTTTTCTTATTAATATACTTACCAATATTTGAAAGAGAAATATGTATCCAGTGTCCAACGTCTGATAGGTATGCCAAGTGTTGCCATAACGGCAACTTTGTCGGGTAAAAACAAGACGGGGAAGTATGTGGGGAAAGAGGAAGGCTTTGAGCACTGAGAGAACTTGGCCATGATGGATAGTTGGAATTGTTGGAGTGCTGGAATTGTTGGAGAGCTCCACGTTTACCAATTACTCCTCCAACGCCGTATATTACGCTGAGGATGGACCTACTTTCGTATTCCGCACCGGCATATAATTCATGTCGCCATTCGTCCAAAACGAATGAATTTTCAATTATGCATGTCTCGTTTCTAGCCTCTGATAGTCTGTGTAGCTGTGTGACGTTTATTTAATCTTTTATTTCTTGATTTTCTACTTTTTAAAAAACATCCGTATAATTGTTGTTATACATAAAAAATTATAAGGTTGCCATGCACTGCATTGTACTTCATAATGTATTACTTTCACTTACTATATATAGTAAGGGAAATTATTGCGATCGTGAAAATTTTGAATTCCAGTTTTCAATGGAAATACACATTTTAGGGTCCCCTGAGTCCAAATAACCAAGTCCCGCAAAAAGGTCTGTGCGTGTGTGTGGCAACTCCCGGGCGGAAACGTCAAGTCCTATGAAACTGAAATTCCATATTTTAGACAAATATACGCCCGAGACGTTACAAAACCTTTTTCATCAAAATGAGCTTACCAGAAGAGCCACTTTATACAATGCATTTTGCACACGATTGGTTCAGACGATTTTAATTAAACTCGCTATATCGATGTAAAATTTACTGGGCTTTAATATCATGTAGATTTCATTCGGATTAAAATGGTCAAACAGGGCTTAAATGCCGATATTTTAAATGTTCATACTCTAAACTACCTTTAATTTTGTACATTCCAAAAGGTTAACCATATCATCTTAATGGCACCGATGAAGAACGGCTAAATATCAAAGTTGAGCGGATTTGGTAAAATACTAAAGCAGAAAAAAAAAAAAAAAAAAAAAAAAAAAAAAAAAAACCTGTACCACTACAACCCATGAAGGGTCTTGGGCTCAGTACATATAGAGATTCGTACTGTTTCTAGGCCAACGGCAGTGCAATGAGGTGATTAGGCCTTAATCACGCTCAGCCGCCAGGTTTTTCCCCAATTAATTTGGGTACCCACTTTATAGAGGCTGGGTCTGCCCCAGGAGGGTCTCCATACCCTAGGGTCGCCCCCCGACTGAATTAACAGAATAAATAATATTCTGCCACAGCCGGGATTCGAACCCAGGACCCGGAGCACAGCAGACTAGTGCTCTATCCACTAGACCACGCCGCTCCCTACTAAAGCAGAAAACTAAAAAAATATATTTTCAATGCATTTTTTGTTTTTGAACATAAAAACAGTAATATACATGTATGATATACCGTTGGAATGCTAAAGATTTTAGAAAAAATATTATCTTCTAATCAAGCTTTTAAAAGTTAATAGAGAGTGATGAAAAGAAGATAAAACTAACTGATTATTTTGGATAATAATAGAATAGATTTTTTAATAAAACACATGTTTCTATATAAATTCAATGTAATTAATTCTTTAATAGTTTCACGTATTTTTATCTCTAACTGTATTTGAAAATTCTTTCATTGATTTTAAAAATGGAGGTAAGTGAAAGTCGTGTGTTGCCCGCTCCAGATTTTTTTTCAATAATAAATATAACTATTGCAGTCACCTGTGGTGTGGTGGCGAATATAACAACCTTATATGCCCAAAGTCACGGGATAAAAACCAACAGACGGTTCCAGACTTATAGAACGGAGGTAGTAAAAAGTTCCATGGTTATGCCGTCCTTCGGAGGGGACGTAAAAATGTGGTTCGATGTCATGTACTTTTTAAAAATTCAAATTCTAATTAGTCTTAAATATTCAAAGAAGCATCAGGTGACGTTAGATGAAAAGCAACCCTACTTACCTAAACAAACGCCATATTCAGTTTCTTACATATTTATATGTACGCGATGTTTTTGTATCAAGTTTTATTACTTTTATTAAGAACCGTTTAGAGGTATTAAAACGATTTCCAGCTTTGTCCGAATTAATTCCCACAAACTTTCAATTTTACTGGGCTATGAAGGTATCCTCCACGCATGATACAAGGATCAAGGTTTTTAGCAAATATATTTACGCAAGCTATAGTTTCGAGGTGATTCGCATTTACTCAAACCCTAAACCGTCATGATGTTCCATTGTGATACCTCACTCCGAGTGGAAGGCGGGGGTGTGAGAACGCCGTCGAGGCACGTCCCTAGCGTATCCAATCCTTGTTGGTAGAAGACTTTTTGTTTGCCTTGGATAACAATGGTGTCCGCAGTTGGTAATTTCGTGTCCACTTCTTCAAAAGTCCGTGTCTAATGGCCGCCGCCAGTTCTTGCCGCTATTAAATAGTTTAAAGGATTACCCAAGAGCCTTCTGTGCCGCTTCTTTTTCCAAAGATGGCTTCCGTTTCTTCGGAAGGGTACGGCTAATGGAAGATCAAAAGGATCTGATTGTGACCGTTAATTTATTTTTAAATTTTCATATGCTTTACAGAACCATAATATAATTGTATTTATTGGATCGTATAAAAAAAGAATATTTTTTTCATTTAAACATATTTATTGATATTTACAACTGTATTATTGGAAACAACAAGTAAATGTTATGGACATAGCACCGAATGGCAGCACTCTAACGTTATTTTAAACTAAAAGGTCTCAGGGCCATCTTCTTTTCAGACGCCTTGGAGAATTCTCAGGAGTCGAAGAGGATGATAAGATAGAAACTAGTGGATTAGAGTGGAAATGGAGTTTTTCATAGAATGATTGATACCTGGTTCGTGCAAATTCAGTAACATATGGGATATTAAGGTCTTTATGGATGAGCTTATTCGTGACAAAGTAAGGATATTACGAAGGATTTTGGATTGTAAGGATTGGATACGAGGAGAATTCGATGATTTAGTAGAGTTTAATGAGGGACCTCCTAAAATAAATGCCAATTAAGAAACACGTCAGGAAGAGGTGTCGCTGGGCATGTTGCCTATCATGCCACAACAATAAATTTATTTTAATTTCTCATTCACTGCTTGTCACTTTGTGCATAATATAATTTTTTTTTTTTTCATCTTTAGCTTTCCAACGGTGTGTTATACGTCTATATTACTGTTCTTATTATTAAAAAAATATGTTATTCATTCAACTTGTTTATTTCCTAGTTTGTGTCAACGCTAATAAGGTGATTATTTATCATTTTTTGGAATTTACAACATTAAAGGTTCCTTAATAATAATAATAATAATAATAGGCTTAGCGAACCCGAAGGTTCGATGCCGATACCACCAAATTCCGCTTACACAGACTCGTCCAATGCTCACCATTCAAGCCCAAGCTCCCTAGATCAGCCTTAACGCAATCCTCCCATCGACGCTTCGGCCTACCTTTTGGACGCCTACCAGTCGGATCAGCAAATATCAACTTTCTCGGAATCCGCTCGTCATCGAGCCCAACAACTTTACTCGCCCATTTGAGTCTCCGCGATGCAATCAGCTCAATTATATTCACAGGATGCAAGTTCCGCAATTCCGCGTTATGCAACCTTCTAAACTCCCCAGTGGCCTCATCTCTCTTTGGACCAAATATTAAAGGTTCCTTAGAGGAAGAAAATTCTAAAATTTAGCATTTAAGCCCTATCAGACTATTTCAAACAAAATTAAGCCTACATGATGTGAATGCCTATTAAATTTACATCGATATAGCGATTTTAATCAAAATTGTTTTAGCCTTTTTTTTAACAGTGTTAAAGTTCTTTTATTTACATTTTTTATTTTTGATCCTGATATATTTTTATTCACACCAAGTGGTTGACAAGCAGTGAATGAGAAATTAAAATAAATTTATTGTTGTGGCATGATAGGCAACATGCCCAGCGACACCTCTTCCTGACGTGTTTCTTAATTGGCATTTATTTTAGGAGGTCCCTCATTAAACTCTACTAAATCATCGAATTCTCCTCGTATCCAATCCTTACAATCCAAAATCCTTCGTAATATCCTTACTTTGTCACGAATAAGCTCATCCATAAAGACCTTAATATCCCATATGTTACTGAATTTGCACGAACCAGGTATCAATCATTCTATGAAAAACTCCATTTCCACTCTAATCCACTAGTTTCTATCTTATCATCCTCTTCGACTCCTGAGAATTCTCCAAGGCGTCTGAAAAGAAGATGGCCCTGAGACCTTTTAGTTTAAAATAACGTTAGAGTGCTGCCATTCGGTGCTATGTCCATAACATTTACTTGTTGTTTCCAATAATACAGTTGTAAATATCAATAAATATGTTTAAATGAAAAAAATATTCTTTTTTTATACTTGGATCGTATAAAAAAAGAATATTTTTTTCATTTAAACATATTTATTGATATTTACAACTGTATTATTGGAAACAACAAGTAAATGTTATGGACATAGCACCGAATGGCAGCACTCTAACGTTATTTTAAACTAAAAGGTCTCAGGGCCATCTTCTTTTCAGACGCCTTGGAGAATTCTCAGGAGTCGAAGAGGATGATAAGATAGAAACTAGTGGATTAGAGTGGAAATGGAGTTTTTCATAGAATGATTGATACCTGGTTCGTGCAAATTCAGTAACATATGGGATATTAAGGTCTTTATGGATGAGCTTATTCGTGACAAAGTAAGGATATTACGAAGGATTTTGGATTGTAAGGATTGGATACGAGGAGAATTCGATGATTTAGTAGAGTTTAATGAGGGACCTCCTAAAATAAATGCCAATTAAGAAACACGTCAGGAAGAGGTGTCGCTGGGCATGTTGCCTATCATGCCACAACAATAAATTTATTTTAATTTCTCATTCACTGCTTGTCAACCACTTGGTGTGAATAAAAATATATCAGGATCAAAAATAAAAAATGTAAATAAAAGAACTTTAACACTGTTAAAAAAAAGGCTAAAACAATTTTGATTAAAATCGCTATATCGATGTAAATTTAATAGGCATTCACATCATGTAGGCTTAATTTTGTTTGAAATAGTCTGATAGGGCTTAAATGCTAAATTTTAGAATTTTCTTCCTCTAAGGAACCTTTAATATTTGGTCCAAAGAGAGATGAGGCCACTGGGGAGTTTAGAAGGTTGCATAACGCGGAATTGCGGAACTTGCATCCTGTGAATATAATTGAGCTGATTGCATCGCGGAGACTCAAATGGGCGAGTAAAGTTGTTGGGCTCGATGACGAGCGGATTCCGAGAAAGTTGATATTTGCTGATCCGACTGGTAGGCGTCCAAAAGGTAGGCCGAAGCGTCGATGGGAGGATTGCGTTAAGGCTGATCTAGGGAGCTTGGGCTTGAATGGTGAGCATTGGACGAGTCTGTGTAAGCGGAATTTGGTGGTATCGGCATCGAACCTTCGGGTTCGCTAAGCCTATTATTATTATTATTATTATTAAGGAACCTTTAATGTTGTAAATTCCAAAAAATGATAAATAATCACCTTATTAGCGTTGACACAAACTAGGAAATAAACAAGTTGAATGAATAACATATTTTTTTAATAATAAGAACAGTAATATAGACGTATAACACACCGTTGGAAAGCTAAAGATGAAAAAAAAAAAAATTATATTATGCACAAAGTTGTAAAAGTTAATGGAGCTTAATGAGAAGGAAATAAAACTAACTGATTGTTGTAGATAATAATATATAATAATAACAATATGTTTCTATCGAAACTTTTTATTTTTTTATTTTTATTGAGATATATTACAATTTGTTACAAAATGAACAATAATAATATTGATATGAGACCACATTCATACTATATATACAGAAAATGATAATAATAGTCAAATTACATAAAATAGAAAATAAATAAATTCATATATATACAATAAAATAATAATAAATAAAAAAAAAAAAAAAAAACCTATAATTGAAATAAATAAAAAGTTGGCAAATAAATAAACATCATACAAACTATCATAACTATATACAATATATAAAACTGCTAAAGGGACCCCAGCACGCGCTTTTCCCTCCACTTGTGGAAAAAAAAGCGGAATCCAAGAGATCCCAGCGCCTCTAATTTAGCCGCGTCACTGGTCTGAGCCAGTGGAGGCCGAGCTATCGAAACTAAACAACATTTTTTTATCTCTAAATTTATTTATAAATTCTTAAATCGATTTTAAAAACGGAGGTAAAAGAAAGTCAAGGGTTTAGCGCACATTTTATTTTTATTTGTTAAAGGATATTAATAGAAGTACCTATGTGTGTATATTTTTATTATGTCAGAATAAAATCAGAAACTTTAGTCATTCACACGGTTTAACGGGTTATAACGAAGGTACACCTGATGGGATTCATTCACAATAAATACCGAGAACACATCGGCAGGTGAATGACCTCGTCTGACAGGCCATTGCTAGCAGCAGGAAGATGAAATTAATTAACACCTCCACTTCAAATTACTCTCAATATTAGTCAGCAATAATATACGAGAACAATATGACTGTATCATTAATCGTAATTATTCAACACTGAAAAAATCAGGTGCGCTCAACACACGGCTTTCATCTACCTCCGTTGTTAAAATCAATTGAAAACTTTTAGATAGTTATAGATGGTTATACATAGTTACAGATGAAAAAAACTGGTGCGCCTAACACACGACTTTCACTTACCTCCGTCTTTAAATCAATTTTAGAAGTTTTAAATATATTTAGAGATCAAAATAAATAGATAAAGAAATAATTAATATAAGTTTAAATAGAAATATGTGTTTTATTAAATAATCAATCATTTTATTATTTACGAAAATAAGTTTGTTTTATTGGCTTTTCATCAACCGCCGTTAACTTTTGGAATTTGTGTATAAGATAATATTTTTTTCTAAAATCTTTAGCTTTCCAAAGGTATATTAAAGATCTTTATTTCGGTTTTGTAAGGGGAGACCGTGGCTGAGTGGCTAGCGCAGTAGTCTCTCATGCTACAGGTTCTGAGTTCGAATCCCAGTCCCGGCGGGGCTTTTAAAAGGATGTAAAAAAATGGGGATTCACTCACAAACTCTCCTCCGGGTATGTGAGACCCGTCAGCCAAAGGGTGGCAACTCACAAAATTAGTCGTAGGGAGTGATGACCCAACACAAAAAATTGCACCGTGAAACGTGAGTGTAAACTCGCAGGAGTTTACACCGCGAGGCCCAGGGCCTACACGGCCTGTCGCGCCATTGGAAAAAAAAATTGTGTTTTAATGTTCAAAAAAACAAATGTCACACAAAAAAATATGTTTGCACTGTTTTCCTTTAGTTGTTTAGCAAATTCGCCCACCTTGCATATTTAGCCGTTATTTAACAATTTTAATAAGACAATGTGCCTGATGTTTTTAAATCTACAAAATTAAAGATACTTTAGAGGAAGAAAATTTAAAATATCAGCATTCAAGCCCTGTTAGACTATTTCAATCAGAAAGAAACCTACATAATATTAAAGCCCCTTAAATTTTACATCAATATAGCGAGTTTAATCAAAATCGGTTGACCCATTTTTGAGAAAATCGGAAAAAGATACAAAATGCGTGGTATAAAGTGGCTCTTCTAATTAACTGATTTTCATCAAAATGTTGCTGTAATATCTCAGGCGTAGTCATCTTAAATATGTAGTTTTAGTTTTATAGGAATTTTCGTTTTTGCGCTGGGCTTACCACAAACACACTGACTAATGGACACACAGACGTTTTAGCGGGACTTGGTCATGTGGACTCAGGGGGGAGTATTTCCGTAGAAAACTGGAATTCGAAAACTTTCACGATCGCAATACTTACCCTTACTATAAATTTAATATGTAGGTAAGAGAAAGTAAAAAGGTAAAATAATTATATCTATGTTAATAATTGAATAATCTATTATATTATTACTTAGAACAATCACCTGAGTTCATACCATACCCGTCGCTTTACATAACCTTCTAAACCTTCTTAAATAAGATTACAGTTTTTCAAAAATGTTTATATATATGTTATAGTTGTCACGTTACTATTCCAGGCCAGAAAAAACAAAAAACAAACTTAAACATAGTTTTATTGGGGAGCTGCCAATGGGTAGTATCCCCACATGTGAATCCATGCCATTTTTATCTTGTATCTCATTTACTAGATGTATATCATTATACAGTTGTAAATAGAAATAAATCTATCTAAAAAAAAAAACAACAACATAGTTTTGCTCTTTTCTCCTTTAATCGGTTATCAAACTTGTTCAACTTCTACAATAGGCCTTTTCTTTTTTAAATAATTAGAGGATAGAATAATAGACGCGTTATAAGAATTTTTTTTGAAATTTCGGCATTTATACCAAGCATAAAATACGCTTGCAGTTTTCTCCTTTAGTTGGATAACGAATCAGTGTTAACAAGATGATATGGTTATTTTTATAGAATCTACAAAATTAAAGGAACTTTAGAAGAAGAAAATTAAAAATATCGGAATTTAAGCTCAATCCGAATGAAACCTACATGATATTAAATCCCATTGAAGTTGAGATCGATATGAGGAGTTTAATTAACATGATTAAATGTTGGGTAATTAGGGGAATCCAAAATTTTTCACAATTTTACATCTATATTACTGTTCATATGTTCAATAGAACAAAATTTGGTTTTCTAATTCATTAAATTTTTATACCTAGTCACTTTTTATCATCCCAATAATATGATCTAGTATTCTTATTCAAATCTTAAAAACTGAAGTTCCTTTAGAGGAAGAAAATACAAAAATTCGGCATTAAAGTCTAGTCAGACTATTTCAATTAGAATTAAACTTTGCAATATATTTAATTAAAGCTCATTAACTTTCACATCGATATAACGAGTTTAATTAAAATAGTTAGAGCCGATTTGGAGAAAACCCTAAAAAGGTACAAAATGCATTGTATAAACTAGTATTTCCGTTCAGTCAATGTTGATAAAAAAAAGTTGATGTAACATCTCGGGCGTATAATTGTCTTAAATATAAAATTTTATTTTCGTACTTTTCGTTTTTGTGCCGAGACTTCTCGCACACACACACACACACAGACCTTTTTGCGGCACTTGGTTATTAGGACTCAGAATAAAATATGTATTATCGTTGAAAACTGGAATTCCAAAATTTTCAAGATTTCGATACTTTCCTTACTATATATTGCATAGATAGATAACTGAAAGTAAAAAAGATAAGCTCAATGACACACTGACATAAAAATCAAAGACAGGATGCGACAATTCCGTTGTTGACTGCCTTTCTCCTCTCTTTTGACACTGTCAGAAAATAATTCTCACTTAGGGGAAAGGCGACTCCCTTTCACGCCTATTTCTTAAAACGCTATCAATCATTCTGACACAGCTTTCTTCCCAATTTGACCCTACAGTTAACAATAAACTACAAGAAACGAACAAGAAATAATTGCGGTTGTATTTTCCAAACCAGACAATAATAAGCTCTAGCTAACAAACACACGGTTCATTAGACTGTTTAATTCATCCATAACACAACATAACTATACCTACAGTTGGGCTAACATAAATATTGAGTGATAGATTGTTTTCAAAATGTATCGATGCTCAGTCAATAAATAAACAACTGCGTTTAGGCTATTTTTCTATAATTCATTTTTCTCACATTCATACTCTAACAGTAGAAAAGAAAACAGAATATTTAAGTTTGCATACAATAATCAGTAGATGACATCATCCCTCCACAAAAAGAAAACATGTTTGGAATAATTTGATGAATGAAGTGAATGCACAATAAATGAGTGTGTGTATATTTGTACATATATATATATATATATATATATATATATATATATATATATATATATATATACACATATTTTATTTTTTTTATTAATTAATTTATTTTTTTTGAGGATGTATAGTCGACTCTAGAAGCAATTATAGATGGAATAATCAGCATTCAGTCTTTTTTTTTAATTTTGCCAACGTTTTATGCTTATCATCATCATATTGTTTATCGTATTATCATTATTTGTATATATAATAATTAAGTATGTTGATATATTTTTAGTTTTATTTTTAACGTTATCATTGTCACTACATTCAAAAATCTTCATTATCACATTAATATGTATCTCTTTTGTTCTGATGTTTGTAGACCTGATGATGGCTCACAAGCTTGAGCCGAAACGTCGGCAAAATTAAAATATTTAGTAAGAGGCTGACTCCTGATTATTCCACCTATAATATTTTTCATATTCTCTAAACTTTTATATTTAGTCGCTTTTCATCAATCCTAATTAGATGATATGGTTATTTTTTTCGAACCGACAAAATCAAAGGTTCTTAGGAGGAAGCAAAATTTAAATATCGGCCTCGTAGCCCTGTCAGACTCTTTCAATCAAAATAAAACTTACATGACATCAAAAAGCCTATTACATTTTACCTAATTTTTAATACAATCGTAAAAAGGTGCAAAATAATTAATATGACAGAAGAAAAATTGCTGGTTCAGCTAATAAATAGATATAAATATCCAAGAATACCACCTCAGATATAAATAGTCAGCCACCACCCCTGGAGTGGTTTTCAATTTTCTCTTCGATTGTCCTTACCCCGAAGGATCTGCCATTCCAAGAATGTCTTAAAATATGCATTAATATCACCATCGATCCCTATCTCAGCCAATTCAGGTAATAAAACCAAATCATCCTCACCCTTCCTCTCGACAATACGCCCTGACCTAGAATGTCTTCTCCAGTTTCAGAATATATTTATTATTGACAGAGGTTGAAAATGGTTTTATAATCAATAATTTTAAAAAAAAAAAAACCCTAAACTGCAACAACCCATGAAGAGTTTTGGGCTCAGTACATGTAGAATGTACTTATTATTAATATTGATAGTATATAGAAATAATTACTTTACCTCAAATTTCAAACCGAACTCAGACTATTATCAGATCATAGAATCTGCACAACTGGTGACTTACCTGCAAAGAAAAAATTGTATTAGTACATAAGAAAAAAAAAAAAACCTGTACCACTACAACCAATGAAGGGTCTTGGGCTCAGTACATATAGAGATTCGTACTGTTTCTAGGCCAACGGCAGTGCAATGAGGTGATTAGGCCTTAATCACGCTCAGCCGCCAGGTTTTTCCCCAATTAATTTGGGTGCCCACTTTATAGAGGCTGGGTCTGCCCCAGGAGGGTCTCCATACCCTAGGGTCGCCCCCCGACTGAATTAACAGAATAAATAATATTCTGCCACAGCCGGGATTCGAACCCAGGACCCGGAGCACAGCAGACTAGTACATTAGTACATAAGAAAGTAAAAATATTTAGTTTTCATTTTTGTAGTTAATATTTATACATTTTAAGACAGAGAGTATACAGATTAAGAGGTAGAAATTTATAGAAGGTTTCGAACCTGGTAGATCTTTCAAGGATTTTTTAAATTTAATAAGAAATCCTTGGTGTTTATTCGTCCTTCGGAGGGAACGCAAAGTAGTAGTCAAAGAATGTTTAATGTAAAATACTTGTTAATGATCCCTATCCCAATTAAAATAGAATGGGCAAGCCACAGTAGCATAAAAGTGAAAAACAAAAAAAAAAAAACATAATATGATGTTATGATTTAAAATCAGACATTTTTTTTTAAAATTATTATGTTCAGTTATGTAGTCGATATGCGAAAAAAACAAAAACAAGCTGCTGCTTTTGTTTTGTTTTTATATTAAAGGACTTAGCAGATATAAAGATAATTTATGAAGGAGAAATTGGTTGAGGTCGAGGATAATCTTAGTCAAATACTGAGTCAACGCTGAAGGCCCACAATGTAGGCTGAAACTTCAGCACACAATAAAACAATCATATTAGTTTTTTACTTTCACTTACCTATATATGAAATGTATAGTAAGGGAGAGTATTGCGATCGTGAAAATTTTCGAACTCCAATTTTCAACGTTTTAGGGTTTAGAGGAGTGACTACAGCCTGGTACTATTGTGACAAATGGTTCTTTTATTGTTCTTAAGGCAATAAAACGGTTAAATAAAGCAAGGAATAACAGAATACAAACAGAAGAAACAAATGAGGAGCACACACAAATCGAGATAGATAAACAGCTGGTGAGAGGTTGCAATGGATTAGCCACTGTAAAATAAAATAATCTTTCTTCTATCATAAAACACAGAAACTAAAATAATAAATAAAAATGATCTTCAATTAAATATAAAGAAAACTAAAATATAAACATGTTTGAGGCAGTGACAAATCCATTTCACATAACCTCTTTGCTTTCACCAGCTGTGTGTTATAACCTCACTCCCTCACACACATCAGGCCCATCACAAGGGTCTCCTGAGTCGGTGTATGCGTGTGTAACGAAACTCACCCGCGTAAACGAAAAGTCTAATGAAACTGAAATTTCATATTTAGGACAGCCATACGTCCGAAATGTAACAAAATATTTTTCATCAAAATCGGCTAACCAGAAGACTAATTTTACACCATACATTTTTGGCACATTTTTACGATTTTCTCAAAAACGGGTCTAACGATTTTGATTAAACTTTCTATATCGATGTAAAATTTAATGAGCTTTAATATGATATAGGTTTCATTTTCATAGAAATAGTCTGACAGGGCTTAAATGCTGATAGTTTAAATTTTCTTTCTCTAAACTACCTTTATTTTTGTAGATTATATAAAAATAATTATCTAATCTTGTTATCATTGATTGAAAACCGCTAAATATATAAGTTGAATGAATTTGATAATAAACTGAAAGAGAAAAGTGCAAACATATTTTTTTAATGTGATTTTTGTTTTTTTTAAAGATAAGTACTGTATTATATATGCATAATATACCGTTGGAAAGCTAAAAATGTTAGAAAAAAATATTATTTTATGCACAAAGTTATAAAATATTATGGAGAGTGATAAAAATCGTTTAAATTAACTGTAACATAATCTGACAGTAACATAATTGAAGAATCTGAAGAAACATAATTAACTGACAGTAACATAATCGATTATTTAATAAAACACATGTTTCTATCGAAAATAAATTTAAATAATCCTTTAAACTAATTTATCTCTAACGGTATTTAAAAATTCTTAAATTGATTTTAACAAGGGTGGTAAGTGAAAGTCGTGTGTTGCGCGCACCTTATTTTATCTTATTTTATTTTTATGACCCCAATTGCAGTCTTCAACGGTCAACAATAACTCCACCATTAAAGATAGTCAACTTACAAATTGAGAAAAAGAAATTGACCAAAACTGTTAAGAGCCCTTAAATAAATAAAGTAAAATTTCATTATTTTGTCATTTCTTTATGTCCATTATTGGTGACAATAATACAAACCATAGGAAAGTGGTCAGCTGACTGGCCATGATATGAACGTCATAACGTAAACGGCAAAATTATTTTCACAATATCTGTTATGTTACGGGAGGTGTAGAGAAATAATTGCCTGGGAGGTGGTATTTTCTTCCAAGTTGACATTCGATTTCCCATCCAATCAACAGGCAAAACACACCTTGCCAGATACAAACAAAACTGCCTTACGAACACGCGCTGGATGTGAAAGACTGTTTCCAGCTAACCACTAATTTCCCTTCACGCCCTGGAATCCATTGCTATGCAGATAACCAATTGGTTAAGTTGACAGAAATGTTGATAGCAATTAGTGCAGATGAATCCGCCCCTAGGTAAGAGGCGTTCTCCACGAACTCGTTAACGTCGGGAATGGTTAAGGTCTAACCCCTAGTAGGATAAGGATAGGATCTTCCACTGAGGATAAAACAATCAATCCTAAATTTAAATAAATTAAAAGAAAAAGCAAATACCATGACATCATGGAATACATAAAAGATAAGGGATGTTCGTCAAATATCCGTGAATAACTGAGAAGCAGAAAGGAGTTGTATTCAAGTACTAATATCGATTAATTTACTAATTTTTTTTGAAACTTAATACCTCAGATAGCAGATTGTATTATTTAAAAAATACAATAACAAAAAGTTATTTTGATAGTTACAGGCCTAGATTAATATGTACACCTGATTGTGCGTTCACAAACAGTACTACATAATTATAGGCCGCCTAATTGTATATAGAGTGTTTGTTGTGTTAGGACTAAGGTATAATTTGAATATAATTACATTATAATAGCTTCTGAAGTATATATCTAACAGCTTACAACATGCAGATATTATAAACGCGAAATTACCAAAATAAACTATTTATAAAATTGTCAAGTTATATACTAGGAAATACTTTGACTCGGTTGTACGTGATCCATAATTTACTATGGTAATCTTATAGCATTAGTAAACGAAATCGGGAGTGCCTCAAGGAGAGCTTGTATGTTCTTTTTTATTCCAGAACGTTCAGTAGCTGTAATATCGATTTCATGATTTGGACTCAAGGTACTCTAACACGTCTATTTTATTAAAAAAAATTAACCGATCGCAATACCTTCCCTCACTATATAATATATAATCACTATGTAAGTGATAGTTATACTATAAAATAATTTAATTATTAGTAGATAACTCCATGTATTGATCCTTTACGACTGGTGGCTGCGTTCATCAAGCCAGTCTTGAGAAGACATGTAACGGCAAATTCTTCTGGACCGTTACAGCCTGGAATACACTGTCCCCCGCCTGAGAAGCGTCACAGATCTCAACACATAACCGTTCTTACCTTTAGTATACGCTAAACAAACGAATATGACAATAAAAAAATTATCACATTCGTTAGTTTAGAAAGGTGACGACATGTCTCAAACGTATGTATGTTATCTATTTACAGAATTAATCTGTACACTTGTGATATTTCCTCCAAAAATATTTAACGATTAAATAAAATACTATGTAACAGGAAACTTATATTAGGTATTACAAACATTTGTTAGACTTCAAGTACCTATTTTTATTTTCAGAAGTCTAAATGAAAGTATACTTGTTATTTGTCTTTTAATAAATATGTTTAAATGAGTAATGTCTTGATTAATTTTACGCATAAATTGCCACTTTACACTAGAGCAATAAGCGATTTTACAGACCAACCGTGATACTGTTGTTTTTACAAAATCGAAAGGCGGTAGGGGTTTTTGTGTATTGCGGAAATTTCATTGAAATTTGAAAGTTTGACTACAAACCTGAATCTGACATATGTGTAACATTTAAATTTAATACTTATGATAAATATTGACTGATACTTCTAATTTAAAATGTAATACTGTATCATTATTTTCAATTTCATTAGGTTTTTAAATTCTTGTCCGCTGTTAGTGCATTCATTTAACATCACTTTATGGCACTGTGGCTAATCGGCCGATGCTACAGTGGGAGTCCTAAATTATAGTTATTCAGATTTGATAAAATATTATGATTTTAGAAACATATATAGAGAATTGATAACATTTTACTGAACTTCAATGGGCTATTTTAATTTTATTTTATTTTTAGAAGTCTACTAAAAGCAAACATATTTTGAAGAATCCATTTTAATATTTATTTTTGGGCTTTAAACAAAAAAATTTAAATTGTACATTTACCGCTTTTTTTAAATAATATTTTTTTTTTTCATTTACTGTATAAACTACATTTTACAGAAAATAAAAGATTTAAACGAAAAAAAAGAGAACGGCTCTTGATAGTGGTTTGCTTCATACAAAGGACATATAAGTGGTCCTGGACTTTGATTAACAGTATTACTTTAACAATTTTGTTTTCCCGAAAATTAAAAGGCGGTAGTAGTTTTTTGAGCAGTGCGGAAATTTTCTCAAAAGACTCATCATTCTCGTTTTCCATTAGGTTTTTTTTAAACTTTTGTTTGTATTGTTAATTCATTTAACGTCGCTTTTATCCTACTGCTGCTAATCGAACAATGCCACAGTGGGAGACTTAAACTTTGCATATTCAGATATAATGAGGATAGTAGTGATCTTTAACGATTAGCTGCCACTTCCTAGTCCTCACGAAAGGACGACATAATCAAGGATTTTTTACACCTATTAAAAAATCCTATATATCGGGTTCTAACCCGGGATCTTGGTATTGGCATTGTTATGAGAACCACTACACCACAGTTTACCCCAACCTTAAACTTTTTATTCCAGAAATATCTAAAAATTTAAACACAACAAATCCCCAAAAGCACCAAATATTAAGTTACTGTTAATATTTTTAAAAATAAAAATTAAGTATCAAAAAGGCGTAACATAAAATACTATAAATATAACATAAATTACTATTCGCCCACGATATGGTACGTATCTCCACTCTACTCCATATTTTAATGTTTTTATTCCATGTGAATATTGATTTCTTTGTACATTATCTTTAGTCATAATGTTGTTCTGTATTTCCCTTCGATTATTATACTATATCCGTTGTAGTTTATTTGATTTCTTTACATATATATAATAAAATATATATATATATATATATATATATATATATATATATAATATATTTTTTTTTTTTTTTGATGTTCCGATATTCGCTAGCTCAATAGTTTATATAATATACTTCATGTTATTGTAATTATATTTCTTTCTTATTTTTTTAGCTCTGATGATGACCCACAACGGGCGGTCGAAACGTTGGCAAATAATATATGGTTGAAACTATTTAGTTGTTTCTGGAGTCAGTCTTTTTCTAAACATTTTTGTTTATTATTAATTTTGCCGACGTTTCGGCTCAAGCTTGTGAGTCATCATCAGGACTGCAAACATCAGAAACAAAAGAGATACATACTAATGTGATAATGAAATTTTTTTCAATGTAGTGACAATGATAACATTTAAAATAAAACAGAAAATATACCAACACAATTCAATATTATAGATACAAATAATGATAAACAATATGATGATGATAAGCATAACAACAAAACTTTAGACTTAAATATATTGTCTATACTATATATTAAATATAGAAGTAAGAAAATTATATCTGAACTTACCATTACTGAGCCATGTCCAAGCATAAACTGAGAAAAACCGATATGGGGAGGGGTTCATGTAAAACCACTGAAGGTTTCCTCCTCTAAATATAAATTCCACAGCTTATCTTTGTTTTAAAAAGTTTTACAAAATTATACAATGGAAAAACAAAACAAAATATGTACAATAAGGCTCAACATTTTTGAAAGAAAATTATTAACACTAGAATCTGAGGTATGTAACTAAGTAAGAGATAGATGAAAAAAACAAAAAACACTAGAAGTGTTATAAACTAAAAGAAAAATATACAGTAAATAAAATATAAATTATACAAGCAAATTATATAAGAAAGTAAGAAATTTATAACTTAAGGAGACGGAAGATGTTGGCATACGAGGGTAAACGTTGGCAAAATTAAAAATATTTAGAAAAAGACTGACTCATGATTATTCCACCTATAATAGTTTCTACAGTCGACTATAAATCCTCAATATTTAGCTGTTTTATTTACTGACAGCCACCCGAACTAATTCCTTCTCAAACGGTCAACTAATTATATCAACTATGATAAAATACTACGTATAGTTTTTAAGTAATAATTTAATTATATATAAATAATCTTATTTTTAATTAAAGTATACCTAAAAATAAAAGGGATTCTGATAGGTGTCTTTGAGAAATATTAATTATTCTGATTTTTAAAAATATATATTTTTTTTTTTATACCCTCTGGTTTTATTTTTACACGAAATACAAATACAAATATGATATGTACACGTGTCATATTTGTCCTTCTATTACCCGAAGGTATTCTAAGGAGAATTTCTATATGCGCTGCATGCACTAATGACATTTCAAGGGCTTCTATGCCTTCATTTATCAATTACAAAATGGGAGGGACCATCCTTCAGTTTAAAAAAATTATAATTATATTATGTATAATTATATTTAGTTTACAAATGTTCGAATTGTACAGATCATAATTAATATACATAACAATTTTCATAGTCACTAATTAAATAAATTTTTATATTATACAATTAATTATAAATTACCTTTTCTATTGATACATATTATTTTTTGTAGCTAACTGCTACATTCACTTCTAAAAATTAATTTATTTATTATGAATTGATTATTTATTATTATGTCAAAATCAAAATGACTGTATGTATCAAGAGATGCAGTGATTCTTGATACATACAGTCTCAAATAAATAATATCTATTTTTTATTACTTTTATAATCACATGCTCGTAGGAACAAACTAAATAATCTCAAAATTCCAACATAGATTTCTTCTCTTTACAGATTTTTCCTTTCTATGAAGAGCATGAAGAATTTTATGTGTAATTAATGCTTTTATTTTTTTTTTAAATATATTAATTGAATTATAGGTTTTACTCATTGCTTTTTTTTTTTTTTTTTTTTTTTTTTTGAGATGGGTTATGGTTGGTTAATTACATTTCTTTCTCATTACTCTACTAATTGAATAAAACCTATATTAATTAATATCCAGAATAATAATGTGCTAGTTAGTTAATTATATTTCAACTGTTTCAAAATTTATTAAAACGCTAGAGGAGCTAAAAAAGGGGATGACACTAAATATGATCAAGGAAAAAAGGATAATAACTAAGTAATTAATGAATGACACATAACTTTTTTAAAATATTAAAATATTTTAAGGAAAAACAAAATCTGTTTACAAACTTTTTTTTTCTTATTTTAACATAAGAGGGCAACTTCGAACTGAATTAATCTACTTTCATTAGGCAAGAAAACACACACAAAAAAAAAAAAAAAATCAAAAAGGTAATTAGAAATTTAAGGACAAATTTTCACCTTCGGCGAAAACGGATTAATGAACAAAACACAAGTTTTCCTTTTTTTATAACACTCATTAATTAACTGAAAAATAAAAAGAGCTCTTTCCATAAATTAATTTTACAATATTTCACAATAACTTTTAATTAGAGTTTTATAATTTAAAAGTAAAGCTCAGTCAAACAGGTCTGACAGTATTTTGAATGAATGATATGTTATTATATGGCCACTTTAGGGTCATTTCGTTCAGCTGATGTCTAATGATTTGTTATTGTTAAATAAAAATTAATACCAAAAAAGTAGGAATTTTATAAAAATAAGTAATGATAACCGTGAGAGTTATAGGAGAAAACTTTGATGTACCATCTTATCACAGACCGCAACACGTAATTTATTTAGCAACACACTATGGAGGTTACAATGGAGTTTCCATTATTTAAGAATTTCGAATTGAAATCAGAGGACTTCTGTAGATAAATAAGTTCATCTTGACAGATTTCATCAAAAACACTGCCTGACATAACAAAGGCTGAGAACCACAATTTTACGTTGTCATACAAGGACAGCATAACCAAAGATTTTTTACTGGAAACATCTGCGTTGTTTGAACCCGCCTACTCGGGCATAGGCTTGCTAGCCACTAAACGACACGATATTCAAAGCTGTTATAGAAAATCTAATTTTTATAGTTTCACTCCTATTGATTTTTGACACTTAGCGTCGCAATACACGATAAAATAAGAAATACCAAGTCAAGTCAAAAGTTTGGAATTTTCCAGTGCTTAACCTTTTTATTATTAGTTGGCAAGTCCCTTAATGCTAATATTTCCCGCCATACCGTGTTTACAAATAAATGGTAAATGAATGAATCATTACTGTTCACACAAGTGCCTAATAACCGGCAGTGGGGTTATCTTCATTCGATAGTCATTTATTGTGTTCAAGGTGTATTTAGAGCAAAGTCTTTTTGCTTTTATTTAACAATGGACATTGCTGAGACAGGTAAGACATTATCTTTCCAAACTCGTTATTGAATATACATTGCAATCTCACCTGTACAGTTAATTTAGCAATTTGTAGATGTATGCCCTTATTCAATAACGAAAAACTATATAACCTCCAAGTTACTCTAAGGATTTGTTTTACCAATCCTTCTAGTCTTTAGATATAACAAAGAATTTTTGCGACTTTTCGCGTTTTGAGTGATACATAATTTTTTTCAGAAACAACACTCCAAATCAAAAGCTTTACAATATATAATTCAAGAATTTCCTAAATCATATAAAATACATCTATTAGCAGGTTTTAGCAGCTCCGAGCCATAATTAGATTTTTTGTAATATTTTTCCCGTATTCTGTGACTTCAAACGTAAAATATAGGGACGTTTTATTGTAGATTTTAGCTAATAGAATTGATGTTTGACCACTGAGTGCTCGTATTTTTCCGTAATTTGGATTAAATATAGACGAATTTCAGAATTTTGTCCCCCTAAATTGGTCATATTGCCCACTGTGCGGTGTTAAGAGAAAGGGTGTAAGGAAAGATAGTTTGATTTTTTTGGTTAGTGACAACGAAGAACTTGAAATGAAACTATAACTTCCTTATCGCACTACAGTGATATAAGATATAATGCACCCAATGTTTGTAAAGAAAAGAAAAAAAAAAACGGCAGAGTTTATCGGATAGGACATTAACTCCTACACAACACAGTACTTCCATATTTCATGACATTCGCTGAAGAACCGAAACGAACAACGCCTACAAATATCTTCCACACTTGTCCTACTCGCTAGATATAATCCAAAAGTTTCAAGTTCTTTAAAGGTTTTAAAAAAGGATACTCAGTTCAAAAAACATTCTCTGAATTTATTTCTTCGCAAAACTGATTGGAAACACATTGAGAAAAATGTATAGATATGTAGCATATATATATTACTTTTACTTAACTACATATGAAATATACCTAAAAATATTGCATCAAATATTGAATCGTGAAACGTGAGTGCAAACTCGCAGGAGTTTACACCGCGAGACCTAGGGCCTGCAAGGCATGTCGCGCCACTGGACAAAAAAAACATATGAAATATATAGAAAGGGAAAGTATTGCGAAATTTAGAATTCCAATTTTCGACGAAAATAAACGTTTTAGGGTCCCGTGAGTCCAAATAACCAAGTCTCGAAAAAAGGTCTACGTGTGTGTGTGTCTGTGTGGTAAGTCTGGCGCAAAAACGAAAAGTCATGAGAAAATAAAATTTTGTATTTAAGACAACTATACGCCCGAGATGTTACAGCAACATTTTCATACAAATCAGCTTACTAGAAGAGCAACTTTATACCATGAATTTCGCACCTTCTTACGATTTTCTCAAAAACGGTTCCGACGATTTTGAATCAACTCCCTATATTGATGTAAAATTTAATGGGCTTTAATATCATGTAGGTTTTATCCTGATTGAAATAGTCTGACAGTGCTTAAATTCCGATAGTTTAAATTTTCTTTCTCTAAAGTACCTTTAATTTTGTAGAAAACTAAACTTCGAAACAAACTATATCATAATGTTAGTATTGATAAAAAACGGCTATGTATACAAGTTGATTGAAGTTGATAAGAATAAGAAAAGTGTAAAAGTATTTTTTATGTAAACTTTTATTTTTTTGTATGTTGTATATGTTTAATGTACCGTTGGAAAGCTAAACATTTTAGAAAAAAATATTGTTTTCTACACAAAGTTGTAAACATTAATGGAGAGTAGTGTAATGCGAATAAAAATAACTGATTATTCTAGATAATAATATAATAAATTATTTAATAAAACACATAATTCTATCAAAAATCAATTTAATTAATTCTGTAAACTTATTTCGTCTTTTACTGTATTTAAAAACTCTTAAATTGATTTTAACAACGGAGGTAAGTGAAAGTCGTGTGTTGCGCGCACAGTTTGGATTCCATATAGTTTTTGTACTTAATAACCTTTTCTGTAAATAAGAATAACCTTTTTCTGAAACTTCTTACTTAAATTTGTAAATAATGCATGGTAACAAGTCGATGAATACTTATCACAGAATAAATAATACATTTATTCTCTTCCATAATAATATAATGATATGTTTATCTCATACATCATAATCGCTGAGACATGTTGCTATTACAAATATATATACCCAACGCAAGGAACCTAATCGATATATCCAGGTGCATCAAACCGTCATTTATCGGATTATTAGGACCATTTATTACTCACTTGGGATGGTCTCGATAAATTAAATGGCTTTCAACACCATTGGCCAGTCGTGACGAAGGACCCCTTGATAGTGCTATCGGCTTTACCGGATCGTTTCAACCAATGGCGATAATGTTCGGGATTTATATCTTTACCAATCGTTTTATCTCCTAGAAGGAAAAATAAAATAAAAATTACGAAAAAGACACTTACCTATATATTAAATTTCAATAAAAACTTCAAATTATTGTAAGTATTTGTAATTAATAATATACGACTCAATTTGATCAATTACATGAAGCCATCTTTCAGGTAATTTTTTAATTCCGTCATCATCAACAGTTGAAGGATACCCGAACGCATTGCGTCTTCCAACTCAAAATGTCCGATTCTAAACCGAGCAAACCACTTATGGACGGTGCTTTCTTATAAGGCATCATTTCCATACACACTGTAATGATTGTTAACCGTATGTGCGTCAGATTATCCTTTTCGGAAATAAAAAAAAACACTAAATGAAGAAAATGAATTTTCTTTCTTTTACATTTTGAGCAAGCAAAATACCACTTCAAGATAAGGAATCTATGTCAAAACTGATACATTAAAGCACCTTAACGAACCCTTTTTTAAAATAAATACACATTATCGACCAAGTAAACATGATTTTATAAAAACCGAGAGGATTAAATTGAGCTAACTTATTTTACAACCCAAAATATAGCAGGGAAAATTATTGCGGTAGTAAAAATTTGTTAATTCGGAAATACAAATATTAGAGTCCCTCGAGTCCAAATGATCAAGTCAGCAAAGAGGTGAATCAAGCACAAAGACGATAAGTTGTTCAAATTCGAAATTTTACTTTTCATCATCATAATCTACCCTCCTCTACCGCTTCATGCAGTGCGAGGTGAATTTTATATTTCAACTGCTTTAATGACAGAGCCGATACAGTAACTTCTCCAAAATTGGCATATCAGAAGAGCCTCTTATTATACCAGCCACTAGTATACTATGCATTCGCACCTCATTACGAATTTCTAGGAGAATGATATTTTGATTAAAATCGCTATATAGATCAAAATTTTAATGAGCTATATCATGTACACCAAGTCATTAAATTCCTCTCGCATCCAATCCTTGCAAACCAAAATCCTCCGAAAGATCCTAAATGCCCCTTACTTTGTCAACCAATAAAATAATCCATAAAGACCTAAAAATCCCATTAGTTGCAGACTTAGCCCGAATTAGATATACTTTCTTTCACTGTAAATTACCACTCCACCCAGAACCACTTGTCGGCAGGCTCTCATCTCCTTCTATTCCTGATCATCCTCCGAGACGGCTGAAAAGCCGATGGCCTCTAGACCTACTTATCTGAATAATCTTTGAAGTGCTACCACTGGATATATTCTTCTGACGCCTATCACGTCCACAACTCAATGTTCACATTTACTTGATGTATTTTTTTGTTAATACAGTTGTATATATCTCTATAATAAATTTTTTTTTTTTAAATATCATGTAGGTTTCATTCTGACTGAAACAGCCAGACTTTAAATTATCTTCCACTAAAGTCCCTTTTATTTTGTAGAATCTGAAAATGTACAAGTGCAACGAATTTATTAATCAACTAAAAGAAAAAAAATATTTTGTATGACATTTTTGGGTTTATGAACACACGATCATTAATATAGATGTATAATATACCGTTGGGAAGTTAAACATTTTAGAAAAAAGAATATTATCTTCCACACAAAATCGTAAAAGTTAACGGAGAGTGATGGAAAGCCGATAAAACGTTTGCAGAAGACACAGTTCTTTTGCCATCCCATCAATACCCAGTTCTGGCATTTTTTATGTTGCAAAATCACTTTAACGACTTACCTAATTAGGCTACGAGGTGAAAAGTAAAAATGAATTATAGCTATTCCAACTTCAAATCAAGTAGGATATTTAGGACTGTACTTGGACAAAATGTTGACGTGGAGGGCCTACAATATACTGAAACGGAAAAAGCTAAACAGACGATTTGGACTATTATCCAGGCTTCTTGAAAAACGATAAAAACTATCTTTAAACACCAAAATTACTTTTTACAAAGTACTCTTCAAACCCTTACGGACATACGGGACAGAGCTATGGGCTCCGCCAAAACCATTAGAATTCAGACTTTCCAACACAAAATATTAAGAAAAGTCGTGGACGCACCATTTTATGTGACAAACCAATTACTTCAAAAGGACATGGACTCAGTCACAGTTTCGAATACTGCCATACATTATTAAAAACAAATTATACGACCGACTACCTCACAAAAAGAACCCATAGGCCAAAAAACTCCGTAAAACCCACCCAGACCACTTCTAATGCGGTGGTCTAGAGATGCTATGAATTAACCATTAATTCAGAAGGTAATGTGTAATTTGCTTATTAAAAATGTTTTTTTTTTGCTGTTAGCAATCACCAGTTGTTAAAAAAATTAGGAGTAATCAAGTAAGAAAAAGTAATTAACCTAAAAAATATATTTCCAACGAAACTAAATATAATTCTTCAAACTTTTCCGAACTCTAAATTTATTTACTACTTCTTAAATTGATTTTACCAACCGAGAGTCGTGTGTTGCCAGCACCAGATTTTTATTATAATTGAAATATAACGATTACCGTCTTTTGTTTTTCCGTAAATTAGTATACCCTTTTCAATTATTCCGATCCCCCAATTCCATTTTCTACTTAGATGTGTTACCCGATTAATCAGCTTTGTTGGAAATGAGCTTAGCGATCTCTATTAATGTGGCAGTTGTAGGATTCGATTTCCCCCCTCAACTTCCACCAGCGCCTTCCGAATCGTAAATCTTTTCCGATTTTGACGTAATTTCCTCTTAAGAGAGGCGGGCGGAGAGAAGAGGGACTTGAAGCTGTCACAGCTCATTAGGTCGTCTCAGTTCCTCCCCCGAGACAAATGGTCTCGCTGGAGTTTTCTTTTCGTGTTCGGCTAGGCATTGTTAGTTTTTCCTGTCTTCTTCTTAGACCTTAATTCCTTTTTTGTCAGTGCCCCACAGCGCACTTTAGGAAAAGACAGATACGGTTTGTCCCTTGTTTCATTCCTTGTCTTAGTTTTACATACCCAAAAGGGAAAACAATTTTTATTTATCAAACCTTTTTTAAAAGACTTGATACATTTTACAAATGATTGACTGTATGTAGATATTAAGGAGAAGTAGTTTGGGGTGCAATCATCGAAAACAGACCCAAACTTTAGTAGAGAAAAATCTGGTGCGGGCAACGCACTTCACTCACTTACCTCGACTGTTAAAATCAATTTAAAAACTATTAAATATACTTCAATTTCAAAAATATTTTAAGTTAATTTTAATAAAACGTGTATTCCTTTCCGTTGAAGACATATGATTTAGATTAAATAATATAACTTTATTCAATTGTTAACCAGTAATAAGTTTATTCCCCATTTGTCACTTTATATTAAATTTTACAACTTTGTGTATCAGATAATATTTTTTTCTAAAACGGTATATTATACATATATATCACTGTTATTATTATCAAAAACACAAAAATTGCATTAAAAATATGTTTGCACTTTTTTCCTTTAGTTGTTTATCAAATTCGCTCAGCTTGAATATTTAGCTGTTATTTATCAATGTCAATAAGATGATGTGCCTGGTTTTTTTAAATCTGCAAAATTAAAGGTACTTTAGAGGAGGAAAATTTAAAATGTCGGCATTTAAGTCCTATCAGACTATTTCAATCAGAATGAAACCTACACCATATTAAATTTCATTAAATTTTACATCAACATAGCGAGTTTAATCAAAATAGTTGGATCCGTTTTTGAGAAAATCATAAAAAGGTGCATAATGCATGATATAAAGTGGCTCTTCTAGCTAGCCGATTTTGTATGAAAAAGTTGCTGTAACATCTCGGGAGTATAGTTTTCTTAAATACGAAATTTGAGTTTCTTACGATTTACCAGTTTTCCGCTAGACTTACCACACACTCACAGACCTTTTTTGGGAACTTAGTCATTTGGACTCAGGAGACCCTAAAACGTGTATTTCCGTCGAAAACTGGAATTCGAAATTTTTCACGATCTCAATACTATATTATATTTCATGATCGCAATATTATCTCAATACTTCTGACTGACTGAAAGTAGAAGAGATATTACCATTGATAATTATACAGAGCATATAATCACTGTAATATCCATTAGTGATTAAAATAGGTACTGAAGCTCATAGCACAGAATATATTTCACATTCCCTCATTGGCAACGGTCCTGAATCCATTTGCGAAAAAACGAGATGATATCTTTGTTTGATTCCTTTGATTGATTGTAATTCATCGAGGCGAATTTCCTCGTCTGCTACATGTGTACTTTAAGTAAGCTTTTTCATTGATTTTTGTATTGGTGTCATCAAAACTCCACTTAATTATCACATCGTAATAAATAAACAATACTTATCTTTTTAATTCGGTAATTTCCGGAATACGGGTTTTCATACGTATATACGTATATCCATGATTTTCAGGATTAAGGACTCCCTCATGGTGATCATGGTATTCTCTTTATTTTTATTTATTATTATTTTATATTTTTTCACCTATATATGAAATATACAAAGATCGAGATTAATTTTTAATTAGATTTTTAAGCAGAAATACACCTTTTAGAGTCCTACAAAATGAAAAAAATAATCATTGAAATTGGACAAGCACTAGCAGAGATATAGCGTTTTAAAATTAGAAGAGGTGATATGGCATTTTCCTTTGAATTATTTATTGCTTTTCATATTAGTTAATTGCCTATCTACAGCTTTATTAACAGTTATACCTTACTATTGTTATTAGAAAATCATAAACCATTGTGTAATAATTTGCAGCGTTTTTTTTTTAATATGTTAATGTTATAATCTCGTCTGTCAATAGCATATTTTTTTATAGTTATTCAGCCAAACAAGTTCAGTCAATAAATACTTAACAAAATTCATTAATTCTATAAAATAAATAATATTTTACACTATATTAATAAGTAATTGGAATAGACTTAAAACAAGAAGTTTCTTATTTCATAGTCGCAGGTTAATAATATTGGACTCATCCTAGACATATTAAGGGGTTAGAGCTATCAACAAGTTAACATTTACTGCTTTATATATATTTCTATATAAGGCGTTCATGGCCTATATATTTTATGCTTTAATGCCAACACAAACAATTAGAAAAAATAAATTTATAGTAAAATGTATTTAAAATATAGTAAATTTCTAGAAGTTATCTTTTTTATTACCTTATTCTGTGACTTTTTAAAGCTGTTTGAACTGTTCTTAAATTAAACTCATTAAAACATTAAAAAAAAAATTTCCTCAACTAGAGCTACCAACGAGTTAATGTTCTTTTGCCAGTTATAATTTTCATTACTCTCCTTCATACATGTTATTATTAAGATAACTTGCTCCAGAATATTTTTTTTGTTTGTTTTATATTTAAGAACATCGCAGTTAATGATCACTACTGGGTATCCACTCATCATTTATAACGAAACGCTCGAACGATTAATATAAATTCCTACAAAAGAACTTTTTTTATTTTATTTATCTATCTAGAGGGAACGGGGTTTTCATTACCACGCCCCCAACGAGAGGGAATTTCCAATTGGCGGAGTCACCATTAATCTCACGATTCTTTTAGGCCAGAGGCTCCCTCATTGGCCGAGGATAGAGGCGTTTTATCAAGCCTTATCCAATGGCTTATCGGAAGGACTATTTAATTAAGCAATTTCGAGGGGGGGAGGGGAGGTTTTGGGCCAATAATTAGCGTCTCTGATTAATTCCGAGTGAGGTCACGAGATGTCGTGCGATAGGGGACTGTTTACCCAAAGCCACGCCAGGGGCTCCTTAGCGGAGAATTATTTACACGGAAGCTTCCCGGATGACGGATCCGTTGCGGTCGGCCCGTGCTCGGTTTAAGAACCCTGGATTACAGTGATCGTAGCCCGTCCAAGAGCGTTTGTCCGGAACCTTCCCGCTCAACGAAGCAATCAACCAAACCGCAATCGTTAGCTTTAAAGATGAGGTTAAAATCACCACCATTACGGGTGCCAATGTACACAATGCTCCTTATTGGGATCTAACAGCTCTTAGGAAATAAAACAAACGAACAGTCAAGTTCGCCTTTACGACTCAGAATAAAAAGTAGAAAAAATTGAGGTTAAGGATGAAGTCACGTATCAATTTATACTACAGACACAGTAGATGATCAGTAGTGGAGAATTAATAAGTAGAGGAAGAGAAACATCCTCTAATATAACTGCTAAGAAAAATCTGGTGCACGCAACACATGACTTTCACATACCTCCGTTGTTAAAATCAATTTAAGAATTTTTAATCTATTATATATTTATCAAAAACAATCAGTTAGTTTTATCGGTTTTTCATCACTCTCCATTAACCTATACAATCCCGTGTTTTGACAGTATTTTTTCTGAAATATTTAGCTATCCAACGGTATATTATACGTCTATACTACTATTCTAGTGTTAAAAAACACAAAAATTAGATTAAAAAAAATATGTTAGCACTTTACTCCTTTAGTTGTTTATCAAATTCGCTCAACTTGCATATTTACTCGTTATTGATCAGTACTAATAAGATGATGTTCCAATTTTTTTGAAATCTCTAAAATTAAAGGTACTTTACAGGAAGAAAATTAAAATATCGGCATTTAAGCCCTGAAAGACTATTTCATTCTAGATGAAACCTACACGATATTAAAGCCCATCAAATTTTACATAGAAATATAGAGTTTAATCAAAATAGTTACAGCCGTTTTTGAGAAAATCGTAAAAAGGTCCAAAATGCATGGTATAAAGTAGATACTTCGGCCAGCTCATTTAGATGAAAAAAGTTTCTCTCACATTTCGGGCGTATAGTTTTCTAAAATATAAAATTTCTGTTTCGCACGACTTATAATTTTTGGCCAGACTACGATACACTTTGCGGACTTGGTTATTTCGACTCAAGGGACCAAAATTTGGTTATTTGCACCAGAATTTTCACGATCGCAATACTTTCCCTTACTATATATTTCATATGTAGGTGAGTGAAAGTAATTATAATAATAAAACATGATATTATTAATATTAAATATAATAATGTGGTTTTTCTTTAATGCACAGATCTTGTTTACGTCCGTTTAACTGGAAATGAAAATAAATAAGTCCAACTTTTTTTTTTTTTTTTTTATATTATCTAGTTGAGGTGGTATGTAGCGGAACAAAAAACAAACAAGCTACTGCTGATCGTAATCAATTCATTAAAAAATAAATTAAAAAAAAAGGTTAAAACTAATGATTGGATTCCTCAGACTGAATCAATCGAATTAATTAATAGTTGTTTTTCCTTATAAATCTCCATTTTATTCCATTATTATTCATAATTTAGCCTGGATATTTTTCAGCAGAAAATTAGTGGAATAAATGTCGACAGTTCACGACATCGCCCAAGGTAATGTCGAAATAACACTATAATTGGACGAGCCACTGGTTATGCAAAATACGGTAAAGTCGTCCTGAATAACAAAGCAGTCGACTCAATTTTCCTGTCTGTCAAAGGGCGGTGAACTGGAAAATACAACGGTATTTTCAACAAATCTTCTAGCTTCGTAAACTTATCATTAAAAAATAAAAAAATAGTTTGTAGGTTATTACCCATGAACTACAAGAAGTTTACAGCTCATTGCCAATTGACATTACACAATCTGATTTAATAGAATTAAATGAAAACAATGTTCAATATTACACTACATCTATTTAATATCCTCTTAAAATCCGGTTAAACCAATCACGTCTTGGCATAAAAACGAAATGTTTATTTTAATGCAGTCTATAAAATGCAGTTTGAACATTCATAAAATAAAAGAAACTAATTTTCTCATCGTAGTCCTAAGTTTTCTTTTAGTTTATTACTTGTAAGCCAATCCCAAAAAAAAAATGAATTTCATCCTCAAGTATCAGTAAACAATATTTTTATAACAATTCTATACCCCTTACAACTAGGGGTGGGCATAATCGGATGATCGTCATAATCGAATGATCGGACTTCGATGATTTCAATAATCGAATGACTAATAGGTACAAATATCCATATAATTTATGTGATGAGAAAAAAAAAAAAAAAAAAAAGAAAAAAATTCGATTATCCTAACTCCTTGTAACCCTTCTATTATCGTTAAAACAACTCAGTTCGAATGTTGTCAGTTTCTCCGAACCGATTAATCCTATAATCGATTAATTCGAATGATTGAAATAATCGAATGATCTGATAATCGTCATTCGATTATGCCCACCCCTACTTACAACTCTTATAATTATCACATATGTTATCTTATTAAGAGTGTTTTTTCTCTTGGGAAAAAGTCTTACTCACCATGTATATTTTCCACATATAATGTTTCATTGCTTCAGCAGCAGCATCGCATGCTTTCACTCACTACGTCAAAGATTATAAATTTTAATATATGAACATTTTTTAAAAATTCATATCATTATTTATCTATTATTAAAAAAAAAAAAGAAGCTGTATTTAATCTAAAATTATGGATACAGTCGTGTATGGAAGCCCTATAGGAAGGACGATGAGAGTAAGCGAAAACTATTTTAGATTAATTTTTTTTTTTTTTTAACTAACAACAATTTTATTTAGTAGAATTACAATCTGTCTTAATTTAATGTTTGGACTTCCGAAACATTAAAAAGGGTGAACTTTGACCAAAGAAACAGTAATGATTTAAGTTATTTCATAAAATCGGTTACGTATTTATTAGATATGGGTTAATAGTAGAATACTATAAATATCCTAAATTGTCATTCACTATCGGCACTGACTTAACTATAACTACTATTGTGTGACATAACCTAAAGTGTGAAAACGTACAATGAATAATAAATGTCCAGTACAAATTAGAGTTTACCAGTTTCCAAAATAATATTAGACTGAAAAAAATAATAAATAAAGATTGATAGATCCATTAAAAGCCATATTGAATGGTTAACAACTATCTATAATTAACTATTGGAATTAAGAGGTCCTCGAATGGATGAATTAATACGCCCCCGTTGGAAATATTAACAGATTTACGAGATCATGTGTCGCTCGTAAAGTTTCCTTCACAGCTGCTATGGGTTATGGCTTTGGAGCAGTCTATGCACCATTTATTCATCAACGGTATTTACTAAATACGCATAACTACATTATTTAAAAAAAATCTGGTGCGGGCAACACACGACTTTCACTTACCTCCGTTTTTGAAATCGATTAAAGCATTTTCGAATACAGTTTGAGATAAAAATGAGTGAAACTGCTTAAGAATTAATTAAATTTAATTTCTATAGAAACATGTCTTTTATTAGAAGATATATTATATTTTATCTAAAACAATCAGTTAGTTTTACCAACTTTTCATCACTCTTTAGTAACTTTTATGAGGTAGATAATATTTTTTTTTTAAATCTTTAGCTTTCCAACGGTATATAATACATGTATATTACTGTTCTTATGATCGAAAAAAAAAATGCATTAAAACAAATTTTTGTAGTTTTCTCCTTTAGTTGGATATCGAATTCGTTCAACTTATATATTTACCAGTTGTTTATCAACGATAGCTAGATAATATGGTTATTTTTATATAATCTGCTAAATTAAAGGTAATTTAGAGGAAGAAAACGTAAAATATCGGTATTTAAGCCCTGCCATATTATTTTCAATTAGAATAAAACCTACATGATATTAAAGCCCATTAAATTTTACATCGATGTAGGGAGTTTAATCAAAATCGTTAGAGCCGTTTTTGAGAAAATCGTAAAAAGGTGCTAAATGCATGGTATAAAATTGATCTTCCGGTCAGCTGATTTTGATGAAAAAGATTCTGTAACATCTCGGACGTATAGTTGTCTTAAATATAAAATTTCAGACTTTTCGTTTCCGCCCGGGAGTTACCACACACACACACACACACTCACACGCACAAAAACCTTTTTCCGGGACTTGGTCATTTGGACTCAGGAGACCCTAAAACGTGTATTTCCGTCGAAAAGTGGAATTCGAAATTTTCACGATCGCAATACTTTCCCTTACTATATATTTCATATAGAGGTAAGTGAAAGTAAATGTGAAAATTACATACCAATCTCGTAAAAATATATTTTCTAATGTAATATTTTTTCTAAACTAATTTCTTCCCGATTAAATTATATAAATAAACAAAATATTATCAAAACAAACACATTAATTGATCTAATCTCCTTGAGCCTCGAGGACTTTATATGTCATATAATATTTTTTAATAAAATCTTTTACTTAGCAATAACATATTATAAATGGGTAAAAAAAAAAAAATTAAAAAAAAAGCCTTTATGAACCAACTATTTGTATCATTTCCAGTGATACAATGCTCTGCTTGCCCATTGCCATAGTTTCAACTTCCGCTAAAATCTCATTTTTTCCCTTTGAAGAAAATGGACCATGAATCGAAACAAGTAGTCATCCGATAATGGAAGGTCTGGACTGTATGGTGGATGAGGCTTGAGTTCGAATCCATTAAGTTCTTTCAACTTTTTTTTTAATTCGATGAGAAGTGTGAGCCGATTACTGAAGAGTAAGTTCATGATGGACCAGCCTAATTGAACCCGTGACCTTTGGCATCGAAGGCTATTATGCTAGCCACCCGGCCTATCAAAGCTTTCTTTATAACAGAGAGCTTCGTGGTCTAGTAGATAGAGCACTAGACTACTGTTCTCCAGGTCCTAGGTTCGAATCCCGGCTGTGGCAGAATATTATTTATTCTGTTCATTTAGCCGGTTGGCGACCCTAGGGTATGGAGACCCTCCTGGGGCACACCCAGCCTCTTTAAAATGGGTACCCAAAATTGGGGAAAAAATCTGGCGGCTGAGCGTGATCTTGGCCTAGAAACAGTAGAAATCTCTATATGTACTGAGCCTTAGACCCTTCATGGGTTGTAGAGGTATAGTTTTTTGTTTTTTTTAATCTTTATAAAACTTTCAAACTTTGGCATTTATTTATAATTGACCTTTATTAAATATAAATAGTTATTTTATAACTATTATTACACTTAAAGTATTAATTATTAAAAAATGAATGAATGCTGAAAGAAAATACTACGATCGAATTTATATATATATGTAATTCTTCTTCTAATTAAAATGAATCAGGAGTTAAACGATGCTAAAATAAAGTTTTAATTATTACAATTTGTTTGACACAAAATAATCAATTGGATAACAAACATAATTTACAATGAACATAGTTACCTAAAATAAAGAATTTTTTAACAGTCCTTTGATTAATACATTCAACTAACATAACAGAGATATAACCTCCCTTGATGAAATATTAACATATGATAATGAAATCAAGAATAATAAAATTCTTGATTTTACATATATATATATATTTTTTTAAATTGCTACTATTACCTCTTACGTCATTTAATTTTATTTACATTTACGATGCAATAAAACCTCCCAAGAAAAAACAAAAGTAATTTCGGTTTAAACTAAAATCGCGACCAGCTCAGTCAGTTAATGTCTAGTCATAAAATTGGGTGAAAAAAAAAAAATTATTCTTACCAAGGAAATCGGAGCTGACTATAAAGCTTTCCTCGGGATGAAAAAAAAAAATAATGGATGCTAAAACGAATGGGAAAAACTCGATAGAAGAAAAATAGGGAGTGGAGGGTTAGGTTTAAGGGGAAGATGGGAGGGGAGTAAAACATTAAATAAAATCTGGTCCATTTTCTAGAGTCAATTTTACAAGAAGCATCTCTTTACCAGCAGAGATATGGGTCCTAAGATTCAGTATTATATATTTTATTCTATATTTATATTATTTTCTATTGCACATTTTACATTTTATTTTTTTATGCCAGCCTAGTAAAGCTCCCTCCACTTTTATACACTGATTTTACGAAAGGAATTATTTATAAATGACTTGATTTTTTGTATATTTATATTTATAAATATACAAAAAATTAAATTTTTGTACAAAGAAAAAAAAATTATAATTGAAATCGGTTAAGAAATAGCAGAGATGTATAGTATTGACATTAGCAGTGGTGATAGGCCATTTTCCTTTGATTAATCAATTTTCATATTAGTTAATAGTCTGTAAACAGCTATATAAACTGTTATACACCATTATATAGTTATTTGAAAATAACCAAACCATTGTGTAATAATTTGCAGTTAAGTTAAGTGTAATAAGTTTTTTTTTTATGTGTTAATGATATAATCTCATCTGTTAATAATATATTTTTTATGGATATTCAGCCAAAAAAGTTCAGTCAATAAATATAATAAATAATTTTCGTTTAAGGGGTTTAATACATATTTATATATACAGGCGTTAATGACCTATATATTTTATGCCTTTAAGTCTACACAAATAATTACATAAAATAAATTTATAGTAAATTGAATATAAAATATAGTAAATTTCTAGAAGTTATCTTTTTTATTACCTTATTCTAGAACTTACTAAAGCTGTTTTAACTGTTTTTAAATTAAACGCATTAAAATATTTTTAAAAAACCTGTACCTCAACAGCCCATGTAATTGAAGAGATTCATACTTTTTCTAGGGCCAACGAATAAGGTGAAACGACCGAGATCACGCTCAGCCGTCAGATTTTCCCCCCATTTTCGGTTACCCACTTTATACAGACTGGGTGTGTCCTAGAAAAGTCTCCATACCCCAGGATTGCCTAACAGCTGAAATAGCAATTAAATAATATCCTGTCACAGCCGAGATTTGAATCCAGGACTAGGAGAACGGCATATGAGTGCATTGCATTATTTATTCCTACATCTATTTTCGGTCTAAAAAACAAATGTAAAATAAATATACTGCTGATAAATAAAAACAAATATCAGTACTTCCGTTAATATATATTTTTATTTATTTAATGTCACTCCGAAAAGAAATAAAAATGAAACAAAAAAAATCAAGTTACATAGTAATAAAATTCCTCTGCAGTCTAAATTTATTCTTAAAATTTACAATAGAACATCCATAAAAATTTGTAGACCAAACATAAATAATTTCAACTATGATTTTTATTTTTATTAATATTAGTATTTTTCCCTATATTTTCAAAAGTTATCAGCCATTGAAGAATGGTGTCAAAACTGGAGAATGAAAATAAATCCTAATAAATCCCATCAAATCACCTTCACTCTACGTCGTAAGCCTATGACTTCCTGCCCCACCGTATCCTTTAACAATATCCTACTTACTCCTGTTGAACAGATTCGGTACTTAGGACTCCACCTCGACAAACACCTAACATGGAATCCTCATACTAGACTGAAACGACAGGAAACTGCTCGTAGATACAGATTACTACAACACTTACTTGACAAACGTTCAAAACTTCCTACATACTACAAAAAACTCATTTATATCACAATTATCAGGCCTATTTGGACCTATGGCATTGAGCTATACCATCGAATTCCTCTCGCATCCAATCCTTGCAGTCCAAAATCCTTCGTAAAATCCTCAATGCTCCTTACTTTGTTACTAATAAAATCATCCATAAAGACCTAAATATCCCATTAGTTGAAGACTTGGCCCGTTACAGATATACCTCTTTTCATTCCAAACTCCCTGCCCACTCAAACCCGCTTATCCGTGACCTCTCCTCCATATCTATTCTCGACAACCCACCGAGGCGCCTTAAAAGAAGATGGCCAAGAGACCTTCTAACATAAGACATTGGAGTGCTACCAATGGGTAGTTTCTTCTCAGGACTATCATGTGTACTGATCATATATAAAGCCTATTTACTTGTTGTATTTATTTAATACAGTTGTAAATTTCTTTAAATAAATAAATAAAAAAAAAAAAAAATTTCAAAAGTCAAGATTTTAATATTCCAGTCACAAAAATGAAAAATACCGAGCTGTATAGGAACAGGCGTTGACTGAGACGATATATGATCTACTGCGTCGAAAAGTGAGATAGACTCCATACAACTCACATTCACATAAATCTCCGATATTCGGGAATAGAGTGCAAATTGGAGAAAGAGTACGACTCATATGCAGTCCGTCAACGACATATGATTCAACCGATAGGAGTGTGTGAACACTATTTAAAATTAAAACCAATTTAACATTTTATATTTAGAAAAAATATATTCTTGACAAAATCAAAACACGAGATAAAAACGATTGAGATTGATGATGCAATGAATGTCTGACAACAGCTCTATCAAAGTTCAAATTTATGCGGAATTTGACAACTCGAATATAGAATGTCAATACGCCACGCCTTAAACTACACGATTTGCTGTCACTGGGATGATCCTATACTTTTAGAATAAAAATAAAACATTTTACACGAAACTTTTAGACAATATATATTGACATGTATCGAAAGAAGAAACTTTCTACTTGCTAGTCAGTCCAAGAATATCGAAATCGGATACACTGAAAGTTTATATATAAGCTTTTTTTATTTATTTATTTTTTTTAATATTTTAATTTTGCCGACGTTTCGGCCCAAACTTTTGTGCCATCATCAGGGCACTACTGAGCCTGAGATTATGCTTAACATGGCTCAGTAATGCCCTGATGGTGGCTATATATAAGCTAAAACATAAAATGTTGAACCCGGCTGGGTTAATAACTTTATTGTTTTATGAGGTAATTTGTTTTTTTTTTTGTTTTTTTTTTCTTTTTCTTCTGAATGGAAGTCAATAAGGCAAGTTGACCAAGCGATCTAGAAATTGTTTTTAATAAAAATATACACTATTATTATTTAATTTTAATGTTTTTACTTTCACTTACTTATATAGGAAATACATAGTAAGGTATAGTACATAGTATTGTGATCGTTAAAATTTTCGAATTACAGATTTCATTGGAAATACACGTATTAGATTTCTCGGAGTCCAAACAACCAAACCGCTTAAAAAGGTCTGTGTAAATATACTCTGATAGCAATATTTTTTTTTTTGTTTTAAACATTTTATTGATATTTACAACTGTACATATAATATATACAACAAGTAAATGGGCTAATTTACACTTATGGACTTGATAATGTCTAATGAAGAAACTACACAGTGGTAGCACTTCCATGTTAATTTAATTAAAGTAGGCCTCGAGGCCATCGTCTTTTCAATCGCCTCGGAGAGTTGTCAGGAATGATAAGTTGCGTACAAGAGGATTCGTGTGGGTTGGGAGTTTGGAATTTAAAGAGGAATATCTATTTCGGGCTAGTCCTGCGACAAATGGGATATTTAGGTCATTATGGATGATTTTATTCGTAACGAAATAAGGAGCTTAAAGGATTTCCGATTGTAAGGATTGAATGCGAGAGGAATTAAATGGTTTAGCAGAGCCCAAAACTCGATTCCACATGTCCAGATGGGTCTGATGATGGTAACATAAATGAGCTTTTTGTAATGAATTGGAAGTTTTGAACGTTTTTCAAGTAAGTACTGTAGTAATCGTTATCCACGGGCTGGAATGGGATATTATTAAAGTATACAGTTGGGCAGGAAGTCATCGGTTTGCGACGAAGGGTAAAGGTAATTTAGTTGGATTATCGCAATAAAATAAAAAATGTTTATTTATAATTATTTAAATGTTCTGATCAAAATTTCGTTAGTTCCATATGAAAAAAAACGAATTGCTGAAAGTGCTTAATGAGTACTTTGTAGATAGTGGTTTTAGTGTTCAAGGATACTTCCCATAGTTTTTCAAGTAGCCTAGATAATAGTCCAAAAAATAAATATAAACAATATATATATATATATATATATATATATATAATAAAAAATAAAAACAATTCTTAGAAAATATTGTGTTGAACAAATTAAAAATAAATTAATATATAACAGAGTTTAAATATAGACAATAAACAAATATTACTCAAATTTTAAAGTATGATGTCAATAATATAAATATCACAATTTTTAAGAGTCTTTTTTGGGATAATAAAAGGTATTGGAAAAGTTGGGATTTGAATGAGGAGGAAGAAAAAGCATGGCGGATATGATTAGTTAGAGAATTCCAGAAAGTAGAGGAGCAGACGAGGAACGATCAAAAGTTTTAGTCCTCTGAGTAGGAAAGTAAATAACGAATTGGCGCGATCATTGTTTCAAGTAAATGGACTGAATATTTAAATTGTAGGAGACTGTGTATGTATGGAGAGTGTTGGGAGTTAATGATTTGGTAAAGGTATGATCATAGGAAATATTTTTTGGAATTGGGGGAAGTAGCCACTTCAACTCGCCGTAAATATGGGTCACATGAGACGCTTTCGGAGTACTGAGGAAAAATTTTAAAAATATGTTAATGATTCGTTTTAGCCTGTCTTCAAGCACATTCGAGAAGCCACCATATACTTATAATAATAAAAAAAACTTTATTCGGGGACTATGTCCCCTAAGAATAACAGAAATGAACAGTAGATATTCATATATATGTCTGGTCAAGAAAACAATAAAATTAATTTTTATTTACAAATGTACAAAAAAGAAAAATTAAACACTACCTAGACTTATATACATTCATGTACAAAAAGTATGGATAATAAACACACAAGAAAAAAAAAAAAAAAAAGGAAAGAAAGACCAAGAAGAAATAGCAATACTTAGTAATTTTTTCCCCTATTTACTCGTTTATCCAAGGTATTGAATATAAATCTAATTTTTATTTGTTATGTAAGAATTTCGACGAAGAATGTGTAGATTCATCATCTTAGTCATCTGAAAATCTGATTCATTCTTCTACGTCAGAAAAAGCCACACCCTGTTATGATGCATCCTTATTATTTAAATTATAATAATACTGCAGTTATTATGCTAATTACTGTAAGGAAAATGCAAACCCCACACCAGTATATAACCATCATGATTTCAAAATCCATTAATCACATCAGGGGTGGTTGGGCATCATTAAAAATAAAAATGGAAGGGAAAATGCACAAAAAACAACCTACCCTAGCTAGTAGATCATTATTTCTCATCTCCAGCAATGCCCAACTCATTAGTTCCAGGAACGGCATCTGAAGATCGCTTAAAGAAAAACCAGGATCGAATTTCTTTCCGGGATTTAGTAACTTGTTAGGGAGTACCCCCTTAAAAAAAAAAATAATAATGAAAAAAGAAAGTTAGGGAAACTGGGAATTAATATCTCTAAGAAACAAAAGGAGTGCTTTATACTATGCATATTGAGCCTTTTGACGATTTTCATTTCAACAATTTTAATCAAACTTACAATATCGATTTGATATTTAATGGAATTTGATATCATGTAGGTTTCATTTTGTTTGACAGAGCTGAAACGCCGATTTTATTTATTTTCTTCCTCCAAAGTACCATTTATTTTGTAAATTAAAAAAATCTAACCATAGCATTGTTAAGAAACTACTATAGATACAAGTTGAACGAATTTGATAGACAAATAAAGGAGAAAACAGCAAAAATATTTTTTAAAGTAAATTAAAAAAAAAATGTTTTCTTAACACATGAATATTGATATAGATGTATAATATGATGTTCGAAAGCTAAAGATTTGAGAGTTTTTATTTTGAGGTTCTGTAAAGTTACGAATAGGAGATAAACTAAAGTGATTACTGTAAATAACAATTTTATATTGTTATATCATTTGTAAAAATATATTAAATGAGTTTTACAATTGTTTATACAGATTGAGGATGTATAGTCGACTGTAGAAACTATTATAGGTGGAATAATCAGGAGTCAGTCTTTTTCTAAATATTTTTAATTTTGCCGACGATGCTTGGATATGGCTCAGTAATGCCCTGATGATGGCTCACAAGCTTGAGCCGAAACGTCGGCAAAATTAAAACTATTTACAAAAAGACTGACTCCTGATTATTCCACCTATAATTGTATATACAATGAATACAACTAATAAAAGTGCTGAATTATAATAAATGAGGTCAAAAGACTTGTGCAGAAACTACCCAGCGTTAGAACTTCAATGATTATTTAAGTTAGTAGATCCCGAGGCCATCTTCTTTTTAATCGCCTTGGAAGTTGCTATCTAAAAGCAGTTGAAGGAGCTCCTACCAGCTATACGGAGGAAATATTTTCTCGGATCATACATTTACCAAATCATAAACTCCCAGCACCCTCTATACATTCACAGCATCCTTAAATTTAAATCCTCAGTCCACTCTCTTGAAACTAGATCCCGCCATTCCGACCTTTACATTCCCACCCATAGAACTAACTCTTTTGATCACTCCTTTTATATCCCTTCTGCAACCCCCTGTAATTCATTACCTACTCATATTCACATGCTTCTTCCTTTTTATCATATAAATCTCACCTTTTCCAACGTCTTTTGGCATGCCAAATAGATGCACAAACAAATGTGAATCTGAAACTGACTTATTTTAATTTTAATACAAGTTATAATTATATATTTTACCATAAACCTAGTACTAGTAGTAATTAGTTGTTTTCTTTGCTTTGTTTTTTATAATTCCCTCAACCCTATCAGTAGCCTTTAGGAGATTTCTCTTCTTTCTTTTCATTCTTGTTTATATTATTCAATTTTTCTTTTATGCACATTTATAAATAAAAATTAATTTTATTGTTTTCTTGACCAGACATGAATATGAATATCTACTGTTCATTTTTGTTATCCTTAAGGGATATAGTCCCAGAAAAAAGTTTTGTTATTATTATTATTATCATTAAAACAATAAAAATTAATATAACGAAACTGAATATAATTCATTAAACTGTTTTCAAAACTAGCATTATGAAATAGTTCTGAAATTGAATTGTTGCCCGCAATAAAATTTTAAATTTATGATTACAACGACTATAATACCTATATTGTTAACAAAAAATAGATAATTTCCTCTAATTATTTCCTGCCAAAAAAAAAGAAGGCTTCGATGACTACAGGCCGAGCTTAATTAGCGGCAAAATAAATTAAAAACAAACAAGATGAGAAAAGCAATGTGGGCACAAACTACCTCCCCTAACGCAAGGTACTTAACAGACTCCAAAGTAAATAACACGGATTCAAATATGAAACATTCCATGTCATCTTTTATTTATGTGTGTTATTCCGCTGATAGCAAAACCGGGAATCAAAACGGTTGATCGCCTGTTAACGCCAAGTCTCCCGCAAACACAAACAAACGTCCTGCGATATTGGTTTAGAACTTCACGGTCTGTTTTAATGGATATTTTTATTTTACAGAAACGAATTGAATTTTTTTTTATCATCTTTATATTTGATATTTGAATATAAACATGTCTGACCTACCTAGGAGTTATTGTTGTATATTTGAAGTAAATAAAAAACCACGTGTGTAACAATAAACTCTGTTATGGCTAGAAGGGGAATTTGTATTCGTACAATGTTGAATAATTTATTTGAAATAATGGAGATAATTTTAAATATCTGGTGCGCGGAACACATGACTACCTAATACAAATTTGTGTGTATGACAACATATTTATTATTTTCAAGTTCAGGGGAAAAAAAAAAAAATTAAAAAAACTGTTTTTGCTCTTTTAACCTTAAGTTGCTCATCAAATGCTTTCACTTAAAGTATTTACCCGTTTTTTTATCAGTTCTAAAGAGATGATATAGTTTTTTTTTTTTTTTTTTTTTTTATCAACAAAATTAAAGATACTTTAGAGGAAGACAACTCAAAATATTGTCATTTAAGCCCAGCCTTACTATTTTAATCGGAATGAAACCTAACGATATCAAAGCCCATTTAATTTTACATCGATAAACACAGTTTAATCAAAATCGTTATATCCGTTTTGAGATCATAAAAATGTTAAAGCATAGCCTAAAATGGCACTTCTGCTGCGTCGATTTTATTAAAAAAATTGTAACTAATCTCGTCATATATTATATTCTAAAATATGCAATTCCACTTCTTACAGGTTATCGTTATTTAAGTTGAATTGAATTCACTATTTGTTTTCATTTTTTTTTTTTTTTTTTTTTTTTTTTTTTTTTTTTTTTTTTTTTTTTTTTTTTTTTTTTTTTTTTACGGGAACTTGGACATTTGGACACAGGGGGTGTTCCATTCCAAGGTTCCAGTATAAACTTACAAATTTCTATTAGGTCAAAGAAAAACAAAATAATAACCAACACTATGAAAAGAAAAAAGTAATAATCAGTTAAGTACAATAATAACACATCAGTAGTAAAATATGGGGAAAAAAATTATAATATTGGTACGAACCGTCAAATATCACTTCAAAAAAATTTTTTTTAAGTTTTAATCAGTTGGTTAGTTTCTCATTACAGTCTTCAAATATTGTCATACAAATAAAATCATTTTACGTAATGGTTTAATTCCATATTTTGTTTCTGATATCGTTACTTTTAAATGAAACTTTTATTTATTTAGAAATAATACAATCTGCCACAATCTTGGGCAATGAGTATTAGTGATATTAGAATTCATTCATTCCTTATGTACACTAACTAAAGAAATAAAAAATAAATGAATACAAAATAAATAGAAATAAATAAAATACAAAGAAGAATAAATAACCCTAAATAAAGATAAAAATAAAATAAAATAAATAAATAATAATAATCTTGGTCACATTCATACATATATATACAATATTTACATACTGCCCCTAGGAACTCTGAATTAAACCCCGGAGCCACTTGTGGGCGTCGGGGCCCGAGGCTAGGAGATCCCAGTGCCTCTCAGTCAGTCGCGTCACCGGTCTAATAAGCCAGTGGAGACTGAGAGAGGGCGCTAGAGCCACAGACTCTCAGGCGTGAGTGGAGAAGCTGGCCATTGCCAACACTCAGCATTGCTTAGTTATAAGAGGTCTCTTGGCCACTGCCGTTTCAACCTACGAGGAGGGTTATAGGGATGGCTGGAGCTAGATAGGGATTGGGATAAAGGATTAGGAAGGTGAGTTAGCCTCTGGTGGAAGTTTAGGAATTTAGATGGGATTGATATCTTACTATCGTACATAACTTATTATTTTATTTCTTTCAATTGTATAGGTTGTTGTTTGTTTCCATATTATATTACTGTCACCATATTATTATATACCTAACGTATTATTAAGTTTATAATTTCATTGGTTGTTATCTTATTTCTCTTATTCCTGATGAAGGGCTAGAATGTAGGACGAAACGTCGGAACACTCACAAAAAAAAAAAAAGTCTTTCTTATCGTCGTGTTTTATTAGTGACCGCACTCCCAACCAACTTTTCATTTAGTCTCAAACGTCAACAACTCCATATTATCATGACCCCTTACAATATATCTCATATAAAGCTAAGCAAATGTAAAGAATAAAATAAAGCGTAACTAAGTAAGATAAGTATTTATTCAAGTAATGAATTAAAAGGAATTAGTTATTTTTCGTAATTTTAGACCATAATGGTTAGTTTCATTTTTATTTCGATTTAGATGCCATGAGAGGAGAAATGTCTCTAAAAATTATTAATACTGATTAATGCAAAACAATTTTCAAATGTTTAAACTGTGGCTCCGCTTTAGGAGCTGCTGAGACCGGGTGGATGGCGACTCGCCCGGGAAGGTAGGGCCACTCCTTGGCTTTACCGTTATCTCCCGCCACCTGCTGCTTTATCCTCTAATGTTTTCCTTTATTTCTAACGGTACCTCCATAACTCCTTCTGGGAGGGTTCCTGTCGCCCGATCATATCCTTCTGTCGCGTCCATCATCTGTCAATCTGGAATCCAGACCATACCCTAAGTGCTCCAACAGACATGGTGACCCGTCATCCGTAGTTAGGCTGGAAATAACCTCTATCCTTGTTATTGAGATACCAAAATCACTGTTATGTGTTTTGGCAGAGGGTCATTACCTATCAAGTTTTACAAACTCAAAAAACGTAACAAGTTAAAAAGTAAACGCTTTAGCTGTGTTGTTTAGCTGACAGCCCTCATTCAGAAATTTAACGGATTTTATTGTCCTAATAGTTCGTGAGCCAGCAACGAAAAATGCGTCCCATTTTACCAACATTTTTAGTATTTTTTATGCAAAGCATTTATTATGGAACAGCAAAAAAAAATAAAGGCCTGCTAACTCAAAACGGGTGGATTACAAAATGGCGGCCATTCAAAAAGGAGATATTACTCTTTTCTGACATAATTATGGTTACTATCATAAAAACTGATCATTATATGAGGATAATCGTTAAGTAAATTAATATGTATTTAATAAGCTTTCATTTTAGTGGTAAAAGACAGTTGTAGGTCTAATATTTAACAATATAGAGGTATTACAGAAAAAAAAAAATTGTGGAAAACGTGTTATCACTCTTTTCTAACATAGTTATGGTTACTATCATGGAAACCACTCATCGTATGAGGATAAACGTTAAATAGTAAATCATCAAGTATTTAATAAGCTTTTATTTGAGTGGTAAAAGAAATCCGTATGTTTAATATTTAACGATATAGAGCTATTACAAAAAAAGAAAATTTTGCGGAAAATGAGATATCACACTTTTCTAACATTATTATGGCGACAATCATGAAAACCGCTTAGCCTATGATGATAATTGTTATGACAATAAATATATAGAATTTAATCACCTTTAATTTGAGTTGTGAAACACATCTGTATGACAAATAGTTATGGAGATATCTATTTAGTTCTTACAAAAAAACGGTAACCGAGAAACTTCTTATTTTTGTCATTAATTTGGTTACTATCATGGAAACAGCTGTTTATAACGATTATCTTCATAGGATGAGCCGCTTCCATGATAGTAACCATAATTATGTTAGAAAAGAGTAATATTCCCTTTTTGAATGGCCGCCATTTTGTAATAGACCCGTTTTGAGTTGGCAGACGTGTATGTATTACTCTCAAAAATGAAACACGCTTGAAACGTGATATAAGATATTTAAAACAACCAGGTTTGTTTGTTTATTCATTTGACGTCACTCAACTGTGGCTAATCGGATGATTTTAGAGCGAATTCCTAACTTTGCCTATCCAGGTTTAATTAGGATAGGGATCTTTAACGAGTACCTTTCATCGCACATGCTCGCGATCACCATTTTACATCCTTTTCGACGGAAGACGTAGCCAAGAATTTTTTACTCCCTTTTAGAAAATCCAAAGGCCATCCGCCAGGTTTGAGCTTAGAAGCTGTTATACTAGCCACTACAACACCAGTGACCCCTCTCCCTATTGAATTGTACCTAATATAAGCAATATAATTAATCTAATAATTAGATAACAGATATGATGAGAAAGCCAGGAAGCATTATTATCAATAATTCAAACCATTAGATATTAACCATATGATTAATATGATACTCCACAATCCGCTTGATTAAGTATACAAATAGGGGATAATGTGACAACAGAGGGGGGGTTATGTCGGGAGGGCGAAATCCCCCAAAATCTAAACAAAGTGGACAGATAGTTGTTTAGAGAAGCCAAAGCCATAGCCTCATCAACATATCACAACTGTTTATTTAAGTCCGATAGCGACGCTGATGAATGAGAACCAGCATTTAGTAAATACTATTGTGCTACAGCAACTAGGATGTCTCACTGACTATTATCAACAACATATAACACTTCAACTTTATATGAAAAATAAATAAAAAATTGCGATCCTTTTATTATGCAAGATTCACTGAATACATACTTAACAGTGTAAATACAAATATATTAATTATATTTACAACTGTCGTCGCAAACCTTCCCCACTGTATCCTTTAATAATACCCCACTCATATCTGTTGAACAAATTCGATACGTAGGACTCCATCTTGACAAGCGTCTTACATGGAATCCTCATACGAGAAGAAACAGCCCGTAGACATGGATTACTACAACACTTACTCGACAAACGTCCGAAACTTTCAATTTATCACAAATATCTCATTTATGTTACCATCCTCAGACCCATTTGGACATATGGAATCGAGCTTTGGAGCTCTACTAAACCATCTAATTCATCTCGCATTTAATCTTTACAATCCAAAATTGTACGCAAAATCCTAAATGCTCCTTATTTCGTTAAGAATAAAATCAAACATAATGACCTTAATACCTTTTCTTTCGAACTTCCTAGTGGCCTTATCTCCGTTTGGGGCAAGAGTACCTTTTTTTCGAAAACCTTAAGGCGTTATTATCCATTAAAGGAACCGACTAAGTTCTACATCCGTATTAACCGTCGGAAAAATAACAGATTTATGAATTCTAACAAAAGAAAAATACGTTAAGGAAATAGAAATAGTGATTGTGGGCTTGATACAGGCGTATGAAGAAACTACCAAGTGGTAGCAGTTCAATGTTTATTTAAATTAATTGTTCCCGAGGCCATCGTCTTTCAGCTGCCTCAGGAATAGAAGCAGCAGATGAGAGATAACAGACAAGAGGGTTTGAGCGGACTGGTAGTTTAAAATTAAAGGAGTTAAATTAATTTCGGCCTAAGTTTGCTAATAATGAGATATTCAGGTGTTTATGGATTATTTTATTGGTGACAAATTAAAGGCATTTTGGATCTTTCTAATAATTTAGCACTGCAAGGATTGGATGACGAAGGAATCTGATGGTTAGGCAAATTCCCATAGCTTTAATGTCCAAGTTCAGTAAAATACAGCGTTTTTTTGAGATCTTATTTGTTTTGTGTGTGTTCTGAAACAAGAATGAACGTTTCAAATTTAATGCAAAACAACTGAAATCAGAATTCATGCTTTTGCCTTGTTCACTCTACACTTTTTATCTAATCTAGAAAAGTAATGAAAATAGAAAAACAATTACAATTTACCAAAACCAAATTATTACGTAAAAACGGTGGGGCGTTACCGACTGAGAGGTTCAAATACTTTCACCTTCCTTAAGCGCTGTCACGACCGACCTAGCCCAGTTTACGAACTAAGTTGCACAATTCCCAAGACAGCTGTAGTTATAGCATAAAATGCTAGAGTTGGTAGTTTCATAGAAGCTTTACATACTCTTCCTAACTGAACAGGTTTGTGATACGACGAATCCAAGTCTCAGTAATACTAGTACATTCGGACTAAGAATATTATGTTAACGATTCGTTATAGTGGTACTACACTTAACCACCACGTTATCCTCCTAAATGAGGATACCCACTTTCAATGTGTGTGAGCGCCTAGAGGTTTAATCGTATTTAGGATAGAGCTGCGAATGGTATAATCACACTCGGATTCAGGATCTGAAGATTAGTAAAGCAATACATATTATTCACCCAACGATTGTGGAAGAAAATTCACCTCATCTTTAATAAATATAATACATAACAATTTAACATTATTCAATAATTTTTTTTTTTTTTTTTTGGAAAAAAAATTTTATTCTGGGACTTTGTTCCTTAAGAACAACATGAAATTTACAAGTAAACTTTGTAGTTTTCTGGCCAAAAAACATTAAACATATATAACTATGTACATAGGTAAAAGAGGTCGAAAAAGACATTCATATAAATATATGTACATACATACATCTATTTACCAAAGAAAAGAAAAAGCTTAAAAAATGTAAACAAATAGTAAATGGTAAGTGAAAAACAACTAATTTTGAATACACTAACAAAAAAAAAAATAATATATACATATATATGAAATAGAATAAAAAATAAAAAAAGGTAAACATAGGATATTCATTTATTATAATGAAAAATCTAATTTAAAATTAAAGATCAACAAGCGTCAGTTTGGGATTATAGGTGTTGGAAAAGGCGATATTTGAATGTGGATAAGGAAGAAGCATGACTTATATTGGAAGGAATGGAATTCCAGAATGTAATAGAACGGACAAGAAAGGATCGATCAAAGGCTCTAGTTCTGTGGGATGGCATATAAAGGTCGGAATGGCGCGATCTTGTTTCACGCAAGTGGACTGAGGATTTAAATTGAAGGAGACTGTAGATATAGGAAGGATGCTGCGATTTTATAGTTTGGTAGATAAATGACCCAAGGAAGTACTGTCTGTGGATTAATTAAAAAAATTAATTATTAAATTAAAATAGGTATGAGTGCGTATAAGATGATATACTTCGTTTTAATTTTGTTAAATTCCTTCAATCCAGGTTTTTGATTATTTTAATGATTTAATTCATAACTGACTCAATGGTTACACTACTAACATATAGATTCCAGTTGATTAAAACAAAATTGTCTTCGTTTTCAATATAATTTAAAATCATCAATGCTTCATTTTGACCTAATTTGCTTTATTATACTCTAATTTTATTCAAAAGAGTACATTTGCTATACTCACAATATATTGAATCTAAAATAGTCTTTTCACGTCACTTTATACTACTGTGGCTAATCGGATGACGTTACAGTAGGATTTCTGAATTTTTTGTATCCAAGTTTAATTAAAACAGATATCCTTTACTAGTAACTCTTATCGCACAGGCTCGGGACCACCATTTTACGTTCCCTCGAAGGACAGCATAACCAAGGGTTTTTAAGTTCTTTTAAATATTCCTAGAACCAACTCTAGATGTAGCAACCAGAGTAATCATAATCTTTAAATATTTTCATACTTAAATATTAACCTATATAACTGTTAGTAGTCATATTATATTACTTTGATCTCATTATTGTACTATTTAACCAAGTTCTCTATCATATTAAGCTTTTATTATTTTTTAAACTTGAATAAATTACACACATTTTACACTAAGCTATAAATTTTATTAATAATTACGCAATAGAGTAGGTTAGAATAACAGCCTTCTATGCTTAAGGTCGCGTGTTTAAATCCAATAGATTTTTAGTGTTGACGCTTTTTGAAAATATCTGTTGTTGCTGCTCTAATCAAAAATTTTACGACAGTTTTCTAGAGAGATATGTAGTGGAAAATATTTTTTATTTATAACATTCTTTTTGGGTTTTTTTCTCTACCTGTGGATTCTCAACTGACCATAGCGTCTGTAGTATAAAATCCTCCGGACATCTGTCGGGTTTGAAGCCACGACCTTGTGTATGCTATGCTATACTACAGTATAGTATAGTATAGCATATGGTATTGCTATACTACACTACAGGTGCCCTCCCAACCCCTTCATATTCAATTATTTCCAAGTTCAATAATAATCTAATTGGTACCTGGCATCATATCATAGCAATGCTCAATTCAATTTCCCACCTTAACGATCCTTTTGTTCCTTCGGGATACGGACGCTGTTATTGCTTTAAGCTCGTCGGAACAATACAGCACAAATGGTCCGAAACAATAACACTTTTAATACATTCTCAAGGAAAAAAAAAAAAGAAGAAAAGAAAGAACAATGGGTGGGGTGAATCACTCAAAGGGGCCGGATGTAGTTATCCGCTATCAAGAAGGCACTGCCATGAGGTGAGAAGCGGCAACAATCGCATTTCCCTCCAAGAAATTCGCACATTATAAAAACGGAAACCAGTTATTTTCAGACGGAAAAGTTCCGAAGTGTTCTATCCAATCTGTTGGTGAAGTTGGAATAGAGGACGCATAGGTAATTAACAGGGACAAAAGGGCTACCCATCCAGACTCCAGGATTAAGTCCGGTAACTGGAATAATAGCTCTGGAGATGGTTTGCAAAGGGATGACGATTGTGGACATCGGGGTTTAATGGGATTTGGGGAAAGTCCTCCTTCATTAGGCGAAGCTCAAACCAGCGTCCGTATCGGAGTCATACATCGTGTTCGGGAGTCGACAGCAGTAATCCGGATTCCAGGGGTTTACTGGGAGACAAAGGAAGCGCTCTGAGAGCTAAACAACTATCCCTAAAGCTATTAGTGCCGCTCCAAACTTAATGTAGAGTCTCATGTTAATGTTTAGAAGACAAGTTTTAAGGTATATACTATAAATTTTCTTTATTGTTTAGATTATAAAAAAAGAAAAAGGACCTATAACACAACAAAACGAATTCATAGTTTTTATGTTGAGTAGCAAAAATATCACACACAACCATCAGATTATAGATTATGTAAAGCGAAGATTTTGTAGAAAGAGAATTCCAAAAATTGAATTTTTAAGTGTGAAATACACTGAAGCTGTGTTTCTTAGCTCTTCTCCAACCAGTTAGAACCTGAAGATGGCATTCTCGGGCAAAACATTTTCGTTATTTATAAATAATGAGTCGGAGAATGACACCACCTTACTGATTTTACAATAAAATTTCGAAACTTTTGAAACAACCGCAACGAACACTAGTTGGTAATGATGTAAAAAAAAAAAAAAAAAAAAAAAAAAAAAAAAAAAAAAAAAAAAAAAAAACTAGGGAAAATTCAAGAGATAAATTTTACATAGTGCAGTATAAACATACCATTATTATTTTTCTTCAGAGTTGAAAGGGGCAGCTCATATGAATATAGCCTAATAACTATGTTTCCAAAAATATAAAAATGTTTTTAGCATCACAACTAATTTTACAGAAAAAACAATAAAAAACTTACATATTCCTAAAAAGTAATCCTTGAAGAATACCAGTGCCTTTCACTTACCTAAAAAACAAACGAAAAAAAAATATCAGTCACAAAATAATAACAAGAGAATACAATTACATAAATATTATTATTTATTACAGGTGGAAATAATCAGGAGTCAGTCTTTTCTTTAAATATTTTAATTTTGCCGACGTTTCGGCTCAAGCTTTTGAGCCATCATCAAGGCATTGCGGAGCCATGTCCAAGCATAAACTGTTCATCAGTTCAAAAACAAAAAGTGTTTCTAGTGTTTATAATTTTCTGTTAAAAATGTTGAGCCTTATTTTACATTTTTTGTTTTGTTTTTCCATTGTATAATTTTGTAAAACTTTTTAAAACAAAGACAAGCTGTAGGATTTATATTTAGAAGGGAAAACCGTCAGGGTTTTTACAACAACCCCTCCCTCCATACCAGCTATGTTTTCGGTTTTCCTCAGTTTATGCTTGGACATGGCTCAGTGATGTACGTTTATATATAATATTTTTTTATATTTTTTTCTATATTTAAGTCTAAAGTTTTTTTTTATGCTCATCATCATCATATTGTTTATCATATTATCATTATTCGTATCTATAATATTATCGTATAAGTATGTTGGTATAGTTTCAGTTTCATTTTAAAGATCCACTACTAAGTTTCAATCATGGTCGCTACATTAAAATTTTTCATTATCACATTAATATGTATCTCTTTTGTTTTGATGTTTGTAGCCCTGATGATGGCTCACAAGCTTGAGCCGAAACTTCGGCAAAATTAAAATATTTAAAGTAAAGACTGACTCCTCATTATTTCCACCTATAATAAAAATATAAAAAACAAAAATCGATTCAAATGATTTTCCGATATTAGTATTCCTAAACAGAAGCATAACTAATGTTTTAATATTCTCTCCAAGCAATTACGGATGGTAGTTTAGTAAATTATTTAACATAAGATAGCCAGTAAAAAAAAATCTATTCCCGATTTTCATTTAAAACGAACACGAGCTGAACAAAATTACAACCGAGATAAGTTATACAAAACTAAATCAGTGTAAACTGACCCAAATTCTACTGCTAAGCACCAACTTAGCATTGGAATGTGTCTGATATCCTTAAGATGCTAGAGACGGTATAAATTCTTTATATAACACAAAATCGATGAATTATTCATATATTTTATGACAGTGTCTGATAGCTGGTCTTAAACGGAAGCTAATTTCGTTCATTATTTTAAGTATTTGTTATAAAATTTAACTATAAAAACGTGTATAACGTTTTGTGTTTTGTGGGATAATCCAACTAATCAACTAGACAAGTTAATATAATAAATATATTAAAACATAATGCAATAAATAATAATAGTTTATTTCGCTAAAATATAAGTAGGTATGTATTTGAGATGTATGTTAGCGTGCATCACAGATTTTACTATTAACTACTTGTTTTTTGACGAATTTAAAAATTATTTTGATTCCAACCAACAGCACTATTATTTCTTGCCTCAAGGAAATTAAAGAAAATTACGTTGAGTATATACATATATATATATTTTTTTTTAATTCATATTTTATTGAATTTTACAACTGTATTAACATAAATACAATAATTAAAACAGTTGTATTAGAATAATCCCGAGGCCATATTCTTTTCAATCGCCTCAGAGGGTTGTCTGGAATATGTGAGGTTGATATGTTGCGGACATGAGGGTTTATATGGGCTGGGAGTTTGGAATTAAAAGTAGTATATCTGGTACGAGAAAGGTCTGCAACAAATGGGATATAAAGGTCGTTATGGATGATTTTATTTGTGGCGAAATAAGGAGCATTTAGGATTTTGGAATGTAAGGATTAGATACGTAGGCTTAGTAGAGCCCCAAAGCTCAATTCCATATGTCCAGATGGGTCTGATGACAGTAACATAAATGAGCTTTTTGTAATGAATTGGAAGTTTTGAACGTTTGTCGAGTAAGTGTTGTAGTAATCGGTATCTACGGGCAGTCTCTTGTCGTTTTAGTCTCGTGTGAGGATTTCATGTAAAAGGTTTGTCAAGATGGAGTCCTAGGATTTGTTAAACAGGTACGAGTGGCGTATTATTAAAGGATATAGTGGGGACGGAGATCATCGGTTTGCGACGAAGGGTAAAAGTAATTTGGTGCGATTTTTTAGGATTTATTTTAATCCTCCAGTTCTGACACCATTTCTCAATGGCTGTGATGTGGGACTGAAGGGTTTGAGTATAAATTTTAGAAAAGAAAAAAAAATCTGTTTAATGTTTTTTGAAAATATATATTTCTGAATATCTTTGATTAGAAATAAATTAAACGGTATACTAGTATAACTGAATCTCAACTCGTGTTTTACCCCGAATCTTCACAATATAAACTGAGACAGAATGTACCATAAACAAGCATAATTGGACATTGAAAAAATCGATATTCGACAAACAGATCAGGACTCTAAATCAACGGTTTTAGAATAACATGCCAGGGCATCTAAACATTATGATAGGAAAAGATATATCGAAAAACTGCTGGATACAAGATCTTTATCGACAAATAATGATAATTATATAAAGACATTTCGTATCATATATATTTTTGCAATTTTCTACGATTTAATGAGACGTCGTTCTTGTTCAAAAAAGTTCTTTTTGAGTAATTAAGACTTCATCATTTTTGAATTATGAGTTCATCGTAAACTTCATAAATCATCGTAAAGATGATATACTTATTTTAAAATGTCTTTTCATTATTATATTTAATCATCGGCGGAAATTATTAACATTACTTGGTCAAAAAATCGACAATAGTTCAGTTTATTTGCTTTAATGCTAAACAGTTTTTATTCGATTTAATACTATACTAGATTTAAACTGAAATTAATCTTTTCTTAATATATTTTTTAATTAATTTAGTTTACAATACAGCCTCTGTGTTCATGAAAATATTCACAAGTAAAAATAATTAGTTTATGGATTTATAACAAATTTTCATTTATTTCAACTGCATACAGGAAATAACCTGTACGATACTGTACGGTGGCAACACTGAACAGCCATAACCTCCCTCATTACAACATTAGAAATTACATAATTTTATAAGTTTCAGAGCTTATACTCTCTATTAAATTCTACGATTTATTATATAGTACATCAACAATATAAAAGTTTGCGCTTTTTAAGGGTACGTCTATCATACTACTCATAATTCAGAAATAATTTTTTGATGACTCGGTTTTAGATAATTTAGTTTTCTCTTCTAAAGAAAAATCTATATAAATAACATTGTATTTTACTTATAAACCTTTCGGAAATAATACCCTAAATGCTATTGGAAACGCTTCCAAATCCGTCCAGTGGTTTAGAAAGAATTTCCGAAAAACAAGAATATCATTTTATATTTATACAGAATATTTAAATTTACAAAGTGTCACTGCATTTTACAATAGCGAAAGTTAAGGTCTTAGCGATATTATTAAAAAAAAAAAAAAAAAAAAATACTATAACTCACGATATTAAAGATGACTGACTTTTAGAGGCGTGGTTCACTTAACACCACGTGCTCAGATGTGATTGGTTAACTAAAAAAGTTTTAAACCAATGAGAACTACCGATAGATACAAAACGTGTAACAAGGCTCTTCATTGTTCCATTAGGTAGTCGATTGTTCTTGAATCGTGAGCTTGTTTAATTATTGGATGTAGCTACTGCTCCAGGCTCTGTAGGTTCAATCACTAAAGCCTCAGCCCTTTTTTCGTTTTTTTTTTTTTCCGCTACGAGTTGTTTTCAAGGTTCTGTCAGCAACAGTCGCTAGAAGGGCTGAACAGCCAGTCCTAAATAATTCCCTATTCTGTTAACGCACTTGTCAAGCACACTTTTTTTTCTCTATTTTATTTTTTTTTTTTTTTGCAAAAGATAGGAGAAGAATGACAAAGCGTTTGATAAGAAAACAGTTCGTTTTCGTACCTCGAACTAATGCCAAGGAGTGCATAATGGATAATTAAAAAAAAACATAGACAAAATCCACTGCTTTAATTATTTGCATTGAGGAGTAAAAAGTAATTCGAGTGAAAAACTGTTTACTTAGAATAGAATAGAATAGAAAAGAAAAAGATATTTATTCTGGGACAAAGTCTCTTAAGAATAATTCATGTGTACAATTAAGATATATATAATGTGTCTGGCTACAAGACCAAAGGAATATAATTAATTCTTATTCACAATGATACATAAAGAAAAGAAAGGATATAATAAAACAAAAGAGTAAAATAAATAAATAATAACTTCTGGTGTGTTAAACAAAACTAACATTGAAATTACTTCATAATTGATCCATATAAAAATATGAGCAATAAATAACAAATTTTCTTTCTGATTTGAAATATCTTATTGAGCGTCTGTTTGGGATTACAGTAGGTACTGGAATAGCTGGAACTTGAATGATGGTAGGGAAGAATCATGGATATGAGTAGGTAAGGAATTCCAGAGAGTAGTGGAGCGGACAATAAAGAAAGGATCAAAAGTTGTTCTATGGGTAGGAATATTAAGATCGGAATGGCGTGATCTTGTGACGTGGAGTGACGATTTAAATTGCAGAAGTCTGTGGATTTAGGGAAGTAGCTGGGAATTGATGGTTTGGTAAAGGTCCTAGGAAATATTAACTGCAGTTTGAGGAAAGGAACCACTTTAACTCATTGTATAAATAGGTCATATGAGACCTCTTCGGTGTACCAAGGACAAATCATAAAAATATGTTCATTATTCGCTTTAACCTGTCCTCGAGCACAGCCGAGAGGCCACCATATACCATACAGCGATAGTTAAAGTGGGGGAAAATAAATGAGGATACAAGGAGCTTGCGGGTAGATAGTGGAAAAAGATGACGGGAGCGATGGAGAAAATTGAGGGTACTTATTGTTCTTCGGGAGATTTGGGCAAAATGGGGTTTCCAGGAAAGGGTTTGGTCCATGGTAATACCTAGGTTTTTGACAGAGGAAGTGAAGGTGATTGGGTGATCATTAGGGTTAGACACGGAAAAGTAGTATGGTATCCGAGGAAGGGATTAGAACCTATAACAATCTGAGTTTGAGATACAGAAGTTAATACTGCTTAATTTTAATGAGTCAGAATTTTGATATCATGAAATTAACTTTATTGTTAAAATTAACGCAGCTGATTAAAAAAAAAAAAAAAAATAGCCCTAATAAAACATATTTGGCAGGTATTGCTTTCTGTTCGGTAGAAAGAATAAATAAAAACGCTTTTGCAATCGACATAAAGACAAGGAACTTGGGAGCGACCGTTCAGACTATTCAAAAGTGGTCAATTTGAGTAGGAAGCCAATGAATACCCAGGGAAAAAAAAACAATATTTATATGATGCTGAATTTCAGGAAATGTTTGTTAGCCCCCAAAACGTTTTTTATTTTTACTTTTCTTTTTTAATTTTTTTGGAAGTTTTCTTAATTGGAACTTTTAAAAAAGCACATAATACCTTCCATTCATCATCTAAACCTTTTATTTCTTTAGTCCTTTAACATTTTTTTATTCAAGTCGACGTTTCGGGGTTGTTTCCCCATTTTCAAGACTGAAAACAATTTATACTTTTACTATTGAATAAAATCACATTATTTAAATATTTTTCCTTGAAAAATGAAGCTCAGCAATTTGTCATAATTATTTTAAACTAACTATACTTTAATTACCTTATTCCTTGCTAGAACATTTTTCACATCTCATAGCCACTGCTACTTGTCTTGTATTGGCTCACTGTTTCCATTATATTTCTATTTTAAACCTTTGTACCTTTTCAGTATTCCAGTGTAATCCTTGTGCTTATTTATTTATTTTTATTTTTACCTCTATTAATTATTTGTCCTAATTATGGTTATTGGGCTATTGTTTTATTTATTTTTAAAATTTTATCTTATTTATGATGTCTGTGTAATGTGTTCCTAAGTTTTTTGTATCTGTTTTGTAATTTATTGTCCTGCTATTATTTTTGGTTATGTGGATTGCTTCTAGTAGTTTTCTATTTCTATTATTTTGAGATGTGTCTAAAATTACTGCGTTTTCAAAGTTAAATTTGTGTTGTTTTATTATACTATGAGATGATAATGCTGTTACGTTTATGTTTTTTATATTTTTACAATTGGATATATGTTGGTTTATTCTAAACAGATACAAAACAGATACAAAAAACTTAGGAACACATTACACAGACATCATAAATAAGATAAAATTTTAAAAATAAATAAAACAATAGCCCAATAACCATAATTAGGACAAATAATTAATAGAGGTAAAAATAAAAATAAATAAATAAGCACAAGGATTACACTGGAATACTGAAAAGGTACAAAGGTTTAAAATAGAAATATAATGGAAACAGTGAGCCAATACAAGACAAGTAGCAGTGGCTATGAGATGTGAAAAATGTTCTAGCAAGGAATAAGGTAATTAAAGTATAGTTAGTTTAAAATAATTATGACAAATTGCTGAGCTTCATTTTTCAAGGAAAAATATTTAAATAATGTGATTTTATTCAATAGTAAAAGTATAAATTGTTTTCAGTCTTGAAAATGGGGAAACAACCCCGAAACGTCGACTTGAATAAAAAAATGTTAAAGGACTAAAGAAATAAAAGGTTTAGATGATGAATGGAAGGTATTATGTGCTTTTTTAAAAGTTTTTTATTTTGTTTGTAATTTATTTTAAAATATTTTATTTATATTTACAACTGTACATTCAAATAAAAGTATGTGAAAGTGGTATGTTGTGCGAAACAGATTTTTTAACCTTTACTAGAGTAGTAAAATTCTTATTTTATTTTTTTTTTAATCAATTTTTCACAACAGAGACCTTAAGGTATGGTGTCAAAATTTGAGAATTAAAATAAATTCCAACAAATCCCACCAAATTGCCTTCAGCCTACGTCTTAAACCTATGACATTCTGCCCTACAGTATCCTTTAATAATATTCCGCTTGTTCCAGTTTAACAAATCCGCTACCTAGGACTTCAACTTGACAAACGTTTAACATGGAATTCGCACACTAGACTGAAACGACAAGAAACTTCTCGCCGCTTTCGGTTACTTCAATACTTACTAGACAAACGCTCTAAACTTTCACTTAACTACGAAAGACTCATCTACATGACCATCATAAGACCTATCTGGACAAACGGAGTTATGGGGCTCTACTAAACCATCAAATTTTTCCCGTCTTCAATCCTTACAATCCAAAATCCTTCGAATAATCCTCAACGCTCCTTATTTTGTCGCGAATAAGCTCATCCATAAAGACCTTAAAATTCCTTTTGTAGCTGATTTGGCCCGAACCAGGTATCAATCCTTCCATGACAAACTCCACTCACACTCTAACCTACTAGTTTTAATCCTTGCTTCCTCTTCCATTCCTGACAATCCTCCAAGGCGTCAGAAAAGAAGATGAAGACCTTCTTGTTTAGATTGATTACTAGAGTGCTGCCAATGAGCAATTTCTCTTTATGTTTTTCATGTAAACTACTATTATCAGCATATTTACTTGATGTATTATAATATACAGTTGTAAATATCAATAAAATATAATTAAAAAATAAATCAATTTTTTAGAAAACATTTTCTCTTTTTCTTATCTTTTGGTTGTGCTGCTATGTCTATTAAAACAGTAATAATTATAATTTTTTGCTAATTTTACACAAGTATAATTTTACACACGAACAAACACAATAAAGTCTTTTTTGCAATGATTTATGCGTAATATTATTCATAAAATAAGCGTACAGCCTTGAAGAGATTTCGAAACTGATATGTAAGGAAACTTCTTTAATAACAATGCCTTATAGTTGTAAGCCATATTAACAACTCCCTCAGCAAATAAACTGAGATTAATTACCTAAGAACAACGCACAAACTTCAGTAAGGAAATGTCTTGTTTTTTTTTTCTAAATCTCTACAGCGCTGAAGAAACACGGGCTGAATGAGAAGAAAAGGAATATATTAATGAGGTAACTTTAAAAGTTTAATGCAAGTAACACGCGAACTGAAGTTAATTCATATGTATGTGGGTGTGTATAAATATACACATGGACATCTACATAGAGTCCAGTAACACAAATATAATTTTTTGTTCATAAAAGCCTGTGATTAGGTAAACCGAATTAGATCAGGACCAATTGCCAGTTTTTCACAGATATTTTTGTAAGTACGCACTTTTAATTCTAGGTGATCCATCTGAAGTCTTTCCCCCGAGTAATTTATTAACATAAAATAACATATAAAATTTACTAACTTATCAAAGGCGAAGAACATTTATAGTTGCAATTACATAGTATATATCTAAAATTTAACAAAGCGACCAAATAAATATTTAAAAAAGAAAAAATGTCATACAAGGGATTGCAATTGTTTTTCTTTAGATGGGGAAAATAAATATATCTGTAATCAAGTAATCAAAAAATTATTCCTAAAATACAAGTAGTAATCTAAACGTATATTATATTGGGTTGATGCAAAATTAATGCAGCTTTTAGTAGGTATTGTAAATACGCCATATCTTTATTTTAACCATATATATTTAATCAAAATAATTTCCATCTGAATCAATGCACTTTTGCCAACGTTCAACAAGCTTTCTTATTCCACCAGAAAAAAAATCCGAATCCCTGGACTCAATGAAATCACGAAAAGAATTTTCAATGTCGTCCTGGTTTTGAAAATTTTTCTCCCTCAAAAAGTTGTCCAGATGCCTGAAAAAGTGGAAGTCTGTAGGAGAGAGGTCAGGTGAATAAGGCGGATGTTGGAGAACTTCGTAGCCCAACTCGTGCAGTCGTCGAAGCGTTGGTTGTGCAACGTGTGGCGTTCTGGCGTTATCGTGGAGCAGGATCGGCCCCTTCCGATTCATCAATGCTGGGCAAAGACGTTGCAATTTTTGAGTTCCGAGTTCCGCCGCCATTTCTCGTGTGGTTTTGGTTGGGTCTTCTTCCACTTTTGACCTCAGCTGGTCGTTGTCCAGAGCAAGATGACGGCCCCGACCTTCCTTGTCTTCGAGGTCGAAATCTCCTCTGCGAAACATCTGGAACCAACGCTGCACCGTGCACTCATTAATAGCCCCCTGACCCCACACTTCATTAATATTACGAGCCGTTTGCGCAGCGCTGCGCCCTAATTTAAATTCGTAAAAATAAATTTGACGAAAATCGCACTTTGACATATTCGATTCAAGACCACTAAATTACCTTTACCTTGCATCACAAATAGATGTATTTAGGAAAGGGGGCCGGTTAGCGAGAAAGGAGAAATGGCGCTTAAATAACGAAAGTGTAACGGTTGTTAATGAATATAAGTACCTAGGTGTCACTCTATCTCCGAAATTATCATTAAATAAACATTTTGATGAAAGGTTTAGCGCCTCTTGTTTCAGTATCCACACCACTTACAAACATTTTTTCAGCAATAATAAATTACCGTTTTCATCTAAGCTATCTGTATATAAGGCTGTCTCCCGAGCTATTTTATGTTATGCAGCCCAGGTTTGGGGTTTTAGGCGTTTTGATAGAATAGAGAAATTATCTGCCTATTTTTTTAGAAAATTGTTTTCACTTCCGCAGAGTACACCACACTATATTATATATTTGGAAACTAATATTGACCCTATATTTTTGTTTACTTTGCACCTAAATATTCAATATGTTCAAAAAGTACTGATGTTACCCAGCCATAGACTGACTAAGATTTTGGCAGAGGAAATTATTAAAAGAAATTTATGGTGGTGTGAAGATTTCCGGTCTTTGTGTCGGAGATATAACTGGCAAAATAGTGATTATTTAGTAGATGGAAAGAAGCAATGTTTTAAAGGGTTAATAGAATATATAAGAGAAGACTTTAGAAATGGTTTACTGGTTAAAGTCAACAAATCTATTCACCATCAACTGTATAAAGAATTAAATTATGATTTAGGGGAGAACAGTTATATCTCTGATAGATACGGCCTGGGACTCATCAAATCAATAATTAAAATAAGAGGACAGCTTCTGTACCTTAATTGTAATGTTACAAGGGCGGAAGAACTACATTATTGCAGTTTATGTAATAATAAACACTTTGAGGATATGTACCATTATGTAGGGGTCTGCTCTGTGCTATCAGAAATAAGGATGCATTGGCTTGGCGGGGCAGTATTGTCCAGGCAGGAATACATAAATTATCTAAACGGTGAAAATTGGGTAGCATTGCATAACTATCATTTAAGGGCCTGGAAATATAGATATTTACTTATATCAGAATTCAATATTTAAATAAAGGGGGAAAAATGTGGAAAAAAAAATGTTCAGTTAGTTTTATATTATAATTATTATTTATATAATATTTGTAAAGAATATTTTGTTAAGTCGCGCTATTCTGCAGATAGACTAAAGTCTATGCATAGTGTGCAATATACAAATGTATAGTAAATTTATGTATGTAAATTAAACAATAAAACACGTTATTATTATTACCTTTACCTTACGTCGTAAACCTATGACATCCTGTCCTATAGTATCCTTTAATAATATTCTGCTTGCTCCAGTTGATCAGATCCGCTACCTAGGACTTCAACTTGACAAACGTTTAGCATAGAATCCGCACACTAGACTGAAACGACAAGAAACTGCTCGCCGCTTTCGGTTACTTCAACACTTACTAGACAAACGCTCAAACCTTCCACTTAAATACAAAAGACTCATCTACATGACAATCATAAGACCTATCTGGACTTACGGAGTTGAGCTTTGGGCCTCCAATAAACCATCAAATTCTCCCCGTCTTCAATCCTTACAATCCAAAATCCTTCGAAAAATCATCAACGCTCCTGATTTTGTCAGGAATAAGCTCGTCAATGAAGATCTTAATATTCCCTATGTAGCTGATTTGGCCCGAACCAGGTAACAATCCTTCCATGACAAACTCCACTCCCACTCTAACCCACTAGTTTCAATCCTTCCTCTTCCGTTCCTGACAATCCTCCGAGAGGTCTGAAAAGAAGATGGCCAGGAGACCTCTTAATTTAAAAGATTTTTAGAGTGCTACTGATGGGTAGCTTCTCTACATGTCTTGTTCATGTCTATTTTCTTTGAACCTATTTACTAGAAGTGTTGTACAATACAGTTGTAAATATCAATAAATAATTAAAACAATTAGCTTTGATGTGGACTAAATAGGAATCCTATTGAAACATAATACATCTTTAAGTTATTTTAAATAGTACGTTTGAAATATAAACTAGTAATAATTCGAATAAAATTTCATTCATCATTTTAACTCGCATCACAAAGTAAGAAATTAGTCAAAAATGCACGCATACGAAGCAGGAGCCGGCCGCTAGGTTTCTTATAAAACGTATCTTAAAATATAAGAACAATGTTTAAATATCAAAAAGTTAACAAACAAAAGCTGCTCGGTGGACAAGAACTTAAGAAATAGACACTTCCGAGTAACGAAGGTTATTTGTTAGACCCTACTGAGATCAAGTGTAGAATTTATCGAAGGGTTTAGTCAGTGTCCGGTAAGTTGACTCTAAGGGCACAAGGGCTTTTTACAATAAAGAAGTAACTTTACACCAAAAAGGGTACCAGGGAAAATTTATTTAGACTCCTAGCGTGGCAAAAAAAAACAACAGAAAAACGCTGGAAATAATTACAATGAATAATTACAATTTATTCATAATAGCCAATTAACCTATATTTTATATCGATCAATTAAAATTAATTAAAGAGCTTAAGAAAGACGCAGCTGCTACACTGTCAATTTATATAGAAAGAAAAATCAAGAAAAACCACGACTGCTAAATTCAAAACGCTATGTCTCCGTTATTTCTGAACAGATTCTATGATTCTTGTTTATTTGTTGTTTGTTCGTCTATGTATACTTCATATATAGGTAATTGAGAGTAACAATATATAATTCATCAAATTATGTACATTTGACTATTGAATAAATCATAAAATAACGTTTTCAACAACTACGCCCACATCTAGTTTTGTTTGAATTGTACGTATTGTTTAGAGGAAGAAAATTTAAAATATCGTCATTTAAGCCCTGTCAGACTATTTTAATAAAAATGAAACCTACACGATAAGGCCATTAAAGTTTCCATCGATATAGTGAGTTAAATCAAAATCGTGAGAGCTGTTTTTAAGAAAAACGTAAAAAGATACCAAAATGCATGGTATAAAGTACAACTTTCGATCAGCCAATTTTGATGGAAAAGTTGCTGTATCATTTCGGGGGTATAGTTACTTGTCTTAGATGTGTAATTTCAATTTCATACGACTTTTCGTTTTCGCGCTAAACTTATCACACACAGACCTTTTTGAGGGACTTGATTTATTTGGACATAGAAGATCCTAAAACATGTATTTGAAATAAAAACTGGAATTCGAAACTTTCCCTTACTATATATTTCATCTATAGGTAATTGAGAGTAATAATGTATATTTATCAAATAATATACGTTTAACCGTTGGATAAACAATAAAGTAACGGGTCCATCTAGTCCTAAATCTACACCTACTTCTAGTTTTGTTTGAATCGTAAAACAATGCGGAAACGCAACTAGGCTTATTCGGATTATGGATATCCATGGGTTGGCCATGTTTCTTGCACTCCGCAGTATAAATACCCGGGTTCTTGGAAGTTAATCCTTGTCAGCCAATACGCGGGGGGTCTGGAAGGTTGCCAGCTGTGTTTATTGTACTTTCCTCCTCCAGGAACTACTGGAGAGAAATAACGATTGAAATCTAGGAACGTTTAGAAGCGACACGATCCCTCATCTATTTTGGGCTGGTGCCGAAAGTGAATCCTTTCATAAGAACTGAGAAGCCAGTAGATTAATTGTGCTGTTAAAAGTAACTAAGTAGTAACACTTAAATAATGAAATGATTTGATACCTAGAGGATTCCGAATCAATTTTATGACTATATCAAGTTAATGTTGTCCTATCTTTGTTTCTTATTTTAGCCTTGATGAAGTCGTTCAAGTTGCATATTTGTTCGTTTTTTCTCAATGCTAATAAGATAATATGGTTATTTTTTTTTGGGAATATTCAAAATTAAAGGTACTTAAGATATAGAAAATTTCAAAATACAGCATTTAAGCCATGCTTTCGCTGCACTTCTCTCTTTCTTGAACTTTTTTAATCAGAATGAAACCTACATATTATTAGAGCCCATGAAATTTTACATCGTTTTCGTGAGTTAAACCAAAATCGTAAAAGCCGTTTTTGAGAAAATGGTAAAAAGGTTCAAAATGCATAGTGTGAAGTAGTTCTTCTGGTTCCCTCACTCAGTCTTCACTGACTCACAAGAAAAGTGGCGCGGCTGACTGAGAAGCGCTAGGATCTCCTGGCATTATGTCTTGACATTCACTATTTGTTGTCGGGGATTGATTCGGAGTTCCCAAGGACAGTTCGTAAATAAGTATGAATGCGGTCAAGATTATTTATTTTCTGTTTTTTTTTTTTGTTTTTTGTTTTTTGCTGGAAGGAATCAGCCAGGATGGCGGTCAGTATATGAAACAATTAAGTAGTCACAATCATTTATTTTCTGCCAACGTTTCGACCCCCATTGTGGGTCATCATCAGGGCTAAAAATATACAAAATAAATAAATTTGCAATAAGATTTAATACACTATTGAGCTAGAGAATGTCAATATTCAAACATAAAAAAGAACTAGAATGTAGTTTTTTCTCTATTCTCATTAGTACTTTTTTTATTTCTGTTTACTTTGTACATATAGTATGGATGTTTTCTTATAATTCTAATACTTATTGCCCTGGAGTGTGGCACGTTGTATTATTCCTCTTTTAATAAAAGATTTTTAAAAAAAAGTTCAATACGTAAAGGGATGTTAATGTTTATCACGCTCAGCACTATGTTTTTCTCCAATTTTTGGTACCTACTTTGTAAAGGCTGGTTAAGCACCGTTACGCTCGAAAAGGACTAACTTACTATTTCAAAGGATATGCCCGATTTTCATATTTTAAGGACTGTTTTAATTTTTTTTTTTTTTTTTTCATTGTTAGTTAAAGTCGCCATTCTCGTTGAAAGGGTTATTAACAATTGACATTTACTGTAACCAGGATACAGTTCAAAATCGAAGAGAGCCTCCATTTTTCACTCGATTCTCCTTTTAAAAGGACACAAATCGAAATAATTCCCTGGTAAATGGGATTACCACAGTAAAAAGGACACTTTTTTATATAGAAACTCTCTTCCCGATGTAAGAATCGGTCCGAAAAAATTTAAATCTAACTGTCTATATTAGGGTGGCTGAGGTGGGTTTTACGCCCGAAAAGACTACAGAGAACAGTAGCCTCTAGTTGAATTGACTAAACCACCAAACTTCGTGTAACACATTATAATTTTTTTTTTTAATATTTCTTTATAAAACACTTGAAGATGATAATAATTAATATGCAATATAATACTTCCAAAAACACAATGCAAATTTATAAAGCACTGATTTAAAATCACAAGGAATAAACGAGGATGATTAGCATACAGTATGTAAAATTCCTGTATTAGTTGACTGAGACAACATATTATGCTAATTAATTCAATGCACATTAGAACAACCCCTGATCGCTATTCAAATGAGACTCGCCTAATGTAAAATAGACAATTGGAATTAATCGTTCCGAGTGGAAACTTCTGAGAAGGAACTTAAGGAGCAATTCCCATTATTTTTTTTAACATATTATACCATCATCTATAAATAAATTTAAATTAATTTCTAAACCTTTAATAATAATTTATTTTGCGATTAAATCCAGACAAGAAAACATTTAAAGGAAAAAATAATTAAGATATTTTGTATTCGTTTCATGATAAAACCTAATAATTGTATTAAAACATAGCCATATCATAATAAAAGAAAACATTAAAAAAACCTTTCGTAAAATAATCATCAAATTAAGACCAATAATAGCCAGTAAAAATAATTTTATAAAGTCTTTCATTTAAAAAAAAAAATAATAATTATCTATTCTCCTAGAATCTTAAATTAAAATATGAAAGAATGTAATACTTGCTAATCAGAAGTCGGTAAGCTTCGTGTGGGTGCCGAGCCACGTGGGAATTACCGGTAACGAGCTTGCGGACCGGGCAGCGAAGCATGCACTCACACTGCCAGGAAGAGGAACAGCCATTTTGAGGAACACGGACCCCGTCTGAACTCAGTGAACCGCTCAAAAAGCAAGAAGATGACCGATGGCAGAAAATGTGGGACGATAGCCAGTTAAGCAAACTGAAGCATATAAAACAAACAGTGAAACCCTGGTCCACATCTAGCCGTAGCAGCCGCAGGGGGTTGACCCGGCTGAGGATAGGACACTCGCGGCTAACGCACTCGTATCTTTTTGCTAGGCAGCCGGTGCCCCGATGTCGCCGGCACTGTGATGGAACCCTTACCATTCGGCATATTTTTCAAGAATGCCCTTATTATTCATCACACCTGAATAAAATTGGACTAAGCCCGAATATTTCAGCAATGCTGGGTGATAGAGGGAAAACCATTGAATTAGTTTTTGATTTTCTTAAGGAGCAGTCATTATTATCGACATTATAAAGACCATTCCTAGTCAGTTAGCATTACTAGTATTTGCTTTTTAAATTATTGTTTACATAAAAATATTTTTTTATTTATTTATTAATATATATATATATATATATATATATATATATATATTTTTTTTTTCTTTCTTTCTCTCAATTACTCATTACCTAATTGTTCTTTCCTATAAAGGTTGAATATGCATATAGTGTCTAGGCGTTGATGACCTCAGGTTTTGAAATGAAATGAAATGAAAAGAAATTTTATTCTGGGACATCTAGTCCCCTAAGAATAATATAAATGTACAATAAAATATTTAAATTCTGGCTATATAAATTTTAACAACAAGGTATCAAATTACATAGCATATGGTATATACATGCATGCACACACACAGACATACACACATATATACACACACAACATTCATTTATATACCTACATATTTATACATACATTCACAAACACAAACACATATATATATACATATACAAGGTCATATTACTTAAAAGAAATACAGATATTAAAACAAAATAGAGTGAAAATTAAGATAAAAATAAAGAGGCCAAACGATTAAGTTTATAAAGGCACGGAAGATTGATGTTCGAGGAGATGGATAAATAGGTGATGTTTGAAGGAGGCTAAGGATTGGCATGTACGAATCGACATGGGTAAGGAATTCCAAAATGAAGATGCACGCATGACAAAGGATCTCTTAAAGGAAGCAGTTCTGTGGGATGGAATGAGCAAGTTCGAGGGCTGGGATCTTGTGTTGATAGAGTGGACAGAGGATAGGGGGTGAACATATTGTAGATATAAATGGGTTGTTTGGTTCTAAAGGATTGGTAAAGGTAAGTTCCTAAGAAGTATTGCCGTCGGAATTTTGGGTAAAGCCACTTTAACTCTGCATACCAGGTGGAGTCATGAGAGCGCCTGGGAATTCCGAAGATGAATCTAATGAAACAGTTCATCAGTCTCTTCAGCCTCATCTCAAGCGTCTCAGACAGTCCTCCAAACACTAGGCAGCCATAATCGAAGTGGGGGAAGATAAGAGAGGATACTAGGAGTTGGCGGGTTTTGAGGGGTATAAGTTTGCGTAATCGGAGGAACTGTTTAAGGATGGCTATGGATTTTCTAGAAATTTGGGAAATGTGATTATTCCAGGAAAGGTTTTAGTCGAGGAATACACCTAGGTTTCTAACGGACGTGTGGAAGATAATGGGTCTATGGTTGAGGTAGAGTAAAGGGTGACAGGTGAGGGAGTTGAGGAGATGTTTGGAACCAATGAGGATGGCTTTGGTTTTATCGATATTAAGCTTTAAACGATTATTGATGGCCCATAAATTGATGCTGTCGATGTCTTCTTGTAATTTTTGGACCATCTCAGGCATTTCGGTGGGATGGAAGGAAAGGTAGATTTGGAGATCATCGGCATATAGGTGGTATTTAGAGTGATGTATGGAATTGGGTAGGTCATTAACATAGATCGAGAAAAGGATAGGTGAAAGTGATGATCCCTGAGGAACTCCATGTGTTAACTGGATCGGTGAGGAAGGAGGTTTATTTGGGATTATCACAGTTTGAGTTCGGGCAGATAGAAAGGAGAGGAACCAGTTTAAGACACTATCAGATACTGAGAGGTTTCGGAGTTTGGAAAGAAGGATTTCATGATTTACCATATCAAAGGCTTTGGAGAAGTCAAAGAGAACTAGGATTGATATTTTCTTTTTGTCTATGGAGGATTGAAGGTCTTGGGTAATTTTTAGGAGAGCTGATTGTGTGGAATATTGGGATCTAAAGCCAGACTGGAAGGGAACAAGTAGAGATTTTTGTTCAAGGAAGTTATAGAATTGGGAGTGGACTATTCTTTCAAGCGGTTTTGAGAGGTTGGATAGGATCGATATAGGTCTGAAGTCCGATGCTGAGGAAGGGTTAGGAACTTTATTCAAAGGACGAACTATAACCTTTTTCCAGGCTATTGGAAACACGGAGCGTTGGAGAGAGAAGTTATAGATATGTAGGAGAGCGGGAAAGATGGCTGGGAGGCACAGTTTTATAATTTTCACTGGGATTTGATCAGGGCCGTAATCATTGGTTTTGGATTTAAGGATAGAGTATAGGAGGTCGTCGGGTGAGATGTTCTGGAAATAGAAGTTTTCTGAATCAAAGGTGCGTTGAGGAAAGCAGATTTGGGTCGGGTAAGGCATAAGAAGAGGATCAGCAAAATGCTTATTCAGTTCGTCGGGAGTTACGGGATGGATGGAATTGGATTTTGAATTTATCACGGATAATTTTTTAAGGATTTTCCATTTGGATTTGGAATCAGGAGCTTGTGAAAGGGAATCATGGAAAAACTTAGCTTTAGCACGGCGTATGGAAGATTGGGTGAGGTTTCTGAGGGATTTGAAGGTGGAGTAATCTAGTAATTAGTAATTACTAATTTTTATGCGTTTAAACTTTCTTCTGGCAGCATCTCTTTGCCTCATCAAATCTCTTATCTCTTGATTAATCCACGGTGCTGGGAGGCGCTTGATGGTGGAAGTCTTGAGCGGAGCATGATTGTCAAGGAAAGTAAATAGATTTGAGGATAGGCATTCCACCATTTCATCAATGGATGTTAAGGAATAAATAGGTTCCAAGGATTGGGATAAAGGATCAAGGTATGGATTTATCTTTTCTGCTGTTAAGGAGTCTAGATCGCGCCAAGTGGCTTTCTTAGGGATTATTTGTGGAGTTGGAATATTATAGGAGATATTGATGAGATCGTGATGCGAAAGAAAAGGCAAAGGAAGCTGAGATGAGGATGCTAATTTATGAGAGGAATCAATGATAAAGAGATCAAGCCATGTGCTGGAAAATTGCGTGTGATGAGTGGGTTGAAAAGGAACAATAAAAAGGTTTAGGGAATGAAAGAGGTTTGTCAGATATGATTTATCTGGTGAATCGGAGATAAGATTGGTATTGAGATCACCGGTTATTATAACATGGTTGTACATTGGTATATAGGTAAATAGGGAGGATTCGAAGGTGGAGTCATATCGGATTTGAGGAGGACGATATATGACGATGAATAGGAGAGTAAAGGTATCTTGAAAAATTTCTAGGAATAGATATTCGATATGAGGAGTGTTAGGAGAGGGAGATTTTAGGAGGGTTTTGACTCTCAAACTATCATGAACGAAAGCACAGACCCTCCTCCAGTTCTGCCCTCTCGATCATGACGAATGAGGGTATAATTAGGAATGGATACAGAGGACGTAGGGATAAAAGGTTTTAACCAAGTTTCAGAAACAGCAATAATATGGTAGAAATTGTGAAGGAAATAGTCGAGAAATTCGTCATAGTGCGCCTGAAGGGATTGGGAGTTAACATGGCAAGATAATAGTATATTAGACATTTATGGAAAGAAAAGGGTTTGTATTATTTAAGGTTTGGGAAGAAAAGGAACAATAGTAACAATAATAATATAAAATAGGTAATAATATGCTTATTTCTAGATATTCAGAAATTATGAATACAATAATAAAAATAAATTCAGAAAACCAACGCCTTTTACGCCTTAAAACCAAAAAAAACAAACGAACAAACTTGCTAATCACATTCTTTCATATTTTAATTTATTTAATAGGAAGAGATGAAAAAAATAAGCGTAAAAGAGTAAGAAAGAAACATACAATAGTAGTAGAGAGTGAATATAAAAAACACTTTACATGACTTTATAAAAAAATATTTTTTATTATTATTATTTCTCGTTTATAATGATTATGTTCTTTTTATTTACTACCTTTGTTCTTTGATATGTTTTTTTTATATATTACCGTCAAATATTACTTCAAATATGTTCACAAAAAAAAAAATATATATATAATTGTTTACATATTGTTCTTTCAACATTTAATCATTTGCTTAGAAATGTTATCATCTTAATTTTGTTTACTTCCATATCATTTTACATTTAATTTAATATTTGTTTCCATATTATATTACTGTCGCCATATTATTATTATATACCTAACGTATTATTAAGTTTATAATTACATTGGTTGTTATGTTGTTTCTCTTAGCTCATATGAAGACCTACAATGTAGGCCGAAACGTCGGCACACAATTATTATAAGTATTACCTTTTAATGTGTGATTTTTTCTGATGACCGCCTCCCCCCTCCCTCCCACCAACCATCTTCCTCATCTAATATTCTCAACGATAAACTAAAAAAAACTTATTCTATATATTACATTCTATATGATTTATTATTTAATCACAAATAAATATTCACCTCTAGAACGTAATTATTTTTGAATCTTTATTCTTGCAACAGATATCCATTTATTTTTTCTTCGAATCACTAATTCCAAATAATCACTAAGAATTACTAATTTAAATCATATTAATACCTATATTGATATTTTAAATTAAAATTAAATTATTTCTGGCAACCCTAACCTGTATTCAGGTATATATCACTCTAACAATTGAAAGGTCTTGGGCTCAATACATATAGAGATTCGTACTGTATCTAGTCCAACGGCCGTGCAATGAGGTGATTCGGCCGATATTACGCTCAACCGCCAGGGTTTTCAATATTTTTAGGTACCCACTTAATAGAGGCTGGGTGTATCCCAGGAGGGTCTCCACACCCCAGGATCGCCCCCCAGCTGAAATAACAGAATAAGTAATATTTTGCCATAGCCAGGATTCGAACCCAGGACCCGGAGAACTGTAGACTTGCGCTCTACCCACTAGACCACGCCGCTCCCCATCACTCTTACCAATCCTATTTAAACCTCATTTAAGATTCTTTTATATATATATATATATATATATATATATATATATATATATATATACACGTATTTTTTTAAATTAAAATTTTATATTAAAATTTCTTCATAATAAATGCTAGCGTAATGAGTACCTAGATTTTTAGTATCTGTTTTATAATTAACTGCTTTATTGTTATTTTTGGTTATATAAATGGCTTCTAGTATTTTTCTATTTCTATTATTTTTAGTTGTATCTAGTATTTTTATATTTTCAAAATTACATTTATGTTGATATTTTATGCTATGAGTTGATAACGCTGTTGCATTTGAATTTTTATACTTTTACAATTGGAAATGTGTTATGATAATCTAGTTTTTAACTTTTTAGATGTTTCACCAATGCACACTCCCTCACTATCCTCACAATTCTATAAATTATTATCATCATTATATTATAACTAAGGAAGTGGATAGCTAACCCACAGCTATCTTTAAGAGATGTTTGAGAACAATGGACTAGCGACCCGAATTGTAGCAAGGCCAGCAAAACGACCCCATCGCCATTAACTGGAAAACTTCTCCAGGAGGAGGAAATATCATCATCTCCAGGAAACCATTGCGTCCCTCGATGACCATGGAAAACTGTAGGCTCCTTCGCGATAATTTAACCCGCGCAGGACAGACCATGCGGTCTCGACGCCGCAAATGCTCTGCGCAACCACATCCTAACCCTTAGCCATTCTAACCACTTCATCAGCCAGTAATCTCTGCACTCCCGTCTATTTCCGTCTTAATTTAGCGTCTCATTCTTAGCAAGGGAGGATAACAGCGTTATAGGGAACAATTATGGAAATGAGAAACCTGATTGATTTTAAAAATAACTAATAGAGGAATGTGAAGGTAAAACGTAAAAAGAATCATAAACGAATTGTGAGGAAATAGATAGAAAAATCAATTTAAAAACAAACTATACACTAAGTCTAAGATGCCCATTCTAAGTTTAAGATCATTTGTATCAATAATATTAATGAATATATGCTATTTTATTTTATATTTCATCATTTTTATATTTTATATTTCATAGCTGCTATGAAATAAAATAATGGGTAATATATGAAAAAGCATTTATATAATGAAAAAAAATAAGTCTTGAAAATGGGGAAACAGCCCCGAAACGTTGACAGAAATGAAAAGCTTATGAAATAGAGTGATTAAGTTACAAATGGAAGTCAATGTGTGCTCTTTTAAGTGTTTATTAAAAAATTAAAAAAAGAAATGAAACTAAAATATTAAAAAAAAAAAAAAAAACCGTATTATTTCTATTACTGGCTCTCTACCCTCCTGATACCTATTATCTGATCGAGTTGCATGACCTTAATAAAAGTATGAATCTGATGAAATACTTTTTTGAGATTAACAATTATAAACCTTATATTGCTAAATATATAAATAATTTTAATTCAGATCAATCTTCCTTGTTTAGTAGCTAACGTGGCGTGAAACCAGCGAGGAGTGACCATAAGACGAGATGGACACGTCAAAGCTGACAGGCCTAATCCAAAGAGACCCACCCACCCAGGCAGGGGGCCCTACCGGAGCGTTTCTAATTTACATTACCTCCCTGTCAACTCCACGGATGGCTTCATTATCGAATCCCGGGAAGAAGGGGAGGTTAATAATGGCGAGAGCAGTCGTCTCAGAGCCTATTGCAAATATAAAACCGTCCCACAGTGCGGAGAGCCTATGCATTCGGTGGACATAGGACCAATATCTGAAATTTCGAATTTCCCCATATTTTTTGGTTGAGCTGTTCTTAAAAAGGAACTGTATAATTTAAACACTTGCATTGTTACATATTTTTCATTTATATTTCCAATCCTTTCACTATCATATGTCTGAGCATAATGCATTACTAAAGTACTATACTTAACATTTTGTTTACTATATTTGTAACTACTCTTGTATTATTAAATTACCATAATAAATAGATTGAGAATCATAGTACTTCTTATATACATTTCAATTAAAATTTTAGTTATTAAAAAAAAAATCATTAGTTAAATAAAAATAACCTATGTCAGCAAAACATGTCATATATATACATTATATATATATATATATATATATATATATATATATATATATATATATATTATATATATATATATATTGTTTGATCAGTTCTCGACTGTTGATAATTTAAGTTTGTGTTGTTCTTAGGTTTCAGTCAATGAATAAACAATTTTATCTATGCGACGTTTCGAGAATTTATTGTTCTCATAATCATGCCTTAACAGTGGAAAAAACAAACAGAACATTAATATTATTATACAATAATTAATATATGATATTAACAATAACATCTATATTTAATTAATATATGATATCTAACAATAACATCATATATTAATTATTGTATAATAATATTAATGTTCTGTTTGTTTTGTTTTTTTCCACTGTTAAGGCATGATTATGAGAACAATAAATTCTCGAAACGTCGCATAGATAAAATTGTTTACTCAATGACTGAAACCTAAGAACAACACAAACTTATATATATATATATATAATATATATATATATATATATATATATATATATATATATATATATATATAATGGAGGAGAACACCTCATATATTAACAATTATAATTAAAACTAAATCAATCACCAAAATTAAATTCAACTGACAGCTGGGTGACGTAACGAGAAGCCAACAAATTATTTGGCTTCTTAAGAATTAATTACACAGTAACGTTGCCTGGGTTCGGTTACCGCACAATAATGCGAAATTAAATTTCTGTGGTCGAGAGATGTACTGACGAATTTCTAATATTTCCCTAACCCTTGCAGGAATTCCGAAGTATATTGGTGCTTTCATAAATACGTCGCATTTTTTTTCTTTTTAATTGAGACTTAATTAAAAACATGAAGAAGTTGAAAAAGTCCTTTATATTAAAATAATTCTAAAATTTTTGTTAGAGTTTCTGGAACACGGTCTTTTAGATATCTCTTTACATCTTGACCGGTCGGGATGCTCCCCCATAAAAAAAATGCATTACCACTGTATGCAATATGTAGAAAGACGGATTAATCTTGAATTAAAACAAAATATGGAATTAACATATTAATTCTCTACTTTACTCCATTTTTTCAATGTTTCTTATTTCATGTATTTTTTATATATTTGTATACTATCTTGAGTCATTATTTGCTCTGTATAGTCCTCATTAGTATACCATTGTCTTTGTAATTTAATGAATTGATTTCTTTAAACATCTAGTTCCTTTTATGTTATAATATTGACATTCTCTAGCTCAATAGTTTTAAAAATAGTATATTCAATGTTATTTTAAATGTATCTCTTTTGTATCTTTTCAGCCCTGATGATGACCCACAATGGGGATCGAAACGTTAGCAAAAAATAAATTGTTGAAACTACTCAATTGTTTCATTCACTGACCGCCACCCGGACTAATTCCTTTTAGTATTAAAAATAAATAAATCATAAAATAAAATAGTGGATGTAATTAGTTGACCGTTGAGAATTACTGGAAGGAATTAGTCCGGGCGGCGGTCATAGTTGAAACTATTTAGTTGTTTCATTTAATGACCGCCACCCGGACTAATTCCTTCCAATAAAATAAAATAAATCAGCCTTTATAATATCAAGGTATTAAAAGATAAAAAATATAAATAGACTATGAATCATGGTAGATATAAAGAGGAAAAGAAAAAAAAAAATATCTTCAAAGAGCTGAATTTATTAAGGTGCTAGAAAGGACACGAGCTCTGGTGAAAAAGCCATTAAGAGAAGACACAACACAGGAGAGGACAGATTGGGTGCACAACATTCGCGAAAAGGTTTTTATCAGACAAATTGCCCCTAGGAAGGACTGTTCAGGCCACCGTACGTTCTCCCATTAAGCCCTAAGTCCCCTACGACAACTTAGTCCCACGCTAAGCATCTTCTCTGTACCTTGTTCCGTCCCCACCATCAACATACTTAGCGCTCTTGGACTTTTTTTTTTCCTTTAGTAATTGAAAAACTTTTTTTCATTTTTTTTTCTCTAGCCTGCAGGTTTATACCAAAGAAGAGAGAACCATGCATTTATAAAATAATCCTCAAAGTAAACTTTAATTTAAATGGTTTCATATAGCATTGATACAACTGCGGTGGATACCACTGACATTTCATAACATTCCAAAAGATTGAAATAATTAACTGATAAACTTAAAAATCTGGTGCGCAGCTCACGACTTTGGCTTACTTTTGTTGTTAAATTACATTAAGTTTCAATAGAAACACTCGTTTTATGAAATTATATTATTGTCTACAACAATCTTAGTTCACTTAGTTTTATCAGCTTTTATCACTATTCATTACCTCAAACAACTTTGTGTATAAGATTATTTTTGTTTAAATTCTTTAGCTTTCCAACGGTGTATTATACGTCTATATAATCCGCAGATGGTCCTAAAATTTTTTAATGGGAGTAAAAAATCCTTATTTATGCCGTCCTTGGGAGGGGACGTTAAAAGGTGGTCCCAAGCCTGTGCGATGTCAGTTACTCGTTAAAGATCCCTATCCTAATAAAACCTGGATAGTCTAAATTTAGGACTCCCACTGTAGCATCGTCCGATTAGCCATAGTACCATAAAGTGACGTTAGATAAATAAACATACATCTATATTACTATTCTTATGTTAAAAAAAAAAAAAAAACTTATATAAATAGTTTTACTCTTTTCTCTTTTAGTTGGTTATCGTCTAACTTATATATTCACCCATTCTTTATTAATTCTAATGAGACGATATTGTAAATTTATTCTAATCTACAAAATTAGAGGTACTTTAGAAAAAGAAAATTTAAAATATTGGCATTTAAGCACTGCCATACTACTTTAATCCAAATGAAACCTACGCCATATTAAAAAAAAAAAAAAAAAAACTGTACCACTACAACCTATTAAGTGTCTTGGGCTCAGTACATATAGAGATTCGTACTGTTTCTAGGCCAACGGCAGTGCAATGAGGTGATTAGGCCTTAATCGCGGTCAGCGGCCAGATTTTTCCCCAATTATTTTGGGTACCCAATTTAAAGGGGCTGGGTCTGCCCCAGGAGCGTCTCCATACCCTAGGGTCGCCTCCCGACTGAATTAACAGAATAAATAATATTCTGCCATAGCCGGGATTCGAACCCAGGACCCGGAACACAGCAGACTAGCGCTCTATCCACTAGACCACGCCGCTCCCTATACGCCATATTAAAGTCTATTAAAAAAAAAAAAAAATGGCATTCCCTTTACTGGGGTGCCTGTTGGCGACTATGTTTCTATCATCAAGCAGCGGATTCGGTCGAAGTGGGGACAGATTTGGCATGACACTAATGACAACAAATTAAGAGAAATAAGAAGGGACATCTCCCATTGGCATTCGTCCCTACGACAAAAGCGAAGGGAAGAGGTTATCCTGGCGCGCCTGCGTATTGGACACACCCGACTAACTCACGGACATCTCATGGCACGGGAACCTCCTACGGACTGCCCAACATGCGGTTGCCCAATCTCTGTTAAACACATTTTGACAGAGTGCAGGGCTTATGATACTCACAGAGCACATATTGCAATTGACACTGACTTACCAACCGTTTTACAAGACAACATACAAACAACTGCAAAACTTTTTGACTTCCTACGACAGACCGACTTGTACAATAGACTATAATATTTAATCCGTTTATAAAAAGTGATTTAAGGCGAAAATGACCCAAGTGGTTTACGCCTACAAAAAAAAAAATAAATAAATAAAAAAAAAAAAAATAAATAAAAAAAAATAAAAAACTATTAAATTTTACAACTGTATATCGAGTTTAATCAAAACTGTTAAAGCGTTTTTGAGGAAGATGCATGGTATAAGCGGCTCTTTGGTTTGTCAGTTTTGAAGAAAAGTTGGGGTACAGCTCCAGAAATATAAGGGTGGGGATAACCACATTAACTTGTCGTTATTTATGGTGAAAATTAAAAATTCAAAAAAATGTTCGCGATACTAAAAACTAGCTTAATATTTCATATGTTGGTAAGTTAATGTAAGAATTGATACTACAAATTTTATTTTACGTGTTATTTCAGAAGAGACAGTGAACAAAAGCATGTTTGAGAACATATTAATATATAGACATATTAATAGTTTGCAATGAGGTCTATGTATATAGAATAAGAAAACATAATATTTCTCTACCATCTTCAATATCCATAAACGACTATGACGAGTTACCACGTGTATTCTTGATTCATCACAAATCACTTAATAATCGGCATGGTGGTGAGCAAAGAATTTTTTTTTTTTTGCCTTTTACGAACGTTAACTATTGAAAATATAAAATTAAAAACTTTAGCTCGCTTATGGTCACATTTAAAACTTTATGAGCTTCGAACCAACTACCCAGTTATAAATAAATAAATTGGAGACCACCGAACTGCATATTTTAATATCTTACAAAGTTTATACAGTTTAGGGTTCAAAACTTTTCCTTCTGCCCGATGATTTAATCTGAAGCCTGACCCTCGGCTAAACGTAGTTTTAATGGGATAGTTTTAGCAATACTTTATCTATAGTATAAGCTAAAAATTACAATAAAAAAAAATTTATACTGGGTTGTGTCACATGAAATGTCCGTTATCAAGGTTAATGGATTTTTATTAAAAATACGATATGAAAACAAGATAATTTTATTCGAAGTATTTACCTTCTTTTTCTACAGATTTTTCCCAACGTGACACCAAATTTTTTATCCCCGAACTGAAAAACTCTGAGCTTTAAAGTGAAACAAAATCTGAAAACGCACTTTTCACTTGATCATCATTTTCAAAACGTTTTTCTTTGACGAAGTTGTCTAAATTCCTGAACAGGTAATCTGTTGGAGACAAGTCGGGAGAATATGTTGGGTGCGGAAGAACTTCGAAGCCCAGTTCTTTCAATTTTTGGACAGTTTGTTTTGAAACATGCCGCTCAGTATGATCATGAGGTACCCATATACCGAGCTTTTTTACTTTCCCAATACAATTTAAATGTTTGGAAACGGTAGATGCACTTGCACTTAGTTGTGCTGAGAGTCCTTTAACTGTTTGGTAGGGGTTTCCTTCTACTGTATGTTTGAGGACATCCTTTTCTATTACGGACGGAGGTCTTCCTCGGGGCAAGTTTTCCAAGTCGGTATCCCCAGCTGAAAACTGTCGGCCTCAGCTGCTGAATGGCCGAGTTTAAACTCGTAAAAAAATATTACTCGAAAATCGAGAGTTTCCATGGAGGTATACTAAAAAGTGGGTAATTGATTGGGAAGCTAATGTTTATAATGCAAACACACGACACACACAACATGGAAACACACGACTTTCACTTATCTCGAATGTTAAAATAAATTTAAAAACTATTAAATATACTTCAATTTAAAAAATATTTTAAGTTGATTTTATTTTAATAAAACGTGTATCCATTTTCGTTGGAAACATATGATTTAGATTAAATAATATAGCTATATTAAATCGTTAATGAGTAATAAGTTTATTTCCTATTCGTCACTTTACATTTTCTATTACAACTGTGTGTATCGGATAATATATTTTTTTTTTTAAATTTTTCTCTTTCCAACGATATATTATACGTTTATATTACTATTCTTATTATCAAAAAACCCGAAAATTGAATAAAAAACTGGTTCTCTCCTTTCTCCTTTAATTATTAAATATTAAATAAATAATACCCAAAATTAGCCGACTTAATAATAAGAAGTGAAAGGAAACGTACAAGAGGAATGCCAAAGATCTACATAAAAGTAACGATATCACGTGGTACACCCACTCACTACATTCATATAACGGATCAGGCCTGCATATATAAACTGTATATACTAGGTAATAAGGTTTGTATAATAAATAATATTGTCACTGAAAATTTAATTTATACTTGTATTAATAACATAAACCCACCCCTTAAACAGTTAACGCAATACTCTGTCAAATGAATACTTGTGATTTTTTTAATATTTATTTATTGAGATATATTACAATTTGTGCTTGTAAATTAATAACTTTTTTTTTAATTCTCGTCCATCCTCTACTGCCTGAAATCCACGCAAAAAAAAAATAATAAAAAAACCTTCACTTGTCTCCCAGGATGAAATACATTTTTCAAGTTTATTTCTATTTTTCATATGAATATTTATTTTTTATAACACGTATCCTCTTTCTCTCTCCCTCTACTATTTTATATGTGTGTGTGTATACATAATATAGCTAAAAGCAATAAATAATTAACATATACACATAAGTCAAAGCTTTTGTTTGTTTTTATTCCTGTCGGGATCGTAAGAAAATACCTGAGAAACGAATAAAGAGAAAAAAAAGGGAAGGTAATAGAAATGCCATATGAAAGGGAATAAGTACTATTGGCCGGACGAGACTTAGCTGATAAGAAAACAGAGCTTTCAAAGCTACAAGAGAAACGTGTTTAAAAGTTAGCTACTATATCCATGCTGTATAAGGATTGGCTGGAGAAACCTCTGGATAAGAATTTAAGTGTGTGCTGGAAGCAAGGGCTGGACCGCTCAGCACAACTAGGTCACACGATTCTGCTCTTATCTTAATCTGAACCAGAACTAGGGGAAATAAAACAAAAAAATATATACATTTTTATAACTTATCCATTTCTAGGTTCTTGGAAAAAGAGGTTGAAAATGAATTTTCCCAAATATTTATAATTATTATTTTAACATTTTCACTTTCACTTACATATAAATAAATTAATTCCAGTTTTCAATGGAAATACACGATGTAGGGTCCCCTTAGTCCAAATGACCAAGTCCCGCAAAAAGGTCTGTGTGTGTGTGCGGTAACTCTTATGCGAAAACAAAAGCCCTATGAAACTGAAATTTCATTATTACGACAACTATACGCCCGAGATGTTACATAACGTTTTCCATCAAAATCAGCTGACCAGAAGATCTACTTTGTACCATGCATTTTGCACCTTTTTACTATTTCCTCAAAAACGGCTCTAACGTTTCAGATTAAACTCACTATATCGATGTAAAATACCGTTGATAAAGAGACAGATTTTAGAAAAAATCTTATCTTATAAACAAGCTTGTAAAAGTTAACAAACAGTGACAAAAAACCGATAAAACTGACTGATTATTTTAGATAATAATATAATAAAGTTTCTAATAAGACACATATTTCTATATTAATTAATTCCTGACATTCGACAGAAGAATGACATGGGGCCCACACATCAAGAACAAACAGATAACGCTAAACAAAAGACTAAAACTTTTATACTCTCTACTCTCAAGACGTTCAAAATTAAAGCTTAAAAATAAACTAAACACACTTACCTACTGAAGCCCATTTGGACTTGGACTTGAACCATATGGCCTCACAGATATACGGGACTGCCAAAAAGACACACATACGCAAAATTCAAATTTTTCAATCCAAAACTTTCAGAACTATCACAAACTCACCATGGTACGTTAGCAACACTACTTTACATACAGACCTTCACATGCCAACAGTGAACGAACAGATTCGGACCCTCTACAAACGTTTTCACAACAACTTATACGGACATACAAACAATCTAATAGGAAACATGGCCACTAATAACATGCCGGACAATACTCGCAGAAGACTGAAAAGAAGCTTGATAAGGGACCTTCTAAGCTAAATCCGTAATAGGAAGCACGCCAGGAAGAGGTGCCGCTGGGCATCTTCTCTCCATCATGCCTACCACGCCAAATATCATTCCTTCGTCATCACATTCGTTGATTGTTATTCATTTATTGACAGGTGTGAAAGAAAACATTTGAAGATAAAAAAATAATTCCTAAGTGGTTTGACTTATTTTTATCTCTAACTGTATTTGAAAATTCTTTAAAAACGGAGGTAAGTGAAAATCGTGTGTTGCCGCACGAGATTTTTTCTTTTATTGTAGAAATTTTTTCTTTTATTCTTCTTTAAAAAATATAATTGTAAATAAGAATTAATTATGATCATTTCAAGGAAGGACACATAGTACATCTTAATTGTACATATCTGTTCTTAGGGGCCCTGTCGCATAAAAAAAAAATTATTTCTATTACATTATAACTTAGATGGACTGTATGTTTTTTTTTTGTTGTTTTTTTTTTAATTTTAGCTCTTCAGGAGTACATACAAATAAAATAATATAATGGGGGAAAAACATTAAACTAAAATATAGTCTATTAAATTCTAAGCTCTGTTGCTGAGCTAGCATTACTAGACGAACAGGATCGGGCAAGGTGACGTTTATTGACATTTTACAGCTTTCCTGAAGGCCATAAAGCCGAATGCTACCGGAGAGTGGTCCGATCGGCATCTATATACCAACCAACCGGTATCTATATACCGTCCGGTATCTATATACCGTCCGGTATCTATATACCAACCAAACGGATCTAGAACTGACTAGCTACAGACCGTTTTACAATCAATCAGATAAACGTTATCAACTAGTAATGTCTTGCCTTAAGAGCCAAGTGCCATAAAATATACAACAAGGATGTAAAAGCTATGAGTGTATACCTGGCATTCAATACAACGTAAATATAAAAGAAAGATCTATTCTGAGGATTAGATTTAGAACTATAAACTGAAAAGGAAACGGTAAATAGCTTTTCGTTAGTTACGATATAAAATTTAATGTTTAAAAAAACCCTGCAGCATGCAACACACGACTTACACTTAACTCAGCTGTTAGAATCAATTTAAGAACTATAAAAGAAAGTTAAAATTGACAAAACTTCAAATAATTATATTCAGTTTCGTTAAATAGCAATATAAAATTATATACAATAATCAAGTGTTGGTAGATCCTACTTGTCTCTTTACATTACCTTCCAACCCTTTCTATATATTTTAATATAACATTTTTCCTAAAACCTAGTTTTCCTATACTATATTATACATCTATATAACTATTCTTATGTCCAGAAAAAAAAAAAAAAAAAAAAAAAAAAAAAAAAAAAAAAACTTAAAAAAATACTTATACTTTTTTCTCCTTTAGTCGGTTATCAAATTCGTTCAACTTGCACATTTAGTCGTTTTTTACCAATACTAATAAATAGATATGGTCATTTTTTTGGAATATACAACATTAAAGGTACTTTTGAGGAAGAAAATTTAAAATATTGACACTTCAGCCCAGTCAGACTATTTCAATCATAATAAAAACTACGCGATATTAAAGCCCTTTCAATTTTACATCGATCAAAATCGAGTTTAATCAAAATCGTTATAGCAGTTTTCAAGAAAATCGTTAACAAGTGCAAAAAGTGTGGTATAAAATGCTTCTTCAAGTTTAACGATACTGATGAAAAGGTTGCTGTAACATATCGGGCGTATAGAAGTCTTGAATAAGAAATATAAAGTTTTGTACGACGTTTTGTATTTTTGCTATACATACCACACACAGACCATTTTGTGGGACCTCGTCTTATGGTCTCAAGGGAATGTAAATCGTATATTATCGGTGAAAACTCGTCGAAACGATTGAAATGCGCTTTCTTACTATATGTTTCATAGACAGATAAGTGAAAGTAAAAACTAAAAAAACTTACTCTTGAAGAACGCTGTATAAAACTCGCTTACTAATAAATTTATTTAATGTTAAACCGTAAGACACAGCGCTCATCTTCATACCCTCCACTCTACTTAATCCTTGAGGAATAAATGGCATCTGAAATTTCATAACATGAAGAAAAATACATCCTTTTTTTTTTGTTTCACTTCATTTATTGATTTGCACCTGTCAACACTATCGTGGCAACCAGCAAATGGGAAAAAATAATAAACAAAATAATAACATGTCAGGCATGAGGAAAGACAGTACCCAGCAGCACGTCTTCTCGTCAGGTTTTTTCATGTACGGTGTCCAACATTTTTTAAATTACTGAAGTCTTTATTTTATGCCAGATTGTTAATAAGGCTATCATTATATGATTAGGGGCCAATTAGAGGATCAATCCTTACAATCCAAAATCCTTCACAAAATCCTAAATGCTCCTTATTCCGCCACAAATAAAATCATCCATAACGACCTTAATATCCCATTTTTGGCAGACCTTTCTCATACCAGATATACCACTTTTAATTCCAAACTCCCCACCCATATAAACTCTCTTGTCCGCAACCTATCAACCTCACATATTCCTGACAACCCTTCGAGGCGATTGAAAAGAAGATGGCCTCCGGATCTACTTACTTAAATAAACATTGAAGTACTATCGCTGGGTAGTTTCTTCACAAGCCTTTTACGCCTTTTATTATAATTCATCACTTTTACTTATTGTATTTATGTAATATACAGTTGTAAAATTCAATAAAATATAAAATAAAAAAGTTTTGTTTCCATTTTTTTTTTTTTGGTAATTTTTAGACCGTGTAAGAAGACTTAAAAATATCTCAAAACTGAATAATTGAATGATATCCGGGACGGTTCTTATGACTGCATCTTCTTATTTGATAATACTGCTAGCTTCTATGCCTAAAGAATAGAGACTTAGTGGTTGCTTCAGATGCCAAGTCATAATGACGATAAAAAGGAACGAAAAATACATCTAAAGAAACTATTCGGAAAATGTTCATATCCAACTTTGTGATTATTTCAAGGCATACAATATACTGAGTTACAGAAATATACGTTCTCCGAACTCCTAAGGAATTGGAAAAACAAGAAATTCTCTTCCAAAGAGAGTCTACATTACTCGAGGCAAACTAATAACGTTAAGAAGAAGTTTAGGAAGAGCCCATAACGTAAAACAAACAGAGAGTGAGGCAATAACAGAAGGAACAAGAAACATTATTTATGTTTAATTATGAGAGAGGCTCGGAAGACTTTATAAGAACAGCATCAACATTGATTGATTTTAAGAAAACAATAAATCTCAAAATGTCTCAGTATGTCAATATATGTACACATCATAATTTGTTATAAAATAAATTCAATTTAATAATAACCTTCTTTATTTTAATCAATATTGAGTTTAAATAACAAAGTCACGCGAAATTGTAATTGCTTGAGTAAGGAAAAGTCATAAAAAATGTAAAAGTCGTAAGAAACTGGGATTACATTATTCGTTACACGTGTTTTACTTTATATGAAATCTATAGTAAGAGAAAGTATTGCGATCGTGAACATTTTCGAATTCCGGTTTTCTACGGAAATACACGTTTTAGGGTCAACTGAGTCCAAATAACCAAGTCCCGCAAAAAAATCCGTGTGTGGCAACACCCGGGCAAAAAAAGTACTTTAAAACTGAAATTTCATATTTAAGACAACTATACGCCCGAGATATTACAAAACCTTTTTTTATTAAAATCATCTGACAGGAAGATCTACTATTGGGTTGATGCAAAATTAATGCAGGTTTCCTCTATTGCAATATCTTAATTCCAATTGTGTAAACAAAGCTAATCCTAACATTGATCATTATTATACCAAAACAAACCTTATCTAATACCCTCTCTTTCACCATGAATTTGTTTAGTAAAATCGTTTTGTTAAGGTCTTGAATCGAAAATGTCAAAGTGCGATTTTCGTCAAATTTATTTTTACGAATTTAAATTAGGGCGCAGCGCTGCGCAAACGGCTCGTAATATTAATGAAGTGTGGGGTCAGGGGGCTATTAATGAGTGCACGGTGCAGCGTTGGTTCCAGAAGTTTCGCAGAGGAGATTTCGACCTCGAAGACAAGGAAGGTCGGGGCCGTCATCTTGCTCAGGACAACGACCAGCTGAGGTCAAAAGTGGAAGAAGACCCAACCAAAACCACACGAGAAATGGCGGCGGAACTCGGAACTCAAAAATTGCAACGTCTTTGCCCAGCATTGATGAATCGGAAGGGGCCGATCCTGCTCCACGATAACGCCAGACCACACGTTGCACAACCAACGCTTCGACGACTGCACGAGTTGGGCTACGAAGTTCTCCAACATCCGCCTTATTCACCTGACCTCTCTCCTACAGACTTCCACTTTTTCAGGCATCTGGACAACTTTTTGAGGGAGAAAAATTTTCAAAACCAGGACGACATTGAAAATTCTTTTCGTGATTTCATTGAGTCCAGGGATTCGGATTTTTTTTCTGGTGGAATAAGAAAGCTTGTTGAACGTTGGCAAAAGTGCATTGATTCAGATGGAAATTATTTTGATTAAATATATATGGTTAAAGTAAAGATATGGCGTATTTACAATACCTACTAAAAACCTGCATTAATTTTGCATCAACAATCAACAATCAAGGTGCCTTTTGCACCTTTTTAGGAATTTCTCAAAAACGGCTCTAACGATTTTGATTTAACTCAATATATCGATGTAAAATTTGACGGGCTTCGATATAATGTAGGTTTTATTCGCATTGAAATATTCTGACAGGGAGGTAAGTGATAGTCTTTTTCTTTGTTTCAATTCATATTTTCAGGCAAGAGGTTTAACCAAAAAAAAAACCTTGTTCACTTGGAACTGAACGTAGTTGATAACCTTAGGACTTTGCTTTGAAAGGAGACGAAAGTAAAGTAAGTTAGGGCGATAATGTTGGAGGAGGCACGCGCGCCGGGAATTCGTGACCGGGAGCCAGGCCCGTCCGAGGCACTCTCTCCAATGGCACAATTAGCCCACCATTGCGAGGAGCAATCACAAAAGGCGAAAGGTTGTTTTGTGCCTTTTGTGCCTCTGCCTAGTTCAGGTTCACTTCCAACTGACAGCGGCCACTCCAATTTTCATTTAGGCTTCCTCTCTGGGGCAGTTTTAAATAAAAAAAATATGGGTCATTTTCATCTGAACATTTTTTTATATTTAATTTTTTTTCCCTGTCTAGAAGCAAGAAATCGATTTTAAAAGCTGTGAAAATTATTTTTGTTTTACAACATCTCAAAATGTTTGTCAAGAAAGAAAAATGTAATATGAAATTTTATTAAAAAATGCTCTTTGGACCTTCTCAGCGAAAATTACAACTTTCTTATAATAGACATATAATGGAACTAGTATTTGCATAATGCATTTTATTTTGAAATATTTTTATTGGAATTTACAACTGCATATTATAATACAACAGGTAAATATGCTGCTTTATGATAAAATACATGAAAAAAACATGAAGAAAAACTGTCCAGCAGTACACTAGTAGTCAATCTAAACAAGGTCACGAAGCCATCTTATTTTCAGACGCGTCGAAGGATTACTATGGACCGACAAGGAAGCTAGAATAGAAACTAGTGGGTTAGAGTGGGAATGAAGTTTTTCATGGAAGGATTCATACCTCTGGCAAAAACAGTGGCATGGGGAACATAAAAATAACCTGTTGAGTATTTTACGGAGGATTTTGGATTAGAAGAATTGGATACAAGAGGAATTCGATGGTTTGGTAGAGACCCAAACTCAATTATAAATCCAGATAGGTCTTTTAATAGTCATGTAGATAAGCTTTTTCTAGTCAAGAGTAAGATTTGACCGTTTGTCTAGTAAGTGTTGAAGTAACCGAAAACGGCGACATATCTTCTTAAAATTTAAGTTTGTTACTATACGGAGTTGAGCTATGGGGTTCTGCTAAACCATCAAATTCTTCCCGTCTTCAATCCTTACAATCCAAAATCCTTCGAAAAAACCTCAACGCTCCTATTTTGTCGCGAATAAGCTCATCCACTAAGACCTTAATATTCCTTTTGTAGCTGATTTGGCCCGAACCAGGTATCAATCCTTCCACGACAAACTCCGCCTCCAATCTAACCCACTAGTTTCAATCCTTGCATCCTATTTCATTCCTGACAATCCTCCGAGGCGTCTGGAAAGAGATTACCTAGAGACCTTCTTGTTTAGATTGATTAATAGAGTGCTGCCAATGGGCAGTTTCTCTTTATGTTTTTCATGTAAACTATCTTTTATCAGCATATTTACTTGACGTATTATAATAATATAATGTTGGTTTTGGTCGCTTAACATATGGTTTCCCATATGATTGTAAATAGTGTAAAGTGTAACCACAATTTGTTCTCTTACTACGTTGAAAGACTGACGTGTAATTTAATTCTTTTATACAGGTATTAATTTATTTATTGTTTTAATTGTTTGTATTTATATCAATCTCTCGTTCTAATTATTTTTGTACTTATATACAGAGAATAAAATCACGTTTTTAGAAATTAAATTACAAGCTTCAATGAGTAAGGAGATGGCTCAGCTATTTGTTAAAGTTGTTAAGAAAGCGGAGGAAGAATTTTTCATCCAATGTATTTCTACTGATAAAAATATTTGGTATTTATTGCCAGCTGAATTAATTGACTTGAAACATCACACTGTTTTATCAGGTAAAAAAAATATTTTTAATGCTATAGCTGCTATTAAGAATGTGAATGGTTATAGAACTATAGCCGTAAAAATTGATGACGTTGTTAAAAATGAATATTTCGATGAAGCAGGGAACATGTGTTTCCAACAATTACCATTGGAAGAATACATCCCTCCTCAAATTCCTCGATGTTTTGAACAGCTACAATTTGAATATGAGGATCGAATTAGACGATTAGAGCAACAATTAAAAACCAACATTATAATCTGTAGATTTCAATAAAATAATAAAAAAAAAAAAAATTGTTACTCCACCTACATCAAATAAGCCACACTAATAAGAAAACCTTATTCTAAATACATATATTGAGAATAAACTTTATATATATATATATATATATGTGTATAGAACAATACCTTCATTACTTCAGTGCAACTTTTGGCAATTGTAATATCCATACAGTTCTATGTAAGGCAGTATATTGTTTCATATTCTAAGTGAATTTGTAATGTGTAATTAATAATAACGCTAGAAACGGCAAATAAATTAAGTTGTTAATTATTAGTGTGATCTAATGTATTTGATGACCGCACCCCCGATCAACTTCATAACTCAAAGGAGAGTGGGGTATTTAGGAAGTACTATACAGTACTTATTTTCACTTTCGCTAGAATAGGAACATCAGTACATTACCTCAAATTTTAAAGAACTCTGCCTATTTCTGAACTCTTAGGATCACAGACTGGGGACTTACCTGTGAAGCAAAAAATATATTAGTAAGAATACATAAAAAAAAATATATACATAGTTATATTTTTACATTTTAATAAAGAAGAATGGTTAATTATTTACAAATAGCATAATAAAATAGACTTAATAGGAAGATAATTTAGCATTTAAGTCTCTGTTAGGTAATCCTGATTGGGCTTTATCAACTAATAAGTAAGAAACTTATATAGCTTAGTCATAAATCACTTTTTGTAAAAACTTCAATTAAGAGAACATAGTTTTTATATGGCTTTATAAACACAAACTAGGCAAAACCTTAGTTTTCATGAAATTAATATGAAAATTTCCCAAAAGGAATGAGTGAAAAATTATGAGACTAATATAGATTACGAATAAAAAAAAAATCTCCCTAAAGCATAGATTCTAAGTTGAAAATCACAAAAAGTTTTAAACTAGTAATAAAAAACGTTTGATCACTCCTCTACAACTATCTGGAATTCCCAACCAACTCATATCCGCCATGCTTCTTATCCATCAACATTCATCTCCCAACACGCTCAACAACGCTGATAGTTTAAATCAAATATCATACTTCGAATAAAAGAAAAGGTATTATTTATGGTTCAATTTAAACTTAATTAATCAATTCATTTTTAGTTTTAATTTTGTTTAAGAACCAAGAAAAAGAAGAGTCATACCACATTGTATCAGATGCCAGCAGTACGGATACACGAAGTCGTACTGTAACCACCCTCCACGTTGTATAAGATGTGGTCTTGGCCACGACAGTGCAAATTGTACAAAGGCAAGAGAAACACCAGCGACATGCGCCAACTGCCAGGGAGGACATCCAGCCAACTACCGTGGGTGTCAAGTTCTGAAGGAGTTGAGGATTCAACGAACATCACGAATACACCCCTCCGAACGACCTCATCCTCCATCACGAAATTTCGACGAATTTCCAGATCTCCGTCAAAAAACATTAATCACCCAACCAAAACAGGATAATGGTAAGGTAGAGTTGCCGAGAGCTCCGACTAGACAACAGGAACCAGCACTCCAGCCACTGGAATCACCATTCCAGCCATTGGGACCACCAATCCAGTCTCTGGTACCACCAAACCAGCCACGGGAATCATCATCCTTCCAGATGGGACCAAATTACGCTTTTCCGCCTTCCAACAACGAACCAACAGGCTCGGGTATGAGGAGAGAATCACCACATCAGCCGTCTTCAGGTGAAAATTCATCCCAAATTTCACAAATAATTAGAGGGTTGAATAATCTTATTCAGCCCCTTTTGAGCCTTCTCCAAGAGCTCGCTTACTTCACTCAAGCTATGAACACTCCAAATGGCCCCTAATCATACAAAAATAGCCTTATTAACACTCTAACATAAAATAAAGACTTCAATCAAGTAGAAAATGCTAGACACCGTACATAAAAAAAAAATAAACCTGACGAGAAGACGTGCTGCTGGGTACTGTCCTTCCTCATGCCTGACATGTCATTATTTTGTTTATTATTCTATCCTATTTGCTGATTGTCACATACTGCTGACAGGTGCAAATCAATAAATGAAGTTAAAAAAAAAAAAAAAAAAATTTTTGTTTATCTGGAAATATTTATTTATTTTACTGTTTTGATGTGTTCTTTTTTTCTCTCTCTTCTAATATCTTTGTAAATAAGAATTAATTTTGATCCTTTGGTATTTTGACCTGACACATTGTATATCTCAATTGTACATAACTGTTGTTCTTAATGGACCCGGTCCCAAAAAAAAAAAAAATTCTATTCTACTTTTGTCCGCATTTCGCCGAATATTAAAATTAGAAAACCAAAAATAGGAAAGTCCATTAATGGGGATACAATGTTAATAACATCATTAACATATAATCCCTTCCACTTTAAAATCTCTCATAAAATACAGAAAATGGAGTTCTGATACCTTTAAAGACTCAATTAGCGCAGGAAAAGTAGAGGAATTCGGGCTAATAAAAGCAGTAGATTTTAAGCAGATAAATAGGGATTATCAAGAAGCGTCTTAATGAATACAAGGGAATGAAAAGGATTGAGACAATTACTAAAGGGGGAATTTCAAGAAGTGAGAGGTTCCTGTTTGTTGGAATTTGTTACTTTATAGTTGCTTATTACTTCCACGTACCTAATAGAATACATATTAAGGAAAAGTATTCGAAATTCCATCAGAAAGACACGTGTAAGGTCAACTTAATAGGGACAATTCTCCTCTCGGATTGCTGAGATGACTGAGCCTACGTGCAAATATGGATAAAATATATGTAATGAGCAGGGAAAAAAAAAGTAATTTCATATCCCGACTCCTTATAATCCCTCGATTATCGTTAAAAAGTTCATTCTGAATGATCAAACCGATTAATCCGATAATCGATTAATACGAATGATTGAAATAATCGAATGATCTGATAATCGTCATTCGATTATGCCCACCCCTACAACTGAGTCCAAAACACCAAGTCCCGCAAAAAAGGTCTGTGCGTGTATGGTAAGTTTAGCTCGAAAACGATAAGTTGTACTCGTATAATACCAAAAAATTCCATATTTTCAAAACGTATATGCCTGAGATGTTACAGCATGGGGAGCCCGTGGCTGAGTGGCTAGCGCGTTAGTCTCTCATGCTAAAGGTTAAGAGTTCGAATCCCAGTCCCCGAGGGACTTTTTCTCAAGAATTTAATTAATGGGGATTCACTCACAACCTCTCTCCCGGGTATGTGATACTCGTCAGCCAAACGGTTGCCAATGACGTAGGCATAGGAAGTGATGACCCTGCAATGTAAAATTCATTGAGAAACGTTGAATGTTATCTCCCAGGAGACTGTAGTCGGCCGAGGTTTACGAGGCCTAGGGCCTACACAGCCTGTCGCGCCACTGAAGAAAATATGCCTGAGATGTTACAGTAACGTTTTCAACAAAATCGGGGAACCAGAAGAGCCATGTTTTAGCATGCGGTCTGCAGTTTTTTACGAATTTCTCAAAAATGCCTACAGCGATTTTCATTTAACTCATTATTAATAAGAAAAAAAGAGTAAATGTACAAGTTAACGAATTCGATTAACAGCTTAATGAGAGGAAAGAAGCAAGAGCATGTTTTTAACTTTTCTTTTCGAACATAAAAACAGAATTATACGTGTATAATATACTGTTGGAATGCAAAATATAAAAAAAAAAAAAAAAAAAGATATACATAAAGTTGTGATGATAATACAGTGAGGAAAATGCAATAAATATAAGTGATTGTTGTAGGTAATAATTTTTATTATTAGATTATTATATAGAAACTCCATGTAATTCTTTAAAACTTTTTCAATTCAGACTTTACTAAACAAATCTTTAATTGATTTTGACAACAGAGGTAAGCAAAAGTAGTGTGTTTTGCGCACCATATATATACGATATGGACTTGCAGAGGAAAGCTTTAGAGCTCTACTATACAATCAAATTCACCCCGTATCCAATCCTTACAATCCAAAATTCTTCGTAAATCCTCAACGCTCCTTACTTTGGCATGAATAAATTCGTCAATAAAGGCCTTAATGTTCCATATGTCGCAGACATGCCCACTCTAATGCACAAGTTTCAATCCTTGCTTCCTCTTCGATTCCTGATAACCCTTAGAGACGCCTGAAAAGAAGATGGCCGTAGCACCTTCTGATTTAGAAATCTTATCGGAATAGGCCTGTGGGTAGGGTAATGCTTCTGCATGTATTTCATGTCTTTGTACTATATTACTAAATGTATTACTTGATACAGTGAATAATTAGAAACATATCTTAAAATACTTATGAGCGAATATTTGAACAATACACAAATTCTTATATTTATTTAGGACACAATAAAGGTTTCTACGAAGCAATATTCACTACTAATGATCGTAATATCATAACGGGCAAGGTTACGAAACCGAGCGCCTTTCACGTCGGATTGGCATTGACTCTACCGTTCCAAGCGAACGATTTGTAACAAGGTAACCTTGAGTAAAAGTTCAACAACAAGGAATAAAGACACACATTAGGAACAAACGAAAGAAATACCTACAACTCGCTCAATGATCAACCACATCCAAGGATATTTGGTAGATTGCTTAGCAACAATATGGTCAACAGGCCTTACGCCGTTCTTGGATCATGAGGACAAGGAATGTTAAGATTAGATGAAGAAAAACAAGTTCTTGAGGAATGATTGGGTGTGGTTGAAAAACAAATTCATAAGCATTTATTTGTATGTATAATACATTATATACGGAATAAAATAAAAACAAAATAACCTAGATAAATGTCGTGTAGTGGATACTACAACAGAATAACATTTTAAAGCAATTTGATTGTTAATTAAAGAACAAATCTAGACTCAGTGAAAGTAAAGAGAAAACAAATCTGGTGCGGGCAACACACGACTTTCACCTACATTCGTTTTTAGAATCGATTAAAGAATTTTCAAATACAGTAAGAGATAAAAAATGAGTGAAACCACTAAAGAAAAAATCAAATGGAATTTCTCGAGAAACATGTGTTTTATTAAAAATCTATTATATTATTATCTAAATCTAATCACTTTTATCGTCTTTTCATCACTCTCTATCAACTTTTAAAAGCTTGTGTATGAGATAATATTTTTTCTAAAATCATTAGCTTTCCAACGGTATATTATACATGTATATTACTGTTCTGAAGTTAAAAAACAAAAAAATATTTTTGTAACATTACAGCCTCCTATGCCCAAGGCCCCGGGTTCAAACCGGCAGGTAGCCCTAGGTTTTTTTTTAATGGGAGTAAAAAATCCTTAGCTATGCCGTCCTTCGGATGGGACGTTAAAAGGTGGCCTGTGAAAAGGTACTCATCAAAGATCCCTATCCTAATAAAACCTGGATAGGCAAAACTTAGGACCCCCGCTGTAGCATCGTCCGATTAGCCACAGCAGCATAAAGGGACGTTAAATAAATAAACAATAATCAATAAATATTTTTTTCAGTTATCTCCTTTAGTTGTTTTTCAAATTTGCTCAACATGCTTATTAAGCTGTTATTTATCAATGGTAACAAGATAATATGGTTATTTTTATAGAATATACAAAATTTAAGGTACTTTAGAAGAAGACAATTTAAAATATCGGCATTTAAGCCCTGTCAGACTATTTTAATCAGAATGAAACCTACATGGTATTAAAGTTCATTCGTTTTTGAGGAAATCATAAAAAGGTGCAATATGCATGTTATAAAGTGGCTCTTCTGGTTAGCCGATTTTGATGAAAAAGATTTTGTAACATCTCGGGCGTATTTTATCGTTTCCGCCCGGGAGTTACCACACATGGACGGAAACACACACACAGACCTTTTTGTGGGATTTGGTTATTTGGACTCAGGGGACCCTAAAAAGGGTATTTCCCTTGAAAACTGAAACTAGAAAATTTTCACGACCGCAATACTTTCCCTTACTATATATAGTAAGTGAAAGTAAAATTAAGAACAATTCTAAACTATTTATTTGATTGCTAACGTTTCGAGCTACATTGTAGGTCGATATCAGCTCAAGATATCTCTTTGCTCATTGCTATACCTTAAGGTGTTCTGATGTAGACCTTCAATGTGGGTCAAAACGTAGCCAAGCAAATAGTTGATGCAACTTTTCATTGTTTTATCTTCTGAAAACCTAAATGAAATTAAAGCCAAAAATTTTACATCAATACAGCGAGTTTAATCAAATCGTTAGAGCCGGTTTTGACAAATTCATAAATTGGTGCAAAACGCATGGTATAAAGTGGCTCTTGTGGTTAGCCGATTTTAGTGAAAAAGTTGCTGTAACATCTCTGGCGTATAGTAGTCTTAAAAATGAAATTTCAGTTACATACGACTTATCGTTTTCGCGCTAGACTTAACACATCACACAGACCATTTTTCGGGACATTGTTATTTGGACTCAGGAGGCCCTAAAAAATGTATTTTCGTTGAAAACTGGAATTCAAAAATTTTCACGATCGCAATACTTTCCCTCACTATATGTTTCAAAATTAGGTAAGTGAGAGTAAAAATAGTACTGATTCTCATTATGGTTGGAACCTAGGGACATGATCATATGTTGCTGTGGAATACGTTTTGATTAATAATGAGAGAACGATATTTCAGAATGAAAATCAGTTGTCCCATAGGACCTTTATTCCCTGTATGATAGTAATTAATTAGGCAAGTTGCTTCTGTCTGTTGGCCAGACGTGTACACCTCAACTGTACAATTCTGTTATTCTTAGGGGACCCAGTCCCAGAATAAAAATTATTTTATATTTCTATTTCTATGATAAAATTTCAGCAAAGGATCTCTTATCCTGCCTGGTTCAGCTAGAAGCAATTCTTCGCGATATTATCCAAAAAGTTGGAGAAATAAAACCTGGTAAGGGGGCAAACACTGTGAAGAGGGTGCAAACTCAATAGAGAAAGGGCGGAATAAAAGGGAGGGAAGGACAGAGAGAAATAAAATTAGAAGAGTGGAGAGAATAGGGAAAAGGCTGTTGTGAAATAAGTGGAAAGAGTGGACTAACCCTTGAGAGGGTCTCCGCCACTTAAATCAGACAATGTCCGGCCGACTCCCGGTACTTGTACCAGCGCCCAAACCTCTCTCGTAGCACCTAGCTTCGCCCCAGAAATGAGCTTCTAGTCCCCGCATTCTCTCCGAGCTGTTTAGTGTAAGCGAGGGGAGAATGTAATTTTGGGACCGGGCTGGTAAACAACCTTCAACCTTACCCTCCACAAATAAAAAGAGAAAGAAAAGACCCTGAAAAATATGCCTGAGATGTTACAGTAACGTTTTCAACAAAATCGGGGAACCAGAAGAGCCATGTTTTAGCATGCGGTCTGCAGTTTTTTACGAATTTCTCAAAAATGCCTACAGCGATTTTCATTTAACTCATTATTAATAAGAAAAAAAGAGTAAATGTACAAGTTAACGAATTCGATTAACAGCTTAATGAGAGGAAAGAAGCAAGAGCATGTTTTTAACTTTTCTTTTCGAACATAAAAACAGAATTATACGTGTATAATATACTGTTGGAATGCAAAATATAAAAAAAAAAAAAAAAAAAGATATACATAAAGTTGTGATGATAATACAGTGAGGAAAATGCAATAAATATAAGTGATTGTTGTAGGTAATAATTTTTATTATTAGATTATTATATAGAAACTCCATGTAATTCTTTAAAACTTTTTCAATTCAGACTTTACTAAACAAATCTTTAATTGATTTTGACAACAGAGGTAAGCAAAAGTAGTGTGTTTTGCGCACCATATATATACGATATGGACTTGCAGAGGAAAGCTTTAGAGCTCTACTATACAATCAAATTCACCCCGTATCCAATCCTTACAATCCAAAATTCTTCGTAAATCCTCAACGCTCCTTACTTTGGCATGAATAAATTCGTCAATAAAGGCCTTAATGTTCCATATGTCGCAGACATGCCCACTCTAATGCACAAGTTTCAATCCTTGCTTCCTCTTCGATTCCTGATAACCCTTAGAGACGCCTGAAAAGAAGATGGCCGTAGCACCTTCTGATTTAGAAATCTTATCGGAATAGGCCTGTGGGTAGGGTAATGCTTCTGCATGTATTTCATGTCTTTGTACTATATTACTAAATGTATTACTTGATACAGTGAATAATTAGAAACATATCTTAAAATACTTATGAGCGAATATTTGAACAATACACAAATTCTTATATTTATTTAGGACACAATAAAGGTTTCTACGAAGCAATATTCACTACTAATGATCGTAATATCATAACGGGCAAGGTTACGAAACCGAGCGCCTTTCACGTCGGATTGGCATTGACTCTACCGTTCCAAGCGAACGATTTGTAACAAGGTAACCTTGAGTAAAAGTTCAACAACAAGGAATAAAGACACACATTAGGAACAACGAAAGAAATACCTACAACTCGCTCAATGATCAACCACATCCAAGGATATTTGGTAGATTGCTTAGCAACAATATGGTCAACAGGCCTTACGCCGTTCTTGGATCATGAGGACAAGGAATGTTAAGATTAGATGAAGAAAAACAAGTTCTTGAGGAATGATTGGGTGTGGTTGAAAAACAAATTCATAAGCATTTATTTGTATGTATAATACATTATATACGGAATAAAATAAAAACAAAATAACCTAGATAAATGTCGTGTAGTGGATACTACAACAGAATAACATTTTAAAGCAATTTGATTGTTAATTAAAGAACAAATCTAGACTCAGTGAAAGTAAAGAGAAAACAAATCTGGTGCGGGCAACACACGACTTTCACCTACATTCGTTTTTAGAATCGATTAAAGAATTTTCAAATACAGTAAGAGATAAAAAATGAGTGAAACCACTAAAGAAAAAATCAAATGGAATTTCTCGAGAAACATGTGTTTTATTAAAAATCTATTATATTATTATCTAAATCTAATCACTTTTATCGTCTTTTCATCACTCTCTATCAACTTTTAAAAGCTTGTGTATGAGATAATATTTTTTCTAAAATCATTAGCTTTCCAACGGTATATTATACATGTATATTACTGTTCTGAAGTTAAAAAACAAAAAAATATTTTTGTAACATTACAGCCTCCTATGCCCAAGGCCCCGGGTTCAAACCGGCAGGTAGCCCTAGGTTTTTTTTTAATGGGAGTAAAAAATCCTTAGCTATGCCGTCCTTCGGATGGGACGTTAAAAGGTGGCCTGTGAAAAGGTACTCATCAAAGATCCCTATCCTAATAAAACCTGGATAGGCAAAACTTAGGACCCCCGCTGTAGCATCGTCCGATTAGCCACAGCAGCATAAAGGGACGTTAAATAAATAAACAATAATCAATAAATATTTTTTTCAGTTATCTCCTTTAGTTGTTTTTCAAATTTGCTCAACATGCTTATTAAGCTGTTATTTATCAATGGTAACAAGATAATATGGTTATTTTTATAGAATATACAAAATTTAAGGTACTTTAGAAGAAGACAATTTAAAATATCGGCATTTAAGCCCTGTCAGACTATTTTAATCAGAATGAAACCTACATGGTATTAAAGTTCATTCGTTTTTGAGGAAATCATAAAAAGGTGCAATATGCATGTTATAAAGTGGCTCTTCTGGTTAGCCGATTTTGATGAAAAAGATTTTGTAACATCTCGGGCGTATTTTATCGTTTCCGCCCGGGAGTTACCACACATGGACGGAAACACACACACAGACCTTTTTGTGGGATTTGGTTATTTGGACTCAGGGGACCCTAAAAAGGGTATTTCCCTTGAAAACTGAAACTAGAAAATTTTCACGACCGCAATACTTTCCCTTACTATATATAGTAAGTGAAAGTAAAATTAAGAACAATTCTAAACTATTTATTTGATTGCTAACGTTTCGAGCTACATTGTAGGTCGATATCAGCTCAAGATATCTCTTTGCTCATTGCTATACCTTAAGGTGTTCTGATGTAGACCTTCAATGTGGGTCAAAACGTAGCCAAGCAAATAGTTGATGCAACTTTTCATTGTTTTATCTTCTGAAAACCTAAATGAAATTAAAGCCAAAAATTTTACATCAATACAGCGAGTTTAATCAAATCGTTAGAGCCGGTTTTGACAAATTCATAAATTGGTGCAAAACGCATGGTATAAAGTGGCTCTTGTGGTTAGCCGATTTTAGTGAAAAAGTTGCTGTAACATCTCTGGCGTATAGTAGTCTTAAAAATGAAATTTCAGTTACATACGACTTATCGTTTTCGCGCTAGACTTAACACATCACACAGACCATTTTTCGGGACATTGTTATTTGGACTCAGGAGGCCCTAAAAAATGTATTTTCGTTGAAAACTGGAATTCAAAAATTTTCACGATCGCAATACTTTCCCTCACTATATGTTTCAAAATTAGGTAAGTGAGAGTAAAAATAGTACTGATTCTCATTATGGTTGGAACCTAGGGACATGATCATATGTTGCTGTGGAATACGTTTTGATTAATAATGAGAGAACGATATTTCAGAATGAAAATCAGTTGTCCCATAGGACCTTTATTCCCTGTATGATAGTAATTAATTAGGCAAGTTGCTTCTGTCTGTTGGCCAGACGTGTACACCTCAACTGTACAATTCTGTTATTCTTAGGGGACCCAGTCCCAGAATAAAAATTATTTTATATTTCTATTTCTATGATAAAATTTCAGCAAAGGATCTCTTATCCTGCCTGGTTCAGCTAGAAGCAATTCTTCGCGATATTATCCAAAAAGTTGGAGAAATAAAACCTGGTAAGGGGGCAAACACTGTGAAGAGGGTGCAAACTCAATAGAGAAAGGGCGGAATAAAAGGGAGGGAAGGACAGAGAGAAATAAAATTAGAAGAGTGGAGAGAATAGGGAAAAGGCTGTTGTGAAATAAGTGGAAAGAGTGGACTAACCCTTGAGAGGGTCTCCGCCACTTAAATCAGACAATGTCCGGCCGACTCCCGGTACTTGTACCAGCGCCCAAACCTCTCTCGTAGCACCTAGCTTCGCCCCAGAAATGAGCTTCTAGTCCCCGCATTCTCTCCGAGCTGTTTAGTGTAAGCGAGGGGAGAATGTAATTTTGGGACCGGGCTGGTAAACAACCTTCAACCTTACCCTCCACAAATAAAAAGAGAAAGAAAAGACCCGATAAAGTAGGCCTCGAAAATTTTCAATATTAAAAAAGAAAGGAAAGTATGAAAATAACAACCAAAAAACATGAAATAATGTAAGACATTTTTTTTTTCTTTGCCACGTGGAAATTAGTCCGGGTGGCGTTTAATGGATGAAAATAGTTTCAAATATTCATTAATAGGCCAACGTTTTGACCCACATGGGCTATCATCAAGGATTTTCAGATAGCTAGGACAAAAGATAGAGATAACATTTTTTTTTTCTATTTATATTTTATTGAATTTTACAACTGTATAGTAACATAAATACAATAAGTACAAGTGTTGAATTATAAGAAGGGCATAAAGGCTTATGAAGAAACTACCCAACGGCAGTACTTTTTTAAGTAAGTAGATCCCGAGACCATCTTCATTTCAATCGCCTCGGAGGGTGGTCAGGAATATGTGAGGTTGATAGGTTGCGGACAAGAGGGTTTATATGGGTTGGGAGTTTGGAATTAAAAGTGGTATATCTGGTACGAGAAAGGTCTAGTTATGGATAATTTTATTTGTGAGGAAATAAGGAGTATTTAGGATTTTGTGAAGGATTTTGGATTGTAAGGATTGGATGAGGGAGGAATTAGATGGATTAGTAGAGCCCCAAATCTCGATTCCATATGTCCAGATGGGTCTGATGAAAGTAACATAAATGAGCTTTTTGTAATGAATTGTACGTTTTGAACATTTGTCGAGAAAGTGTTGTAGTAATCGGTATCTACGGGCAGTTTCTTGTCGTTTTAGTCTCGAGTGAGGATTCCATGTAAGACGTTTGTCAAAATGGAGTCCTAGGTATCGGATTTGTTCAACAGGTATGAGTGGCATATTATTAAAGGATACAGTATGGCAGGAGGTAATCGGTTTGCGACGAAGGGCAAAGGTAAGACAAAAAAAAAATTTTATAAATAAAAAAATAACATCAATCGTAACATTACTGATCTTCAGGTACCGAGTTCGAAGCCCTGATAGTGTACAGTAGGCAATAATCTATTAATAACAGGGCTCCACGTTGTCTCTGACTTAGTTTTCCATGTGGTTGGGGTCTTAGATGTATTGGTAGTTCCTTATTGTAAAAAGTTATTTGAATATAATAATCATTTAAAACATTTACTTTTTTTTTTTTCAGTGGCGCGACAACCGTGTAGGCCCTGGGCCTCGCGGTGTAAACTCCTGCGAGTTTACACTCACTTTTCACGATGCTATTTTTAGTGTAGGGTCATCAATCCCTACGACTAATTTTGTGAGTGGCCACCCTTTGGCTGACGGGTCTCACATACCCGGGGGAGAGGTTGTGAGTGAATCCCCATTTTTTTACATCCTTATAAAAGCCCCGCCGGGACTGGGAATCGAACTCAGAACCTGTAGCATGAGAGACTAGCGCGCTAGCCACTCAGCCACGGGCTCCCCTAAAATATTTACTAATGAATAATATATTTGAATATAGAAAAAATACTGTTTAACCACCTTTTCCAAAATAGGCATACGTCTATTCATTCCAAACACTCTGCTCACACAAACCCACCTGTCCGTGACGTAAGCTATCTTCCTTACATATTTCTGATACCTCTCTTAAGCGATTGAAAAGAACTGAGAGGTAGGACCTACTCACTTAAAATATTTATTAAGGTACTATCATTAGGAAATTGTAAATTGCAATAATTAAACACAGCTTTACTATCAGTGTAGGTCCAGGGTAGGGCTTACTCGTATTTTCATTCTAATAACGAATTAAAAATCTATTTGATCCCATATAAATTAAAGAGATTTCAAAATAACATTCGGACAAATGAGCTTAATTACTACAGCATTTTCGGCATTGATTGCAGACAGTGATCCTGTAATCATTATCAAAAGCTGTTGTGAAAATCCGATTTCATTATTCAACTTAATGAACAACAGCCATAATTAGTTATTGATTCGTGAGATAGAATTGTTTAACTTTTCCACCGAATCCTTCTGATTACTGTACTTCCCACCGTAACCGCAGAAAGCAATTACCCTCCTCAGGGAGTAGTCCATACCGCAGATACTGATGCACCATCTGAAACCTTAGAAAGGAAATGTAATCCCCTGGTATCGACAGAAGCATCCCTAATCCCGCCCCGATTACTGAAGATATTGCCAGGATCGTCGCATCCTCCTCTTCTAGGACGGATTTCCCATAATTACATCATACCCTCCTCATAATCCCATTAGCTGGCCTGCAACTCATCCTTCGTCAGCCGGCCAGATCCCACGGCTATTGGAAGAGAGGATTCCACTTCTTTGGAAGACTTAAAAAGTTTAAACTTTTCTTTGAGAAGTTCATCCAATAGCCAGTCTGTTCCTTTTAGGTCTAATCCAACAGCAGTAAAAAATAGTGAATTTAGTGAAAAAAAATTCTCTAACTTTTGATCAGATCAAGATTAGGATCAGTATGTTCCTATTTTATTTGAGAATAAAAATAATACATCCACTGTGTGTCTGACTCTTGGAACTGTTTATTTTTAACTCTTAGTTTAAAATGGTGGCCGATTAAAAATTATTTAACTCAATAGCTCAGTTATTTTTGAAGATGGAGAAGAATTTTACTAGAGTTTTCTAATCAAGAAACTGCGATCAATTTTTAAAAAGAAAAGAAAAATTTCACCGTTAAATATGCCAATAACTCAGTTGATAAAAAATTGTGCAGAGCTTAAGAATCGGGATACCCTGAAGAAAAAGAGAAAATAATCTATACAAAATTCTTCTAGAGTTTTACAATTAGTACATTCCGATTAACTATATAACAGAAAAAAAAAAAGACAAAAAAAAATTATATATATATATATATATATATATATAATATATATATATATATATAATATATATAATAATATATATATATAAAAAAGATATAGATATATATTCGTTTCAAGCTACCGGGAACCCGAATAACAAATTAAAAAAATTATTGTGGATATAATTAATTGACCGTTGAGAATTACTGAAGGAATTAGTCCGGGTGGCGGTCATTAAATGAAACAACTGAATAGGAACAGTTTCCACTCGCCTACCAGACGCCCTGATGATGACCCACAATGGGGATCGAAACGTTGGCAAACAATAAAATAGTTGAAACTATTAAGTTGTTTCATTTAATGACCGCCACCCGGACTAATTCCTTCCGTTAAAAAAATTATGTTTTTTTTTTTTAATTTTTATATTGTGTGAATGGGATGCTTTAGCAATATTATTATTGTCCATAGTGACAAACTGTAATACATACGAATAAAAAAAATAAATAAAAAAATTTCAATGCCTATTTTTTGAATTATTAAAATTCATATAACAATTTTTTTAAACATAAATATGTTACTATACACTCTTTGTCTTCCTCTTAAGTTAAAACAATTTAATTGTTTTATAGGTGGAATAATCCGGAGTCAGTCTTTTTCTAAATATTTTTAATTTTGTCGATGTTTCGGCTTGAGCTTGTGAGCCATCATCAGGGCATTTCTGAGCCATGTCCAAGTATGAACTCAGTTTTTATTTTATTATTTTCGGTTATTTTACATCATCCGCCAACAGAGCAGTCCCCAATTACAGGCCGTAAATCATAAAAAAAAATCACATTACACTATATTAATTAAAATAATAATAGTAGAAGGTTAAACTAATTGGTAATGTACTACATACCACCTTAATTTATATAATGAAACAAAAAATATATATACATAACAAATGATTATAAGAATTATAACAGCATTGGTCAGGAAGTTAGCTATAAATTTGTTTGCAGTGTCATGGATACTAAAACTCAAGTATTATGCATTAGTAAATACAATTTAAATTAGAGAAAATCACACAATAAATTTAAAATAATTAATATAACGATTGGACGACAGAATAGGATAGTAGCTTATCAGCACAATTATTAATTATTAACGCTTTTTGAAATTACTTTTATTAACGCTGTTTTAAATAACTGATTGGCAATAAATAAATTATTCATAACATGCCTTAATGAATAGCATATGTGATAAAACGTATCCGATATATGCACCAATGAATTATTCAAAGATCCATAGAAACAAGGTAAAATCTTGAATCCTATATCAAATAAAAATTAATTTAATACAAATATGTGAAATAGATATAAAATTTTATTTGAAAACATCTAACATATATTTAGTAATAGAGAATCAACTACCTTCCCTTGACCGAAAAAAGATACCTGAGTGATGTTAGGCCGACATTAATCAGACAGACGTACAAAAGAAGAGGTATGTTGAGGAACTTTTAACTATTGTGAGATGCCTCAGGTAGCAGTGGGTACAAGCAGGTACCTTGAGGTACACCTGAAGGACTGGACTGAGACTGAAACCAAAGCATTTTACAACGGAATGGATATTACAAACGAATAAGTTCTTCTAAATGGTTATTTCAACTTATATTTAACATATAATTCACAAAATTTAGTTGAAAAGCATTTCAGTGATTTAGTAATGTTTACTATAAGCAGTTTTTCTAAAAACATATTAAAGTGATAGTTTGTAGAACCTTAACATTTATTTACTATATATAGTATGTGAATGTAAAACTCTCTTGAAAATATTTGTCAACATAGTCAAGCTCAAAAACATGTAGTCGTTCGAAGTAATAATTAAACATTTCGCATCGTTACTATAAAAAATATATATAGATAATTTAGAAATCTTAATTAACGCAGAAAATACCTTTTATAAGGAAACTATGGTTTACTTTATAATCTTTCTTTTTTCTCTCAATTACTCATTACCTAACAGTTCTTTCTTATAAAGGTTGAATATGCATATAGTGTCTAGGCGTTGATGACCTTAGGGTTTTACGCCTTAAAACCAAAACAAACGTTTTATAAGCTCAATATTTGAAAAAAAAAAAATATTATGGGGTAGAGATAGCTAATAACCTTCTATACCCAACAGAGTCATGAGTTTAAAAATCCTTGCTTATGCCATCCTTCGGATGAGACGTAAATCGGTGGTCTCTAGCCTGTGACATATCAGATACTTGTAAAAGATCACTATCCTAATCGAGATGTTTATTTCCAAAAGGTACTATATCCAGTCTAGGAAATTTTACAGGAAGCTCAAAAATCTCTCATAAATTTATTATTTAATCAATTTATTTGATTCTATTCGCATTAAAATAAAGATTTTTTTTTTTTACTATATTAATAACACTGTATTAAAGTTATGAAATGAAATGTTTTAGTATGATTTGAAACGAAATTAAAGGGATAATTAGTGCCTTTAGAAAATAATATAATTTCTAAATCGCGTTTTTAAAGGACTTGAGAGTTCATAGTATTAATAGTATAAAGTTAAGTTAAATGAATAATAAAAAAAAATAAATAAGAAAAATGAAGTAAAGAATTAAGGGAATGGAGCGTTGGAATAACCAATATACCTGCGTAGTTATTAATAAATTTCACTATTATATACATATCTAGATAAAGTTTTTTTTTTTTTTGGACTAGTAAATATTGATGAGGTGGCAAATATGACAAACAGTGAAATCATATGGGGGTACGATTATTTTATTTTTATTAGTTCCAAAAGTGACTGCTAGATAAATATCCCATGAATGTTGGTTCTTTATTTTGTCTTTTTACTTTCACTTGCAATAAATAGTAAGGGAATGCATTGAGATCGTGAAAATTTTCGAATTCCAGTTTCAAGGGAAATTCACGTTTTAGGGTCTCTTGAGTCCAAATAACTAAATCCCGCAAGAAGGTATGTGTGTGTCCACACACACTCCCGGACGAAAACGAAAAAACATCAAAATCGGCTAACCAGAAGTGCCACTCTATACCATGCATACTGCACCTTTATATGATTTTCTCAAAAACGGTTCAGACCATTTTGATTAAACTCGCTATATAGATGTAAAATTTAATGGGCTTTAACAGCATGTAGGTTTTATTCTGATTAAAATAGTCTGACAGGGCTTAAATGCCGATATTTAAAATTTGTTTGTTCTTAGGATCAGCTGATGCGCTCGATGATAACAGTCATACGTTACATCGTCTCTCAGATTTTTGCTTTTTTCAATAGGAATTCGCTAGAATTCAGTCTGGAGAACATCACTAGACCTCAGGAATATTACGGCAGTGAATATTGGAGAAGTTTCGGTAAGCAAAGTTATAATTTACTTTGTACAATCACGAAAAAGTGAAAGAAGGGTCACTGATCAGCTGATTGCCGCTAGCTCGGCAAGCTCGGGCTTGCTTTTCTTTTAATTATCTTTCTTTTATCTTTAATTCTTATCTCATTATTTATTTATTATTATTATTTTATTAATCAATGAGATATTTTCATCAAGTCATGTCCTCAAAGTCTGCAAGTAAAAGATCTAGATCTGCAGGTTCTAACTCGTCTCCCACAAAACAGAGACCCCGCCGTGAACAAAATAAAAAAATGATTCCACCAGCGACCGCGTCAGCTACCTCATTAGGTTCTGAACCACAGCCCAGCACATCATCACAAGGAATAACTGATGAATCTCCGTTTTTTACACCGAATCCATTTCAGATCCTCCAAAATGAAAAAGAAACCATGGAATCTTCTCCTATACCCAGAGAACCACTACCTCCACCAATATTTGTTAAAAATATTAAAAATTTTAAACTGATGTGTGCGCATTTAAACAAAGTAACAGATCCTAATAGTTATTATTGTATAAGTAGAACCAATGATACTAAAATATCTCCGACTACTGCTGAAACCTACAGAAAGATTGTAAAATATCTGACTGAGACCAAAGCTGACTTTCATACTTATCAGCTGCGCCAAGAGAGAGCATTAAGGGTCGTAATCAGAAACCTACATTCCTCAACACCCGTTGAAGCAATCAAAGAAGAACTGACAGAATTAGGATTCCAAGTGAGGCAAGTCACCAACGTTCTAAAAGATAAAAGTCCACTTCCTCTATTCTTCGTGGACTTGGAACCATCAGCAGGAGTCGAAAAAATCTATGACCTCAGCAGACTGTACTATACCCGTGTAAAAGTTGAAAAACCTTACACAAAGAAAGAAATAGTTCAGTGTCATAACTGTCAGGCATATGGTCATACCAAAAGTTATTGCCATCACATACCACGCTGTGTGAAATGCGGTGAACAGCATAAAACAGAAGAATGTACAAGATCAAGATCAGCACCCGCTGTATGTGCTCTGTGCCTCAAGGACCACCCGGCTAACTACAAGGGATGTGAAATCTACAAGAAACTCAGAACCAGATACCAAAAACCTCAGGATCCGAATGAAACAGCTGTACCAACCAGAAGCAGAAGAGAACCATCAAAACTTGTAAATTCTAACGTGTCATTTGCCCACTTGCTTGGAGGTGGTAACCAGAATCATGAAGTCGAGGCACTGCCGGAACAACATTTTCCTCAACATTCTCAATCTATTGTACAAGAATCTATCCCTCAAAGTTTACCTAATCTTCAAAAAACTCCTCAACATCAAATTTCTCATATCCCTCCACCATCAAACGTCACAGATCTTACCAGTCTAATGACATCGTTCATCTCCGAAATCAAATCTCTTGTTATGCCGCTTATATCACTCCTTACAAATCTAGTATCGAATCTAATCCCTGCCTTGAAAAATCCTTAAATGACTTCACCTAACTCCTTATCCATTCTCCTTTGGAATGCGAATGGTGTTAGAAATCATACTGACGAACTGACAGCGTTGTTGCAAGACAAAACAATCGATGTTGCACTTATAACTGAAACAAGACTAACGACTAAACAGTACTTCAAAATACCGCAATACATGACATACCGTACTGACCACCCAGACGGTAAAGCCCATGCCGGTTCTGCTATCATTGTCCACCAATCCCTCTCTCATCATTTACTCCCACTTCCCACCTATGATTTCCTACAAGCCACATCCATAGTAATCAAGACTTTTTCCTTTCCGGTAACCCTCACATCTGCATATTGCCCTCCTAAACATTCCATTTCCAATTCTGAATTTGTATCCTTCCTGGATTCCTTAGGAAATCGTTTCATTCTGGGTGCAGACTTAAACGCCAAGCATCAGCAGTGGGGTTCCAGAACCACGAATTCTCGGGGACGAAATTTGCTGTCTGCACTCAACTCCCGAAATTTTAATATCCTGCCTCCTGACTCCCCTACCTACTGGCCAACCGATCCTAACCGCAATCCTGACATCCTCGACTTCTTTATCCACAGCGGATTAGGCTCTCTCAACTTGTCTTTAACTCGCCTTGATGAACTATCCTCAGACCATAGTCCACTGATCCTAAAAGTATCTCTCACTCCAATTCCAAAACCCATTCCACCATCATTCATCCGAGGCCCTGTCAACTGGAACCTTTTCCGCCAAATCCTGACCGATAATATTGACCTCAGAGTAACCCTCAAAACCCAAGATGACCTAGATAATTCCGTCTATTCCTTTACCACCGCCATCCAACAAGCTGTCTGGACTGCTTCCTCTCCTAAACACTCCAATATAAATCCAGACCAAAATCTTTTTCCACAACCTATTATAGACCTTATCCACACCAAACGCCGAGCAAGATCATTATGGCAGCGCACCCGACACCCAACAGATCGCCGCTCCTATAACTTCTATTGTAGACAATTGAAGAGGGAGTTGGCGAACTTCCGTTCCCAGTCCTTTAATTCCTACCTCTCCTCTCTATCAGCTCGTGATAATTCCCTGTGGAATGTCACGAAAAAGATCCTAAAATACCATCATGTTTCCCATCCTCTCCGACGTGGTGATGACTCCTGGGCTGCGTCTGATGAAGATAAAGCCGAGGAATTCGCCACACACCTCTCCAAAGTATTCACTCCTCACCCGGAATCCCACATCAATCACACCGCAAAAGTGCAAGACTTTCTTATGTCACCGATTCCACTTTCCCTACCTCCTAAAGCTATTAATCCCTCTGAGGTCAAATATCTTCTCCAAAAACTGACTCTCCGTAAATCTCCTGGACACGATCTCCTTACTCCCCAGATCCTCCGACAACTTCCGCAGAAAGCTATTATATTCCTTACTTATATTTATAACTGCATCCTCCGCACCACCTATTTTCCTCTGTTATGGAAACATTCCACCATCATCCTTTTTTTAAAACCAGGTAAACCTTCCAACAACACTTCATCCTACAGGCCTATTAGTCTACTCTCCATCCTCTCAAAAATCTTCGAAAGGCTTCTTCTTAAACGTATACTACCCATATTAGAATCTCAAAATCTTCCTTCCCATCAGTTTGGATTCCGTCCTCAGCATTCCACAGTTCAACAGGGGCTCCCAGTTGTAGACCATATTTCCTCAGCTCTTGAATGCAAAGAGTATTGTTCTGGTGCGTTTCTGGACATTGCGCAAGCTTTTGACCGGGTATGGCACACTGGATTACTCTTCAAGCTGAAAACCCATTTACCCCAGTCCCTATACCTCATTCTCCGATCCTATCTCTCGAACCGTTCCTTCCGAGTTCGCTGCGGTGAAGAATTTTCTAACCTTTATCCCGTTGAGGCCGGTGTTCCTCAAGGCAGCGTCTTGGGACCCATCCTCTACATCCTTTACACTGCTGATATTCCTACACATCCTGATACCTTTCTGGCAACTTTTGCAGACGACACCGCCATCCTATCATCCAGTTCCAATCCTGAAACAGCATCCTTAAACCTTCAGAGACACCTTTTCCTTATCGAACACTGGTGTAATAACTGGCGTGTAAAGGTGAACGAAGCCAAATGTAAACACATAACCTTTACTCTTAGACGAAAATCCTGTCCGCCAGTTTATTTCAACTCATTACCGATTCCTCTCTCAGATACAGTCCGGTATCTTGGCTTACTGTTAGACAAAAGATTGACTTGGAACCCACATACAAGACTTAAAAGACAAGAACTCAACCGACGATTCGGACAGTTATACCGACTACTCAACAGAAAATCTGAACTTACAGTTGAAAACAAATTATTAATCTACAAGACAATACTGAAGCCCATCTGGACCTACGGAATTGAACTGTGGGGGACAGCTAAACGTTCTAACATCAAACGCATTCAATCCTTTCAATCCAAAGTCCTCCGTACAATAGTAAATGCTCCTTATTATGTCTCCAATTATACCTTGCACCACGACCTTAATGTTCCATTTATTTCAGACCTAATTCCATCCAAATTTTCCAAATTCCACCAGAACCTCATTCATCATCCTAATCCTTTAGCTCAATCCCTATCCAGCTCCACTCATCCATACAACCCACCTAGAAGGTTGAAACGGCAGTGGCCTCGCGACCTTTTGTAAATATATTGGAGTTCTAGCACTGGCTAGATTCTCCACTCAATGTGATGTATGTATGAGTGTGTGTATGTGTATATAGGTATAAGTGAATTATTGACTTTTGTATTGATTCATTATTGTGTATATATTTTATTGTAATTTTATTTTGTGTAAATATTGTATGAATGTAGTATGTTTGATATCATTCAGCAATACTATTAATGTCCAAATTGGGACAGATTGTAAAATTTTCTCAATAAAAATTGTTATTACTAAATGTTTGTTCTTAAGTACCTTTAATTTTATAGATTCTATAAAAATAACTATATTATCTTGTTACCACTGATGAGAAACACGTAAATATATAAATTTAATGAATTCGATCCCCAACTAAAGGAAAAAACTGAAATAATATTTTTTTTAATGCAATTTTTTGTTTTTGAACACAAGAACGGTTTATAATTAACATATGTGTAATATACCGTTGGAAAGCTAAAGATTTTGGAAACAAATATTATCTAATATACATACTTGAAATACGGCTTGTGATGAAAAGCCGATAAAACTAAGTGATTATTTTAGGTGATAATATAATTGATTTGTTAATAAAACACACGTTTCTATAGAAATTCAATTTTATTAATTCTTCAATAGTTTCACTAATTATTATCTCTAACTGTATATGAAAATTCTTTAATCGATTTTTAAAACAGAGGTAAGTGAAAGTCGTGCATTGCCCGCACCAGATTTTATTATTTTGTAATTAAAATAATTTTACCAGCGATATTATAATTATAAAATTAAACGCGATATTAATAAAAAGTTGTAAAGAATAACATTATAATGAAAATAAGCTATATATTAATGAACAACCTGTTTTTCAGATAGAAGAAATCTCTAGCCCTCACAGCTTCATCCAATAAAAGCAAGGGGACAAAAGAGAGACAGAAACACAATTGCCTCCTCAAATCTTGTTTCTTAGCAATTTAATACCAAGATTCTCGCCTCCAATGGCTTTTATAAGCCAAAATGGAGTCAATGTAAAAGTTAAACTGTCTGTAATTAATTCTTTATATAGATTACTTCTCTAGCAAATATATATATTCAAATATATCATAATTAACATTGAAAAAGAAAAATATTTGAAAGCTATGTTATTTAAAAAAAATCACACGACTTACACATTCTTCGGCTAGAAAACAAAAACAAAAAAAAGTTAAAAAAATATGTTGGCTCTTTTCTTCTTAAGATATTTATCAAATTCAATCAACTTTTATATTTATCTGCGTTTTATCATCAGATGACAAGGTTAGTTTTTTTAATCTACAAAATTAAAGGTACTTTAAAAATTTGGAATTCAAGCCTTATCAGACCATTTCAATTGGATTAAAAGCTACACAACATTAAAGTCCATTAAATTTTACATAAGTATAGTGAGTTTAATCAAAATTGTTAAAGCATTTTTTTTTTAATCGTGAAAAGGTGCCAAATGCATAGTATAAAATAGTACATTCTGTCAACCGATTTTGGTGAAAAATTAGTGTAACATACCGGGCGCAGAAATTTCAATTTTGTACGACTTTTCGTTTTCGCGTTAGACTTACTCCAAGTTGTTACACACATACGGAAAAACTGGAAAACCGGAATTCAAAAATTATGGATTTCTAGTTTATCGTAACAGAAAGTATTCTTAGCAAGAAAATATTATATTAATTTTATATGGTCTATTAATTTCATATTAAATTATCGTCAGAAATGAGAAACTTAAATTAGCTTATAAATCGAAATTGGTTCAATTCATTTGCTAGTTATTTTTTAGTGAAACGTAGATGACAATTTTTCCACAGCTTCTAGGAAATCCACTAAATGTGGATAATTTTAAACGATTTTTTCGTGTATTCTCTAAAATCTTGACCACTGTATAACTTTTGGGATACTGTAAGGTAGCAGCAATGAATCACCATAAACTCCCTTATTATATTACAAATAACATATGTTTGTGGGCTTATAACAACTTTCTATTAACATGTACGACTTATTTAATTGCATATTAACTTTTCTTAAATCTTGTCGTATCCAACGGTTTATTATGTCTATATTCACATTTCAGAAAATATTTCTTGCGAACTTGTTTTCAGAAAATGTAATATTCCCATCCAAAGAAAAACATAAATGGTATGATTTTAGCTTATAAACGATAATTAGTTTCAGAAAGGAACGATCGAAATGGTATAAAAAACCTCGCCAAAATCCAACGTGTGGTTTAGAAGGAATTCGCGCAAACAAAAAATCCAGATATCACTTTTCATATATAGAGAGATTTGTACGTCTTAATTTGATTATGGTAAAAACGTGGAGATTTGTGACATATATATAAATTATTAGGTCTTATTTTCTTGTATTATATAAGTGTGTTTAAGAAGCTTAAAAACTAAAAAAAAAAAGTATCAGTAGAACCGACATTCGTCAGTTTTCGGTTTTGTGACGAAGGACTTAAAAATGTCGGAGCTCGACAGTTAAATGGAAAACTGGAAACTCGGACAGCATAAGGAGAAAGAAGAAAGAAATTTCTCCAGTCCTGGACAATACTTGATCAACTCCAAAACTTGTTCATCGGCATCGATCCTCCCACTCCAGCATTCAAAAGGTTCTCCAGACAACTTGGTTGGGATTGAAAGAGGAATAATATAATGTGGATGAAATTGCAGTACATACCAAATGATAAATATGTAACTTATAATATCAATATTTGGTAGATGGTATAGGTCTAAATTTTACGACATGAATTTCCTTATTTGAGTTTGATAGACTTTGACTGAGATTGCTCTACAAACTCTGCAAATTCATCCCTCCAACATACGTCTACTCATCCACACAATCCAGTCCTATCTCACTGATCAATTCTTCAAAATAAATCTCAATAGTTATAACCTCATTATACCTATTGTGCAGGTGTTGCACAGGACAGTATCCTAGGACCTACTCTTTAAACAGCCTATGCTACTGCTGATATCCCAACCAATCCTAACACTTTGCTCATCACGTATGCTAATGGAACTTATGTATTATCAGTCAATAAAGATCCAAATATTGCCTTCAATACCATATCAGAGGTCTATCGGTATGGTTTGAGAATTAGATAATTATAATAAATCCCTAAAAATCCCGCCAAATAATCTTATCCCTTCATCATAAATCTACTAAACCCTGCCCTACGCTATCAAGGACTACTACTTGACAAATGTCTAACATGGAATCCGCATACAAGACTGAAACGACAAGAAACTGCTAGCCGCTTTTGCTTACGTCAACAGTTACTAGACAGACGCTCTTACCTTCCACTTAGCTACAAAAGGCTAATATACTTGACCATCGTAAGGTCTATCTGGACTTACAGAGTTAACCTTTGAAGCTCTACAAAACCATCAAATTCTTCTCGTATCCTTACAATCCAAAATCTTCAATGCTTCTTATTTTTTCACCAACAAACTCATCCATAAAAGCCATAATGTTCCATATATTGCTGATTTGGCCCGAACTAGGTATAATTCATTCCATGACAAATCTTATCTCCACTCCAACCCACTATGTTGAATACTTGCTTCTTTTTCGATTCCTGACAATCCTCAGAGGCGTCCAAAAATAAGATGACCTCGAGACCTTCTGGTTGAGAATAGCTACTGGAGTGCAGCCAATTGGTAGTTTCTCTACAAGCATGTTTTATGTACTTTGCCTATTAACATATTTACTGCATGTGTTATGTAATACACCTGTGAATATAAAAAAAAAAATTGTGGATGTAATTAGTTGACAGTTGAGAATTACCTGAAGGAATTAGTCCGGCTGGCGGTCATTAAATGAAACAACTAAATAGTTTCAACTATTTTATTGTTTGCCAACGTTTCGACCCCCTTTGTGGGTCATCATCAGGCGTGGGAGAATGGAAACTGAAACTGGAGTTTCCATTCTCCCACCATGCGCCCTGATAATGACCCACAAAGGGGGTCAAAACGTTGGCAAACAATAAAATAGTTGAAACTATTTAGTTGTTTCATTTAATGACCGCCACCCGGACTAATTCCTTCCAGTAAAAAAAAAAATGTTTGAACTATAATTTATAAAAACAACATTAAATAGAGAGTTATGGAACATGATTTTTGAAAATAAATTTCGGGTTGTAAGACTGGGATTTAAGTTTCCAATTTAACTCCAGACCAACACGGTCCAATTTATCTCGTGTCTCCATGTTTAATAGTCTCAGGCCACTAAACCACAGAAACCGTTTTAGCCACCGGTTATATAATTAAAATTAGATTATAGTCATTTATAACAGGAAAAATAAAAAAAAGTGTGAAATACTTAATTACATAAAATAACTGTCAATTTTAATTTTACACCTCATGTGAGACAAAAGATTGTGTAGATATTTTCAAAAATTCCAAATCGCTAAATAATGGATTCCGATGATAAAATTCTGTAATAATCAATGGTATTTCAGACTAAACCATGTTATATTATTTTTTTCACGAATCGTGCTATCCGCAGAACTATATATAATGTAGTAGTGATGATAAGTTTTTGTCACGTTAAATGTTGAATTTTTAACATGATTTTTTTTTTTTTTTTAGTTAGGTTGTTGCTTATACGTAACACTAAAGTGGAATTAATGTTGTAGTATTAATGTTATAAGAAATAAGGTATTATTGTTATAAGAAATAAATTAAATGAAAATCGGCTGCACAAACGATTTTGAATTATAAAGCTTTGAAAAAATAAACAGAAATTTCACTCAGAGGACTCTTAAATACTCATTTCAGTTCATTTGATAATTTTAACGATCGCTAATTTTAATAATCACTGCTAATATTTTGATCAATAGTTTTTAAACTAATAATCAGTTTTTAGGATGTTTTAAACAACTTTGTTGCGTCGCTTTGATTCTTGTAGGTTGTCAATGGAATTAAGTTTTTTTTATAGTATTTCTTCTTGCAGCAACATAAATTTAGTTAAACAAATTTTAGATACTCAAATTTTAATAAAATAATGGCATTTTATCTAGCAAATAGTTGGAATCAGCATTCCACGAAGTTGCTAAATATGAGAGAAAAAACCGTCCCTGATCTAACATAATAGTAGATTTTTAAAATTTTTTATATAAGATAAAACTTCAAAAGTTATTTTTTTATCAGTAACTAAAGTTAAATATTGTTCAAACGTAGTTAATAATATAGATGAATTTTCAAAATTCACACAAAAAATAAATAGAAGTTCAAAACAACCTTAATAATTACATACTTTCTTATTATAGTGCCGTAAATAGATAAACTGTTCTTTCTTATGTTTTCTTGAATATTTTCTTTCTTTATGAAGAATGGATAATCAATGTAATTAACAAACAAAGAAAGATATTTCTCAGAGGGAGAATAAAAAAATATACATAGCTTAGTAATTAACAATAAAAGACGTTAGTTATAGGTAATGATGTATCAGGAAGGTTTTAGTGACTGTTACCAACTTACTGGCGTTATATTCTTCCCCAAAAGTACTATATCCATATTATATTGTTTAAAAGTCATCGGAAAAGTGCAATAATTTGGAAAAATTAGTTAATAACCCGCTTAGAGATCAACTTTAGAATTTAATAAAAAAATAATCATGTAAATTATTGGTCCAATAATAAATAAATGACAGATTTTTGCGTTTCTTGTAAAATTTTCTTAAGTGGATATAGTACCTTTTGGAAATCAACATCTCAATTGTCTAGACCAATAGTAACACTCTGAAGTTTAAGGTCAACAAAAATAAAACTTGGTAATACATCGCGCCTAGCGTATTTTGCACTATAATAGTTGTGCTTTTAATTTATTTAATTAAAAATAACAAGAATAATAAATATTGAGGATGTATAGTCGACTGTAGAAATTCTCGTAAGTAGAAATAATTAAGATTCAGTCGTTTTGAATATTCTAATTTTGCCTGATATTTATCTGTAATTTAATTTTACCTGATCTTTAATATTTTAAGATTGCCTGGGCAAAAGCTGTTGCTAGGCTTTAGTCAGATTTATTCCCCATTTTTGAGTAACCACAGGATGGGTTTGTCCCAAGAGGGTCTCCATACCCCAGGATCGCCCACATCTGAAAAACAGAATAATATTCTACCATAGCCGGAATTCGAACCCGGACCATCTATTATTTACTAGACCACGCCCGCTCCCTTCACTTTATTGTTAAAACTAATTAAAATTTAAAAAATGTAAAACGACATAAAAAAAAAAATTAATCAATACAAAATTATCTTAGCTTTGAGATTGACAAGAAAAAAAAAATATTAATAACTGAATGTAATCATGCCCACCCACCAGTATTATAAATTGTAAACGGTTTAGGAAAAAAATTATAGTTTCAAAGGCTGATGAAGTAGATCTTGTAAAAACTGAAGCAAGGGTAAAGAACTCCATTTTTTTTTTTTTAAAAAGTTAGAAGAAAAAAAAACGAGATTAGCTCTTTGAAGGTCTTTGGAATAGTTGTGGTGAGTTTTTGTGATCCAGGAGACAAGCCATTACAAGATTTCAATTTTGTTTTTGTATATAAAACCTTTAGAAAGATTGAATCAGTAGACTTTTTTTTGTTCTATCTTTTAAAAAAATTACATACAAGAGGTAGGTTTATTTTGAAGCATTTCCGCAGAATTATGTTTTGTTTTATTATAGATATAAATCTTATCAGTCCATCGCTAGATCAAAAATAAATACCAAGTAAGTAAGTACCTATATATATATATATATATATATATATATATATATATATATATATATATATATATATATATATATATAGGTCAATCCATTCGAAATCGTCCAGACCTTGCCGCTCGACATTTTTGATTTTCGTGATTTTTTTACCAGTTATTTTCTATTCTTTCTTCAATATACAACCATATATAAAAAAATTTTCTAGCCAATACTTTTAGTGTATGCTTTATAATTTTGTCCTTATGACTCTATTATGTTAAATGATGAAGAAAGTTGTTTAAAAAAATTCTCGAAAATTACTTTAAAAAAACGAGACTCTATCCTTTCGTGAGTATAAAACTATAAATACAATTTTTTTTTAGCCAATACTTTTAGTGTTGCAGCCGTTTCAAGTCAGCTTCACGGACGAAAACATGTGATGGGAATACCTTTTTAATTTCCTGTACTTTTTTAGATATCATATCAAAACCAAAACTAACAATAAGATAAGGACATGCTTTGTACTTTTTGCCCTCACAACTCATCACCTAAATAGTGAATAGTTGTTTAAAATATTCTCGAAAATTACTTTAAAAAACGAGACTCTATCCTTTCGTGAGTATAAAACTATAGATACAATTTTTTTTAGCCAATACTTTTAGTGTTGCAGCCGTTTTAAGTCAGCTTCACGGACGAAAACATGTGATGGGAATACCTTTTTAATTTCCTGTACTTTTTTAGATATCATATCAAAACCAAAACTAACAATAAGATAAGGACATGCTTTGTACTTTTTGCCCTCACAACTCATCACCTAAATAGTGAATAGTTGTTTAAAACATTCTCGAAAATGGATAAAAAAACTAGATTTTTAACGAAATAAAAGTATATAAAGGAAAAGAGACTCACCTTTGATTATTTTTACCTTTATAGCTTAGTCTTAGTCCTACTTGTAAAAATTTCGATCTAGAGCACATTGTCCTTTTTTGTATATGAATTTTCAAAATTGGCGAGAATTCATTTTTCGCGATGTTTACACGGAAAGGGACTGGGTGAAAAATTATGAAAGTTATAAAGATTACTAATATATTTAAGATGAGTTCAAGTGATATAAATTTAGTCTTTGAGACTAAGCTGGTTCCGGAGTCATAAAATTCTCTTAACTGTTAAAATAACGTTTTCTTAAAAAAATAACTCCTGTAATTTTGCCCATTTAAGAACCAAACAAAAACTAGATTGATGATGAGAGTATTTTATATAATTTTGATCCTTACTAAACTAATAATATAACTATAATAATATAACTAATATAACTAATAATATAACCCAAGTAGCCAAGAAAATGACTTAAAAAAATTCACGAATTTACATCAACTGAAATCTTTAGCGCGCTATGACAAGGGAGGGTATAAATGATTTTAACGCTTAATCATTTTTCCTTAATAGCCAATGATAACATTGCACTACTTGTTTTAGAAATCTCGATTATGTTACATATATCCTATTTCCAATATTACTTTTCAAAGTAGGATTACTTTCCAGCTCAGTACTATTTATAGTAAAATATCTCAAAACAAGAAATAGTCACTTCGTGTCATGGAGAAGTGGAACAACATTTGGGAGTCGCCTGCCTTATTTAATAGTTCTTAAATTGATTTTAACAGGCGAGATAAGTGAAAGTCGTGAGTTGTCCGAACCAGATTTTTTTAGGTAAAAGAGGACGTTTTCTCTAAATATATTGGGTTGATGCAAAATTAATGCAGGTTTTTAGTAGGTATTGTAAATACGCCAAATCTTTACTTTAACCATATATATTTAATCAAAATAATTTCCATCTGAATCAATGCACTTTTGCCAACGTTCAACAAGCTTTCTTATTCCACCAGAAAAAAAATCCGAATCCCTGGACTCAATGAAATCACGAAAAGAATTTTCAATGTCGTCCTGGTTTTGAAAATTTTTCTCCCTCAAAAAGTTGTCCAGATGCCTGAAAAAGTGGAAGTCTGTAGGAGAGAGGTCAGGTGAATAAGGCAGATGTTGGAGAACTGATCGTGGAGCAGGATCGGCCCCTTCCGATTCATCAATGCTGGGCAAAGACGTTGCAATTTTTGAGTTCCGAGTTCCGCCGCCATTTCTTGTGTGGTTTTGGTTGGGTCTTCTTCCACTTTTGACCTCAGCTGGTCGTTGTCCAGAGCAAGATGACGGCCCCGACCTTCCTTGTCTTCGAGGTCGAAATCTCCTCTGCGAAACTTCTGGAACCAACGCTGCACCGTGCACTCATTAATAGCCCCCTGACCCCACACTTCATTAATATTACGAGCCGTTTGCGCAGCGCTGCGCCCTAATTTAAATTCGTAAAAATAAATTTGACGAAAATCGCACTTTGACATTTTCGATTCAAGACCTATGAACACACTGTACAAAACGATTTTACTAAACAAATTCATGGTGAAAGAGAGGGTATTAGATAAGGTTTGTTTTGGTATAATAATGATCAATGTTAGGATTAGCTTTGTTTACACAATTGGAATTAAGATATTGCAATAGAGGAAACCTGCATTAATTTTGCATCAACCCAATAAAATATGCATTGTTGTATGTATTCATGAACGGTAAATCATTTTTATTGGACTGCACATGACTACTTCATTAAGATGCGGTTTTGATGCCTAGGAAATTAGCATTATACATCTAAAAGTTTCGTCAAAGACGACTTGGCAGTTAATCAGAACGAAGAGAAGTAGACAGAATAATGCTAAATTAACAAGGTGAAATAATGTAATAAAGCCAACCGTATTTGAAACAGCGGTTCAACGAAGTTGAGAATTTATTAATAGAACGGAACTTTGTGAATTTTAAAAGAATAAATTACGGACTTGGATACTCCTCAACAACACCTAAGTTATCATAGGATGTCGAAAAACATTTCGAGGCAGAACTTGAAAACACAATAACAATTAAAGGAATGTTCGAAACTTACAGAGTCGTAACTACTAAACCCATTTCTGTGTTGCAAGTTGTCCTGTTAAACTTCTGCTAAACAGCTCTTCTTATTACCCCCATTCTATGTAATACCTACTTTTTTTATTATTTTTTTTTTTTTTTATTGTTAAAACAAAAATTTGATTTTTGCTTAAGAAGACAACTAGAGAATAACGACTTCTTTTGATCATCAACCTGTCAGATGGGAGGTTGAAAACTATATTAGCTCTCAAATGCACAAAGGGAAACGGAATTCATACAAGGTTTTGAAGTGTAATGTCAAAACATATGCATGAGTTTGTGAACTGCGGGCAAACTGAATTGTCGCGTTAATGAGACTCCGTAATAAGGCAAACCTCCCATCGTTTCTGAAAGCGTTTAGCTTTAGAACGAAAATAAATTAATAAGTTCCAGGATACTTCTAAAACTACTTGCATACGCAGAGAAACTTCACTTGTTATTATTTTAAAATTATTGGATGTTGAATCTTTATTTTAAACTTCTTTTAACAGTATTTCCTTACTGCCCTATGGGGGTCAGCGAGATGTCATTGGGTTATAACTTGAAATAACCTAATCTTAAAATGGAAAGCCTTGGCTTTTGATAAGGATCACATACTCTAGACGTAAACGTACAAATTTAACATTACAAGTGATATAATCGCTTATGCTAACTGACAGGTGTATAATGCTGCACAATTTCAACATTAAAGTAGGTCATTTTCTAACATTTCAAAACAATAAGGAAAGAGAACAGAAGACGTATGATGTATCGCAGAAGATAAAGAATAATATGAGTATTAAAAAAAAATCTGGTGCACACAAAACACGACTCACCTCTATTATTTATATTAAGTCAAGAATTTTAAAACATATTTATAAACGAAAATAAATTGTTAAAGAATTATTTAAATTGGATTTTAATAGAAACATGTGTTTTAACAAATAATCTATTATATTATTGTCTACGACAATCAGTTTGTTTTATCGGCTTTCCATGACTCTCCGTTAACTTTTACAATAGTATGTATAAGATAATATTTTTTCTAACATCTTTAGCATTCCAATGGTATATTATACATGAATATTAATCTTCTTAAGTTCAAAGACAAAAAATTGCATTAAATAAACGTTTTTGCAGTTTTCTCTTTTAATTGGATATCGAGTTCAACTTATATATTTACCTGTTTTTTTAGCAATGCTAATCAGATGATAGGGCCAGTTTCATAAAAAGTACAAAATTAAAGGTACTTTAGAGGAATAAATCATAAAATATCGGCATTCAAGCCCTGTCAGACTATTTCAATCAGAATAAAACCTACATGATATTAAAGCCCGTCCAATTTGACATCGATATTTCAAGAGGCAAAATTTAGGACTCCCATTGTAGCATCGTTCGATTAGCCACAGCAACATAAAGGGCCGTTAAATAAATAAACAAATTATATCATAATATAATAATTTATATAGCTGTGTAGGCAATTAACTAATATAAAAAGCAGTCAATTAATAGAAGAGCTTAAGAAAAACGAACGACTGCAAAGTTCAAAACACGCCATAACTCCGTTATTTTTTAAAAAATAATAAATTATTGTTTAAAAATAATAAATCAAACAATTTCAAATACTACACAATGTGATAATAAACTAATGGGAAAAAGAACAGATATATTTTATAGCGAAGTATATTAAAATATGTATTTTTATATATGTTTCGTGTTTCACTAATTTACTTAAAATCAGCTTTTGGTTTGTAACTCTTTCATACTAAGTTGGATATATTTTTATCAGTAAATATATTTACAAAACTGGCATAGTATAAATATAGATATGGCAAATTTTTAATTAAAAAAATATATATATCAATAGAGATGTGTATATCAACATTTTGTATCAAGAATATATTGTAATAGATAAAATAAAAGAGTATTTACCTATATACAAGGAAAAAGGAGAAACGTGCATCGATAATCAGTTTATTTCAAATTATAAGTAGTAATAACTAGCTATAAATATTAATAATTAATGAAAAATTAGATACATAATCTTAATCATTTTTGTTCAAATTGAAATCTAAATAGCCTATTTTAAAATATGCACACAAATAAAAGTCAAATGTTTTTCGGATATACTTGTACATCATCATTATATTACTAACTGAAAATGTGTTTAAACTATTTACTTACGAATAAGATGCTTTAAATATCATAACATAATACAGCAGACTCACCTGTAACAAAAAAATAAAATAAAATATTAATAATTTTATGGTCAAGATTTTTCTGAAACAACCTAATACCAAATTTTTAACTATTCTTAAGTACATATATACTCTTTAATTGCTATTCATCTATTTGTAATCAAGGTGAAGTTTATAACTACTGATTATAAAATTATGATGTTCTAAAAGTAAGTGTAAGTTTCATACAAGTCTTCAGTAGTTGGTCTAGTATTACAACTAATACTTGTGTATATAAAAAAATTTGTGTTATAAAAAAAAAGTGACAAAGATTAACATTTTCCTTCAAGATTTTGGTAGCACACTGTTGAAATTTTAAAGGAAAGTTTATAAAAAGTATCTTGAGATAGAGAGGGATTTCAGAGGCCTGAGGAACAAAAAATGGCCCTTACTTAAAAGAGAATTAATTATGTCGAGGGTGAATTCGATAAATCAATATATTTCAAAGTAACAACAAATATACTTCATTAACAATATAAATAATTTAACTAAACATAAATAATCCAACTTTTTTTTTTTTAATCCCTTATTTCAAATTATAAGAAAACAGATATTGGAGTTTTTATGGAAATATTGGGTTGATGCAAAATTAATGCAGGTTTTTAGTAGGTATTGTAAATACGCCATATCTTTACTTTAACCATATATATTTAATCAAAATAATTTCCATCTGAATCAATGCACTTTTGCCAACGTTCAACAAGCTTTCTTATTCCACCAGAAAAAAAATCCGAATCCCTGGACTCAATGAAATCACGAAAAGAATTTTCAATGTCGTCCTGGTTTTGAAAATTTTTCTCCCTCAAAAAGTTGTCCAGATGCCTGAAAAAGTGGAAGTCTGTAGGAGAGAGGTCAGGTGAATAAGGCGGATGTTGGAGAACTTCGTAGCCCAACTCGTGCAGTCGTCGAAGCGTTGGTTGTGCAACGTGTGGTCTGGCGTTATCGTGGAGCAGGATCGGCCCCTTCCGATTCATCAATGCTGGGCAATGACGTTGCAATTTTTGAGTTCCGAGTTCCGCCGCCATTTCTCGTGTGGTTTTGGTTGGGTCTTCTTCCACTTTTGACCTCAGCTGGTCGTTGTCCAGAGCAAGATGACGGCCCCGACCTTCCTTGTCTTCGAGGTCGAAATCTCCTCTGCGAAACTTCTGGAACCAACGCTGCACCGTGCACTCATTAATAGCCTCCTGACCCCACACTTCATTAATATTACGAGCCGTTTGCGCAGCGCTGCGCCCTAATTTAAATTCGTAAAAATAAATTTGACGAAAATCGCACTTTGACATTTTCGATTCAAGACCTTTGAACACACTGAACAAAACGATTTTACTAAACAAATTCATGGTGAAAGAGAGGGTATTAGATAAGGTTTGTTTTGGTATAATAATGATCAATGTTAGGATTAGCTTTGTTTACACAATTGGAATTAAGATATTGCAATAGAGGAAACCTGCATTAATTTTGCATCAACCCAATATTAAATAACATGATTGAAATTATTACCTACATCATCACTAAAATTAAACGTTTTTTGTCTATCTTCATCAAATTTTAAGGCTCATTTTGATGAATATATTGTTTCCTAAAAAGGATTAGCTTATTAACGGTTTATTACTCAAATATATTACTACGCATACAAGCAAAAAAAAAAGGAATTGTTAAATAAATATATGATTGATTTACTTTTGTAACGCTGTTTATCAAACAAAAGAATTTAGAAAATTAAATGAATATTTAATATTAATAAGAAAAAGTAATAGCTAGTTATTTTAATGAAAATGAGGCGTTAAAGCCCTGTTGGACTATTTATATAATGTTATTATTGATCGAAACAATGGGAGTCACCTGTGGTGTAGTGCATAGCATAACAGTCTTCTATGTCCGAGATCGCTGGTTGAAACCTGGCGTTAGGTGACCCAAGCTTTTTTAATGTGAGTGAAAATCCTTAGCTATGCCTTCCTTCTTAGGGGAAGTAAAACCTGCTTGAGAAAGTGCGGTGTCAGACACTCGTTTAAGATCTATATCTTAATTAAACCTGGATCCCATTGTAATGAGTTTTAAAAATGACTCATAGACTCATTGTCAAAGCTTAGAGAGGTAAATCAAATTTTATGACCTTCTTTGTTTGTCTTGTATCGGCATTAAGTTAAAAGCTTAATAAGTATTAAGTCATATTGTGAAAATATGACTGTACAACTATGACAGACATATTATTAAGCATCTCTTTTTTTTTTCTTTTTTTTTAAATCATTTCTTCCTCACACCCTTGATTAAAATTAAATGAAGAAGTTTTCCAGGGTTCCGGAAAAATCTAAAACCTAACAATAGAAGAGTAATAACTCCTTGAATTGTCTGAATATTCCAGGAAATATTAAAATTCACTTTTCTGCATGATGTGTGACAATTGAGACGTTGATTTCCAAAAGGTATTATATCCATTCTAGGAAATTTTACAGGAAGCGCGAAAATCTCTCATTACTATATTATTAAACCAGCTAATTTGGGTCTTTTTGCTTTAAAATTGAGAATTATTTTTTTACTATAATAATAACATCATATTAAAGTTATGAAATGAATTTTTTTAGAATGATTTCGAACGAAAATAAATGCGTAATTAGTACTTTTAGAAAATGACCGCATTTCTAAATCGTGTTTTTTAAGGACTTGAGAATTCATTAGATAACATCAAATAGAATATTTAGATAGAACTAAATGATGAGAATACACATATGTAAAAAAAATCAATTTCGTAAAAAATGTCCTTTAGTACCTTTTGGAAATCAACGTCTCAATTACTTTCTTATTTTGAGGGTTTGACTTCTTAAATTTCAAGGAAATTTTCTCTGCGCGTACATCGAGTAGATATATTTGAGTTTTTCTAATGAAAACCATGGATAAAAAACAAAACAAAAAAAACAACTCAAAATTTGATTTTCCTCCCTCACCCTTGAGAATCGGCCTATGGATCATAAGAAATTTTGGTTTAGCCTAAGGTCTAGTATCTGCTCTCACAATATGACGGGATATGTACGAGACACTGTATATATATTACATTTTTATACTTCAGCCATTTTAAAATTATTGGAGGGCTAAGGAGAAAAAAATTGGATAAAAAAGACATGTCATCAGTGTATATAATAGTAAATACATGCGAACATAAGGCGATAGACAGATCTTATTTGCTATGCATACACTCACGTATGTTAGGATTCGTTCTACTGCCAGGTTAGGGTGAATATCGGAACCGAGGTGGGGAAAAAAAAAGTTTCTATGAAGAGTATGGGAGAAAAGCAACGGAATGAAATGGCAGGAGAATGAGTCAGGGTGACTTGTAGTGACCTATATGTCAGTCCACTATCTGGCGGTTCTGGTTCCTTCCAGACCAAGATAAGTAAGATATACCAAGGTCGTAGAGGTTTTTGAAAAAAGAAAAAAAAAAATAACCATAGGGCTTCCATAGCCTACTTTCACCGCTACCTAGGGTCGTGTGTTCTTGATGGAATTCGTGACCCTTCGGTTAGGAACTACTAGACGGATCGACTTTCGCTGCTGCACGATTGCTTCTCGATTTAAAGGTAGAGGTGTCTAAAAGACAAAGGAAGGAACGTCACCGGATAAGTTATAGTTAAGAAAAGAAAGAATCACAACGGTTGAAACATAATTTTTTAAAGAATATTACTGAATATCATAACTATCATATACGAGCAGATAGATACCTTAGTCAGTATGGGAGCACGTGTAATACATTTTTTTTTAAATTGTCACTACTTTTGAGAAATCTAATTCTTCCATAAATCAGTTATTATCGAAGATAAAGATAAAATGAAACGTTTTGAGAGATTAACATGAATCAACAATGAACACAACGAAAAAAAAATTCTTATATGATCGAGTCACAACTTACTGGTTGTGGGAAAAAAAAAAAAAAAAAAAAAAAAAAAAAAAAAGTAGTTTTCTGTACTCAGGAATTTTTATTTAAATTAATATAAGGATAATTTAAAAAAAAAATATATATATATGTACCACCACAAGCAATGAAGAGTTTTGTGCTCAGTACATGTAGAGATTCTAACTGTTTTTAAGCCAACGGCCGTGCAATGAGGTGATTCGGCCGAGATCACACTCAGCCGACAGGGTTTCTTCCTATTTTTGGGTACCCACTTGACTGAGGCTGGGTGTGCCCCAGGAGGGTCTCCATTCCCCATGATCACCCCCGGCCCAAATAACAGTATAAATAATAGTCCGCCACAGCCGGGATTCGAACCCAGGACCTGGAGCACAGTAGACTAGCGCTCTATCCACTAGACCACACCGGTCCCAAAGATTAATTTAAAAAAGTGGAAATATTCAATAAGTCTAATATAAATTAGTTTTTTTTGGGGAGTGGGGAGGGGGTTGTATCATTTAATGATCACGAATGTAGATTAGTTTGAAGCACATTTAAATTTCTCATTTGATCTTCTTCTTTCCTAAGAAGCCTTTATCTTTTCAGAACCGCTTTTGTTCTTACCTTCTTGTTTTGGATTTGGTATCACCGCTTTGTGACTTTTTCTCCAAATAATTCCCTGTTCGGTACTTCATCAATTTTGATTCCAGCTCGTTCATTTACTTCCTTAATAAAAGTTATAGCCATTTTTATTTCAAACAGTATGTGGGCTTATTTCTTCACCATCCTGTTTCCTTTCATCCTCCAAGCGTGTCCGAAATATTTTAATCTTCTCTTTGTGATGGTTTGATCTGTCAGCTCATCTTAATATGTATTTTCCTTCACTGTTTTTGGGTTATCCCATTTCCTTAAGATTTTTCTCTCGTTTGTCCCTAAATCTTCTAGTTTTCCCTTTCCCAAAATTAGAGTTTCTCAATGTTTATTACTCACTAATCATCTAAGAGAGTTCCTTTGTTGATACAATAAAGATAAATAGGAAACATGTTTCAAAATAGTGTTCACAAATACAGACACTTGAGTTAATATTTGAACACGTTTAGAAGTCAAGTAGTCAAAAATAGAGAAGAAAACAACACGGATGAGAGTATAAAAAGTATTTATATACAGTGGATATAATTAGTTGACCGTTTAAGAATTACTAAAAGGAACCATACTCTACAACACGCCCTTATGATGACCCACAATGGGGGTCGAAACGTTGGCAAAAAATAAACTGTTGAAACTACTCAATTGTTTCATTCACCGACCGCCACAATAATTCCTTTTAGTATTTATATACACTAAACAATGGAGTATAGAGTAAATATAAACTATACATCCTCAATTAAAAATGGAGGAAATTAAGTACAACTAGGGGGTCCAAATACTACTGGACTATGATCAGAATATGTTTTGACATACGCACTTGAAGTCTAACAACGCTAGATATAACTTTTAAAATATATATTATTACCATTACTATTCTTTTTTATTTCTGTATATTTTTTTTTAAACCTGAATAAGGCCCACATGTTTTAATTTTAATTTTACATTAGTGACCTTGGTTTATGTTCACAATGAATCGTCCATCATTAAAAAAGATATAGAACATCTAACAGTTAATACAAGAGAACATCGCCATATGTGTTATATGACAAGATATATAACAAGATCTGAATACTAAGTCGGAGACGAGAAGACATCTTGGAGAGGCCATGCCTGCAGCGGACTCAAGTGGGTGGATTGTAAGATACAACTGGCAACACCGCATAGGTACAGCCACACCGGCTCAAGGCGACCTTAAGAGGTTTAAAAGCCGACAACTATCTTAAAGTAATATGGTTTAAAACCTTTTGTAATAAACGAAAAAAATGTTATAAATGATCATAAATGAATAAATAACAGACCTGGCCGTGTGTAATTAAAGCACTGGTGTGTTATTTTTATTTTTTACCAGCAATATACTCAAGATAATTGGGGTCAACTGTGGTGAATTGGGTAGCATAACATACCCTATGTTGCAGGTTCGAACCTGGCAGATGGCCTCAGCATTTTTTTAAAGAAATAAAATATCCTTGGTTATGCCATATTTTGAAGGGAACAAAAAATTGTGGCCCCCTCCACTCCCCCTCTCCGATGCTGATACAAGTCAAGTATTAGTTAAAGATCTCTATTCTAATTAAAACGGTTTAGGCAAAAGTCCTCCCACTCAAGAATCGTCCGATAAGCCGCAGAAGCATAAAAGTATGAACACGTGTAAGAAATAATAAATAAATAAAAATGGAACCACTAAAACAAAGTTCTTGGGATTATAAAATTTATAAAAATACACCATAACCCATAGCTTGCTTCGGAAAATTGCACAAGTCTATGATTTTCCGAATAATACGACTAATGATAGATTTTCAAAACCGTCAAACATAACCCATCATTTTATTTTAAGTGCAGTTATTTCTTTGAGAATAATGTTTTTTTTTATTTAATTCTTTTATTGAAATTTACACAGTACAATAAGTAAATGAGCTATTAACGGACAATTGGCTTGAAAATGTTTTGAGAAGAATCTACCCAGTGGTAGCACTTCAATATTTATTTCATCAGCAGGTCTCGAGGCCACCGTCTTTTCAGACGCCTCGGAGGATTATCGGGAAGAGTTGTCGATGAAAGGCTACGGACAAGCGGGTTTGTATGTGCGGGTAATTTGGAATGAAAATAGAAGTATCTTTTTTCGGCAATTTCTACAACTAATGGGATATTCAGGTTTCTATGGATGAGTTTATTGGTAACAAAGTAAGGAGCGTCGAGGATTTGTCGAAGGATTTTCGATTGTAGGGAGTGGCTGCGGGAGGAATTCGATGGTTTAGTGGACCCCGATAGCTCAATGCCTTAAATCCAAATAGATCTGATAGTGGTTGTGTAAATGAGTTTTTCGAGGTAACGAGGAAATTTTTATTGTGTCAAGAAAGTGTTTTAATAGTGGATATCTACGAGTAGTTTCTTGTCGTTTAAGTCTTGTATGAGGATTGCATGTAAGACGTTTGTCAAGACGAAGTCCAAGATATCGTATTTGTTCTACAGTGATGAGTGGGGTATGATTGAAGGAAACAACGGGACAGGAAGTCATAGGTTTACGTCGTAGAGTGAAGGTGATTTGGTGGGATTTATTATGATTTATTTTAATTCTCCAATCGTGACACTATTCTGCAATTGGAGATACATGGCTATGTAGGATTTTGGAAGCAACAATAGGATCATTATTCACGGATAGCACACAGGTCTCATCAGCTTAAGTAGAGAGGACTGGCTTGTGAAGAATAATGTTAAACACCATTTACGAAATACGGCATACTATCAAAGGCAATACCGAAAATATTTTAAATATATATTACATACACATTTATATATGTTTTTATGTAAAAATAACTATACGATGAACATTCATATATTACATATTAATTTCAGAATCTAGACAGGAGAGAAGTCATAACCTGGGGGCTGAGAAATGATATATGCAGATCCAGCGATGTCTTGACCTGAGTTTTGTAAGAAAAGCGGTTGGTCATCCATCAAAAGGTAGTTATCCCATTCTATCCACGTAGCACGTTATCCCCTATCAAGAACCCCTTCGTCTTTTATTCAGAATCAATAAAAAGTAATGATATAATGGTCAGAGGAGCAGAATTCGTTTGACAAGGGAAAAGGAGCAACTTTTTTCCCCTTTTCCTTCTGTTTCTTTCTCAATACACTTTTCAATTTTTCCTTCGCAAGCGGAATGACGAAGAAGACCCTGGATCGTGTTTGTACACTAGAATTCTCTATTTAAAATGGACTCATACCACCGCTTTCTTTATAAAGCAAATATAAATTGTTCAATAAAGTCTCTTGTTCTATAAAAACGTTTGTTTGTTAGTTTTTCCATATAGCGAGGATGAAAGAAAACTATTTTTATTCATATGACGCCGCTTTATTCTGTGACTAATCGTACAGTTAATGAATCACACACAGTGAAGATATTTAGATATTACTTTTATTATAAGGACATAATATATATTCTGACTACAATACACTGTGCTGAGGAGTTTGGGTGACTACAAGTGTAGATACCGAGGTCGCCTTCCATGAGTGTGACACAAGTAATGTTACAACCAGAGTGATAAGTCTTGAGGATCCGAGGGTAGATATAGCAAGGGATTGTAGGGGGGATTGTTGAATGCTCTCCATAAAAAATCATAGGTAATATTTTATTACGTGAAAATAAGGTTATAAAAAAAAAAATAATTGAAGATTTTAATGAAACAATTATGAAATAAATTTGTTTAATAAAAAGATTTTCGTGTTAAATGTGAAATTTCCTAATATCAATTACTGCTGTTATATTATTTAATGTAGAATGAGTAAAATTTCTATGTAAACTGAGCATAAATTAATTAGAAAAGTGCGTTGAGCGAAGTAAAAAAAAAAAATTTAAAGAAATTTTTCTTTGGTATGACTAAGACTGGAATTTCAATGATATTTAATAGAAACATAACTATAAATTCCTAACTAAATCCTGATCCTTAGAAACATCAATAACATTCTTGTTAGAAGAAAAAAAAAAAAAGAGGAAAGAAAAGAAAAAAAAAGAACTCAAAACATTACGTAATAGCCCTCAAGGAAAAAGTAAGACAAGAGTTTAGTATCAGGAAAAACACAAACTGAATAAAAAGTTACCTGCTCAAGCTTCTCGAAATGTTTATAATTATTACATAGATCAAAGCTGCGAAGAGGCGAAGGCTTATACAAAATAGTTTTTTTTTTAATAGTAAAAAAAAAGTAAATTAATCCCAAAGAGGGGAATGGAGAAGATACTCTTTTAAGCAGAAGAATATGAAGAATATATTAAATATGACATTCTCAACTGACAAGGAGGAAAATGACGGCTTCTGTAAGAAATAAACGACGGGGCAACCCAGTATTCAGCAAAATCCGTCCATATTAAGCTGGAAATATAAAAGCCACCACAAATAGAATTTTGCTCAATAATCCTATATAGACAGGGTACCCAGGGATTATGGTATTCGTGAATGGATTATACATTAATTGCTATCTGACACAAAGTCAACGTTAGGATTCTATGAGAGAGTGTCAGGGCTAAAATTTTATGAATCTGAAAACGTTATTAATTGAATTTTATGCAAAAATAAAATTTAGAGAAATAATATTTATCATGCTCTAAAATTGTATTTTATTTTTATAATGATTAAACATTTTATGTGAATATTCTATCCACCCATAAAAATCTTCAAGGAAGGAAAAAATTACAAGCTATAGAATAAATACAAATATAAATAATTAACATAAATTATCAATAGTATAAGATGTACATGCATTTTCTTCAAACGTTAATTTTATATTAAAAAATATTTTTTTTTTTAAATTCTAACAGAAAAAAAAAAAACCTGTACCACAATAACCCTTGAAGAATTTTGGACTCAGTACATGTAAAGATTCGCACTTTTTCTAGGCCAACGGCCGTGCTATGTGACGATTCGGCCAAGATCAGGCTCAGCCGCCATGTTTTTCCCCATTTTTTGGGTACTCACTTGATTGAGGCTGGGTGTGCCCCAGGAGGGTCTCCACACCCCAGGATCGCCCCCCGGATGAAATAACAGAATAAAAAATATTCCGCCAGAGCCGGAATTCGAACCTAGGACCCGGAACGTAGTAGACAAGCGCTCTACCCACTAGGCCACGCCGCTCCAAAATTCTATCAAAAATAAGTCATACTACCTGGTAGGATTTTTTTCATAGTGCTTTTCTACTCCAGTTATAATTTATACAAAGAAATTATTTGATAAGTCTAGAGCAACGAATTATGACACCGAGTATGATATATTTTATTTGTTTAAATATGATGGAGGCCCTTGACCGCACTGTGTGGTTTCTTAAGGTTTCAGACCGCGATTAGGGATGATACGAAGGATCACCAATCCCTACGCTTATCTTGTGGGTGGCCACCAGTTAGCTAACGGCCCCAACATACCCGGGTGAGGTTGTGAGTGAATCCCTATTTAGTTACATGCTTGAGAAAGTTCTACTGAGACTGGATTCGAACACACAAACTTGAAAATAGCCGCACGGCCAGAGACTTCCCCTTATAAGTGTTGTACATATTATTAAATTAATATTTAAAAGATCCTCAATTCTCCTTACTTTGTCACGAATAAACCCATACATAAAGACCTTAATGTTCCATATGTTGCTGATTTGGCCCGAACCAGGTATTAATCCTTCCATGAAAAACTCCACTCCCACTCTAACCCACTAATTTCAATCCTTGCTTCCTCTTCCATTATTGACAATCCTCCGAAGGGTCTGAAAAGAAGATGGCCTCGAGGCCTACTAGTTTAGATTACCCAGTGAAGTGGCGCCAATGAGCATTTTCTCTTCATGTCTTTTTCATGTATGTCTGTTAGCTAATTTGCTTGATGTATTAACTGATACAGTTGTAAATTTCAATAATTGATAATGACAAAATTAAAAGTGTACAGTTTTAACCAACAAGTTTGTACGAAAAACCTTAAATCGCGTTTTTAAGTGTTTAGACGTGTATAGTTATGCTGTGAAACGACTTCAAAAATAAGTTGACAGATTAGAATTGCTTGACATTTGGAATCGATTTAATTTAGAAGTGGAGTGGGCTTAAAGGTCGATTGGTGTGTGAGGGTGGAGGGGTTTGGAAGAAAACACTGACCCAGAAAGCAATGAGATGATATATATTTCTACCACGGGACCATTTTCCTCAAAACACCAGTGTGTGTATTATTGTAAATGACTGATCTGACGTAGCAAATAATAAAATATAACATAAAAGTAATTAAATTAGAAATATACTTTATAGTTTATTTTATTTATTTATTTAACGTCACTTTATGCTACTATGGCTAATCGGACGATGCTACAGTGGGAGTCCTAAATTTTCCTATCCAGGTTTTATTAGTATAGGGATCTTTAACGAGTACCTGACATCGCACAGGCTCGGGACCACCTTTTAACGTCCCCTCCGAAGGACGGCGTAACTAAGGATTTTTTACTCCCATTAAACAATTATACTTTATAGTTAGCTATACGAAAACTAAAAAAAAAAAAAAAAAACAAAAAAAAAAAAAAATATAAATCTGGTGCGCGCAATACAGACTTCCAGTTGTCTTCTTTATTAAAATCAATTCAATAATTGAGACGTAGATTTCCAAAAAGTACTAAAACACATTTTTTCTAAATTTATATTTTGACATATTTGTAAACTAATGGTTTAGTTTTATCTAAATCCGTCATCTGATTTAATCTAAAAACATAGAAATCCATTAAAACGATTTGAAAATTTGAATGTAATAAATCCACATTTCATTTAATTCCAAACGGTACTAAAAATATTTCATTCCAAAACGTACTATATCCTCTGTAAACAGATATAACCTTTACCTCCTCCGCCCCTCCGACGATCATAGCGCTTTGCGTCTCCCAGGTCAAAATTTCATGTTCTGAACCGAGTAAACCGCATAAGAACGGTGCTTTTTACTCAGGTATCATTGCCATACACACCGCATTTTTTTTTAATCGTCTGTGCAGCGGATTTTGCTTTATGGAAATGAAAAATCATTAAATGACGGAAATTAATTATTTTCCTCTTTCATTTTGAGTAAGCGAAGAGGTATCTCGGTTGAAACTAATCCATGAAAACATCTCAAATAATAATAACTTTTTACAATATATAAACATTAACATTTTAATGGAAGGAACTAGTCCGGGTGGCGGTCAATAAATGAAACAACTAAATAGTTTCAACTATTTATTGTTTGCCAACGTTTCGACCCCCTTTGTGGGTCATCATCAGGGCGCATGGTGGGAGAATGGAAACTAGCTGGCTAGGAAATCTCAACGGTCAACTAATTACATCCACAATTTACATTTTAAGATTTCTCTTTGGTACACCGAAGAGGTCTCATGTGACCCATTTATACAATGAGTTGTGGTGGCTCCTTCCCTCAAACCGCAGTTAATATTTCCTAGGACCTTTACCAAACCATCAATTCCCAGCTACTTCCCTAAATCCACAGACTTCTGCAATTTAAATCGTCACTCCACTCCCTCGAAACAAGATCGCGCAATTCTGACCTTTGCATTCCTACCCATAGAACGACAACTTTTGATCATTCCTTTCTTGTCCGCTCTACTAATTTCTGGAATTCCTTACCTGCTCATATAGAAGCATGACGGTTCTTCCCTAACATCATTCAAGTCCCAGCTATCCCAAACAGACGCCCAATAAGATATTTCAAATGAAATATCAATTTAAAAAGAAAATTTAATATTTATTGTTCATCTTTTTATATGGATCAATTATTATGAATCAGTTTCAATGTTTAGTTTCGTTTAACACATCAGAAGTTATTATTTATTTATTTTACTCTTTTGTTTTATTGTATCCTTTCTTTTCTTTTTATATCATTGTGAATTAGAATTAATTATATTCCTTTGGTCTTGTAGCCAGACCCATTATATATATATATTAATTGTACATATGGATTGTTCTTAAGGGACCTTGTCCCAGAATAAAAATCGTTTTCTGTTCTATTCTATTCTAAACATGATTTTCTAGACAAAGAAAGATAAAATAGAAATATTGAAAAACGCTACTTAGTTATTTTAGAACCAAACACCGTTTAGGGTTAGTAGATCATGTTAAAATACGTGACGTCACAGGTTAAGCTGTGTTTAGAAAGGTTAAGTTTTAACTCGTTGAAGTCAAAAGTGTGAGTTGGCTTTAATCCAAGTTGTTGAATCAACCTAACGGAAACGAAAACCCCATTTCAGTTTTGTGTTTGCACAATATTTCAGTCGAAACCTCCTCGAAGCAGATTATGAACCACAACTTCCTTAAAGAAACGTATCAACTTTTACCAAACGACGGGAGCCCCCTTAGCTATTTATGAAATATTAAACAAGATCTTTGGATGTTTATAGAGCGTGTATTATGTATCGTTTGACCGCCGCCATTTAAAAGTTAGCCCTAAACTTGCAAGATAACCCGAACTCTCCACTTAGCAGAGGGTTCATAAAGTTTTGTTCCGATCCGCCCGACCATCTCTTTGTCCTCCGCTTCTTTGTACTCCAGCTTTAGACCTCCGAGAATATCTTCCGCAAGGGCGCCGTTAGTCATCGGTATTCCCTTCGGGGTATCCCTTATTTTCTGGGGAGAGCACTTTCCCATCGGAAGGAAGTCGTAATGTAACATGTAACATAAAGACCTCATGCATTGTTATTACTGTGTATAATGGAATATACACAGAACCGAAAATATATCATATAGAATAAATCTGAATTAAAACAAATAAATAATTCTATCTACTATTTTCGGGAATTTTTTAAAAATGCAACACAAAACTCTAATGCGCGCTACACCTACACTATTTCTTTCACTTACCTCCTTTGCTAAAATCCTATGAATTAAAGCTATAGTTGAAAACAAATAAAGCATTACATAGTGTTTCGATGGAAACATGTTTTTCAGAGTAAATAATTTATCCGCTCATAACTCCCCATTACCTTATACAGCTTTTTTTTCCTTCTAAATTATTTACCTTTCCAACCTTATATTATACATTAATATTACTTTTCATATTTTCCAGAAAAAAAGTAATATTGTTGTTATTTTCTACTTTAGTTTGTTATTAAATTTGTTAACTTGTATATTTTGAGGAGAGGGAGAGGATTTTGATCATCTCGGTTGATTATTGAAAATAAAAACTAATTCTAGACTTCTTTACTATTTTGTTTTCTTCTAATTATCTAGAAAAACTAAATAAAAATTCCTGATTCCAGAACACTTTTCATTGTTTCTCTTTAACAATAACCGATTTTGGGGATTATAAGTTGTTTACTAAATAAAATTAAATATCCGACCCCAAATCTAGAGGGGAGGAGGAAATATATTTTTTCATTAGGTCGATTATAATGGTTCATTATTTAAACCATGTCGCTCCACTATTCGGTTACTCTTGAAATGTTACGATCCTCTAAGGAAATGAAAAAAATAGAGCTGCGAGAGGCAGTATGATGTATCTCGATGCTGAAGGATCCACGTAGAACATTTCGACATGGGAAGCAGTAGTGCAAACAACATCTGTCTACAAGAGCTGATAAACTTATAACATAGAGACGTGGCGAGGAAGTGGGAATGGGATAAGAAAGGAGAAATAATAATAAGAGGAGGTTTAAGGGGAGAGGGACTGTTTGCTGAAGACTGCTACGTGTCCCTGTCACGGTATTAGCGCTTCTACGTGACTTCACGCCAGCTTTCACGGTGTCTTCGGCGCCGGTTATCTCCTCCGTCGTCCGAGTGCGATACGACGGTTTCAGTTAGCGGTAGGTACAGCGGTACAAATCTTCAAACTGTGCCTCAGCAGGGGGGTTCCAAAACGGGGGCTTTCTCCTGTCGTATTTCGCCAGTGCTAGAAATATCTTGGGCAGTTGTTACGCTGTAGGAAGTCGTCAACGCTTGAAGGCACGTTTGCGATGACAATCGTACAAAGTCCGGGAGAAAGTATCAGATAATCCGTGTTATACTTCGTCTTGTTATAAATTTTATGTAGTTTTTATCAAACGTTCAGAATAGACCGAAGCCGTAACAGCCCTTTAATTTTTGGCTTATCATTTTTAATAATGAATCTTTGCAGTCGACCAATGAGAAGAAACAATGTCCTTCCCTCCTCTCCTACTCTCTCGCAAAATTTTAGGTCATAAATTTGAAGACGTTAAATAAAGAAATGTTGTAAGTTCAGGTCACAACTTTTCAAAGATTCTCCTAAAACTCGATTATTTTAAAGAAAGAAAAAATTGTGTTCTTGAATCAGGAATTTTTATTTGATTTTTTTCTTTTCAAGAAAGTAGTAAAAAAGACTAGTATAAATGATTTTGTTTTTTTATTTTCAATAATGAACTTTTGTAATCGACCAATACCAAAAAAAATGTCCTTACCCTCTTCACTCTCAAAATTTGATGTCATTCATTTGAACACCTAAAAAAAATTATAATCTTATGTGGTCAAGTCACAACTTAGAAGAGATGTAATTCCCCTAAAACTCGGTTATTTTTAAAGATAAAAAAAAATAAAATAAAAAGTTTTCTAAATCTGGAATTTATTTTCTCGGCCTAATTAAAATAAATAAAATCTTTTAAATAGTAATAAATACTTCTGGTCGCTACTGATGTGGACGACTAGTTTGTTTTTCTAAATTATTATAAGAAGCTACCTATTAATTTATTACGATTATTATTTATTTTCTTTGCTATTTTTGTTGTTTTTTCTCTAAGACACTGATGTTCTGATTTAATCTTTCTGTAATATTATTCTGAAGGAACTTGACCCAGAATAATTAAAGAATTTATTATATATATATATATATATATATATATATATATATATATATATATATATATATATTATATATATATATGTATATGTATAATATATATATATATATAATATATATTGTGTGTGTGTGTGTGTGTGTGTGAGTGTGTGTTCATATACAAGAATACATACATATGTTTTAGCACCTACAGATTCCTTTCTTCCTCCAGACTTCCAATTATCGCAGAATTCCTTGGGATCAAGACATTGACTGATTACCTTTAGCAATCCCTACCAAGTCCTCTTAACTTTTCTCATTAAGCTAAATATCTCCAACGTCTGCCGTAACCTCTTGTGTTCTCCATCCATTGTCGACTCCTGATTCTCCTCAACCCTTCCAGAAGAATTGCGAGTTCTCATCAACATTCCTTTACTCTTTAAGCATCTGGAATCGTTTGAATTGGAACAGAAACGGTTTTAGGGGTGTACTTAATTTTAAGCCGAGATTTCTTCCAGGCCTATATCAAACTCCTACTTGTTGGAAGAGAGAAATCTAAATATAGTGAAAAAGCTTAAGAATAAAAAGGCCTACGTTTAGGATCATTTAATTTTTTTTTCCTTTATTTTTTTTTTGTAACTTACAACTACATTTTAAAACAATATGTTAAGAATATCTTCTTTTCTAGCGCCTCAGAGGATTATCAGGGATCAAAGAAGCAAGTTTGGGGACTTGTGTGTTGCAGGGAGAACGTAGTTTGTAATGAAGGAGAGAAATCTGGTTCAGGCCACATCAGTACATATGGAATATTGAAGATCTTTATGGATGAGTTTGTTCGTGAAAATGAAGGAGCGTTAAGGATTTTGGATACTAAGGAGTGGATGAAGAAATTATTCGACGGTTAAGTAGAACCTCAAATTTCAACGCCGTAAATCCAGAAAGGCCTAATGATAGTCATGTAGATGAGCCCGATTTCTTTAGTTTTCTATGCAGATGAGGATCATAAAAATTAAATGATTTCCTAAGTTATTGCCTGATCACACCAAAGCACTATTACTTTGAGATATATCCACGCTAATAAATAATACCAACAAATTCAAACCTAACCACCCCACAACACTTGCAGAAAGCTGAAAAGAAGTTGGATTAGAGGGAAAGTATTGCGATCGTGACAATTTTTGAATTCCAGTTTTCAACGGAAATGCACGTTTTAAGGTCCTCTGAGTTCAAATAACCAAGTCCCGCAAAAAAGTCTGTGTGTTCCGGGCGGAAACGAATAGTCCTGTGAAACTGAAATTTCATATTTAAGACAACTATACGCCCGAGATGTTACAAAAACTTCTTCATCAAAGTCGGCTAACCAGAAGAGCCACTTTATACCATGTCAATAGACCTTTTTATGATTTCCTAAAAAACGGTTTCGACAATATTGATTAAACTTGCTATATCGATGTAAAATTCAATAAGCTTTAATATCATTTAGGTTTCATTCTGATTAAAATAGTCTGACGGGGCTTAAAATCAGATAGTTTTTCTTCTTCTAAAGTACCTTTTATTTTGTTTATTCTATAAAAATAACTATATTATCTTGTTACCACTGATGAAAAACAGGTAAATATATAAATTGAATGAATTCGATAGCCAACTAAAGTAAAAAACTGAAAAAAATATTTTTTTAAAACAATGTTTTGTTTTTTAACTTAAGAACAGAAATATACATGTATGATATACCGTTGGAAAGCTAAAGATTTCAGAAAAAAATATTGTCTCATACACAAGCTTTTAAAAGTTAATAGAGAGTGATGAAAAGCCGATAAAACTAAGTGATTATTTAAGATAACAATATTATAGATTTTTTAATAAAACACATGTTTCTATAGAAATTCCATTGACTAAATCTTTAATGGTTTCACTCATTTTTATCTCTTACTGTATTTGAAAATTCTTAAATCGATTCTAAAAACGGAGGTAAGTGAAAGTCGTGTGTTGTCCGCACCAGATTTTTAAAACATGCGGTTGTGTTTAATTTTGGAAGCAATTTTTTTAATTTTTTTTTATTTTATTTTTTATTAAGGGGTGCAATTATCTATGACCACAACTCTTAAGAATTACGAAGTAACGAAGGGCATCGCCTCTCCATCATGCATACCACACTACAACATCAAATTTATTTTTATTTTTATTCACTAATTGACAACTGAATGACGGATGTGAATAGAAATACATTAAGATTAAAAAATAAATAAGTTAAAAACTAAATAATATCACGTTTATATGTAACATTACCATCTTAAATAGCATACCCCTATCGTAATTTAATCAACCAAAAAATAAAATAAAAATCCTAAGCTAGTAAAACATCTCATCAACGAAAACCAGAAATAGTTCACCATAAATCATGTGTCAAAATAATAACTCGTTCTTTCCCTCTAACAACCTAAATACTTTATAATATAAAGCAGAAGAATTTTACACACATAGAAAAACTTTATGAAACGTGGATCATTAATCTTTAAAATAATTTTGGATTATATAAAAAAAAATACATTTTATTTATACATTGTATTACCATCTTAATTGATCAGTATAATAAAATTTAATATTCTAAACGAAAGATGTTATATATAAGCCAAGATACAAGCGGGCACATTATAACAGTACCTGAGCATTTTTTAAGAACCTCAACTTCCTAAAATAGCTGGAGAATAAAAAATTCGGAATAATTACCACTAATTAAGTGCACTGAAAAAAAGAATATCACGTTTCAATCATCCTCTTTAACAAGTGCGGAAAACAATGGACGTGGGATTTTCCCATAGACGACATAGAGGAAATAATTTTAAACTTGTGAGAACCGGAGCCCTGGGAAAATGCTGTGTCGTAAGAAATCAGTTGCTCTCTGGTTACTGTTCATAACAATAACTGGAAATCTAGCGTAGGGTGTTTCTCTGAGATTCGGATATTGCAACTAGGAATAAAAAAAAAAAAAATAATAATAATAATAAATAAAAATAGTTTCGAATCCGTAAGGAACCAAAGACACAAATGTGGCTATATATTTACTTATATCCTTCATTCAAATTAATATAACATCGGGAAAAATTTTAGCCGAGAATATATAACTGAATATACCCAAATATTAACAGTTCTTTATTAAGTAGTATTACAATCAGTCCAATTTAGGACATTTTTAATAGTGATAAAGTACAACATTCATACTACATTCACACAAAACAATAAATTTATATAATAATAATACAACATATACACAGACAAAACAAAATCAATAAAAATATTACACAAAACAAAATCTATAAAAATATTATAAAAAAAAAATGATTATACAAATCAAAATCAATAAAATTATATACAAAAGTCACTCATACCTATATAATAATAATATAATAATAGGCTTAGCGAACCCGAAGGTTCGATGCCGATACCACCAAATTCTGCCAACACAGACTCGTCCAATGTTCGCCAATCAAGCCCAAGCTCCCGAGATCAGCCTTAACGCAATCTACGCTTCGGCCTACCTTTCGGACGCAGACCAGTCGGATCAGCAAATACCAACTTTCTCGGAATCTGCTAGTCATCGAGCCCAACAACTTTACTCGCCCATTTGAGTCTCCGCGATGCAATCAGCTCAATTATATTCACAGGATACAAATTCCGCAATTCCGCGTTGTGCAACCTTCTAAACTCCCCAGTGGTCTCATCTCTCTTCGGACCAAATATTTTACGCAATACCTTATTTTCGAAGACCTTTAGCCGTTGTTCATCCTTCAAAGTAAGCGGCCACGTTTCACATCCGTAAAGAACCGTTGGAAGAATAATAGTTTTATAAATTCTAACCTTTAAGTTTTTAGATAGAAGCCGCGAACTAAGTAACTTAGCAACTGAATAATAACACGCATTTCCCACCTTTAACCGGGACTTTATTTCTTCCCGGATTTCATTGTTTCCAGTTATAATTGAACCTAAATACTTGAATTTCTCTACGTGTTCAAAAGTATGCCCTGATACATCAATATCACCAAAATCGCCACCGTTTCTGCTACTAATCATATATTTCGTCTTATCGGTATTTAATTCGAGTCCTATTTCTTTACCGGTTTTATTTAACACACTTGTATTTAGTTGTATGGTTTCCGTGTCTTCACCTAGCAGTACCAGATCATCAGCATATCCCAAAACCGGAATCTTGTCACCCATATTTAAGCCTTTCTCGGTACACATCACCTTTTCTATGACATATTCTAAGGCTATATTAAACAAAACAGGTGAAAGGGAGTCACCCTGTTTAAAAACCCGATCGCCCCTCAAATCTCTCGGAGTAATTATGACCGATTCTAACTTTACGGAATGTTTCCGACAAACACATAGCTATATACAATCCTCAAGCATACAGCACGTGAGCGGAGAATCTAGCCAATGATAGAACTCCAATATACATGTTACAAGAGATCTCGAGGCCACTGCCGTTTCAACCTTCTAGGGGGATGGTAATGATGTGTGGAGCTGGATAAGGATTGAGCTAGGGATTAGGATGATGGATAAGGTTCTGATGAAATTTAGAGAATTTTGATGGTATAAGGTCTAAAATAAATGGAATATTTAGGTCACAGATATAACTAAATATAAACAAATAATTTCGACAAAGAAAGTGGCGCCCGAACCAGGAAGATGGTACTAGGATTTTATTATAAGAACAAAAAATCCATAATTATGCCTTCCTTCGGCATATGTGGGAATGGTCGGTGGAATTTCCTCGGAAGCTCCTCCCGGCTAAGTCCGATGGACTCGCTGACCAACAATGAGAGCGGCCCCCCAGGCTTGCTGGAGGGTGTGACGTAGGTTCGAACGCCCTACTCACATATTTTAGTTCACAAAATATCACCAAAAGTCATGGATTCCTCTGAGGTAAAACGCTCATTATCCGGAGGTAAACTAGTCCCCCGTTCGGGTCTCCGGGTGGGGACTGCTTCAGGGGAATCATGGCGCAAGATGAAAATTAGAGATCTAACAATAGGGACGTGGAACGTTAGAGGTTTAAATACGGCAGGTGGGTTAAAGTCGGTCGCGAATGAAGTTAAGGGGTACCATTTAGATATCGTTGCATTACAAGAGGTTCGCTTGCCAGGGGAGGGTTCGTTAACAGAAGGAAAGTATACTATTTGGTACGGGGGGAGCGTTAATTATTGTCTAGGTACCGGGTTTCTGATTAGGAATAGATTTCTTTCCGCATTACGGGACGTACAGTTCTTTAGTGAAAGAATATCGGTTGCTATATTTCAAGGGCGTTGGTTTAAAATCGCGTTTATAAACATTCATTCTCCCACCGAAGACAGTGATGATGAAGTAAAATGCGAATTTTATGATAAACTAGAGTCGGTTTACGATAAGTTACCGCGAAATTACATTAAGATAATACTAGGCGACGCGAACGCAAAGGTTGGAAGGGAAGAAGTATATCGTCCTACAATCGGTAAAGAAAGTTTGCACGAATATAGTAATGATAATGGGACCCGACTAATAAACTTTGCCATTTCGAAAAACCTAGTAATCAAAATCACTACATTTAAACGTAAGGATATTCATAAGTATACGTGGACATCACCGGATGGACAAACGCGGAATCAAATCGATCATGTTTTAATACAAAACAGATGGCAAAGTAGCATAATTAACGTGAGATCGTATCGAGGTGCAGAATGCGGTTCTGATCATGAATTAGTAATCGCGAAACTTCGACAAAAACTAAATACAAAAAAGAGAACACCGAACTATATTCGTCCCGAGAATTTTGATTTAGTTAAATTGAACAACCTCGAAATTAGAAAACAATTCGCGATAGAAGTAAAAAATCGGTTCGAAGCTTTGGAATCTTCAGACGAGGAACACAAAGATGTTAACAAACTATGGGAAGGGATCAGGGATAATATTAAAGAGGTCGGTAATTTATGTCTTGGAAAAATCGAAAATAAAAAGAACAAACCTTGGTTCGACAGGGATTGTCAAAATATGTGCGAAAAAAGAAAAACCGCAAAACTGAATTCCTTAAATAATCCAAGCGATAATAATGTGGCTTACTTTCGGTTAGTAAAAAACGAAACTTCAAAACTCTTAAAAAATAAGAAAAGAGAGTATCTTAAAGGCAAAATAATAGAAATAGAAAAACACAGAAACGAAAAAAACGTAAGAGAGATGTACAAAGGTATAAACAAATCGCGTAAAAGATTTGAACCTCTATTGAATGCGGTTAAAGATGCAAATAACAATATAATTGCGGATCCTTCTGAGATATTAAATAAATTTAAACAACACTTTGACGGCATCTTAAATACGGAAAATATTAATCAATCTCCTCTCTCTGAATATCAGAGCGCTGAACCATGGATAGACGCACCGAGTAAAGAGGAAGTCGAAATGGCGATAGGAAAATTAAAACGTTATAAGGCCGCAGGAAATGATAATATCACGAGTGAATTAATCAAGGCGTGTGGAGAAGCGGGCGTTTCCAAAATACATTTTTTAGTTAAAAAGATCTGGGAAACTGAAAAAATGCCCGAAGAATGGAAAGAATCAATACTTATTCCGATTCACAAAAAAGGACCGAGGTCGGATTGTAACAACTATCGTGGGATCTCTCTTCTCCCAGTTTGCTATAAAATATTCTCGTCAATGCTAACTAGTCGAATAACGGAATACGCTGAGGAAATTATCGGAGATTACCATGTGGTTTTAGGCGGAATCGCTCGACTATTGACCAAATATTTTCCTTACGTCAAATATTAGAGAAAAAATTGGAATACAACGGTGTAGTCCATCAACTTTATATCGATTTTAAAAAGGCTTATGATTCAATAGACCGTCAGAAGCTATATAACATCATGATTGAACAGGGAATACCTAGAAAGATAGTAAACCTAGTAGAGATGTGTTTGTCGGAAACATTCCATAAAGTTAGAATCGGTCATAATTACTCCGAGAGATTTGAGGTGCGATCGGGTTTGAAACAGGGTGACTCCCTTTCACCTGTGTTATTTAATATAGCTTTAGAATATGTCATAGAAAAGGTGATGTGTACCGAGAAAGGCTTAAATATGGGTGACAAGATTCCGGTTTTGGGGTATGCCGATGATCTGGTACTGCTAGGTGAAGACACGGAAACCATACAACTAAATACAAGTGTGTTAATAAAAACCGGTAAAGAAATAGGACTCGAATTAAATACCGATAAGACGAAGTATATGATCAGTAGCAGAAACGGTGTCGATCTTGGTGATATTGATGTATCAGCTCATACTTTGGAACACGTAGAGAAATTCAAGTATTTAGGTTCAATTATAACTAGAAAAAATGAAATACAGGAAGAAATAAAGTCCCGGTTAAAGGTGGGAAATGCGTGTTATTATTCAGTTGCTAAGTTACTTAGTTCGCGGCTTCTATCTAAAAACTTAAAGATTAGAATTTATAAAACTATTATTCTTCCAACGGTTCTTTACGGATGTGAAACGTGGCCGCTTACTCTTTAAAGGATGAACAGCGGCTTAAGGTTTTCGAAAATAAGGTATTGCGTAAAATATTTGGTCCAAAGAGAGATGAGGCCACTGGGGAGTTTAGAAGGTTGCATAACGCGGAATTGCGGAGTTTGTACCCTTGAATATAATTGAGTTGATAGCATCGCGGAGACTCAAATGGGCGCGTAAAGTTGTTGGGCTTAGTGAGGAACGGATTCCGAGAAAGTTGGTATTCGCTGAACCGACTGGTAGGCGTCCGAAAGGTAGGCCGAAGCGTCGATGGGAGGATTGCATTAAGGCTGATCTCGGGGCTTGGGCTTGACCGGTGAACATTGGACGAGTCTATGCAGGCGAAGTATGGTGGTATCGGCATCGAACCTTCGGGTTCGGTAAGCCTATTATTATTATTATTATTATTAAGTTAAAAAAAAAATTTAAATAATTACGTTGAGTTCGATGGAAACATGTTTCAGATTAAATTAATTATCATATTATTATTTACTACAATCCCTTAGTTTTGTCTGTTTTTTATCAATCTTTATAACCTCTTACAACTAAATAGAGGCAATGATGACCCTCGGGTTTTACGCCTCAAAACCCAAACCAACAACAACAACCTCTTACAACTTTTATTTATTATTTAAGACAACATTGTTTTTCTAAAATCATAGGCTTTACAGAGGTATATTATAAGCCTATATTACTCTTCTGATGATAAAATAAGTGAAAGTAAAACGAATAGTACATGAGAAAAATATTTTTACTTTTTTCTCCTTTAATAAGTAATTTTTTTTTTTTTTTTTCAACAATTTTTATTGAGTAAAATTACAATCTGTCCCAATTTGGACATCAATAGTAGTGCTGAAAGATATCATACATACTACATTCATACAATATTTACGCGGCATAAAATTACAATAAAACATATACACAATAATGATATCAATAATCAATACAATAAAGTCAAGAATTCACTAATACCTATATACACATACACACACTCATACATACATCACATTGAGTGGAGAATCTAGGTGGGTTGTATGGATGAGTGGAGCTGGATAGGGATTGAGCTAGAGGATTAGGATGATGAATTAGGTTCTGGTGGAATTTGGAAAATTTGGATGGAATTAGGTCTGAAATAAATGGAACATTAAGGTCGTGGTGAAAGGTATAGTTGGAGACATAATAAGGAGCATTTACTATTGTACGGAGGACTTTGGATTGAAAGGATTGAATGCGTTTGATGTTAGTACGTTTAGCTGTCCCCCCACAGTTCAAGTCCGTAGGTCCAGATGGGCTTCAGTATTGTCTTGTAGATTAATAATTTGTTGTCAACTGTAAGTTCAGATTTTCTGTTGAGTAGTCGGTATAACTGTCCGAATCGTCGGTTGAGTTCTTGTCTTTTAAGTAATAAGTAATTAAATTTGTATTTTTTATTCCGTCTTTTACCGATTCTGTTAATATGAAATGATTAATTTTAATACGAAATTAAAAGTTTACAGAAAACTAATTCGAAATTTCGACATTTAAGCCCTGCCAGACCATTTATATAAGAATGAAACCTATGAAGTATAATCGGTACAGCTATTTCAGGTGAAAAATTCACACGATTGCAATACTTTCCCGTATTAAATATTCCATATTCAGGTAAGTGAAAGTAAAAAGAATAAAAAAGAAGGAAAATTTAATAATAATAAAAAAATGAACCAAAATGGATAGAAATATCGCTGACAAGTAATATTGAAGGCGAAAATGACTGACTCATAAATTTCACAAACTGGGAGTGAGAGAAATAATGAAACAATATGGCCCATCTGTTGACCTGACGATGGATCTATTCGTCAATCAACTTGTCAGTATTCGTATCACGGTGGACCGAATCCAGCGAATACCTCACCGTTTCTCCAACCCCGTATTATTCGCCTGTACTCGTGAAGCAAATTGAGACGTTGATTTCCAAAAGGTACTAAAGGACCTTTATTTCGAAATTGATATTTTGACATATTTGTATACCTATGGCTTAGTTTTATCTAAATCCGTCATCAGATTTTATCTAAAAAAAAAAAAAAAAAAAAAAACCTTTAAAAACGTATTTGAAAGTTTCATTTCATTCCAAAAGGTACTATATCCATATTTCATTTTATTCCAAAAGTTCATAAATACATTTCCTTCCAAAACGTACTGTATCCTACATAAACAGATATAACCTGTCCTTTCATTTCATTCCAAAAAGGATATTTCCAGCTATACGACAGAAGCACCTCCGTAGTATATCACCATAAATGTTTTCTTTATTTTTTTGCATTTTTATTGGTTCATTTAGTACGTTTTGAATTACTGCTATTATTTTGATCAACAGTTTTGACCTAATAATCAGTTTTTAGGCTGTTTTAAACAAGTTACTTGCATTCAGTCGCTTAGGTTCTCGTAGGTTTTTTCATAGTATTTATTCTTGCAGCCACATTAATTTGATATAAAGATCATAAGAAATTCATATTTTAATAGAATAATGGTATTTTATCCAGAGAATCGCTGGAATTATAATTCTCTGACCTTACTAAATATGAGAAGAAAAACCGTGCCTGATCTAACATTTTTTTTTTTTTTTTTGAAAAGGTAAAAGACCGAAATAAAAGTTATTTATTTATCAGGCTTTATAGTTAAATATTGTTTACTCGTAGTTAACGATATAAATAAATTTGTAAAATCAACAGAAAGAATAAGTAAAAGTTCAAAATAAATTTCATAATTACATACATTCTCATTATAGTGCAAAAAATAAATAAAAGGCCCTTTGAATAGTCGCTTTCTTCTTGAAGAATAAACAATAAAATCTAGTTAACCAAGAAGAAAAGATATTTCTCAGAGTAATAATACTGAAATATACATAACTTAGTAATTAACATTATAAAGACATTAGTTGTGAGGAAGGTTATGATGACTGTTATCTCGCGTTATATTCTTCCAAAAAGTACTATATCCATATTATATTGTTAAAAAGTCATGGGAAAAGTACAATAATATGGAAAAAAATTAATAAAGTAAAAAAAAAATCAACTTTAGATTTTAATAAAAAAAGAATCAAATAATTTGGTCCAATAATAAATAAATGACGGTTTTTTTGCGTTTCCTGTAAAATCGTCTTAAGCGGATATAGTACCTTTTGGAAATCAACGTCTCTATTGTTAATATTTATTTATCAGCCATTAATAAAAATTACCGAGTAGTACAGCTCCGTCTTATTAAAATCTTCCTGGTTGAACTGAATAATCTTGGTTCACTTTTATCCAACTTCTCCGAACAAAATACATTATACCTTCCGAGAGAGGAAGTATTAAAGAGGAAAATTTTTTTTTTTTATATCAAGGGGTTCGACTCATTTAAGAAATGGAAGTACTTAGGGACTTTCGATTTCCTTAAAAGTTCGTCAAGTGGAAAAAAAGGAGAAGTTACCAATAAGCGATGTCATGCAAAAGATTCATAGGACTAATTTATGTTCATATCAATTTATACTAATGCAATATAACTTCATAACGACGTTGTTTTGGTTTATTATTTTTAATTTGCAATCGACCAAAAAATTTTAAAAAAATTACACCATTCCTCTTAAAATTTAAGGGCTTAGGTTTTATAAGTTAATAGAGAGTGATGAAAAGACGATAAAAACAAAGTGATCATTATAGATAATAATATTTCAGTTTTTTTTAATAAAACACATGTTTCTAAATAAATTCATTAATTGATTCTAAAAACGGAGGTAAGTGAAAGTCGTGTGTTGGCCGCACCAGATTTTTTGTTTATGCATGCAAAACATACTTACCTTAAGGGAATATAATCACACTGTTTTTTTTTAAATCTTGACTTACCTGAAAATAAATAAATAATATATTAGTTCAAGATATTATTCAAAGGTAAAAAAATAAATAATCAAAAATATTAATAAATAATAATTTTAAAATGGGATTTCCATTACAAGTAAAGTTGCAGCATATGATTTTTCTTCTTAATTTCAAACTGGATAGAGAGTGAAACTTTTTAATTTTAAATAGATGAAATAGTCTAAAAGGGCTTAAATTTTCCTTCCTCTAATGTAATTTTAATTTCCAAAAAATATTAACCATATCATCTTATTAGAGCTGGAAAAAAAAAAAACCCGGCTAAATATACAACTTGAACAAATTTGATAACCAACAAAAGGAGAGAAGAGCAAACATTTTTTTTAGTTTTTCCTCGAATACAAGACCAGTTTTGGAAAGCTTGTAAACCTTAAGATTTGATAAAATTGTTGTCTTATATACACAAATTTTATGTATTTTTTAAATGTTGACTGTTATATAAAAAAAAAAAACTAGTGTTAAGTGACCAATTAGGCATAAATGTGGTTAATTATAGCTTTTTTCTGTAAAATTCATATTTTTTCAGTCAAATTCGTATTTTATTCAATTAATTTCATATTTTTTTAAAACAATTTCATAATTTTTTCAGTCAATTTCGTAATTTCTTTAACCAATTTTATACAGTTACTTTAATCATGCTTTGTTATAAAAAGCTAAATCTTTTTATTAAATCTTGTTATTGTTTGTTTATTTAAGGTTACTTAATGTTACTATTCTATGCCAAATGTCGCGGGTTAGAACCCGACAGATAGCTTATGGATATTTCTTTTATATTTTTAACCTTATTATTAAGGAATTATTGTATAAATCTATCAAAGGTCACCTGTATTGCAGCAGCTGGCATAACAGCCATAGACGACCAAGTTCGAGGGTTCTAACCCGGCAGATGACCCTTGGATATGTCTTTTTGTATTTTAACCAATTTAATACTTTTTATATCCTTTTTGAAGGACGATAAAACGAAGGACTTTTTAGTTTCTTAAAAAATCCTAGTGCCATCTGCCGAGTTTGAACCAGCGACCTTTTGAATAGAAGGCTGTTATCTTAGCTACTGTAAAAGAGATAATCATTGACAGATTTATATAATTATTAATTATTATATGGGACGTAAAATTGATCCCAAATCCTGCGATATCATGAAAATGTATGAAGATCCATATCCTTATTAAACTTATCGAGGGAAAATTCAGGACTCCCGCTACAGCACCGTCGGATTAACCGCAGTAACGTTAAATGAATAAACAATAACAAGATTTATTTTTTTATATAAAAACCTCATAAAATTGACTATATAAAAAAGGATCAAGAAATTATGAAATTGATAAAAAAAATTATGAATTTGAATGAAAAAATTATGTATTTGAACGAAAAAATTATGAATTTGACTGAAAAATCTATAATGCACACAACATTTTTAAATTATTTAATCTAAAATATGTGTTTAAAACGAAACTGGATATTATACTTTAAACCTCTTTAAACTTTTATTTTCTTGAACATTTAACTTTATTTAACAGTTCTTAACTTGATTTTAACAACAAAAGTAAGTGAAAGTCGGGTGTTTTTATTTTTTTCCAAGTTATATAGATCTTATTAATGTTTAAATAAGGATGGTGAGTTTTAGGTGTACGTTCCGAATGATAACGAAACCCATTTACGACGTTATCATAATAACAATATCCCATCTATTGCCTGGGAGGCTGAGAAGCTTGATAAAGGGTTCCCGAGCGTTATTAACAGATAATGATCTGATGAAAAGCACTTGTAACTTTAGATGCACCTAAACTAGATGTCTCTTCCATGAAAATATATTAAGAGATACGATGTTACACGATTCCTTGAAATTATAAACTGTTTTTCCACAAGTCCTGAAAATGTTTATAAATATTGATAAAACTCTTAATCGTGTCAGTAATGCCCTGATGATGGCTCACAAGTTTGAGCCGAAACTTCGGCAATATTAAAAAAGACTGACTCAACAGCTCTTAGGTCTGACCGAGTCCATCGTTTAGAACGGTCAAACCTCCACAACCTTCCTGTATTGCGGGTTTGGTCATACCTGCCACGTGTCTATATCTGTTTTATTTATATCGATAGAATACATGTGAACATTTAATCTTGAATATACGAGATTTATGTAGGCAGCTATATTGTAAGAGAATTAATTAATGAATAAAGCCAGGGTTTCTAGCAAATCAGCTCAAAGAGATTCCCTGACTTTTTCATATTGTAAGAAGTCCTTTACCTGGCCAAATCTCGGTGAAAATCGACAAAACCAAGAATAATTATAATTAATATGGTATACTAGATTAAAAAAATATTAAAGATTCAACTATATCTACCCGACACCAGCTGAAATTATAGTTGTTTAAATTGACTTAACAATGAATTATGACAAACTTGAATACTGCTGTTAGTAATAATCAATATTTATTAATCTGATTACAAATTATTACAATTAATATATCTATATAACTGTTAAGAGCTGTCCTTTAATGTTAGAATCTATGCAGCCAAATTTTCAGCTTTCTGGAGCAGTTTTGATTCTTTTGCCTCCAATTCCTTCACCTGAAGGTTGACTTTTCTCATCTCCACAGCTGTCCTTTTATGGTATTAAATATTCAACTCGCTTTAAGATATTTGCAACATCACAACAACTAGGCATATTAGAACGTTTGTCTGAGTGAAGAAGAAAAGATGTTGACCTGAAAAGTCGGTAATTGAAGAAGCAGTCAATTAAGTTCTAGAAAAGAGTAAGTCCATAAACAAAACTGCATTCGTCATAAATATATCAAGGACCTATTTAGCTAAAAAAGTTAAAAAAAGGCAAAGGCTACTGGTGAATTATCTTTCAAACACTGTCCTAATATAGGGTATAGGCGTATTTTCACAACTAACCAGGAGAATATGACTGCGGATTATTTAAAGACTGCTTCTAAAATGTGCTATGGCTTTACAAGACATCAAACTAAGAAGCCTTTTGATTATGCCACGGTCAATGACATCTTCCTAGATAAATGGAAATAAATTGAAAATGCTAGTGATGATTGGAAGGATGAATGACTTAAAAGTTTATGAATTAAAAGTTTTCTTTAAAATGTCAGTATTTACTACAAAGGATTTGTTAGAACTGTGTTTTTGTTTTTATTATTGTTCAATTAATATTATTTTGCATAATTTATACTTTATAGTGCTGATTAGCTCTTTCATAACTTCTATTTGCTCTTTCAATACCGAATTGTTTTGAATGAGCCAAAAGATTAATCTTTTATAAGTGAACATTTCGTTGACTTTTATATAGTATCTTTACTCTTAAGTACTTCCATCGCTCCCGTCAACATTTCCCACCCGTAGGATGTTGGTTTCCTCGCTTATTTTTCCCCACTTAGATTATTGCTGCGTGGTATATGGAGGCCTTTTGACTGTACTTGATGACTGACTCAAGCGGATTATGAATATGTTCATAAGATTTATCTTCGGTACCTTCAGGAGGTTTCCAGTAACCCACTTATACAGCGAATTGAAGTGGCTCCTACCTTCCATACGTAGACAATATTTCCTCGGAACATACCTCTACCAAGTCATTAAATCTCAACACCCTCCATATATTCACAGTATCCTTCAATTCAAATCCTCAATTCACTCACTTGAAACCAGATCACGCCATACTGGCCTTTACATTTCTACCCATAGGACCAAGTCTTTTGATAATTCCTTTTATATCCGCTCTGCATCTCTCTGGAATTTCCTACCTTATGATATTCGCCATGCTTCTTCTATTCTCTCATTCAAATCCCATCTTTTCCAACACATCCTAAGATCCCAAAGAGACGCAATGTAAAATTGTTAATCCACTATCATACTTTCAACGTAAGACAATTTTTCTTATTTTATCAAAATTCAAGAGTTATGGATTAATTCATTTATTTGGAAATTGTTCAGCTCTATTATTTTATAGCAGATTTTTTTTTCTTTTGTTTATATTCCATATGTTTTGTATATATCTATATAAATAGGTTTTATTTTTATTTTTTTACACATTTGTAAATAAAAGTTTATTTCATAGGTCTCTCGGCCAGACATGTATATATTGAAGAGTATATTTAACGTACAACATTGTTATTCTTAAGGGACATAGTCCCAGAATAATGTTATTTTATTATTATAATTATTATTTAAGATTAAAATTTAAGAGGATAATTTAAAAAAAAAAATGGTATAATTTTTTGTAAACTGGCTTTTTCATGCCACTTCTCTCCTACTTAAGGGGGAGAGGTTAGTGTATTTAACATCTGTACTGATAGCTATTCTTTTTTATATAGGAAATAATGATCAAAGTTTATCAAATATATTATTTACTCGAAGCTGTTTAAATAGTCGGAGGAAGATGTGAAAGGTAAAGAAGAGGACATGTGAAGTGATGGGGGTTAAACGGGCCGGTTTATGTGCTAGTCCCATTGGGACCTCCCGCTTCGACACTCCGTCAAGTTCCCACTAACAACCGCAATCTGTTTGAGTTAGTGCAATTCAAACAAATGAGGAGCTTGTTTTGCCAACTTTGCGGCCCTTATTGTACCCCTTGTTCTGCAAACTATCCCTCCAATTACCATACAGCGCTACAACACTAGGTCGACGAGTCTTTCACCAGAAGTTGCCCCCTAGGGAGCAATGATGAAGTAAAAGTTAAACATCAGAGTGCCGATCAGGGATTCGAGGATAATTTTATAATACATATTCGAGTTTCTTACTAAGCAAAAATCAGAGGCTGACCTAAATTGGGAGAGAAAGGGGAAATATCCCCCTTATCTTGAACAAGATAGAACTCGCAATAAACACGGATAAGAGGAAATATATGATTTGTAGTAGAAAAGGTACTCAAAAATATACACTTACTCAAAAAAGTATCTATACAGTATGCTATTATTTTGAATAGCTATTTATTTTCAATTTAAAAATAACCTGATGTACAAATTACTAATACTAATATTAGGTTAAAAAAAATAGATGTATTCATTTTCTTTTTACTTTCACTTACTATATATAGTAAGGGGAAGTATTGCGATCGTGAAAATTTTCGAATTCCAGTTTTCAACGGAAATACACGTTTTAGGGTCCCCTGAGTCCAAATAACCAAGTCCCGCAAAAAGGTCTGTGTGTGTGTGTGTGTGTGTGTGTGTGTGTGTGTGTGTGTGTGTGTGTGTGTGTGTGTGGTAGCTCCCGGGCGGAAACGGTAAGTCCTATGAAACTGAAATTTCATATTTAAGACAACTATACGCCCGAGACGTGACAAAACTTTTTTCATCAAAATGAGCCTACCAGAAGAGGCACTTTATACCATGCATTTTGCACCTTTTTTCGATTTTCTCAAAAACGGTTCCGACGATTTTGATTAAACTCGCTATATCGATGTAAAATTTAATGGGCTTTAATATCATGTAGGTTTTATTTAGATAAAAATGGTCTGACAGGGCTTAAATGCCGATATTTTAAATTTTCTTTACCTAAAGTACCTTTAATTTTGTAGATTCAATAATAATAACTAGATTATCTTGTTAACGCTGATGAAAAACTGGTAAATATATAGATTGAATAAACTCGATACCCAACTAAAGGAGAAAATAGAAAAAATATTTTTTTAATGCAATTTTTTGATTTTGAACATAGCAACAGTAATATACACTTATAATATACCGTTGGAAATCTAATGATTTTAGAAAAAAAATATTATCTAATACAAAAGAGCTTGTAAAAGTTAATAAAGAGTGATGAAAAGCAGATAGAACTAATTATTTTAGATAATAATGCAATAGATTTTTTAATAAAACACATGTTTCTATATAAATTCAATTTAATTAATTCTTTAATAGTTTCACGTATTTTTATCTTTAAGTGTATTTGAAAATTCTTTCATTGAGTTTAAAAATGGTGGTAAGTGAAAGTCGTGTGTTGCCCGCACCAGATTTTTATTATTAATATAAAACGAGACAGAATGTCATTTGTTAATGATAGGTCAAAAATGTTTCCATACACTTTTAATATGAATTATATTTGTTATACTATGACCATCTTTCAAGTGTTATATGAATAAATCTTATCTCTATAATCAAATCTTGGTTCAGTATTAATCTTAAGTGGGCCTGGAAAACAGATTTCTTTTCTATATGCGCGTTTCTCGTGATTTGATAGAGCTTATGGTTGGCTAGGCTTATCTGCTTATCTGTATAAAAAGGGCATATCTGTTAAATAAGTCACATGCTACTGTACATTACGAACTAAAAAGACAACGAGAGTTAAAATTTTTGGAGGATAGACCACGTGCTGAGAGACAGGGGATTTGAGAATCACCAGAGGCGAGCCATCCTTGCCGAAGTCTATGTAAATCCTCACACTACCGATACCTTAATGGCCATCAGAATAAGCATGTACTATGGGATTCATGTTCACCCAAAAACAGTCAACAATTTCAAAGAAAGGGTCATATTCTCTGAGGAATAAAAATTTGTCAGTTTTCACTAGCAATTAAAATATTTTAAAAAATTCATTAAAATTTACAACTGTATAATATCGGAGGCGGTCGTGAAAAACTGTATAACTCGAGTTATAAAAAAATGAGTTAACTCCACGTATCGCTCCCTCAGACTGTCTCCCACATCGTGTTAAATTGGTTCAAGAAATTTCAAGTGAAAAGAAAGCTGTATGTTATAACTCTAATTTGGGTAATACAAAAAGTATATGTCGCCCACCTGTAAAATGAAAGATTTTGACTTAACCACATATTCACGACCGCCATAGATATAATACATGTAAATATGCTGATTAATGATAAAATAAAAAAAAAACATAAAGAGAAACTACCTATTGACAGCACTCTTTAGTTGTGAATCTAAATCTTCCTGGTACGGGCCAAATCAGCAACATATGAAACATTAAGGTCATTGTGGATGATTTTATTCGTGACAAAGGAGCGTTATGGATTTAGATTGTAAGGTTGGATACAGGAAGAGTTTAATGGTTTAGCAGAGAGGCCTTATGATTATCATGTAAATGAGTATTTTGTGGTTAAGTGAAAGATTTGAGCGTCTGTCTCGTATGTGTTGAAGTAACCGAAATCGACGGGCCGCTTCTTGTCTTTTCAGTGTTCTATACGGATTCCATGTAAGAAGTTTGTCAAGCAGGAGCCGTAAATATAGGATTTGTTCAACCGGGAAAAGCGTAATAAGACACTGCAGGACAAGATGTCATAGGTTTACGACGAATTATAAAGGTAATTTGATGGGAGTTATTGGAATTGATATTAATTCTGAAACTAAACAATTATAATATTGATTAATATTATAATACAATTTGTTTTTATACTTTTGTTATAATTATTACAAGTCAAGGCTTCACAAATATTTTACGTCTAGATAATTCAAAATAATTTCCCGATGGCATCTCTCGGAATTTGAAACTTGAAAACTTAACACATACTAAGTGAAACTTGTTTGAACTTACGAAATAGACAAAAGGACACACATACGTTAAATTTAAATTGCCCAATTCAAAACTTTCAGATCTATAGCAAATTTTCCATGGTGCATTAGCAACATTACTCTACTCGCAATCTTTTACGAGTAAAGGTGATTCTCTCACGGAATAACTTGAGGGCTCAAAATAAAATCATCACTGATTAATACATATAAAATGATTGTGAAATTAAATTTTAAAAATCTACATCAAGAATGTCAATGAAAAAATCCAGAGTTAATATGGTAATTATGATCAATACAGATCGCAGATACCGTTACTTTATTGGGCATTCAATGTAGAAATTTTTCGCAGTAAATCAGCAACATAAATGTCGACAGTTCCCGACATGCCCAAGGTAATGTCGAAATAACAATTTAATTGGACGAGCCACTGGTTAGGCAGAACACGATAAACCCGGTCTGAATACCAAAGCAGACGGTTTAATCTTTAATGACTATCAGCGCGGGGAAAACGAGAAAATGTAAAACGCTTATATTGAACAAATTTTGATTATGTCTTAGAATAAAAAGAATTTTTTTTATGACGTGTGAAAAATGTGTATTTCTTGTTAAAATTGGAATTCGAAAATTTTCACGATCGCAATACTTTGCCTTACTATTTATTTTATAAATAGGTAAGAGAAAGTAAAAAAAAAATCTATACAATATTTATAGAACATTAACGGGTTCGCACGGTGGCCAAATCACCAATTTGGGAGGACAAAAGTCAAGTAAAAAGTTTGGAATTTTCTAGTGCTTCACCTTTTTATTATTAGTTGGTAAGATCCTTAATACTAATACTTTCCGCCATAACTTGTTTACAAATAAATAGTAAATGAGTGAATCATTCCTGTTCGCACAAGTGCCTAATAACCGGCAGTGAGATTATCTTTATTCGATGGCTATTTATTATGATCAAGGTGTGTTTAGCTTAAAGTCTTTTTGCATTTATTCAACAATGGACATTGCTGAGACAGGTAAGACGTTATATTTCCAAACTCGTTATTGAATATACATTACAATCTCACTTGCAGAGTTAATTTAGCAATTTGTAAATGTATGCCCTATTCAATAACGAAATACTATATAATCCCCAAGTTACCTAAAGGATTTGTTTCATTAATCCTTCTTGTATTTAGATATTACAAAGCATTTTTGCGATATTCTGCGTTTTGGGTGAAACGTAATTTTATTCAGACACAACACTCCGAATCTAAAGTTTCCTAAATGATATAAAATACATCTATTAGCTAGTTTCAGCAACTTGTAGCCGTAATTAGATTGTTTGTATTATTTTTTCCGTATTCTGTGGATTCATACGTAAAATGCAGGGGAGATTTAGATTTTAGCAAATAAATTTGATGTTCGACCACTGTGCGCTCGCCAATCGTATCAAAAAATGAGTAGTTTTTATATATTTTTTTCCCGTAATCTGGGACCCCAAAGGTTAAATATGGACAAGTTTCAGAATTTCGTCTACCTAAATCGGTCATATTTTCCACTGTGCGGCGCCAGGTACACTTTCATACCATGATAGCTCAATATAAATCTCAAAAAAGATGTAAACTATTACACAATTGTTTATTATTAATAAATAATTATATCAGGGTATTACGATTTATATATCTCTGTAGACTATTATAGCAATAAATCAATCAAAGAGCTTTATAAAGGGAAATAAGCCACTATGTCAATTTATAGTCAAGAAGAATGGTTAGGACAAGCTAAAAACTTTGTCTCCGATATTTCTTAACCGATTTCAAAGATTCTTTTTTTGAATTCTAAAGAAAGAACGAATTATGTTTATTCTATATTCGAGTTTTATAGATTTTGAAACGTAAGACCTTAACTTAAATTTTGGGAGGAGGGGATTATTTTTAATTTTCCATTTATTAAGGATCATTACTAAAAAAAAAAATCTGGTGCGGGCAACACTCGACTTTCACTTACCTCCATTTTTTAAATCAATGAAAGAATTTTCAAATACAGTTAGAGATAAAAATACGTGAAACTATTAAAGAATTAATTAAATTGAATTTATATAGAAACATGTATTTTATTAAAAAATTCTATTATATTGTTATCTAAAATAATCAGTTAGTTTTATCTTCTTTTTATCACTCTCTATTAACTTTTAAAAGCTTGAGTATAAGATAATATTTATTCTACAATCTTTAGCTTTCCAACGGTATATTATACATGTATATTGGTGTTCTTATGTTCAAAAACAAAAAATTGCATTAAAAATTGTTTTTTCAGTTTTCTCCTTTAGTTGTTTTTTAAATTCGCACAACTTATATATTTACCTTGCATTAAAAAATTTAAATTGCAATACAAAAAATTGCATTAAAAAAATATTGGTTAAGTTTTTTCCTTTAGTTGGGTATCGAATTTATTTAATTTGTATATTTACCTGTTTTTCATTAGCGGTAACAAGATAATGTGGTTATTTTTATGGAATATACAAAATTAAAGGTACTTTAGAAGAAGAAAATTTAAAATATCGGCATTTAGGGCCTGCCAGACCTTATTAATCAGAATGAAAACTACATGATATTAAAGCCCATTAAATTTCACATCAATATGGCGAGTTTATTCAAAATCGTCGGAACCGTTTTTGGGGAAATCGAAAAAAGGTGCAAAATGCATGATATAAAGTGGCTCTTCTGGTAAGCTTATTTTGATGAAAAAGGTTTTGTAACGTCTCGGGCGTATATTTGTCTTAAATATGAAATTTCAGTTTAATAGGACTTACCGTTTCCGCCCGGGAGTTACCACACACACACACACACAGACCTTTTTGCGGGACTAGGTTATTTGGACTCAGGGAATCCTAAAATGTGTATTTCCGTTGAAAACTGGAATTCGAAAATTTTCACGATTGCAATACTTTCCCTTACTATATATAGTAAGTGAAAGTAAAACCAAACAAGCCAATCAAGGTGTATCTATTATGAAAACCTCCTAACAGTGCTAACTTCTGTGTTTTGTGTACTGATTAAATTTTAAAATTTCGTCTCTAGCATACCCTCTGGAGCTTAGAAGGAATACATATGGTAGTAGTTGACACAAGCCTGTTCAGGCCTCATTCTCGCCAATGCAAATTCAGATGGCATTTGAATTGTCTCTGAAATTTCATTAAGAAGTCAAGAAGCCGTTTGGTAGGACGTCTTTATTGCATATAGAGCAGTTCATTTAGAGCCTCTATTCAGATTTGAGCATTGAAAGCTACAATGCCCATACAAGGCGAGATTATGGATTAAGGGTTGTCATGTCTTTCTTAACTTGATTTCCACAAAACTTGGGCTTGCCACTGGCTTAGACTTCTAAGTAGGGCCAAGTAAGGTCCTTTACTAAACAAAAGACGTTCTTACGAGGAGACCCCGAGACCACAGCCGACATGATATTTGCACTGCACATTTACTTGATCAGAAATCTGGTGCCCACACACAACATTCGTATACCTTCGTTGTTGAAATCAATTTCAGAACTTTTAAATTTAAAGTTAGAAGTAAAAACCGGTAACAGAATCACATTGAATTTCGATGGAAACATGTTTTTCAGATTAAACAATCTAACAATACAGATTATCTATAATAATCACATACCCTTTAGGTCTTTCAGCACCAAGTTTTAAAGCCTCTGGGACTAGTCATGGATAAATTATTTGTGTAGCAAAGCCAGCAGAGTTGTGTGTACTACATATCCATATTTTCACAGACCCTTTAAATTAACTAATATATAAGGCTTGTTTCCGACCAATTCATACTTATGCATGCCCGATTATGCCCAATGAAATTATACAAACAGTAAAATAATCTTAACCATGCATTCCGAACTGAGAGTCCTGTTATTAAAGACCAAATAAAAAAAAATAGTAAACATTTTTTTCCAATTAACAAAAATTTTCTTATAAGAAATATTGGAAACAATACCAAAAAAAAAATCTGGTGCGGGCAACACACGACTTTCACTTACCTCCATTTTTAAAATCAATGAAAGAATTTTCATATACAGTTAGAGATAAAAATACGTGAAATTATTAAGGAATTATTTAAATTAAATTTCTATAGAAACATGTGTTTGATTCAATAATCTATTATATTATTATCTAAAATAATCAGTTAGTGTTATGTTCATTTCATCACTCTCTATTAACTTTTAAAAGCTTGTGTATGAGATGATAATATTTCTAAAATCTTTAGCTTTCCAACGGTATATCATACATGTATATTACTGCTCTTATGTTCAAAAACGAAAAATTGCATTAAAAAATATTTTTTCTGTTTTCTCCTTTAGTTGGATATCGAATTTATTCAATTTATATATTTACCAGTTTTTCATCAGCGTTAACAAGATAATCTAGTTATTATTATTGAATCTACAAAATTAAAGGTACTTTAGGGGAAGAAAATTTAAAATATCGGCATTTAGGGCCTGCCAGACCTTATTAATCAGAATGAAAACTACATGATATTAAAGCCCATTAAATTTTACATCGATATAGCGAGTTTAATCAGAATCGTCGGAACCGTTTTTGAGAAAATCAAAAAAAGGTGCAAAATGCATGGTATAAAGTGCCTCTTCTGGTAGGCTCATTTTGATGAAAAAAGTTTTTTCACGTCTCGGGCGTATAGATGTCTTAAATATGAAATTTCAGTTTCATAGGACTTACCGTTTCCGCCCGGGAGTTACCACACACACACACACACACACACACACACACACACACAGACACACACACACACACACACACACACACACACACAGGTACGGGCCTATCCGCGTCTTTTGAAGATTTCCACCTACCCTCGTAAAAAAAAAAAAAAAAAAAACAAACACACACACACACACACAGACCTTTTTTCGGGACTTGGTTATATGGACTCAGGGGACCCTAAAACGTGTATTTCCGTTGAAAACTGGAATTCGAAAATTTTCACGATCGCAATACTTCCCCTTACTATATATAGTAAGTGAAAGTAAAAAAGCGGTATGGACACAAACGAACTAAACATATATTACTTTAAGATTCATTTGATGTAACATTTGTTATTAATGTGTCTATATTCTATGTTTATGTTATGTGATTACCAAAAAGGCTGGTCTGCTTTGGTACAGCATTATTTATGTTTTGTGTATTTTACTACATATTGCAATAAAGATTATATTTAAAAAAACAAGTTTTAGAGCTATACATATAATTAATTAACTCAATGGTCTCATCAACTTTGCTTTATGCTTCTGAAGTATGGAGTCCCAATTATCTTGAGGCAATCGAAACGGTCCAACTTAAATTTTTAAAGCACTTATTTGGATGGCCTAGGAATCCCCCAAATTATATAGTCCGTCTCGAAACAGGAAGAGAACCATTAGCCATGAAGGTGATAAAAAAGATGACAAATATATGGACCAAGCTCGGGTTCATGCCAGAAGAACGACTTCCAAAACTTTGCTTTAACAGACTGAAATCATTAGACAAGGATAATCCCGACATAACCTTCAATTGGGTGTCCCAATTTAGAGCAATAGCCGAGCTAAATGCCTTTGCAGAAGAGCTTTCTGTTCAACATACAATCGGACTTCTTCGATTCAAAGACGACATACTGGAAAAAGCACATAACCATTATCTCTCAGCCGACATACAAAGGACCATAAGTTCGACTAACTATCCTTTATATAGAATACTATGCAATTACAATGCTCCTGATCCTGAAACGTACCTCACATTCAAAGTACATATAAAGAAATTGAGATGTGTCAGCCAATTAAGAGTTACAAATCCAGAACATATTAGAATCTATGGAAAAAACTCATATTTTTTGTTCAAGTCACAAGAAAGGTGTATATTATGCAGTCGATTTATCTACAACAGCCTACATCACATTCTCCTTCACTGCCCGGCACACAATGAAAATAGACGACAATTTCTTCAAAACTTCATCTAAGAATCTTCTGACAAGCAAAGTATCCATGCTATACTGAATATCGATAGTGTAGATAAGTTACATAAAGTGTACTATTACATGATGGCAGTTCAAAAGTGCTCAATTCTTTATCCTAGAACATTTTCTATTCAGTGTTTATTTTTATTTTATCTTCAAAGTGATATGTTGCTTATTTGTTGTTTCTATTATAGCACCAGTAACTGTTTATTCTTTAATCTGTAATTTATTATTGAAAGTCAAATTGTTTTAGTAAATTTTCACTATTAATTTATTTATTTTTAAACGATATGTATATAAAGTTCTAAAACCATAATATTGTAATTTATAGCCAAGCTAGGCTCTATTTGTATGGGGAATCCCCAAAGACAAATACAATTTCTATTCTATTATATTATATATAACGTAATATTTTTAGATTTCCAACGGTATAATATAGATCTACATTATTGCTCTACGGTAAAAAAAAATTATCTTTTTTAACTTCTTTATTATAATCAAAATACAGACATTTTACAGTGCAAATAGAAGTCACTATCCCACTAAGGCGAGCACGTGTGTGGGTAACAGTAAGAGTATGACAATAGAGTATCCAAATTCCTTCAACTTGTTTATTTACTAGTTTTTTAACAACGCTAACAAGGTTAAATGGTTAAAATTTTCGGATCTAATTATTTAAAATATCGGCATTCAAGCCTTGTAGACCATCTCAATCAGAACAAAGCCCAGATTGTATTAAAGCCTATTAAATATAACAAATCGCTAGTTTTTATCAAAATTATTCGAAAGGTTTTTGACGAAATCGTACCAATGTGTAAAATGCATGGTTGCTATTATGGTTCGCAGATTTTGTTTAAAAAAATTCCTTCAGAATCACAGGTATATGCGATTCTTAAATATGAATTTTCAGTTTTATAATACATATCGCTTTCTTGCTAGACTAGCCAGATACACACACAAAAAGGTCATTTCATGGCACTAGCTCTTCTAGGCTCTCAGGCGAACCTTAAACGTGTATTTCCGGTAAATAAAAATTCGAATTAGAAATGAAATGTAATTGAATCTAACCACTTGAAATTTATTTGGACCATGCATTACAGCTACATAGAATTCGGTTACTGAATTATAATTAATTAAAAAATAAATGGTTTTTAATTTGCTGTCTGTAAAATATTACTAAGTTCCGCTAGATCCCCATACAAACCACTTTACATGATGCAACGTATTATTTTTAATGTGAAGCATGGGAAAGATGTAAATCGATTTTAAATATAAAAATCAAGATTTTTCTATCATTCTTAAGCACAATTAATAAACTGTAAATGGGAATTCCGGAACTTAATTCTAATCCAGTTTCCGACAAGACAGCTCACATCTTTGTGCCCAACTATAGGCTTTTGCACTAAAAAAGTTCAACGTTCGTTTATACTCTGCTTTCCTCCGTATAGCATTCAGTTCACGACAGGTTATACATTCTATCCTATTAAACCACTAATAACGCAAACAAAAGCAGCATTAATTTTCACTTCTAATCCGCTATAGCAATTAGTCTTAGGGCAGAAGAGGAAATCGCTAACGATTAACCCGAAACACCACCGCTTCAATATTCAAGCAGAGTGATTAAACCTAACCTTCAAGATTAACATCTGTTAAATTACAAGCTACGGCTATTAGACGATAGAAATCGCGATTGGGGAATCACAGGAAGTGTCGAAATGCGATATCACTGGTACTTCAAGAAATAGAGTAAACATGACCACCGAATTAGCGCAGCCTTCTATTATTCTTAATATATTTCGTCAATTTTCCAACTTTTATCCCGTTGAGGCCGGTGTTCCTCAAGGCAGCGTCTTGGGACCCGTCCTCTACATCCTTTATAATGCTGATATTCCTACACATCCTGATACCTTTTGCAGATGACACCGCCATCCTATCCAATCCTGAAACAGCATCCTCAAATCTTCAGAGACACCTTTTTCTTATCGAACATTGGTGTGATAACTGGCGTGTAAAGGTGAACGAAGCCAAATGTATACACATGACCTTCACTCTTAGACGAAAATCCTGCCCGCCAGTTTATTTCAACTCATTACCAATTCCTCCCTCAGATACAGTCCGGTATCTTGGCTTACTGTTAGACTCACTATTACTATTACACTTAATCGTAACGTTTCATCCTATTTTATTCTAGATAAACGTTATAAAATAAGAATAAAACAAAGATGGCCACAAGACATTTCTAATATTAATTAGTTATTTAAATAAATAAAAAAATTGTTTGAGTACATAGTAATTCAAGAACTAGAAATAGAGTTAGCATAACTACCAACACAGCCTTCCATTATTTAAAATAACAATCTGGATAAAATGGAATGATGCTTACTGTTTCAAAGTGTGTAGATAGTATATAGACATTAGTAGTGTCAAGCACCATTTTTAGACCTATTTCGACGTGAAAGATAAAGTATTAGGGCCCTACTAAACCTACATCTTTAAATTTTAAGCTTTCTATTCCATACAAACCCAGTTGTGATCGTAACTTGTCAACCTATTGTATTCCAGATGAAAATTAACAAATATTCAGTACATAGTAAAAATTAAACTGTACCTATGTTACCCACTTATACTTTAAATAATTATAAGAATCATACCTTTTTAAAACTATTAACTCCCAGCACCCTCCTACATCTCCTGCAATTTAAATCCTCAGTCCACTCACGTGAAACTAGATCGCGCCATTATAACCTTTGCGTTCCTATTCACAGAACTAAAACTTATGATCGTTCCGTTCTTGTCTTCACTACAACTCTCTGGAATTCTCTACCAACCCATATCCGCCATGCTTCTTTATTATTCTCATTCAAATCCCAACTTTTCGAATACAGTCATCCCAACAAACGCTCAGAAATTGTGATATTTCAATTCAAGATAAAAAAAACTTTGTTGATCAATTCATTTATTTTTATAATACAATCGTCTCCAGAAGAAAATTTTATATGTTTGAATTTTACGTATCTGTTACACTTAAGGACTTAGTATCCTTCTTTAATGAGGTGAACACCTGTACAAGGATGTGCTTTGGCCAAGAACATGAATAAAAGCCTGGTTTTTTTCTCTGATTATCAGGGTACCCACTTTATAGACATACTGAATGGCGCAAGGAGGTTCTCATGCACAAGAATCAGCATAGTTATAACAAATTATTTCTCTTATCGTCCAATAATCTAATTTTTCTACAGTTCCTTCATTTCTTTGATGACTCTTTCATTATCTGGCAAAGTGGATGGTATATATGTTCCACTGATAAACTGCCTACGCGGAACATTTCCTCTAGTATAGTGTTTGTAGGGATTATATCGTATTTGTTTAATACCATAAGGGTTTCCTAAACCTTGTATACACCCTTCTCCCCTCCTAAAAGGAACAAAAAGAACACACAGAATCCATTGAGCTGCCCTTCAGGGGGGATACCGGACCCTTTTTAAGTTTACCACTTATCTGTCTCAATTATACCCCTCAGCAAAAGGAATTTAATACATGCTCCTCCAGGACATGCACTAACTGCGAGCTGAATAAAAAGCCTTACCCGACCCCGATTTAGGGAAAGAATACTCCCTCTTTATAACCCGGAGTAAGAAAAAAAAAAACTAAAACAAAAAAAAAAAAAAAAAAAAAAAAAAAAAAAAAAAATTACCGGAACCTTAGAAATGGAAATGCTTAGTTCTGAGTGATATAGATGTCTTTTTTTTCTTTAGGCCCCCCTTGCCCAGCTGGGCTATATGAAAACTTTGTAAATTGTTTTAAAACGAATCCCCTCTTCTTATTTTTACTTTTCTAAAGAGCCTGTAAGAAGCTCCATTATCTCAGCATAAAAATATATCTAGTTTTTGTTAAGTATTTAACTAAAAGAAATGAGGTGCTTTCTAGCATTGACATGAAAGAAGCAATGATCCACAGAACAACCATTTAAAATTCACACCCTCCTTTAACATTTCAGTTCTATCCTATGCTCAACTCAGGAACATGTACACCCTAAAGAAAGGGTATTAATTAACGTACATTTAAAAATAAATTAGTGTGGGCCGGATATGGACGTATTAACCGTAAAAGCCATCGCCAACTAAATTTAAAATGTATACACCTTCTATCCCAATGTACCCTCCCTGAAACTATATTTCACTTAGTCCTGCTAAACCTTGGACTCCATCTTGACAAACGCTTAACGTGGAATACTCACACTAAACTGAAACGACAGGATACTGAATTATCTGCTAAACGCTCTAAACTCCGTATCAACTACAAAATATTAATTTATAAAACAATTATCAGGCCTATTTGGAGCTATGGCATTAGTATAGCATCCAATCCAGAATTCTTTAAAAAATCCTTAATGCCCTTTACTTAGTTACTAATAAAATCACCAAGAACTAAAATACGTATAGGTCAATCCATTCGAAATCGACCAGACCTTGTCGCTCGACATTTTTGATACTTTGACCAGTTATCTTCTCTATCCTTTCGTGAATATAAAACTATAAATACAATTTTTTTTAGCCAATAATTTTAGTGTTGCAGCCGTTTTAAGTCAGCTTCACGGACGAAAACATGTGATGGGAAAACCTTTTTAATTTCCTGTAATTTTTTAGATATCATATCAAAACCAAAACTAACAATAAGATAAGGACATGCTTCGTACTTTTTGTCCTCACAACTCATTACCTAAACAGTGAATAAAGTTGTTTAAAACTTAAAATTTTATATTTATTAAAATTCTCGAAAATGAATAAAAAAACTAGATGTTTATCGAAATAAAAGTATATGAAGGTAAAGAGACTCACTTTTTATTATTTTTTCATATATAGCTTAGTCATAGTCCTACTATTTGCAAAAATTTCGATCTTGAAAACATAGTTCTTTTTTTGTATATGAATTTTCGAAATTTGTAAAACTTCATTTTTCGCGAAGTTAATACGAAAATATCTCAAAAGGTACTAAGTGAAAAAATATGAAACTAATACAGATTACCTATCTATCCGATGTGTTTAAGTGATATAAATTTGGTCTTTGAGACTAAGCTGGTTTCGGAGTTAAAAAACTCTCTCAACTGTTAAAATGCCGATTTCTTTAAAAATTATTAACACCGGTAATTTTGCATATTTAAGAACCAAACAAAAACTAGAAAGATGATGAGAGTATTTTATATACTTTTGGCCCTTAAAACACATTACCTAAGTAGCCAAGAAAATGGTTATGTTTTGACCCATCTACTTGATAATGGGTTGAAAAATCCATTATACCTAGTGTCATTTTATTTATTATCTGTTTATAACAAAATAGATATAAATAAAACTCATGGTATATCAATGTTTCACAGAAAGGAAAAAGTATCAATATAAAAAACATAATAAAATAAAAAATTCTTTTACGTATGGAATTCCTATAAAACTCATTTTTTGATATATCTGGCTATTTTATTAAGTGCGTTACTGTTTATTTATTCCTTCGCCAAACTCTTCTGAGAAAATTCAACAATTTTCTCTCCGATCCTCCTACCTTCGACCTATGATGGAATTAAAGTTGGAAAGTAAGGAGTTGGGTGGTAAAAATTCAGCTCAGGTAAGACGAACTAAACCAAACTAACTTGACCCCATAGACTCAGGAGGCGAGGTGAACAAGGGATTAACTAAACTCTTCAGACCAGCCTCTCTTAATAAGAAATATAAATCCCATAAACAGAGAAAATCAATCAATACTAGACACTTTTAATTTCCGAAAAGGTAATTATCCAAGAAATTAATAATGGCCCACGAAGAAAAAACGCAAACCGATGTAGAACCTGCTTCTTGGATCCCAAGAGGTTAAAAATATTTTCATAAATTTGAGACAAAACATTATGATAATATCCCTTATTTGGGCTGGTTTATATATTTATAAACAACAATCTATTCTTAACATCGCAGGTACGAACCTGGCTGATTGTAGGAATTTTTAAAGGAAGTGAAATGCTGGTCCAGAGTCTATGCGATGTCAGGTACTCGATTAAACCTAGACAGGCATTATTGAAATACTCATCAACCACTATAGCAGAAAATGGCGTTAAACTATTTTTCAACCTCGAAGTTATATTCAAAAAATTAAGATACGATGTTCCTTATACGCATACTACTTAAAGAAAGAAAAAAAGTTTTAACCTATATATATATATATATATATATATATAATATTTTATATATATTTTCCTAAGTTCTTAGAAAGTACCTTTTCTAAATTAAGTGCATAGTTTCTTTGATAAAACCAGGTTTCAAAGCTTTTTTAGTTTCCTTTGTTAAAAAATTAATTAATAAACAAAACGTAAATAATAATTCCACGAGTTTATAATAGTTTCTCCTTTAATCCTAAATTTTTATTAATCAATTGTTTATTTTATTTTTGATGTGTAAATATGTAGTTGAGGAAAAGATTATTTCGGTGTGCAGTCATCAAAACACCTAATTAAATAGAAACTTTATGAGCAAACTTAATTTAATGTGCCAATGTTTCGACCTAAATTTTAGGCCTTCATCAGGGCGATTGAAGGAGAGGGTTAGCAACAAAGATGATGACGATAGAGTTGGCACATTAAATTAAGTTTCTGCATAATTAAGTTCTTTTCGATATTTTATATATTTTATTATTATTTTTGTTATTTTTGCTCATCCAACATTATCCTAACTATAATTAGTTATTTAATTTATGAACCCCTGTGTTATACGTTTGCCATACTTGTATCTCTGTATAAATTCATTTAAAATATAATCATTGGACATTGCAACGAAACATTATAACTTGTTCCTAGTTTCGGGCATATTAAAAAAAAATAATTTTTGGTTCTAAACCTATTTTAAATTCGAATATCCATATTTGCCTAGGAGTAATGATGATATTGTGGATTATTTTTCAGAAACAGTAAAACGTAGACGATTATGTCAGCAATTCCATTCCTGTTGTTCTTTCCTGATTTTCATATCCCTTACAGTGGAATGAGGTCATATTAAGCTGATTGAAGATTTCCTGGTAAATTTAAAAATAAATATTATTACAAATTATCGTATTACATAGTATTCTTGATATTTAACTTTATGCTTGATCGACATTTTTTGAGGAGGAGGAGTTTCAAACACTGGACAAAACCTGAATTGCTTAAATGTGATGTTATGATAACCTTACCAGATTGATTACAGAAAAGGACAATATGAAATGATGCAGTATATGACGATTTCCTTATCAAATTAGTATTGTTCATAAAGCATGTATCTCGTCAAATTATCATTCAAATATTGCAAAATATTTGATAGCTAATCCGGGATTAGTTCTACAGAACATTTACGATCGCAGCCCTAGGTAATGCAGGTTTGCTTATTTAAAAAAAAAAAAAAAATTAGTGTTATATTAATACATAATGGCTTTCATCTCACCGGTTTTTTATGTAAAAAAATGCAGCAAAACATGTTTCGAAAGTGCGTTTTCGATTGTTGAAAATAGTTTAGCAAAAAATAAAAAATAAAATAAAATATTACTTTTCAATTTCATAACACTCAAATGCAGTATCGTAGATTCCCAAAACTCTGTTTAAATAGACTTAAAGCTTTGGACAAATATAAGCAGGACATAGACTAAAACAGGGTTTCTCAAGTTAGATCAATAGAAGAGATTAATGCATTTAATGAAGAGCTTTCTACTCAGCAAACAAACAGACTTATAAGATACAGTCATGAAATTACTAAAAAAGTCTATATCAGTATTTATCAGCCGACATAGAATGATCATCTAATTATCTTTTATATAAAACTTCTTTTTTTTTATATTATTTATTAAGACATATTACAATTTATCTCAAATTGAAAATAAATGTAATGCTACAAGATCACATTCATACAATATTTACGGTATAAAATATGGTAAAGTCAAATTACATTTTAAAAAATAAATAAATAAACGTGTAGGATAAAAAAAAATTATAAATAAAATAAATACAAGGTTAAGGAATGAATGAAAAGAACATGAACGCACTCATACCTATACACAATATTTACAATCTGCTGGATAACCTTGGAGGGGCAAGTCGCTAAAAAGCAGAATCCGAGGGATCCCAGCGCCTCTATCTCAGCCGCGTCACTGGTGAGAACTAGCGGATGCTGACTGACCAGTAATAGTGTCAAAAAGTTAAATGAAGTGTACTTTAATTTGATGGGTGTACACATAGCTTTAAATCGTTTGCAATATTTTGTGTGAAGATATATCTTACTTTTTATTTTGTAACAATCTCTTTTAATTCTTTTTCATAGATATATTTTTGAGGATGTATAGTCGACTGTAGAAACTATTATAGGTGGAATAATCAGGAGTCAGTCTTTTTCTAAATATTATAATTTTGCCAACGTTTCGGTTCAAGCTTGTGAGCTATCATCAGGGCTACAAACATCAGAACAAAAGAGATACATCTTAATGTGATGATGAAATTTTTTTTTAATGTAGTGACAATGATAACATTTAAAATAAAACAGAAAATATACCAACATGCTTACATGTTATAGATACAAATAATGATATATGATAAACAATATGATGATAAGGAAAAAAACAATACTTTAGACTTCAATATAGAAGTAAAAAATTATATATAAACGTACCATTATTCAGTTTATCCTTGGGCATGGCTCCAGTAATGGTACGTTTAAATATAATTTTTTACTTCCATATTAAAGTCTAAAGTTTTGTTTTTATGCTTATCATTATCATATTGTTTATCATATTATCATTACTTGTATCTATAATATTTAGGTATCTTGGTATATTTTCTGTTTTATTTTAAATGTTATCATTGTCACAACATTCAAAAAATTTGTTTTTTCATTATCACATTTATATGTATCTCTTTTGTTCTGATGTCTGTAGCCCTGATGATGGCTCACAAGCTTGAGCCGGAACTTCTGACCGGAAAAAGACTGACTCCTGATTATTCCACCTCTGATATATTTTTATTTTTGTTCTATGTAAAAGTACTAGACTCAAATTATTATACCCTGGATTCAGATCCTTTTAGAGTTTCATGTTATATAATTTGTACAAGACATCGTCATAAAGTCATAGTCTATCCATTAACGTAATCATTGCCGTTATTTAATTATGCATGTCGTTATCGTCATGCATAAGCCATTTCTCATTTTCTTGCTAAGAAACCATGTTTCAAGTTAGCCAAACATTAAGAATAAAATACAACTAGTTGGTTTATCATTACAAAGGGATTATTCAAACTAGCTACCCTAACGTATTAAGCTAAATAAACTGAACCCCATTTGCAGCATATGCCATCCAAACATTTATATAAATACAATACGACAAGAGAGCAATTGGAAATGAGGGCATATGGGAGGAGGGATTAACGCGCAGGGTGCCTCTGTATTGATACGCCAAGTGGGAACCATTAACAGGGGGAGGATGGGTAATGGATTAGAATTGCGAGGGGTGGGAAATAAAAACATGGGCCAGCAAATACACGAGTGCGTGGAAAGAGGCATCAGTTAGCGAAAAGAGAGGAAACGAACAAACAAGAGTTCATCAACATCAAAGGGGGCGTTTGTTTTTAGGGGATGGAATGATGGCGTGAGGTGGCTGTGGTGGTGGGATCGGGAGAGGTTTACTCTGTAGATGCCTAAGAAGATCCCGCTGCGTAACTGATCTGCATAGCAAATGGCGTTAAGGTGTGGAGTGTCATTGTCAACAGGCCATGACTGGGAGTGACAATTCGGAATAAAGGGGCTGGGAAAGATGGAGTGGATAATACAGTCTTCAATGATAAAATTATTAATGAACTTATCCTCTCATGAAAGGTTATAACTATTTAAACGTTCTTTTACTTGTAACATAATTAAATGCTTGAATTAAATGAATTGAATTGAATTACTGCTTGAATTGAATACCGATAAGACAAAATATATAATTAGTAGCAGAAACGGTGGCGATCTTGGTGATATTGATATATCAGGGCATACTTTGAACACGTAGAGAAATTTAAGTATTTAGGTTCAATGATAACAAGAAAAAATTAAATCCAGAAAGCAATAAAGTCCCGGTTAAAGGTGGGAAATGCGTCTTATTATTCAGTTGCTAAGTTACTTTGTTGGCGGCTTCTTTCTAAAAACTTAAAGGTGAGAATTTATAAAACTATTATTCTTCCGACGGTTCTTTATGGATATGAAACGTGGCCGCTTACTTTAAGGATGAACAACGGCTTAAGGTTTTCGAAAATAAGGAACTGCGTGAAATATTTGGTCCGAAGAGAGATGAGGCCACTGGGGAATTTAGAAGGTTGCACAACGCGGAATTGCGAAACTTGCATCCTGTGAACATAATTTAGTTGATAGCATCGCGGAGACTCAAATGGACGAGTAAAGTTGTTGGGCTCAATGAGGAACGGATTCCGAGAAAGTTGGTATTCGCTGAACCGACTGGTAGACGTCCGAAAGGTAGGCCGAAGCGTCGATGGAAGGATTGCCTTAAAGCTGATTTCGAGGGCTTGGGCTTGAACGGTAAACGTTGGACGAGTCTGTGTGGACAGAGTTTGGTGGTATCGGCATCGAAACTTATAAGGTAAGCCTATTATAATTATTTATTTATTTATTTAATCTTCTACTCTTCTACCGCCAACGGTGTGAGCATCCTTTTTATAGAGCCTAATCCATTGATCTCTCTCCTGAACCAATCTTCTTCTCCTTCTCCAAGCCAGACCCCTTCTGTCAAAGGCTTCCTGAATCGCGCCTTCCCAAGTCTTCCTCGGTCTTCCTCTTGGTCTTAGACCTTCCACCCTTGTCTCATATACAGCCTTTGCTACTCGGTTTTCTGCCATTCTTGAAACATGGCCGAACCATCTCAGTTGGTGCTCTTCAATAATATCCAGAGCAGGCTGAAGTCCCAGGTTTGACCGTATTGTTACATTTCTCACTCGGTCTCTTCTGGTCTTCCCCTCCATTCTTCTTAGGTATCTCATCTCCATCGCTTGTAGCTGACTCTTGTGCTTTTTGGTTAGAGTCCAAGATTCACTTGAATATGAGAGAATCGGTAAGAAAGTGTTTTTATATACTACGGTTTTAGTGTTTTTTGACACTTCTTTTTTACCGATGAATCCTTTATAATTATAATAATTATTATTATTATTTACATGTAACATATTTATTATTATAATTTACAACACTATCAAGAAATACATCTAATAAACATGATGGTAATCTAATACAATGACATGAAATGCAGACAGAGACGCTACCCACTGGCAGTGCTCTAATCACATTTCTAAACCAGACGTTCCCGCCATCTTACTGGTACTGTAGTAGTGTCAGACGCCTCAGGGGATTATCATGAATCGAAGAGAAAGCAAGGATTGAAACTAATGAGAATTAAGTTTGTCCTGAAAGAAATCGTACATATTTTTGGCCAAGTCAACAACATATAGAACATTAAGGTCTTCATGGATGAGTTAATTCGTCACAAAGTGAGGGTTTTATGAACGATATTGTATAGCAAGGATTTAATACGAGAACTATTAGATGGTTTAGTAGAGAACTAAAGCTCTACTCCGGAAGTTATGACCTTATAATGGTCATGTAGATAATCGTTTAGTAGCTAAATGGAAGGTTGAAGTTTTTGCCTAATATGTGTTGAAGTAGTGACAATTTAAATACAAATGTATTATCTTGTTATTTTATGTAACTTTTTTATTTTTGTGTAAATGTAATATATCTAAGTTTTGTTTTTCTCTTGTTTATATACGTATAAAGAAATATATGAAATTGCAATAATAAAGTAATTTACTGTATCAAGAAAATCGTACATAAGAAAAGAAATGTGATGTATAAACAATATCAAAACTGATTTGATACATGAAAATCTTGAAATTGAATAAATGCTAAACATTTATAGCGGTACTGGTTTTATCTTTCAAAATAAAAGTATTACATAAAGTAATAGATAATTGTATATACTAATTTCATATAATACCTAAGCAATAAATTTTTTTTTTTATTTTATAACATATATGATCGCGGTTTTTATCATAACTTTGTTTGATGTGACGAAATGAGATAAATGTTGGTAAAGTAAAAAATATAAGTAAATGTGATGTTTAACGATATTGGAAATTATCCATTACTTCCAAACAGTTACGTGTTAAAAATATAAGATGTTTCAATAATGTAAAGACATTTTTATATTAAGGAATCCATAACGAAATATTTATTTCTTAATTAACGAGTTTATATAACGAAATTAATTCTCCTAAACAATTTTTCAAAGCTAGTCAAACTTGGTATTCCTAAAATGGATCAGAATAAATTTTTAATATCGAAATCGACGCTGCTTGTGAACAAGCTAGCTCGCAGTTCTAGAACAAGGAATGCCAGCTGTATAAACAGGACGGGACCTAAGAAACACGATATTATTGCCTTGTGAAACTCTAGATGGTTGTGGAAAGGAAGATGAATAGACAGAATTACTATATTCCATAGGAATTTATTTAACTTTTTATTCTGTTTTTTTATAGACATATACATTCTTTTAAACAATATAAGACATGCTTTTAGAATTGTAGAATTGTGTGTTATTCAATTTGAATTATTTAATACAATTTAATTTATGTATAGTTTATGACTTATACTTATTATTTCATTAGCTCTCCATTGATGCATTACTATACATTATATCCTGAAATTATTTATGTATCGAAACTTAAACAGCTTTTCTTTTTCAGCACTTCCACCAACGAAATTAAATACCAAAATTTTACAAATAGACGTATTGTTTTAGTTCTGTTGAACTGATTCAGTACCTAGGAATCCATCTTAACAAACGTCTAACATGGAATCTTTATACAACACTAAAGCGACAGACTGCTCGTAGAAACCGATCACTACAATAAGCTCATTTATATAACCATTATTAGACATATTTGGACCAATGGCATTGAGGTACGGGGACCCAAAAAACCATCTAACGTCTCTTGCATCAAATAAGTGCAGTCCCAGATGCTTCGAAAAAATTGCTTCTCATCTTGCTTCCCATCTCAACATTGGAGTGCTACCAATGGGTAGTTTCTACACTAGATCATTTGTTTTCATAATATAGTTCTTTTATTCACTTGTATTGAATCAATACAGATATAATTTTCTTAAATCAATTAATAAAAATAAGAAGTTTTATAGAGCTTTCTAACGACTATGAATTTAACATGAGTATATTTTTAGGGATGGCTATAAGCTAAGCTCATTGTTATAGTAAATAAAACCCAAATTTCTCACTCCACTCTCCACTCTCTCTATGACAGTAATATTAGGTAACAAACTTGGTTTTTTTAACAAAACAGTAAAAACAATAAGTTTATTATCGTACTTATAATTCTACTACGCCTAAGAAATGGCGCCCAAACAGGTTCAGTAGATATATAAATATTGATCTTCCATAACTTGAATTAATTCTGAAAATTATCCTAAATTAAATATCCACTTATAAAGAAAAGTAATGTAATACCTGAACGGTAAATTTCGTTCGGAATTTTCCTAGAGAAGGAATAAATGAAAAATGTAGATAATTAAATAAACCAAGACATCTCTTACCGTCCTTTCCATTTTCCTTGACTGAATTACAATTACACCGGTTGTAAATAAACTAATATAAAGTGACGAGATGTAACAGGTCTGTGAGAAGAAAATCCACAACGGCTGAAAATTTAATTCCGGAGTGGACCCCCCAAGACTGGCAGGTCTTAACCACCCTCGCGACACTTCTCTCGCTTCTTCAATATATATTACTCCGCTACGCTTTCCCGAATTCCTCCTTATAAATTTTCTTCTTCCTCCTAGGAAGATTATTAATTCGAAACCCCCTGGAGTACGGAGAACGAAGGGAGGCCTTAGCTAGGACAAGTCGCAGAAATATGACGGGAAGTGTCTTCTTTAATCTCTTTTAAGCCGCTTCTCGGAGAAGTAAGCTCCATTGTTGAAGAGGAGATTCTCAAAATGAATGAGAGACATCAAAGGCTCTTTTGAAATTCAAGGTGTTCCCGAGAAAGTGGGGATGAAATCCCCCTCTCCTAACTTTACCTGCGATATTTTCCTAGTTTCTTTAATGGGTTTCCGGAGACGATTTCTTATCTAATTTCTCATCCATTAAAAAAAAAAAGTTAGCCACAGAACGTTCCTTTGAAAAGAAAAGTAACAATCCCATATCTAATGCCTAAGATACACGGCGATAGCTACAGCGATGATATCATTTTCAGAAAAGTAGCACTGGTGGAGAAAGTTGAGATAACAAATAGTCATAATATATATTATGTTAAAAAAATCTGGTGCGCGCAACACACGACATTCACTTACCTCCGTTATTTTTATGACTTTAATAATTTTTAAACAAATTTAGAAACGAAAATAAACTGTCAAAGAATTATTTACATTGGATTTTAAAAGAATAATGTGTTTTATGAAATAATCTATTATATTATTATCTACGACAATCAGTTGGTTTTATCGGTTATAATCACTCTCCTGTAAGTTTTACATAGTATGTATAAGATAACATTTTTAATAAAATCTTTAGTTTTCCAGCAGTATATTTTTCATGTATAATATTGTTCTTACGTTCAAAAATCCTTAAAATTGCATTGAAAAATATTTTTTTGCAGTTATCTCCTTTAATTGTATATTGAATTCATTCAACTTATATATTTACCTGTTTTTTAACAACGCTAATCAAATGATATGGTAAATTTCATAAAAACTACATAATCAAAGGTACTTTAGAGGAAGACATTTTGAAATATCGGCATTTAAGCTCTGTCAGACTATTTCAATCAGAATGAAACCTACATGACAATCAAGCCCGCCCAATTTTACTTCGATATAGCCACTTTAATCAATATCGTTAGAGCCGTTTTTGAGAAAATCGTAAATAGGTGCAAAATGCTCGGTATAAAGTGGTCCTTCTGGTTAAGACGATTTTGATGAAAAATTTGCTTAACATCTCGGGCGTATAGGTGTCTCAAATATGAAATTTCATTTTTGTACACCTTTTCGTGTATCGATTGCAATCCTTTCCCTTACTAAATATTTCACATATAAGTAAGTGAAAGTAAAAAAGCTAATTAAAACATTAAGTTTTGTCTTTACAAAAGAAACTAGATTTCTGAAATTTATAATTCTCCTCACATAACTAACGCATGAACATTCTTTTCTTGCCTGTTCTACCACCTTTTGGAATATATATATATATATATATATATATATATATATATATATATTTTTTTTTTTTTTTTTTTTTTTTTTTTTTTTTTTTTTTTTTTTTTTTTTTGATGCTTTACATATAGTCTGTTATATAAATAAAACGGGATGGGCATGAGTACAAGGCCAGACCGTCTTAAGTTTCTCTCTGAAGCACTGTCATTAGATCTGTCTGTGTGAGACTCGAACCCCCACCACGTGGCATACTTCCCTACATACGATTCCGGTTCCCAACGCAGCATTCTCCTGTTCAACATCTGACACACTCTTTTGCTTAAAACGTAATATTAGCGTTTTAATGTTGGACTTGAAGATTATACCTTGGATGGGATGGGAAAAAGAGAGGAAAAACAATATAAAACAACCTTGTACACATTTTTTTCGCAGCGAACATATGGAAAATTATAAAAAGGGTGAGAGAAAGTATAAAAATCGTAAAAATAATCTTAGTTCCCAACATTGAAGGAGTTACCTTAGTCCACAAAATCAAGTTTGAATGGTGAGGGATTTTATTGGAATGGTGGGTATAGTTTCAAACCTCAAAAATTAATATATATATATATATATATATTATAAAATAAAAATAAGTATAACACCCTCCTATACAGAATATTAAACTCGGTAGATCGATGGTCTTTTTTATCCAGTGGAAAATCCAAGGTTATGCCATCCTTCAGAGGGGAAGTAAAATGGTGGTCTCGATCATATGTTATGTATTGGTTCTATTGATTAGGCCGAAATGCTATCATTAATAATATATATATATTTTTTACATATTCGTATTTTCTTATAATTGATTTTAGACAATACACTTCCATAAAATAAAATAAAAATTGGCCACATAGAACACATACATACTTCTAAATAGATTATTATTAACAATATTGCATTTAAATGTTTACAGAAGTACTGAATGATAATTATTTTTACTTTTGACAGAAAAAGAATATCAGTACCTTACCTCAAATTTTAAAAAGAACTGTGTTTTAAAGTTACGATGTTAGGTGCAAAACTGGTGACTTACCTGTAAAGAAAAAAATATATTAATATATAAGAAAAACAATTTTGTGGTTTATATCTTTAAATTTTGATAAAGAGGAATAGTAAATTATTTAAAAACAACAAAATGAAATTGACTGTAGATGAAAAATATTAGAAATTTCACATTTAAGCCTCTGTTAAGCGATCACAATAGGAATTTTTTAAGTTCGTGGGTTCAATGTATATGGTTCTAGATGTTTTTTAAACGTAAGCAATCCTTGTTTTTGGTGTCTTGCAGCTGAAAAAGTTGTTCGAAGCTTGAGGAATGTCAAGTACTTGTTAAAGATACCTATCCTAATAAAATCTAAATAGGCAAAATTAAGAATTCCCAGCAGCATGAAGTGACGCAAAGTGAATAAAGAAGGAATAAAATCTGTTAAGGATACCATTCATAATATTAATAAGTAGATCGTCATGTCTGGAGAGACATAATAATCGATAAGTAATTTTTTTGCCCTTAAAACTAAACAAATTGTCTTTGTTAAAAAGATGCGATACCTTGGAATCCTCATGCAACCTTGAAAGGACAAGAAACTGTTAGACTACTTCAACAGCTGTGGACAAACGCTAATACCTTCCACCAACTACAAAAGCCTCATCAACATTTGACTTTCAGAAGACCGTCATGGATTTACGGGTAGAATTTTGGGTTTCTAACAAACAATTAAATTCTTATCGAATTCAATCCTTACTATTCAAAATCCATCGTCAAATCATTAACGCTCCTTACTTTGTGACGAGTTAACTCAACTATAAAGACTTTCATGTTCCATATGTGGCTGATCTGGCCCGGACAGGTACTATTGATTTTATGAAAAACTCCATACTCTAACCCACTAGTTTCAATCCTTCCTTCCTCTACAATCTTAAAAATGTTCTTAAGGCGTTTGAAAAGAAGATGGCCCGGGACCTTCAAGTTCATCATAGTTTTGGGCGAGCTGCCAATGGGTAGTTCCCGTGCATGTGTATTCCACCTCAGTTTAATATTGTCTCACATTTAAAAAATGTATTGAATAATATAATTGTTAATTTCAATAAAAACATATTAAAAATAAGTTAAACACAGACATAGTCCTAAGTGCCTTGTGTGTTACATGATCTTTTCATCACTATTGGCTCATTCGAAATGCCATTCTAAGTCATCTATTTTACATATAGAAAGAAATTTAAGAAGAAAAAAAAACCTATACCTCGTTTTCGTTTCGTACTGTTTCTAGGACAACAGCTGTGCAATGAGATGATTAGGCCGAGATCACACTCAGCTGCCAGGTTTTTCCTCAATTTTGTGTAACCATTTAATAGTGGCTGGGTTTGCCCAAGAGGCTTCACATACCCTAGGGTCGCTCCCAGACTGAAATAAAGGAATAAATAATATTCTGCCACAGCCGGGATCCGAAACCAGGACCCAGATAACAGTAGACTAGTGCTCTATCCACTAGACCACGCCGCTTCTCTGTTCGCATCTGGATACTGGTTGAATATTATAAATTCCTATTTGTTAAAGAAAAAAAAATTATTATAAATATTTTAGACATGAACGGATGAAGTGGGCGACTCCTTTCATACTGGTAAAACTGGTAACCGCCTCAATCTTCCAGATTCCAGAGCCCATCATGCATGCTATGGCATAAAAATACTTTACATCCTAGGAAGCCCTGTACACCGAGTGGGAACCGTTAGATATTATATCGATTGGTGAGCATTATTTAGAGGTTAGCATCCCTTAACCACTGAGATTAGGAGGCATTACAACATCTGGGGAAAGGATAATAACATGCCTCTATACTAGCGATTAATTTTCATAGATGTTGTTCGGAATAATTGGCCATCCTACGGTCCGACGGGCGAGCTTACATAATTAGCTACTTTAATCCTCCAGGTTCCTGATTAAGGTCTGGAAGCCATTTGTCACCTTTGAGCAAATATTCCTCTCAAAGGAACACAAAAAATTTAATTTTATATATATTCTTCTTCTTCCAGTGGCGCGAAAGGCTGTGTAGGCCCTTGACCTCGAGGCGTATCCTCCTCGGAGAATACACTCACGTTTCTCTATGTATTTTATAGGGTAGGGTCATCACTCCCTACGCCTAATTTTGTGAGTGGCCACCATTTGGCTGACGGGTCTCACATACCCGGGGGAGAGGCTGTTGGTATATCTCCATTTATTAACTGCTTGAAAATGCCCCTCCGGGACTCGGATTCGAACTCACAACTTTTAGCATAAGATACTACAGCCCTAGCCACGGGCTTCGCTCATGTATATTATGTATACTAGCTGACCCGGCAAACGTTGTTCAATCGTGTAAATTAATTCTAGAGGATATTTTATTAGTTAAGTACAAAATAACGAATGTATTGTAAGTGCGTGGGATTGGGACTTAAGACGGAAAGGGGTACAGGGCGCTGTAGACGTTAGTCATTTTCTCTATTCAATGTATTTCATGAGTGTTAATTCATATGTCACCGAACAGATCAGGACCATTCTACAAACGTTTCCACAACACAATATACCAACAATTTTATTTTTTATTTATTTATTATAGAGATATTTACAACTGTATTAAAAAAAATACATCAAGTAAATGTGAACATTGAGGTATTGACATGACAGGCGTGAGAAGAATCCCTTCAAAGATTATTCAGACAAGTAGGTCTCGAGGCCATCGTCTTTTCAGGCCGCCTCGGAGGATGATTAGGAATAGAAGGAGATGAGATATTGCGGACAAGTGGGTTTGGATAGACTGCTAATTTAGAGTGAAAGGAAGTATATCTAATTCGGGCTATGTCTGCAACTAATGGGATATTTAGGTCTTTATGGATTATTTTTTTTTAAATTTAGAAGATTTTAGAATAAATATTATCTTATACACAAGCTTGTAAAGGTTGATTAGGAGTCATGTTTCTATTAAAATTCAATGTAAATAATTCTTTATCAATTTATTTCGTTTCTAAAATTTTTTAAAAATTATTAAATTGATATAAATAACGGAGGTAAATGAAAGTCGTGTGTTCCGCGCATCACTTTTTTTTTTTTTTTTTTTTTTTTTTTTTTTTTTTTTTTTTTTAATGCTTAAAATTAATCCAATACCATGAGGATAAAGGTGCAATGAACTCAAGTAGCACAAGGTCTGCTTATATATACTCAAGTTCTTACAAGCTCGTTGAGTAAAGTACATGAGTACACCAAATGCGTATTATCCGCGTTTAGAGTCAGGGAAGGTAGCAGGGGAGATATAGAGTGTTTACGAAAGTAAACCTCAGAGCGTACACAAACACCAAAGCTGGCTTAAGGCTCTAGTGTCTCTTGGTAAGGTTTTGAATAATATATTTTTACCCGTAGTAGGAACGAACATAAACGGAATATTCTAGCATTATTCAGATTTAAACTAGGACGGTTAATGGGCTGATCATTAGTTCATCACACTTCATCTTTACTTAGTTTTCATTAATTTTTTTTTTTTTTTTGAGAAGAAAAATTTTAATAAGATTGTGTCTTTGAAATGAAAAACCTTGCAGGAAAATTCCTCCGTCCTGGGAGGGTATAATTTAATTGAACTAAGAAAATTCGTAATGTCATTAGTTAATCATCTTTCCTTACTCTTCAGTGAACGTCAAATCTTTCCCCTCTTCAAAAATTATATTCCATTCCGTCTATGGCTCTTTTGTAAACTTTTTTATTTATTTTCTTTATATAAAATTCAATGTACTTAGATCAAAAAGAAAAAAAAAAATAAATATTTAATTTTTAGAAGTATTATGTGAAAGAATTTCATCTAAAATTAATGAACCTGAAAATCAGGTAGAAAGGTAATTTTCGACGAAACAACTTTTTCTATTACCTCTCTCTCCTTCGGTCTAAGATATTTTTGGACTAAATTGTAATGGAAACTAATTAGTTATTTAAATTTAATTTCATCTATAATGTTCCGTATATAGATGATTTAGCCAAAACCAGATACCATTTCTTTCATGAAAAACTCTGTTCCTACTGTAAATCTCTAGTTTTAATTCATGCTTCCTCTTTGAATCCTACTAATCCTCCGAGGAGTGTGGAAAAGAAAATGGCCCCAAGACCTTGGTTAAAAAGGTTTCGAGTGCTCCCAATAATATTTCTCTACATGGGTATCATGTCATTGATGAATTATATTAAATTTACAAGATGTATTCAATAATACAGTAGTAAATTTCAATAAATATAATGACGAAAAAAAAAATTTAGTGCTAGCAACACACGACTTTTACTTACCTCCGCTATAAAAAAAAAAACTTAAGAATTTTAAACTTGATTAGTTATTAAATAAAGCGAGTTAAAAAAATAAATTACATATAATTAATTGCAAGAGAAATGCGTGTTTTACTAACTAATCTATTATATTATTATGAACAATAATTAAATGATTTCATTGGCTTTTCTTCACACTAAAATGACTTCTACAGCTTTGTGAATCAAAAAATTTTTTTTCTAAAATCTTTAGCTTTCTAACGGTATTTTATTGCCCTTATGTATAAATACATAAAAATAGTATAAAAAAATATTATTGTTCTTTTCTTCTTTAGTTGGATATCGAATTAGTTCATTTTATATATTTACCAGTATTTTATCAATGCTAACAAGTTGATATGGGTAATTTTTTTTTTCGAATCTACAAACTTTAAGGTACTTCAGAGGAAGAAAATTTTAAATATAGGCATTAAAGTCCTGTCAAACTATTTTAATCAGAATGAAACTTATATGAAATTAAAGCCTACTAAGTTTTACATCGAAAATGCGAGTTCAATCAAAATCGTTTGAGCCATTTTGGAGGAAATCGTAAGTTATTGATTATATCGGTTATTTTCAATATAAAATAAATAATGAGTTAAGGTTTTTTTTTTTTTTTTTTTTTTTCATAATTATTTATGTTGTCCTGATTCAAAAACTCTATACATTGGTTTTCTCATTCTTTCAGAAATAACTGAGTTATAGAATAAAAATAGTTTTAATCGGCCTCCATTTTGAAAGTAACTGGCTGATATCAACGCCGAGGTGAATCATCGTTGGATGCCTTATTATATTAAAAGAAAATTTTGAAAAAGTCTGTCTTGTAGTTTGAGAGAAAGCCGCATACAAGGAACAAATGAATGATTTTTACTGGAAATGAATAAGTGTCACTCAATAATGAAACATTAAAAAAAAGAAGAAAAATTTGAACTTTTTTGAAACCAGTCTATTTTTATAAGGACTAAACCCAGGAGAATACAAACAGAAGACGCAGATGGCCGACGGTTAGAAGTAAATAGGGACTCGTGGCTTTGACCTCAAGAAACCAGTTTCTGAGACCTTCTACGGCTTCCGCACAACTAGCTACAGTTCTCCAGCAATCTTTACTCCAGAGATCTTCCAGCAGATCCTCATAAATTTATCTTTATCTCCCTATTATAAAAAATAAATTTTAGGTATCCGGTGTTCGCATCCTATATCTTACACTTCATTCCTCGCACAACTATTTGAATACGACGAATTCCCATTTAGTTGACAAAGAAATTTGTCTTATGGAATTATAAATTATTAAAAAATTGAGTTAATATTGTCGCTCTACATTAACTTCTACGATTGCTCATAATAATTGTAAAAAGGTTTCCAACCTTACATAATATACGTCCATAGCACAACTCTAATCTCCAAACTGTGTTCAAAAAGTGGCATAGAATTTCTTCTATAGTTTATTATGAAATTATTTTGCAGTTTATACTTATATATTTTTTTAAATATTGAAAAAAAATACGAGATTGACACTGACTGACGGACACATTAACTATAATCGTGATTTTTAACCTTAAGACATTTATAATGTGCGTTCAAACGTTGTCATCTAATAGATTGTTACCACGGTTCAGTCTTGACCACCTAGTCAACCATAAGGTCAACGAAATCAAATTAATCACAATCGGAATAAATGTATCGATAGGTTCAGACGAGAGAGGAGTGAAACCATACATCTATATCGAGATGAATCAGAGTAGAAAAACACGAACATGATAGAAACAAATTGCGGAACGATTTTTATATCAAAAGGAAGGGAAAGATGATCGTCTCTGTTATTTTTTCCCCGAAGGGCAGCCGAATCCTGCGGCGATATTAGGCAACAAGGGTCATTTATCAAATTCGAAAAGCCAGGATACGAACAAAAGGAAAAAGGAGAAACCGAGTTATCAATCTCTCGGAGAAAAACATTCCGATACCAATTCGGGGTTCTTTCTTACATCTTCCTGTTTTCCTCACCCGTGAGCAGATCGGGACAACGGTTGGAGCAATTGCAATATCACATTTAACATGTTAAATCGTGATATTTGCGTCAAACAGTGATTTTTACTTTCAAGTAAGCTCCAGAGGGTATGCTAGAGACGAAATTTTAAAATTTAATCAGTACACAAAACACAGGAGTTAGTATGTTAGGAGGTTTTCATAATATATACACCTTGATTGGCTTGTTTGTTTTTACTTTTACTTACTATATATAGTAAGGGAAAGTATTGCGATCGTTAAAATTTTCCTATTCCAATTTTCAACAGAAATACACGTTTTAGGGTCCCCCGAGTCCAAATAACCTAGTTCCACAAAAAGGTGAGTAACGCCTGGGCGGAAACGAAAATTCCTATGAAACTGAAATTTCATATTAAGACAACTATATGTCCTAGATGTTACAAACACTTTTTCATCAAACTTGGCTAACCAGAAGGGCCACTTTATATCATGCATATTGGACCTTTTTATGATTTTATCAAAAACGGCTCAAACGATTTTGATTAAACTCTATATATCAATGTAAAATTTAATGGTCTTTAACATGATGTAAGTTTCATTCTGATTGAAATAGTCTGACAGGGCTTGAATACCAATATTTCATTTTTTTTTCCTTTAAAGTACCTTTAATTTTGTAGATTAAAAAAAAATTAGAACATTATCATATAACATTGATAAATAACGGCTAAAGATGCAAGTTGGGCGAATTTGATTCACAACTTAAAGAAGAAAAGTGCAAACATAATTTTTAAGCGATTTTTGTTTTTTTGAACAATATAACAGAAATATAAATTTATAATGTACAGTTCGAAAGCTAAATATTTTAGAAAAAATACTATCATATACACAAAATTTTAAAAGTTAAGGGAGGTTGATGAAAAGCCGAAAAAACTAACTGATTTTTGTAGATGAAAATGTAGTAGGTTATTTGATAAAACACATATTTCCACTGAAATTCAAAATAATTAATTCCTTAACAATTTATTTGTATCTTTAAATTTATTTAAAAAATCTTAAATTGTTTTTAACAACGGAGGTAAGTGAAAGTCGTGTGTTGCGCGCACCAGATTTTTTAAATTCAGTTATCAGTAATTATTCAAAATGAAGTCTTTTCTGAATTTTAGTTAAGCACAGAAATCATATAGAAAGTATTAAAAACAAATCGCAAAATATTTTCATCTATTCACATCCCAACTATCCAATCCTTTCCTTATGAATTCCAAATTAAAAATCCTGCTTAATTTTTTTTTTCTCGCTCATTATTCGAAGACTACGTTCATTAATTATTTTTAATTAGGAAACAATCTCGTCCTAGCTGAAGGTGCTTATCTACAAAGGAGAGTTTAGGAATCAATATCCTTTCAAGCCTTACTTTTTGGCTTAATTACTTATAATTAAAGTTCAGTTTCCGATGTAATGTATATTTTATTCGTTTGTACATACATCTTAAAAATCTGATGCGCGCAACACACGACTTTCACTTACCTCCGTTGTTAAAATCAATTTAAGAATTGAGACGTTGATTTCCAAAAGGTACTAAAGGACATTTTTTACGAAACTGATTTTTTTACATATTTGTATTCTCATCACTTTTTGTTATCTAAATCTTCTATTTTATTTTATCTAATGAGCTCTAAAGTCCTTATAAAAAACGATTTAGAAATTCGGCCATTTTCTATAAGTATTACTTACGCATTTACTTTCGTTCCAATTCATACTAAAAAAAATCATTTCAAAACTTTAATATAATGTTACTAATATAGTAAAAATACAATTATAGATTTTAATGCGAAAAGACCGAAATTAGGTAGTTTGATAATAAAGTAATGAGAGATTTTCGCGCTTCCTGTAAAATTTCCTAAAATGGATATAGTACCTTTTGGAAATCAACGCCTCAATTTTTAAATACATGTAGAGATAAAAATAAATTGTTAAAGAATTAATTAAATTGAATGTAAATAAAAACATGTGATATATTAAATAATCTATTATATTTGTATCTACTACAATCAGTTTTATCGGCTTTTCATCACTCTCGATTAACTTTGATAAGCTTGTGTATAAGATAATATTTTTTTATAAAATCTTTAGCTTTCCAACGGTATATCATATTTACTGTTCTTATGTTCAAAAACTAAAAATTGCATTAAAAAAAATATTTTTTCAGTTTTCTCCTTTAGTTGTATTTCAAATTCGCTCAACTTATATATTTACCTGTTTTTTATCAATAATAATCAGACGATATAGTGAATTTTATAAAATCAACAAAATTAGAGGTACTTTAGAGGAAAAAACTTTGAAATATCGGTATTTAAGCCCTGTCAGACTATATTAATTAGATTGAAACCTACATCATATTAAAGCCCATTAAATTTTACATCGAAATAGCGAGTTTGATCAAAATCGTTAGAACGATAGCGTCTTGAATATGAATTTCCGTTTACGCGTGGGAGTTACCACACACACACACACACACACACACACAGAGGCCTTTTTGCGGGACTTGGTTATTTGGATTCAGATGACTCCAAAAGACATATTTTTGTTGAAAACTGAATATTTTCACGATCGCAATAATCGCAGTCCTTTACTATCTATTTCATAAATAGGTAAGTGAAAGGAAAAATCATTGTATAAATTCATATTCAAGAAAATAAAATAAAGGGTAGAAAATATATCATAGATACTCCCTAATGCTACGGATACTTCTCATACTGCCTCTCACTGAGTCTCGGAGTGGCTTAGAGAATTTATGATAAGCCTACTTATACCGAGACCCGTTAGGTTTGCCTTTCACCTTTAAGATCTTGACTAAGCTCTATTGTCACATTCCCTTAAGAAAAATTATTCTACTCAAGTGTTCAAATAAGTTTGTGCAACTATATTTCATAATATTTTGTTTAAATTATTTATTAAGAGATAATAAAATCAGCCACTTTCTAGGGCAATGAGTATTACAGCTAGAAGAAATCATTCATCCCATATGTACATCGTAAAAAAAAATATAATTATAATAATAATAAATAAATAAAAAATAACTATTCACAAGAATAATTAATAAAGACTTAATACAGAAGAAACGAAATATATGTATATAAAATAAAATAAATAATATATATAAAGAAAATGATAACAACCTTGATCACATTCATAAGTATTTACAAACTACGCCTGGGATCACCGAATCAAACCTCGAGATCCACTAGTGGATGTCGAGGCACAATGCCAGAAGATCCCAGCGTCTCTCATTCAACCGCGTCACTGGTCTTGAGAGCCAGTGGAGGCTGAGTGAGGGCGCTAGAGCCACATACGAGTAAACTCAGGGCATGAGTGGAGAAGCCAGCCACTGCCAACACTCCGATGACATATTTACAAGAGATCACTGGGCCACAGCCGCTTCCACCTACGAGGAGGATTATAGGGATGTTTGGAACTAAATATGGAGTGTATTTCAAAAGATTTGCTTACCAAGACGAATAATGACTGATACCGAAGAAAATAAATTTAACACAGTACGGTACAAACCTAACTCATCAAAGGAGAGAAGTGAATAATCATAAATATAAGGGGTCACCAGTGGTTTAGTGGTTTGAATAACAGCATCCTATACCCAAGGAGAAGAAACCAGCAGAAAGAAATCCTATACCCAGCAGATGGTTCTAGTATTTTAAGAAGAGTAAAAAATCCTTCGTTATGCCATAATTTAGAGGGAAAGTAAAATGGTGGTCCTGAGCCTGTGAAATGCTAGGTACTCGCAAAAGATCAATATCCTAATCAAAGCCAAGACAGGCAAAATTTAGGACTCACACCGTAGAATTGTCACATTAGCCTCAGCAGCATTAAGTGACGTTACAAGTATAAATCAGGTTATCTGATAAGATGTGTACACACGTATCCATCTTTTATTGATGGTCCAATGCAAGTGGAGGTCTCACTGAAAACAGCAAAGGTATAAATCCAAACAACATATCAGTCCAAATCATTGGTATAAGATGAAATTTCGCAACTGTGGTAATTATCTGGTCTTAAGTATTTTAAAGCCTGCGTAAAAAATAGAAAAATAAAACAGTTTTAAAGTACACGACAATGCTCGAATATATTTTTCGAAAACATCTATTTTTCAGAAGGAAATCGTTTAAATTGTCTTGATTGCTTAGTAACTATTTAATGTTAACAACTTCTTCACTTAAATCAAAATACAGACATTTTAAAGACAGACTAAGGCGAGCCCGTGTGTGGGAAAGGAGTTCACCTGCGGCAATTCAATAAAAGTACAATAACAAACAGTAAAACAGTACATACATGCTTAAATAAATAAACATTTATTTCTATCTATCTATCTATCTATCAGCGCTATGGTCCTTGTAGGACCTTGGCCTCCTCAACGATCCTCCATTCTGATCCTCTTCTCCATCCGCTGACACCTAACGACCGAAGGTCCTCCTCTACGTCCTGCAGCCAACGAAGTCTAGGTCTGCCCCTGCTCCTCTTTCCACCAGGGTGTCCCTCCATCATCATTTTAGGCAGCCTCCTACTTTCCATTCTCTGTACATGCCCCAGCCATCTTATTCTGGCACTCTTGATCTTGGCAACTATATCAGGTGTTTGATACAGAGTTCTAATTTCCTCATTCGTCTTCATTCGCCAACGATCTCCTTCTTTTGTAGGACCAAAGATTTTTCTGAGAATTTTCCTTTCCCACATGTTTAGTAGTCTTTCATCATTGCGTGTTAATGTCCAGGACTCGCTTCCGTACATGACCACTGGCTGAAGGACAGTACAATATAGACTTATCTTCAGTTCTCTGGATATATTCCTGTTCTGAAATATTTTTTGAAGAGACCAGTAGCATCTATTGCCAGCTGTTATCCTTGCTTTAATTTCGTCTCTAATCTTATTGTTCTCTGTGATAACAGTGCCTAGATACTTAAACTGTGGTACTCTCTCGAACCTATATCCAGCCCCCTCGATATACCTGTTTCCTCCTTCTTCCCTGCTGATCCTCATATACTTAGTTTTTTTCCGTATTTATGATCAGTCCTGTTCTCCTCGCGGCCACTTCGCACTCCTCGAAAGCTCCAAGTAAAGCACCGGTTGTTCTCCCGGTTATCACAAGATCATCTGCAAACGCTAGATGTTGCGTCAGTCTGTGATAAATACATCCTCCAGGCCTTGTCCTTATTGACCTCATGACCACTTCCAATAACAAATTGAATAGGACTGGAGAAAGAGTATTTATATTTATAAAATACAAATCCAACCAATTAAGAAATGCCAGGGTAAGTAAGTGTTTAAAGTGGCAGATGTATATGATTTACAATATATATACGATAATTTACGAGATAAAACTAGCACTTTTGACGAGGTGAGTATTTTTTTATGAAAAATTGTTTTTAAAACTGGTATCAAATTTGTTTGAAGAACCTCTACATACAAATCTTCAAAAATATCTAAAAAAACAATCCTTAATATTTTACTTAAACTATCACCTTCCATAATAGCCTTCAAATATTACTGAAGTATGGGCAATAATTGTCAGATATTATTCCTATTCTCAATATAAATTAGAAAATAGAACGATAACAGGAAAGGACTTCATTGCCATTTATTTCAGATTTTTTTTTCGCTTATAATTGCCATCATTTATCAACGGTGTAAAGGTTTTGTTTTATTTTTGTCCCATCACAGACGAGTTTTAGTTTTATTCATCACTTCATAATACGTTCTTGCTAAGAGCTTTAGTTTAATTCAAATAAAATTAATATAAACTGTTTCTGGAATATAATTTTTTTAAAACATAAAATATATTTGTAATTTGAATCCTCTCAAACATTCTAAACAATCGAATATACTATTTAGCTTAACGGGCAGCAAAACTTGCTGAGAATTCAAGTTTGACCATACGTTCCAGAGTTATACTCCATCCATTTTCCACTCCAACTTGTAACTGTAGTTAGTCTGTTGATCCTACAGATACCATCGCCCTGTATTTGAAGAAACAAATGTCGGAGAGCCATTTCAAACTAGGTCGATATTACCATCCGAATTATCCTTCCTAAATTGGCACTTTGAAGTCAAAGAAAAAAAAAATTGTTTTTTCTTTCCTCGTTATTAGAGATGATATGGTATAATAATTCATTACTAGTTATTGAAATTCCATTTTTATAAAATTAAATATTTTAATTTTGCCGACGTTTCGGGGCTCAAGCTTGTGAGCCATCATCAGGGCATTACTGAGCCATGTCCAAGCATAGACAGTTTATTATTTCCACCTATAATAGTTTCAACAGTCGACTATACATCCTCAATATAACAACTAGTATAGTGTTAACTATATATATCTATATCTATATATATATATATATATATATATATATATATATATATATATATATATATAATACTCGTATAAATAACTAGTAACCTTACCCCTTCTTGGCACGGGTGCATTTAAGTGGGATGTCATTTATGTTTAAGGAAGCTCTTTTTTACCGATATAAAGTTTATCGCTTTGGGGTTCTTAATTCATTGCAACGAATAGTAAAATAACCAAAAAAATATGTTATTTTTATAAGGTCTATTTATTATTATGTTCAATCATCGAAAAAAATAGGAAACATAAATTTGTCAATAAATCAAAATTAGTTTGTGTTATTTATTTTCATTTTATATTCACATCTCAATTTAATTGCAATGTATGTGTTTAATATTTGTGTTCGGTACCTCGAGACGGTTGCAAGTGGTAATCACCTATCTTCCGAAGACAATACTTCCTTCGATCATTCCTTTATCAAATCATTAACTCCCACCATCCATTTTATTCCTACAGCCTTCTGGTATTTAAATACTCAATCCAGGAAACAAGATCCCGTCTGTCCGACCTCCACACTCCTTTCCCTAGAACCAAAAAATATGATCGCTCCTTTTTAGCCCGTTACCCTGCCTTATGGAATACTCTCCCTTCAAACATCCGACATGCTCCTTCCCTATCATTGTTTAAATCCCTCCTCTTTCAATACTTCCTTTCTCTCCAGTCCGATGTAAGCTAATTTTTATTATGCCAATTTATGTGAAGTGATTTGTGGATCTACTTTAATGGGATGTAAAGTTATATTTTATATTAATTCTTGTTTATTTATTTGTTGAGTATGTAAATAGAGATGTCACTATGACCTTTCATTTTTTTTTTATTTCTTTTGTTATTGAAATGTAGTTATATATTGTTTTTGGCCAGATATAATAATTTTGTATTTTGTTCATTAATGTTATTCTTAAGGGACATTGTCGCAGAATAAAGTTTCTTGTTGTATTTTATTCTATGTTTTTTAAAACTATGTACAAAAAAAGGTTCCTATTCGACTTGGTTTATTATTTTTTTACATTTCAAATAAACTATTTAAATACATTTTATAGGTTCAATTTAGTTTCCATGGGAATAACATTTATTTTACAGGAAAACATTCGTTTTCATAAATTAATTTAAAATGTTGAAATAATTAATAGAAATATTAGTTTATATATTGATAACAACGTTTGATTTATTTTAGCAACTTACGTACTATTTAGTTAGTAACATTGTTTCTAAAATCTTGCGTAATGTATAAAAAAATTAGCTTGTATGATACTGAACGTTTATCATTGAATGCAATTATCAAGACTGTATAACCAGAACGATTTAAAAAATTATTCAAATTAAGGCCTCTGATATAAAGCCCTAGCAGAAAAATCAAGTATCAAGTAATGCTGTATCAATATTTACTGATAATAGTCAGCAAACAGTTCCAAGGAACTGGTACTAAATTCAATTTACTAAAGAGGCACTGATCTGAAACAAATTAATCACTGTTACAGAGAGAGGACAAGTGATTGGTTTGAAACTCGAGTTACACATTAGTTACCCTTTAACGGGAATTCTACCACGAGTATTAAACTCACCAATCGAACATTTCGGTTCATGTTTCGAATATGCTTTCGGTTAAGATGAGATATTATAATTGTTACCTGTGTATTTATTCATCTTGTAATGAACATGAAGGGAAAGAAATGAAGGGGAAAAAAAAGTGGTTTATGTCACAGTGATTTTATCCAAAGGCTATTTCGAGGTATTACAAATCATATTAAAATAGTTTATTAAAATAAAGGGTTATTATAAACAGTGTAATAAATTATCCACGTATTATAAACCTTACGATGCAGCATTTTCGTAGAAACGGTTTACATCTTAAACTTACTTAAACCCTTGTACTCTTCACGAGCATAACGATCTCCAAAAATTTAATTTCAAAATCACACTAAAATATTTCAGATCGTAACTTTTATGACAATCACTCTAGGTATCAAGGTAACATAGTAAATCAAAAATATCATGTTTATTCAAAACCTAAACTCATTACTTGAAGGGATTCTAAATATATTCCTTTGTTTGTTTGTACTTCTATTAATAAATATACAGAATAATAATAATACTGTAAATACAATAATAATCGTAGAAAATATAAATTATAAAAAAACAAAACATCAGAGATTCGCGGGTTTTAGATATACTATGACATATACTGCTATATAGTTTGGTAGCTAAAATATTAGGAGCTATTAACTCAACTATACTCACAGGGTACAAGTTCCGCAAATCCGCGTTGTGCAACCTTCTGGATTCCCCAGAGGCCTCATCTCTTTTTAGACCAAATATTTTACACAGTACCATATTTTCGAAAACCTTAAGGCGCCGTTCATCCTTTAAAGTAAGCTGCCACGTTTCACATCCGTATAGAACTGTCGAAAGAATAATAGTTATATAAATTCTAACCTTTAAGGGTTTAAATAAAATACGCGAACTAAGCAATTTTGTAACTGAATAGTAATACGCATTTCCCGCCTTTGATCGAGATATTATTTCCTCCTGGATTTCGTTGAATTGAACCTAAATACTTAAATTTCTCTACGCATTATAAAAAAAATCTGGTGCGGGCAACACACAACTTTCACGTACCTTTAAAATGGATTAAAGAATTTTCAAATACAGTTAGAGATAAAAATGAATGAAACCATCAAAGACTTAATTAAATTAAATTAATACAGAAACATGTGCTTTATTAAAAACTCTATTATATTATTATTATCTAAAATGATCAGTTAGTTTTATCGGCTACTTATTTATCTTCATTAACTTTTACAAGCTTATGCATCAGATAATATTTTTTCTAAAATCGTTCTCTTTCTAATGATATTTTATGCGTCTATATTACTGTTCTTATGTTCAAAAAAAAAATAAATAAAATTGCATTAAATTTATTTGTTTCCCGTTTTCTCCTTAGTTGTTATCACATTCGCTCAACTTGCATATTTAGCTGTTACTTATCAATGGTAACAAGATAATATAGTCATTTTTATATAATCTACAGAATTAAAGGTACTTTAGATGTAGAAAATTTAAAATATCGGCATTTAAGCCCTGTCATACTATTTCAATCATAATGAAACCTACATCATATTAAAGCCCAATAAATTTGACATCGATATAGAGAGTTGAATCAAAATCGTTAGTGCCGTTTTTGAGAAAATCGTAAATATGTGCAAAATGCATGGTATAAAGTAGATCTTCCGGTCAGCTGATTTTGATGAAAAAGATTTGGTAACATCTCGGACGTATAGTTGTCTCAAATATGAAATTTCAGTATCGTAGGACCTTTGGTTTTGCCCGGGAGTTACCACACACACACAGACCTTTTTGCGGGACTTGGTCAATTGGACTAAGGAGACCCTAAAACGTTTATTTCTGTCGAAAAATAGAATTCGAAAATTGTCACGCAATACTTTTCCTTACTCTATATTTCATATATAGGTAAGTAAAAGTAAAAAAAACAAAAAAAAAGAAGTTTTAATTTACAAACTTAATTTTCGTCCTAGAAAAATAAGGGATTCTCTACCACGGATAGTTAATAAGACTGAAAACCAAGACGACTCTGCGGGTGGCATGAAAAAAGACAAGGAAAGACAAGGACTAAAAAATAAAAAGTAAACAGAGAAAAGAGAAGAAAAAGTAGCGGTAATAAATATTCCTCAAGAAAGTTTCCCAGCTTCTGTGCACAGCCACTCCAGACAAGAAGCTTTCCTTCACCCTAATCATATACAACATTTACTTCCCTGATGGATCATCTGCTGGGAATGTTCACAAGATGGGAGAGGAAATTGCGACTGTGTATGATTAATATTGCAAGATTTTCTACTAGGAAAAAATTTACTGAAAATACTTTTGAAATGAAATGAAAAAACAAAAAAATATTCTAGAATAACGAGTAATGAACAAAAATGAATCCTTATGGTCTGGTTACTTAAAGAAAATAATTATAAAAATAAAAAACATATATCTATAAAAGAAAAAATATTTATACATATCAAAGATCAAGTTTTAATTATATCTATAGATCTTTGCAAATTCATACTATATATACCTGTACTTTACATTGGAACAAAAGATTGAGATGAGAGTAGGTAGTGGAGGAGTGGATGTTTAAAGGAAGAAAGAGAGGTGGCTTTACGAATAGAGATGGGCAGCGAATTCCAGAAGGATGAGGAACGAACGACAACGATTTGTTAAAGGATCCAGTTTTATGAGATGGGGTATAAATATTGATTGATTGGGTTCTAGTATTTAACGAATGGATATCAGACCGGAGGGTGAGGAGCTCAGTTATGTAGGAAGGTTTTATATTTTTTGATGTTAGCAATAGGTAAGAACCAAGGAAATATTGTCGTCGTACAGAAGGATAAAGCCATTTTAAGATGCTATAATAGCCTGAAATTTGGTCACGTCTACCGATATTTTAATTTCCCATCACAAGGTACTTCCTCTAAAGTACCTTTAATTTTATAGATTTAAAAAAAAATTGGAACATCGTAATATTAGCATTGATAAATAACGGGTAAAATCGCAGATTGAGCGAATTTCATAAATAACTTAAGGAGAAAAGTGCAAACATATTTTTTTATACAATATTTATGTTTTTGAACACAAGAATAGTAGTGTAGATGTATAATATGCCGTTGGATAGCTAAAGTTTTAAAAAAAAATATATTAACTCATATATGTTGTTGTTGATAAAAATATTACAGATTATTTAATGAAACTACTGTTTCTATTGAAATTAAAAATAATTAATTCGTTAACAATTTATTTGTATCTTGAAATGTATTTAAAAATTCTTAAATTCACTTTAACAACGTAGTTAAGTGAAAGTCGTGTGTTTCTCGCACCAATTTTTTAAAATCCTGTGATATCAATAAAGAATTATTTCCAAAATAAGATTAAAGAACTTAATGATAATGCTATATCAAAACAAACCAGTGTAACATACTTATCATGAAAACATGTTTTTTAACGTATAAATTCCACTTTAAGCAATTAAACATAATTTATAATAAAACTTAAAAAAAAATTGATACGGTGCCTGATAACATTAAATAAGCTATATTTTTTCCTCAAAAAGTTTATTCGAATTCAGTAAATTATTTGACAAAATTTAATTCCTGTGTAAAAAATTAAATATTTGAGTAGCCAAAGAGATAATTGTAAATTAAATGTTAAACTGACAGCTGAAATGCACCCCACCTTAACGCAATGTGTTGGGGGAAGTTGGTAAGGTAAATTAGGCTTAAATTCTGATGGAACAATAAGTGATGCATGGACTTTGGTAACTGGAAAAAAACGAAACTTGACAGCTGAATCCAGGAATCCATAAAATACTATAATTGTTTAAAAATTATTTACAAACATAGATTAAAAAAACTGAAGAGAAAAGTGCTGCTGGGTACTGTCCTTCATCATGCCTGACTCATTATTTTATTTATCACCTTTGCTGGTCATAATAATACTGCTGACAGGTGCGAAAAAAAAATAAATGATGGAGTTGAATAGAAAATACGGTAATTAAATATTAATACGTTGTGTATGATAATTCACCATCATGAAATCTCATGAATTTTCACCTACCTGTTCTTTCTAAGAGTAGCGCAGCCTTAAAAAAATAGGGCAAATTTATGCTTGTTATGCTATCACTACATCACAGAATTCCCTATTTAATTTCGTTACCAAGCGCCTTACTTGGAATCCTCACACAAGACTGAAACGACAAGAAACTGCTCGAAGATATCGATTACTACAACACTTACAGACTTAAGACAAACGTTCAAAACTTCCAGTATATTACAAGAGACTTATTTACATCACTAATATCAGACCTATTTGGACATATGGAATCGAGCTTTGGGGCTGTACGAAACCATCTAATTCCTTCCGCATCCAGTCCTTACAATCCAAAATTCTTCGCAAAATCCTGAATGCCCCTTATTTTGTTACAAATCAACTCCTCCCTAATGACCTTAATACCCCATTTGTTGCAGACATAGCCCGTGATAGATACTCCTCTTTTCATTCTAAACTCCCTGCCCATACAAACCCACTTATACGTAATTTATCTTCCTTAGATATCCCTGATAACCCTCCAAGGCGACTAAAAAGAAGGTGGCCTTGGGATCTACTGCTTTAAAATAGTAACTACCACTGGGTAGTTCTTTCTCAAAACATTTTCATGACTTTTTTTTTTCATTCCTCACATTTACTTATTGCGTTCTTTAATACAATTAAATTACTATTAATAAATAACTTTAAAAAAAATTCGTTACCACACAAGAAATCGACACATTAAATGTTCTAAAATAGCAGTAGTCGCTTATATCATAATATAAATAATAAATGAAGTAATTTCTGTCCCTTGGAATCCTCCGAACTCGCACAAGCCCAGGGGGGCCATAACGAAACACATTACGCTATTGTATAAAAGTCGATTTGGGGCAACAGAAGCCATTACTAGGAATGGTTGACTGGAGACTGTAAGTTAATTCCATGGGGAGAGCGTGTGTTTGCCTGGAACATAATGGAGAGGGTGATGTGTTTGATTACATCGAGTGGGTCCTGTCGCTCGGCGTCTGTCACCTCGCTATTATGCATTTAGGTGCGCATTTCTGCAATTAACTTGCGCACATCCGTTTCGACAGTGAATGAAAAGTAAGAAAATGTCGGTTACTCGAGTTCGGGAGCAGAATAGTTAGTTCGTCGCATAGTAAAAAGGATTAGTGAATTCAGGATAAAAACAGTTACTGCTGCGTTATTATTACAAATAAGGACTTTTCGGATAACTTTAACTCCTAGACATTAAAATAATCTTATAAATATGTCTGATAATAGTGGTGTGAATGAGTCTTTTGTAATATACTGGAAGTTTTGAACGTCCCTAGATACACCTCCGTATCCCAATTTTATGGCGAGTTGAAGTGGCTTTACCCTTCCAACCGTCGCAAGTATTTCCTTGCGTCATTCCTTTACCAAGCTATCCAATCCCGCCGTCCATCATACATTTTTGACCTCCTACAATTCAAATCCTCTGTCCATCCTCGTTGTACACGCTCCAGGCCTTCAGATTTATACAGTACGGCCCACCGAACTGCACATTTTGACAGATCCTTTCTGATTCGATCCACAATCCTATGGAATTCCATTCCCCCTTCCATCCGTCACTCCAATTCTCTTTCTACCTTCAAATCCCGCATATTTAATCACTTGATGAATATCCAGGCTCAATAAAATTGAAAATAAGCTTTTTTATTTTTGTTGTTTTTCTCTTATTTAAATATGTCTATTTTATATAAGTAATAATCAACTTGTTTATATGTATTTAATATGTTCTAAGACTCCAAAACACGTTTTGTACATTCTGTATATCTCATTCTAAAGGAACATGTCCCAGGACAATAAAGAATTTATTTATTTATATAGTTTAATTCATTATGCCTCCGTAGCGTAATTCACACATGAAAATTGAAGTCCTTAAACGTCAAGACTTTGAGAAAGTTTAATCAAAATTATATAGTATAAAATATAAGTCTTTGTTCATTCTAAGAAAAGAGATAACTGATATAACATTACAGGCAAATAAAATAAATAAATTATTTCTGATATATATGTTGTTTTTTTTGTCCATTTCCAATCATATCATGAAACACGAAAGATTTTTGGGATATACTATAATAAGAAAATAGATTTAAAAACTTGTATTTAGTACTTTGTTTCAAAGCTTCCAAATATTTCCCAGTATCGATACTTTCTCTTAAATGAATGTATTTCACAAAACATATATGTAAAAATAGAACCTAAACAAATATGCCAAAAAAAAAAATAAAATAAAAATAAATAAATCAAACAAAAATAAATAAAAACCTAAATATGAAACTAAAACAATCTTGTTAGCATGTTTTATCGAAAGGCAAACAAAAAAAAATTATATTAGGAGGATGGAACAGGAAAATGTACACCGTTTCAGATTACATATTTGATTATTTACTAAACAAACGAGCGAGCCAATTTATAACAAAAAGGTGAATATAATCAAGTACATGATATAAGGTTTAAACAGCCGCATTAATAAACCTAATAAAAATAAAAAACTTTATTCTTGGACTATGTCCCTTAAGAATAACAAAAATGAACAGTAGATATTCATATTTATGTCTGGTCAAGAAAATAACAAAATTAATTTTTATTTACAAATGTGCAAAAAAAAAAAAAAAAAATTAAACACTACCTAGACTTATATATATATTCATGTAAAAAAAATATGGATAATAAACACACAAGAAAAAAAAATGAAGAGAAATCTCCTAAAGGCTACTGTTAGGGTAAATTAAAATTATAAATAATAATTTATAATATTATACCTATTATTCAAATCTTGAATAATTAAACAATTAATAGTAATACTCATAAATATTATTATTTTTTAAATCATATTTTAAATGAAGAAATCACCAAATGGCAAATTTTGACACACACATGTCTTTTGGCTGAGTGTCTACCACAAATTTTTTTCACCATGAAAAATGTAACACATTTGACATGATCTTTACTTCTTCTTACTATATATTTCATATATATAGTAAGTGGAAGTATAAAATCAAAAAAGGAATTGCTAGATATTTATTGTCATTACTAATATTATATATACCGATAAGACGAAGTATATGATCAGTAGCAGAAACGGTGTCGATCTTGGTGATATTGATGTATCAGGTCATACTTTTGAACACGTAGAGAAATTCAAGTATTTAGGTTCAATTATAACTAGAAAAAATGAAATCCAGGAAGAAATAAAGTCCCGGTTAAAGTGGGAAATGCGTGTTATTATTCAGTTGCTAAGTTACTTAGTTCGCGGCTTCTATCTAAAAACTTAAAGATTAGAATTTATAAAATTATTATTCTTCCAACGGTTCTTTACGGATGTGAAACGTGGCCGCTTACTTTAAAGGATTAACAGCGGCTTAAGGTTTTCGAAAATAAGGTATTGCGTAAAATATTTGGTCCAAAGAGAGATGAGGCCACTGGGGAGTTTAGAAGGTTGCATAACGCGGAATTGCGGAACTTGTATCCTGTGAATATAATTGAGCTGATTGCATCGCGGAGACTCAAATGGGCGAGTAAAGTTGTTGGGCTCGATGACGGCGGATTCCGAGAAAGCTGGTATTTGCTGATCCGAAAGGTAGGCCGAAGCGGAGATGGGAGGATTGCGTTAAGGCTGATCTCGGGTGCTTGGGCTTGAATGGTGAGCATTGGACGAGTCTGTGTAGGCGGAATTTGGTGGTATCGGCATCGAACCTTCGGGTTCGATAAGCCTATTATTATTATTTATTATTATTACTAATATTATATATCTATATATCTGACTATTTTATCTAAAATTGGAATAAATATTTTAGTGAATCACATGCCTTGTCAAGCCTATTGCAAATACTATTGCTTAGTTTACATATAAATATCCTGAATTATCTTTACACCAAAAAAACAAAATGCAGTAAAAAAAAAAATTATTTTTTTTAGTTTGTTCGACTTGAAAAGAAACAAAACAATCAGTGAATAGGCCAAGAGCTGGAAATGTTTCAAGAAACTGAAGAAGCACATGTGCGCTAAAAATCCAACAAAGAGTCTATATTTACTGAGGCATTATGGTTCTGTTAAGGGAATTCAGAAACAAGAGTTCTATTCCTGTCACTGCTAAAACGGATACCTACACCCCAGTTATAAATATACTGTTTCAGAATAGATTTTATATATATATATATAAAGTCTCTATACCTAAATAATAGAGAAGGTAGAAAGGGACATATAACGATAAAATATTACATAAAATATCATAATTACACCACCTTATTCTTTACTCCATAGGCCTAAAAAAACAAAACGAATTTTGATGTACTAAACCAAAGATCTTGAGGATTTGAGGTACAAGATTTTCTCACTCCATCACATTTTTTTCAAATTTCAATCTCTTTAAGGTTCAAATGTGATAGATCAACTAACACCTTTTTTTCAAGCGTGCGTCTAAAATTTTATATTTTAATTCAAAATGAAACATGGAAAATACTTTTAAGAAAATCATAGACAAGCTTAGTTAAGCTTGTCTACCTTTAATACTCAACTTAACGAAATTTTAAATATTTAATAGGTTATCGCATGTATATTAGATGAGGAATGAGATGATTAACAAGTGATGCACAGTGGGCAATATGACCGATTTAGGTGGACAAAATTCTGAAACCTGCCTATACCTAGCCTTTGGGGTCCAAGATTACGGAAAAAAATATTTAAAAAAAATTATGAAAACTAATTAATTTTTTGACACGATTGGCGAAAGTACAGTGGTCAAACATCAAATTTATTATCTAAAATCTAAAACTTCCCTATATTTTACGTTTGAAGTCCCAGAATCTAATTATGGCTCGGAGTTGCTAAAACCTGCTAATAGATGTATTATATATGATTTAGGAAATTCTTGAAATTATAGATTGTAAAACTTTTGATTCGGAGTGTTGTGTCTGAAAAAAATTATGTATCACCCAAAACGCAAAAATTCTTTGTAATATCTAAAGACTAGAAGGATTGGTAAAACAAATCTTTGGGGGTAACTTGGGGGTTATGTAGTTTTTCGTTATTGAATACGGTACATTTACAAATTGCTAAATTAACCCTACAGGTGAGATTACAATTTATATTCAATAACGAGTTTGGAAATATAATGTCTTACCTTTCTCAGCAATGTCCATTGTTAAATAAAATCAAAAAGACTTTGCTCTAAATACACCTAGAACACAATAATTGGCCATCGAATGAAGATAATCCCACTACCGGTTATTAGGTACTTGGGCGAACAGGGATGATTCACTCATTTACTATTTATTTGTAAACACGGTATGGCGGGGAATATTATTATTAAGGGTCTTGCTAACTAATAATAAAAAGTGAAGCACTGGAAAATTCCAAACTTTTGACTCGATTTTTGTCCACCAAAATTGGTGATTTGGCCCACTGTGCGGCGGCCAAAACAAGATTTTCATAAATAGTGTGAACTTATTTCGAAACCAACAAACAACAAACAAAGCTGGTGTACATTACGAATAAAAATGAAGTAAGATACGACTTTTTTATATATATTAAAAAAATAATCTATTGCTTCATTTAATTTTTCATCGAACACAGAGATTTTTGTGTACTTGGATGAACATCAATAAAACATACAATGATACAATTGTGTGCTAGAAACCATTGCCTGACTTACGTCAAAGTATTATGAACAAGATAGAACTATCTATGTACGAAAAACATACTCCTAAAATAAAAAAAAAATGCTTAGCGAACCAATGGTTCGATGCCGAAAACGATAAGTTATATAAAACTGTAATTTCATATTCATGGACCGCATATGCCTCAGTTGTTATAGTATTCTTTTCAACAAATCCACTTTATACCGTATATTTTGCACCTTATTACGATTTTCTCAAATGCGGCCGTAACTATTTTTTTTTTTCATTAAGCTAAATCAATGTAAAATTGAATAGTCTATCTATAACATCATGCAAGTTTTATTCCATAGTAGTTTCAGAAGTCTGGCAGGGGTTTAATAGCGATATTTTAAAAAGTATCCTTAGTTTTGTACAATAAAAAAAAAATTATCATAGACAAAAAAAACGGATAAATATATTAGTGAACGAAAGAGAAAAGGATAAAAATATTTTTAGGTAATTTGATTAACTAAAATAAGAATAATTAAATAATAATAATTAACCTGTACCACTACAACCCATGAAGGGTCTTGGGCTCAGTACATATAGAGATTCGTACTGTTTCTAGGCCAACGGAAGTGCAATGAGGTGATTAGGCCTTAATCACGCTCAGCCGCCAGGTTTTTCCCCAATTAATATGGGTACCCACTTTATAGAGGCTGGGTCTGCCCCAGGAGGGTCTCTATACCATAGGGTCGCCCCTCCCCCCCGACTGAATTAACAGAATAAATAATATTTCTGCCACAGCCGGGATTCGAACCCAGGACCCGGAGCACAGCAGACTAGTGCTCTATCCACTAGACGACGCCGCTCCCAAGAATAATTAAATAGATGTATAATATACCATTGGAAAGCTGAAGATTTTATCAATTAATTAATATTTAACTTACAAAGATGTAAAAGATAATGCTGTGAAAGAAAAAAGGCATAAAGTTAAATGATTATTGTATATCATTTATATTGTTAGATTATTTAATCTGAAACATATAAACGCAATGTAATTCTTTAAACTTTTTTTCAACTGTAACTTTATTTAAAGGTTCTTAAATTGGTTTTAACAATGGAAGTAAGTAAAGTCGTGTACTCGGTGCACCAGGTTTATTTTAATTTAGTTGTATTATTACCCAGTCAATTATGAACAATGGGTGATAGTGAATTACTTTTATATTAATGGAAGTATTGAATGATAAATTATGAAGTATTTGGAAAGTTAAATTTTGCTAGATTTTTCCGTACTTCCTGCTCAGAGGTATTTCAAGTGGAAAGAGAATGGGAAGATTTGGCAAAAGGGACCATGAACCGAAGAGAAAGGCGTCAAAGACATGGAGGGACGGAGGGCAGGTATAAGATTTGAATGCATTGTAGAGAGCTTGCTGGAGACTCCAGGTAGGTTAGAGGCTCCAGGTAGGCAGGAACCGGTTCCAGGGCCAACGCCTACCTTTCCATTCTCCCCACCACAACTATCTTCTGACCCTTTTAATTTATTCTTAAACCTACTACACAACAGTTCTTGGCCTTCCTATATCTCCTAACACTACTATAGCTTCTCAGCTCTAGGGGTTCAATTTTACTAAAACTAAAATAAGAAACTGAGTCGCGTATCACAAATTTTATTAACTTTTCGACTCAAAATATTTTAATATTGGGTGGCAAAATATGTTGGTAGCGTTTTTACTATTTAAATTTAATCCTCTCTGTGTTTACAAAATCATATTTACTTAGTCAATGATATTTACTATAATATTTGTTAAGGTGCTTTTATGCATCAGTTTCAACCAAGATTCCTTATCTTAAAGTAGTATTTTCCTTGCTCAAAATGGAAGAAAAAAAAATTAATTTTCGTCATTTAATTATTTTTACTTTCACTTATTCATTTGTGAAATATGATATATTAGTAGGGATATTGCGATCGTGAATTTTTTGAAATTCCAGTTTTAAACAGAAATACTGTGTGTCCGTGTTTGGTAACTCTGGCGAAAATAAAAAGTCCTATGAAACTGAAATTTCATATTTAGGACAACTATACGCCCGAGATGTTACAAACACATTTTAATATTTAATTTAATTAATTTAATTGGAAAATTTATATGTTCTATTATATAAAAAATTTATATTGCTCTGTTCCCATTTTCACAGGTCTATCGCATTTTTTATGATAAAAATTCTTTTGTCTGATACAATTTTAATTTCACTTACCTATATATGAAATATATAGTAAGGGAATGTATTGCGGTTGCGAACAATTTCTAATTCCAGTAATTGACGGAAATACACGTTTTAGGGTCTGCTGAGTCCAAATGACCAAGTCCCGCAAAAAGGTCTCTGTGTGTGGTAACTCCGGGCGAAAACAAAAAGTCCTATGAAACTGAAATTTCATATTTAGGACAACTATACGCCCGAGATGTTACAAACACATTTTAATATTTAATTTAATTAATTTAATTGGAAAATTTATATGTTCTATTATATAAAAAATTTATATTGCTCTGTTCCCATTTTCACAGGTCTATCGCATTTTTTATGATAAAAATTCTTTTGTCTGATACAATTTTAATTTCACTTACCTATATATGAAATATATAGTAAGGGAATGTATTGCGGTTGCGAACAATTTCTAATTCCAGTAATTGACGGAAATACACGTTTTAGGGTCTGCTGAGTCCAAATGACCAAGTCCCGCAAAAAGGTCTCTGTGTGTGGTAACTCCCGGGCGAAAACAAAAAGTCCTATGAAACTGAAACTTCATATTTAGGACAACTATACGCCCGAGATGTTACAAACACATTTTCACCAAAATCAGCTAACCAGAAGAGCCACTTTATACCATACATTAAGCACCTTTTTACGGTATTCTCAAAAACGGCTCTAACGATTTTGATTAAACTCCCAATATCGACGTTAAATTTAATCGGCTCTAATATGATGTATGTTTCATTCTCATGAAATAGTCTGACAGGGCTTAAATGCCGATAGTTTAAATTTTCTTCCTCTAAAGTACCTTTAATTCTGTAGATTTATAACAAAATCAGGCACATCTTCTTATTAGGATTGATAAATAACGTCTAAATATGCAAATTGAGCGAATTTGCTTCACAACTTAAGAAGAAAAGTGCAAACATTTTTTGTTAAAGCGATTTTTGATTTTTTGAACAATATAACAGAAATATAGATGTATAATATACCGTTGGAATGCTTAAGATTTTAGAAAAAATACTATCATAAACACAAAATTTTAAAAGTTGAGGGAGGGTGATGAAAAGCCGATAAGACAAACTGATTGTGGTAGAGAATAATATAATTGATTATTTAATAAAACACATGTTTCTATTCAACCTTAATTTAATTATTTCGTTAACAATTTATTTTTATCTCTAAATGTATTTAAAACTTCTAAAATTTATTTTAACAACGGAGGTAAATGAAAGTCGTGTGTTGCGCGCACCAGATTTTTTTTTATGACAGAATTGAATGTTTGGGCTCATTGGTCATGAAACATGTACTTTGAATAATTCAGTTTTTCATATTTTTTCACGATCACAATATATTTTTTCAACATATATTTCATGCATAAGTAAAGATGTAAAAAAAAAAAAGTAAAAAAGGAGAAGGTATTTTGCTGAACAAGGGATTTAGCAGGTAAACGTTCTGTAAGCAAGAGATAACATGGCCTATCACGGTAGTCTTTGCTTTGACGGCAATTTTTTTTTTTTTTTTTTTGGTAAAACAAATATTTCATTTTCTTTTTATATTTATATGTTTACAAATTATAACGACTAAAGCGCTATAAAATAATAATAATAATTATAACTTCATGAACTACTTAGTCATGTCTCACAGAGAAAAATATTTCATATCAATTTTAAACATTAAATTAATAAAGTTAATAAATAAGAACTACAAAAAACAATTTCATTACTATAACATAATATTAACATAGTAAACATCAAATTCATTTCTCAAGAAGTTTTGGCCCATCTATTAATATTGTTCGAAATCAATATTATTTTTCACTTGCCTAATATGAAATATATATTAGGGGGAAAGTATTGAGATTGTAAAAATTTCCGGATCCTAAATTTCATAGGAAGTAAGCAATTTTCCTCTGAGACATAATCTATATTTAAATGCTTGACATGTTAGAGCAACTTTTTTCAAAAATATTAGCGAACTAGGAAAGCCTCTTTATATCAACCGTTCTTCGCATTTTTTTTTTTTTGATATTCTTAAAAACGGCTTTAACGATTTTGATTTAACTCGCTAAATCAGTATAATATTTAACGGGATTCAATATCATGTAGGTTTCATACTGATAGAAACGATCAGACAGGGCTTGAATTATGTAGATTAGAAAAAGTAAACAATTCATGTGGCAAGCATTAATAAAAAAAAACGGTAAATATACAGATTGAACGAATTCAAAAACCAATTAATAAGAAATGTTTTTTTTTAGGCGAATATGTTTTTCACGACTTAAAGCATGGAAATTCAGTTGTGTAATATGCTATTGGAAAGGTACAGATTTTAGAAATAATGTTATATTATTTACAAAGATGTATAAGATAATGGATAAGGGATCACTTGTAGCTGGGTGGCTAGCGTAACAGCCTCCCATGCTAAAGGTCACGGGTTCAAACCCGCAGGTGGTCCTAGGATTTTTTAATGGGAGTAAAAAATCCTTAGTTACGCCGTCCTTCGGAGGGGACGTTAAAAGGTGGTCCCGAGCCTGTGCGATGTCAGGTACTCGTTAAAGATCCCAATCCTAATAAAACCTGGATAGGCAAAATTTAGGACTCCCATTGTAGCATCGTCCGATTAGCCATAGTAGCATAAAGTGACGTTAAATAAATAAACAAATAAACAAACAGATAATGGATAGTGATGAAAAGCGACTAAATTTAAGTGATTGTGGCAGAGAATAATTTCTTTTACCGTTATTTATTTAAAGTGAAACTCATGTTTTCATCACAACATGGATTAAATCTTTAACAATTTTCATATAATTAATAGATAACGCAGACAGATTATAAATTCTATTACAGCTAGCATTTAACGATTTTCTGGAAGATTTCACAGCTTGACGGCAATTATTAGTGATTCTTAAATTACATATCAAAACATTTATAGTCAAACAAGTAACATGTTGAAATATCAAAGAAAAATCTCGAAAAAGTAGAACCACATTACTTCAGCGCTAGGGTGAACGGTCAACGCCCAAGGTAACAAAACCAGATTGAGAAACCTGAAAAGGTTATTTTCGTTTCCAAGATATTATCTTTGAATAAAACTGATCGAAATAATTCAAGTAAAGACGATATAAAAAAATAAAATAAGGCAAATTACAACCCAAATCTTAAATAAATAATAATAACTGAAAAATGTATTATTTAAGACAAATGACCGACGGACTGTGATGTGTCAAGAAATATTCTATCAGGATTCAATCAACAGAATTAATTACTATCAAAGCTGACATTTCTGCTCAAACATACGTACAATTTTAAGGGCATAATTTAAATAACATATAAATAGGGAAAAGATTAAATAAAATAATGTAAAACTGATGACAGCCCTTAAGATCGTTCCGAAACGTAAGTGTTTAACAATTAAATCAAGTTAAATAAATTATTATATTATATATTTTGTTACATTTCAATTTATATATACGAAAATATGATCTGAAAACTAAAAAATCTGGTGCGCGCAGCACACGACTTTCACTTACATCCCTTGTTAAAATCAATTTAAGAATTTTTAAATACCGTTAGAGATGAAATTAGTTAAAAGAATTAATTAAATTAGTTTTCGATAGAAACATGTGTTTTATTAAATAATCTATTATGTTATTATCTAAAACAAACAGTCAATATTATCCGATTTTTATTACTCTCCATTACATTTTACAACTTTGTTCAGAAAATAATATTTTTTTTTTAATTTTTAGCTTTCCAACGGTATATTATACATATATAATGCGGTACTTATCTTTAAAAAACAAAAATTATATTAAAAATTACTTTTGCACTTTTCTAGTCACTTACCTATGTATTTCAAATATAGGTAAGTAAAATTAAAATTGTATCAGACAAAAGAATTTTTATTATAAAAAATGTGATAGTCCGGTGAAAATGGGAACGGAGCAAAATAAATTTTTTATAAAATAGAACATATAAATTTATTTTTGAAACGTTCATACAAATTTTTCAAGTCCATCAAACCCAGAAAAATATTTACATGATTACTTAAGGAGAAAATCAAAATTAAGGATTAAGATCTAGAAATTAAATTATTAAAGTATTGTTAATAAAAAAAAACAAAAAAAAAAACAGTTATACTATCAGCACTTTAGCTAGTTAATTATAATTGAACTATACTCTCACATTTGAAAAACTTTATTAAATAATAACAACAAAGGGTAAAATCAGATAATAAAAATTATTTTACACGAGGAAACTGCAACCAGAACCAAACTGATGATGATTTTTATCTTTGATTAAATAAATGGTTGATCTTTAATTACAGAACAATGTAAGCCTATAAAGGATACAAATAAATAATACCCTCTATAATTAAAAAGGAAACATAAAAACTATATTCATGCATATAATAAAGCTGGGTTTAATCGAAACAATAGAGATATAGGTTAATTTAAGTCTCTGAATAAATCCGTATTGTGCTCCGTATGCAGCTTTGTACTCTTGATGAAAAACGTCAGAAATAAAAATCATGATTAAAAAAAAAAAAAGCCATCCATTTTAGAAGCGATAAACGACCTATGAGTAATGGACAATAGAAAAAAAAATGAAATCCCTTATCAATGAATTAATATTGATTTTATTTTATTATTATTTTTTTTTAATACTGTATATAATAGACAATTTAATAAGTAAAAAGTTGTATGTCACTGTACATTACAGTTGTACAGATATGATTCAGTAACAAATGCAAAATAAAAAATCTTTTAGTGTCTACCTTGTTTTTCCCAATTAAAACCAACTCGGTAAGTCCATAAAAATGACAAGTTTATTATATTTTATATATAATATATAATATATATATATATATATATATATATTATATATATATATATGTGTGTGTGTGTGGTGTGTGTGTGATATCATTATAAAACAAACCAAATAATAAATACAATTAATAGGGCCGGAGTTTCAATTTTCCGACTTCAAGAAGCTTAACATCTTATGAGAAATAAGAAAATGATTTAATTAAAAATAATATTAATTTACACGTATTTAAATAATTTTGGAGTATACAATTATTGAATATGAATAGTGGAGAATTGGGAAATATAATAGTAGGAAGATGAGCGATAAAGATAAACTATGAGTAGTTAACACCGCTGAACCTATTATTTAAAATATTGAAACAAAAACGACCCAAGATCGCTTACTTTTCTGTCTTAGAACAATAGCTATTAATTCAGTAGATAACTAAACGTGATAATAATTTTAAAAACTAATATTATGGTGAGTTAGAGGTAAGAAGCGGAGAAAAATCTGTTGCCCAGCATTTACCAAATACTGAAGAAAAAAATAATTAAAATAGGATATTTATACTTCTGTTAGGCTAAGTGATTTGTTAAATATTTAAATTTATAATATTATCAGGCTCAATGAAAAATTTTCAGGAATAAATTCGGCATTTCCTAGTAAATATAAAAAAAAAAAGCACTGAGAATTCCTTCATAATGCTAACACAACAAAATAAACACTGGACTTCAAAACATTGTAGTTCAATGATTACACATATAAGATATACACAAATAGCCATGAGAAATATTTCAATTTTATCAAATAAAAAAGAAATTGTTTAACTGTATAAATAAAAGAAACTTGAATTGATTTTATTATAATCATTGACTTCAAAGCTATATTTAAAACTTTTTTTTATTATAAGCTCCATTCGCATTGTAAACAGTATTTAAATCTCTTAAACGCGAACGTTAGACTGTTTATAAGGTTTTTATTATATATAATATATATATATATATATATATATATATATATATATATATATATATATATATATATATATATATATATATGTGTGTGTGTGTGTGTGTGTACTAACTCTAATGTTAAGTTCATTTGGGTATTATTATACATGAAATATAAATAAGAGAGTAAAATAATAATTTTTTTTTTTTTTTAAAGTTTATCCTTAATTATCCACATATAAATATCGAGACACGTTTAAGTAATGTATAAACATATTTATATATCTCAGAGTTCAACTCAAACCCCTATAGTTTGTAGGCCTTAGCGACAAATGTTGTAATATATTCTCCACGAAATTTATGACTTAATAGAAACTATCGTCAAAGTTTTGATTGACAGGCAACACCGACAGAGATGGAGCTTGTAAAAAAAAAAAAAAAAAAAAAAAAAAAAAAAAAAAAAAAAAAAAAAAAAAAAAAAAGCGCGAAACTAAAACTTTTTAGATAAAATGTGAATTTTTTTTCATCTAAGAAAAATAAAGCTCTTAATCATTATTGTCTAGCGACAATTTATGGAAATAACTTCAACTTTTTTATGAGAGCAACGCCAACACACCTTTTTTTGACAAAGAGCGTCTCAATTCAGTCTTAACACTTGATAAATGTAGCAAAACGTGACTTTTTTCATTCAAGTCCAACATATCACTAAACAAATATTATATAACAAAAAATATTTTCCATTCAATTTCTGCTACGTAAAGATTTGGTGAATTTACGGTCGGAACCGTACCCACCAAGCTAGATGCGGGAGAAAATACTATCGTTTTTTTTTTTTTTTTTCGACAAAGATCGTCTCAATAAAGACAACGTTAAATAAATGTAGCAAAACGACCTTTTTCGAACCAACATAGCTCGTATACGGTAGGTCCGAGCGGAAATTCTTACATAACCAAAATTATATTCCATCCAATTTCTGATACAGAGAGTGTTAGTAAATTTCCGATACAAACAATACCAACAGAGCTAGAGGTCCTAGGATTTTTTAATGGGAGTAAAAAATCTTTAGTTATGCCGTCCTTCGGAGGGGATGTTAAAAGGTGGTCCTGAGCCTGTGTGATGTCAGGTACTCGTTAAAAATCCCTATCATAATAACCCTAGATAGGCAAAATTTAGGACTCCAATGAAGCATCGTCCAATTAGCCATAGTAGCATAAAGTGACGTTAAAGAAATAAACAAGAGAAAGAGTCTGACGATAAGCCCCAAAACTTAAAAATGTAAGGAGGGATTTTCTTAATTCAAACAAATATACAACAAAAAGTATTCTCAATTAATTGTCTGATTTCGGCAATTTGGATTAATTTTAGACTGAGTAACAGCAAGGGAGCTAGATCATGTCAAATGAGATTGAGGGTGAAAAAATCGTTACACAATAAAACTAAAGTAGACAATCAACCAAATAACATATCAATGTTAATAATTGTTGTCTGGTTATTTTTTCTAAATTAATTTTTTTTTTTTAATTTTAATATTTAAGAATATTACGCTTAATGGTTTTCTTATTTAAAATGCAGGGTTAAATATTTCGACTTCCAAACCTTGTGTCATGGACTTGATTATATTCAGATTTTTGTAATAGATCGGTTCGTTAGTTGGAGATGAATGCGTTACATTTTTTAAGGGTGAAAAAATGAAATGTAACCATTGAGCAAAGTCATATCTATATCAATTATACTCTCAAAATAAATCCAAATTTTAATTTGTATTTACTTTTTTTTGGCGCCAATTTATGTTATATAAAACATGTTCATTCCACTCACCTATTAAGAAGAGGAAGCAGGCAAAGAAGATGAAGAGAGGTAAATCCATCTCCGGAACTGAAGACAAAGCTTGATGTGAACAGATCCGCAGGCAACTCAACACTCAATTACCATGTTTTTAATTGAGATTTCAACGGAAAAACCAAATTTGAAAACAAACAAAAAAAAAAAAAATACAATACGAACTACGAACAACCGGAACAGTTAGTATATTATATCATATGCGACACTATATAACAGTTATGCACTGAAATCACTGTAATCCAATGACGACAGTTGAACACTAAGAGAGCTCTTGGACAGGACCTCACGGTGTTACGACCGGGCTGCGAGTGATGGGACGGTGGGAGGGGAGCGAACCCCCCACCACTACCCCCTCCACTTCCCTATTTACCATACAACGCTCCTGTATTTTTTATGTATTTTATGCGATCCAATATAATAAATGTAATATAATACTTTTTGGTATATCATTTTCAATAATGAACCTTTGTAAAAGACCAACAAAAAAAAAAAAAAAATCAGGTGCGGGCAACACACGACTTTCACTTACCTCTGTTATTAAAATCGATTAAACAATTTTCAAATACAGTAATTTATATTGAAACATGTGTTTTATTAAAAAATCTATTATATTATCATCTAAAATAATTAGTTAGTTTGGTCGGCTTTTCATTACTCTTTATTAGCTTTTACATGCTTATGTATAAGATAATATTTTTTTGAAAAATCTTTAGCTTTCCAACGGTATATAGTACATCTATGTTACTGTTCCTATATTCAAAAACAAAAAGATTGCATTAAAAAAATATTTTTTCAGTTTTCTCCATTAGTTCTTTATCAAATTCAATCAACTTGCATATTTAGCTATTAATTAACAATGCTAACAAGATAATAGTTATTTTTATATAATCTACAGAATTAAAGGTACTTACAGAATTAAAAATACTACAGAATTAAAAACAAAAAATTGAATTAAAAAACTATAAGGCTGAGAGCAAGGCGCTAGGATCTCTTGGATTCCGCTTTTTCCTCCACAAGTGGAGGGATAAGCCCAGTCTGGGGTCCCTATAGCAGTTGTATATATTGTATATAGTTATGTTTGTTTGTTTATTTGCCGACTTTTTATTTATCTCAATTATAGGTTGATGTTTTGTTTTTATATTTATTATTATTTAATTCTATATATATCATTCATTTGTATTTATCTCAATTATAGGTTGTTGTTTGTTTTTTATTTTGTATACATATTATATTTTATTTAATTTGACTTTATCATTGTATACTGTATATATTGTGTGAATGGGATCTTATATCACTATTACTAATGTTCTTATAGAAACAAATTGTAATATATCTCAATAAAAAAAAAAAAAAAAAAAAAAAAGTGCTAAAAATATTTTGAGGCTTTCTAAAGCTTTTGTAGAATTTCTTAATTTACAAAGGGCGAAAACGGATCAATCGATTTTTGTAAACTTTTATGTATATTTTCTTTTAATATTAATCAAATATTTAATATTAATATTCTTCTTTGTAACTAATTAGTCCAGAACATATAAGAATTTCAACTAATGAATAACAAAATAAGAAATAAAAACTTTTAAAAGGCAAAATTAGAGGAAGATGTGTCGGCGTATGAATAGAGACTCAGCGGGAAAGCTAATCCTACACAGAGGACGATAATCCGTCTTCAACTCCTTTACATCCACATTCTCTCAAAGCTTGTCTCCACAATTAGGAATAACATACAGCTTACGCGAAATGGCTTTTCTTAAAGTGTTCATGTCAGTCCGAAAACAATGAACATTTAAGCCCATTATAATATACTCGTTTATTTTGGAATAGATATGTTTTTCAGCTGCAGGATGCAGTAGTGCAGGATGCAGTAGTGCAGGATGCAGTAGTGCAGGATGCAGTAGTGCAGGATGCAGTAGTGCAGGAGCCATATGTATGTAGTTGAATACATCATCGAACATACATCTAGAAATTAAAAAATGCTACCATGCTTTTAAAAAAATGCATCTCTTAATAAGCAGCTACTTTATGAAGTGACCAATTATGTTACTATTTCTAGCCCATCGAACATTTAGTTAACGATTAGTTTTTGTTTTTAACTAGTCTGTTATGTGTTAAAAATGACGAAAATACATTTCTTGCGATTTAGAAAACTCTTACTAATGACCACCAGAAGAGCAAACGTCCAGCGAAACCACGTGGAGGCTGGCGGCCCACACGCTAAGATAGTCCGTGGTGTGACTATTTCAGTGCAAATTGACTTAAAAATAAGACTAGATTGAGTGAAAAAAAGATCTGGTGCGGGCAACACACGAATATCACTTTTCTCCATTTTTAAAATCGATTAAGGAATTTTCAAATACAGTTAGAGATAAAACTAAGTGAAATCATTAAAGAATTAATTAAATTGAATTTCTATAGAAACATGTGTTTTATTAAAAAGTCTATTACATTATATTCAGTTAGTTTTATCTTCTTTTCATCACTCTTTATTAACATTTACAAGCTAGTGTATAAGATATTTTTTTTTTCTAAAATCTTTAGCTATCCAACGGTATATTATACATGTACATTACTGTTCTTATGTTCAATAACAAAAATTGCATTTGAATTCCTTTAGTTGAATATCGAATTTGTTCAACTTACATATATACCTATTAATTATCAATGGCAACAAGATAATATGGCTATTTTTATAGAACATAAAACTTAAAGATACTTTAGAGGAAAAAATTTAAAATATCGGCAATTAAGCCCTGTCAGACTATTTTAATCTGAATGAAACCTGCATGATGTTAAATCCCATTAAATTTTACATCGACATAGCGACTTTTCCTTACTATATACTTCATATATAGGTATGTGAAAGTAATAAAGGAATAACTGGTTTATTTTTTCTAAAGAGGTAATAATTCATGATATAGTATATTAAATTAATTGTATTCTTAAATGTGAAAGTGAAACAACATAAAAATTTTGGCATTTTCTCAATTTCAAAACTTTGGATTCCACAATCATCCTTATCATACTATTTGATCACCTTTTTTACTTTTCCTTATCTATATATAAAATATATAGTAAGAAAAAATACTTGTTTTAGGGTACTCTGAGTCCAAATGACCAAGTCACGTAAAAAGTGTATGTGTGTGTGTGTGTGTGTGTGTGTGTGTGTGGTAAGTCTAGCGCAAAACTAAACGTCGTACAAAACTGAAATTTCATATTTAAGACAACTATACGTCCGAGCTGTTACAGTAATTATTTCATTAAAATCAGCTAACCAGAAGACCCACTTTATACTTTGCATTTTGGACCTTTTTACGATTTTCTCAAAAACGGCTTTAACGATTTTGATTAAACTCGCTATATGGATGTGAAATGTAAAGGTCTTTTATATCATGTTTATCATTCTGATTGAAACAATATGACGGCTTAAATGCCGATATTTGATATCTAAAGTACTTTTAATTTTGTAGATTACATATTGTATAACAAATATACAACTTAATTGAATTAGTCATCCAGCTAAAGAAGAAGAAAGCTAAAAGGTTTCGTATGCAGTTCTTACTTTCACTTACCTATATATGAAATATATATTAAGGGAAAGTATTGCGATTGTGAAAATTTTCGAATTCCTAAGGTGTAGATTCTTTTAGGTGAAGGTCAAATATTTTATAAATAAAATTGGAGGCTGATGTCACTTCACCACTATTTTATTGAAAAAAATATATTCGCACTACGTTTCGGCTAACAATGCCATCTTCTGGTGCAGTGGAACAACTTAGATTTAGTGTGGGTAGCTGCTTCCTAGTCAAAACCACATGACCAAATCAGATTTGGTCCTGATTTGGTCATGTGGTTTTGACTAGGAAGCAGCTACCCACACTAAATCTAAGTTGTTCCACTGCACCAGAAGATGGCATTGTTAGCCGAAACGTAGTGCGAATATATTTTTTTCAATAAAATAGTGGTGAAGTGACATCAGCCTCCAATTTTATTTTCGAATTCCAGTTTCAACGGAAGTATACGTTTTAGGGTCTCCTGAGCCCAAATGACCAAGTCCCGCAAAAAAGTCTGTGTGTGTCCGTGAGTGGTAACTCCCGCGCGTAAACGAAAAGCACTATGAAACTGAAATTTCATGGGATAACTTGTAGCTGGGTGGCTAGCGTAACAGCCTCTCATGCCAAAGGTCACCGGTTCAAATCCGCAGGTGGTCCTAGGATTTTTTAATGGGAGTAAAAAATCCTTAGTTACGCCGTCCTTCGGAGGGGACGTTAAAAGGTGGTCCCGAGTCTGTGCGATGTCAGGTACTCGTTAAAGATCCCTATCCTAATAAAACCTGAATAGGCAAAATTTAGGAATCCCACTGCAGCATCGTCCGATTAGCCATAGTAGCATAAAGTGACGTTAAATAAATAAAATAAAATAAATAACTGAAATTTCATATTTAAGATACCTATATGTCCGAGATGTTACAGCAACTTTTTCATCAAAACCAGCTAACCAGAAGATCCTATTTGAGAAGAGAATATTTGATATCTAAACTACCTTTAATTTTGTAGATTTAAAAAAAAAATTAGACACATCATTGAGCATGAGCTTGTCTAATACACGGAATTGTAAAAGTTAATGGGTGTTATAAAAGCCGATGAAACTAAGTGATCGTTGTAGATAAAAATATAATAGATTATTTAATGAAACACAAGTTTCTATTGAAATACAATTTTATTAATTCTTTAACAATTTATATTTGTCCTTAAATGTATTTAAAAATTCTTAAATTGATTTTAACAATGGAGGTAAGTGAATGTCGTGTGTCGCGCACCAGATTTTGTTTGTACGGTATTTTTTTGAAAAATTAATCATTTATTATTGCCTTAAATATTTTCATATTGCAATTTTACCTTTACTCATAGCAAAAGAAATAACAAAGTCCTAGGTATGTTTGGTTAAAAACAAAATCAAAATGTGATAAATTAACAAAATCGTATAATCTCACAATTACATTGCATAATATAATTGTTGTTGACTCAATCTAGTCTTGTTTCTGTGGCGGTCGTGAATAAGTGGTCAAGTCAAAATCTTTCATTTTTTCAGGTGAGCGATTTTTACGTAATACCAAAATAGTTTTCTTCCACCAAGAGATTTCTTTAACCAATTTAACACGACGTAGAAGGTCTGAGCGTGCGATTAGTGAAGTTAACTCATTTTTGATATAACTCGAGTTATCTAAGTTTTCACGACGGCCACAGATTTTAAGTCGATTTGAACTGAAATAGTCACACTACGGACTATCTTAACGTGTGGGCTGCCAGCCTCCACGTGGTTTCGCTGGACGTTTGCACTTCTGGCGGTCATTAGTAAGAGTTTCTAAACCATAAGAAATGTATTTTCGTCATTTTTAACACATAACAGACTAGTTAAAACTAAATGAAATCATGTGGTCCCTACCATTTCCAAGTATCGAATATGAAAAAAACTCGTTTTACTGATCCGATACTTTGCTCTTGCATTGCGGACGATAGCCCCTTTAGAATTCTCGGAAATGACTCGAATGAAGTATTGAATATAACCAATTTTAAATATATTACTTCGCTTTACTTGCTTTATGTTGCTCTCTTGAAAAGTGAGAATTTTTATATTCGATACTTGGAAATGATAGGGACGATATGGACTAGTAATCGAGACATAAATGATAACTTTGGACCGCATTTTTGTAATAACTGAGGTAGACATTTTTTTTTTTTTAATGTTTCTAGATTATGGTAGACGAGGTAGTCAACCATGCATCAAGCTCCTGGACTATAATTTTCATTTTGTAACACCATCCTTAGTTTGACACATTCCCTCTTCAGAAAAGAAATAGAAAGTATTTGTTGTTAATAAAACTATTTGTTGCTAATGAATGCCTATTTAATTAATAAATTAAATTAAATATGCATATTAATTAATTAAATTTAATTTGTTTAATTATTTTGACATACAATTTAAATATTTCTTTTTTATATGCATCGATGAAATTCCACAGAGACCTTGAGGTATAGTGTCGGAATTTGAGAATTTTTTTTAACATTTTATTGATATATTTTTTTTTTTTTTTTTATTTGTTATCCGCCTCTACCCTACAGGGTCATTGGCGTCATCATATTAAGTTATGCTCTGTTGTAGTACCCTACAATCTTTAAATATTCAAACAGTTTGGATATATGTTTTTCATCGTCGCCGAGTATTTGGTTAAGCGTGAGTGGCAATCCAACAGCTTTTCTCAAGTTTTAATTTTTTGCATCTTTATAACAAATGGTGGACACTCTGTGTGACGTTGTCACATTTCGTGCAAGTGGGTGCTTCTAACCGTTTTAGGAGGTACCCATGGGTAAATTGGCAATGACCAATTCTCAATCTGCACAGTAGGATTTCTTCCCTCCTAGACTTTCTGGAGCTAGTTTCCCATTTACTGCAATCAGATTTCACTGCTCCTGCTAGCAACCCTTTTTTCGATTGGAGCATCCAATCTTCTACAGTCACTTCATTAATTTGGACAATTCCACTCTCTTCTCCTATTCTGGCAGTGTTGCTGCTTGGTCAGCTTTTACATTGCCCGGAATTCCTCGATGGGCTGGTACCCATAGCAACACAACATGTGTATGTCCGAGTTTTATTTTCCAACTCTCGTTAATTATCACGTTGGTTGGTGTTTGGCTGTCGATGGCAGCCAGCACACTCCAATAGTCCGTCGCAATAATCCAAGAATTTTTGTTAGAGTTGTCTATACATTTCAGAGCCTTTAGTATAGCAGTGGCTTCTCCTGTGAAGACAGAGCTCCCTTTAGGCAGCTTGAACATGAGTTGTTTATCTTTATTGTAGACAGCACAGCCAACGCTATCTTCCATTTTGGAAGCATCAGTGTATAGAACTTCAGAGCTATGGTACTTTTCCAATATTTCCAAAAACGAGTTCTGTATTTCTATTGGAAGCATGTTTTTTACTCTATGTCTATGTGAGGTCTTTCTTTGTATCTGCGAGGGATTTTAAGTTTAGGAACGGATTTTATATTATGTAGGCTCATATCTATTTGAGTCAGTGCTTGGTAGATTTGTCTTTGGATGGGTTTCTCGGTACTCATGACACCACGACTTTCGGGCTCTTCAGCAAATAGAGAATTGTTCTATTCCAAAATCAAGGTCCCGGGGCCATCTCCTTTTTAGGCGCCTCGGAGTATTTTCCGGAATTGAAGATGAAGAAAGGATTGAAACTAGTGGACTAGAGTGAGAATGGAGTTTGTTATGAAAGGATTGATACCTGGTCCGGACCAAATCAGTAACATAAGGGACATTAAGGTCTTTACGGATATGTTTATTCGTGACGAAGTAAGGAGGATTTTACGATGTATTTTGGATTGTAAGGATTGTATGCGGGAAGAATTTGATGTTCCAGATTGGTCTTATAATAGTCATGTAGATGAGCCTTTTGTAGTTGAGAGGGAGATTTGACCGTTTGTTTCGTAAGTGTAGAAGTAGCCTAAAACGGCGAGCAGTTTCTTGTCGTTTTAGACGTGTATGAGGATTCCAAGTTAGGTATTTGTCAAGAAGGAGTCCTAGGTATCGGATCTGTTCAACAGGAACTAGTTGACTGGATATCAGCTGTAAAGACTGGGTCCCAGGATACTGCCTTGAGGAACACCAGCAGTTTGTGTGATAATTGATGAATAGGAACTATTGTGATTTATTTTGAAGGTTATTTTGAAGCTTCTAACAACGAACCAACAGGCTCGGGTGTGAGGAGGGAAATACCACAGCAGCCGTCTTCAGGTGAAAATTCATCCCAAATAACACACATAATTAGAGGGTTGAATAATCTTATTCAGCCCCTTTTGAGCCTTCTCCAAGAGCTTGCTTACTTCACGCAAGCTATGAACGCTCCAAATGGTCCCTATTCGTATAATGATAGCCTTATTAACACTCCGACGTAAAATAAAGACCATAAAATTTAAAAAATGATGGAAACCATACATAAAAATAACAAAAACCTGAGGAGAAGACGTGCTGCTGGGTACTGTCCTTCCTCATGCCTGACATGTCATTATTTTGTTAATTATTCTATCCTATTTGCTGATTGTCACATACTGCTGACAGGTGCAAATCAATAAATAAAGTGAAAAAAAAAAAAAATTTTGAAGGATCGATCAGAGAGGTAGCATTGAACAATCAGGAAGTTTGTGGGAGGAAGAAACTTACGGCTTTGTACTTGTGGAGGGCGGGGGATAAATGCCGAGATAAATCCCCCTAGCACCGAGATTCGAACTTGTAATTATTTGGCTTCACAAAGTTTGGTCATCTGTTGCTAGGGCAACGCATGTTCAAAGCGACGCGCGCTTGCCCACTCAGCTACTCCGCCCGAAATTCTTTCATGACACACTCGACTCCCACTCTAGTTATGTCGTCCTTCGGAGGGGACGTTAAAAGATGGTCCCGAGCCTGTGCGACGTCAGGTACTCATTAAAGATTCCAATTCTAATAAAACCTGGATAGACAATATTTAGGAATCCCACCGTAGCATCGTCCGAGTATCAGAATAATTATAATGTTAGTGTTCAATCTCATAAACATTCAAGAGTTGTCATTCGAACAAAAGAATTCCAGATTAGATTCCTTTGTTAAAAGTGAAGGCAGAAAATCTGTAATTTGATTGGTCACTCACATTATCTCCTTGACTGATTCCTGCATTTGCATTTCCTGGCTCTCTGTTTCAATAGAAATTGAGGAGTGAAAAATACAAACTTGCTTGTGGTTTCTTATTTTCAATAATGAACCTTTGTAATCGACCAGAAAAAAAAATTATTCTCCCCTTCGAACATTTATTAGGGCTTATTCAAAAATACTAGGACATACAACGATGAGCCTAAAACCTAGACGTTGATATCAGGTGGTTATTTTTAAAATGGCGGTCGATTAAAAGTGATTTAATTCAATAACTCTGTTATTTTTGAAGGTAGAGAAAACAAGTATTTTATTTTTTATTAATTTTTTCGATTAATTATAAAAAAGAGAAAAGAAAAAAAATCCCATTGTAATGAATTTCATTAGGAAGACGTGGCAAACAGATTTCTCTTAGTTTTGGTAAATATTCGGAGTTAAAGAATTTAAAAAATATCAAAACTTTCTTTTCATCTTGTTCTTTTTTTGTTGTTGTTATGTTTTAAGAAATTATCGAACCTTTGAGATTAATTTGAAATCGTCTCTATTTCCTCATTAAAACTATCTACTTTCAAGCCATGTGATTTGACTGGTGTATTCGAATTTAAAGTTGATGTTTTTCAAGCTGAATTTTCAATATTTAATTTATTTTTAAAACATTTTTTTTTCTTTCTCTTAATATCTTTATTCACACTTTCAAATCTCACCATCAGCAATTGTGCAGTACAAATGTAAGATCAGGTATGGTAGGCATGGGAGGGAAAGTGCCCCGCAGCAACCCTTCCAGGGCTTTAATTTAGTAGAGGAGGTCCCTCATCCAGCTTCTCTTTAGCCTTCTTCTGACTGTTATTTCAACTATTGACACATCGTTAATCAGTCTATTATCGTGTCCGTTCAGTTTACTGTGAAAACGAGAATAGAGTGTTCGTATATGTTGGTTCTGTTGTTTACGTACCAAGGAGCTGTCGTTATGAGTCTTAACATTTTATATTAAAATGATTGCAGTTTTTGTATGTGAGTCTTTTTTGCTAAACCAAAAATCAGTGAAGCGTAACTCCATATTGGCTCAAGTAGGTATGTAATCAGTTTCTGTCTAATTTTTAATTTTGGTGATTTAGATAAAAGGCGATCGAGGTGAACCCCTAGGTATTTCACTGCTTTGTCGGCAGGGATCCATAACAGGGGATCCATAAAGGGATCCATGGCAGCTTGCTACCATTGAGGATCAGTTCAGGGGGATCTCATGGTCTATTCAATGTAAATATTTTCGAATTGCATTTTTGAATATTTATAATGATCTTCCAGATGGTCAGGTACGTTTCTAATTCGTTGAGGTGGTTTTGAAGGGTATTTCGGGCAATGGTTATGTCTTCGTGCTGGGAGAATATTGCCGTGTCATCAGCAAACATGGCTATGGAAGAATGAGTTGATTGGATGATATCATGTACGTAAAAATTGAAGAGGATGGGAGAAAGTACAGAACCTTGTGGAATACCGGCTAGGATGAGTTTGGTAGTAGAGTTCGTATTATTTATTCTCGCAGTAAATGATCTACGTCTTAAAAATGGAGTTCGCTCTATTGAAAAGGGATACAACAATTACATATTAAATAAAACAGATGTTAAATAAAAACAGCTGTTCTAATTTCAAGCATAATAAAGAGTGATAATGTATGGTTTCTAAGTGTTTAATCATGAAACTGCATTAAGCAGATATAATAGTTACTACATAGCTGACTTGACAGACGCTCTAACCTTCTACTTTACTACAAAAGGCTCATTTATATCAGAATCATACGGCCTATCTGGATTTACGTAGTTGAGCTTTTGGGATCTACTAAACCAGTGCTTCCCAAAAAAAAAAAAAGGTTCGCGGATCCCTTTATCCAGTTATTTCCATGGCAAGGACCCCCTAAATTATATATTGTATATACATGTGAAACTCAGTATTCTAGAAATGGCCCAGGTACGGAAATGGAAATGAAGAGAAAAAAAACAGGCTGCAGGAGTTATCTTCCATCCCCGCAACATTATATAACAAAAATTTTACAATGAACCTGGCAGATGGCTCTAGGAATTTGAAAGCTAGGAATCTTTGGTTAAGCTACCCTTCATAGGGAACGTAAAATGGTCGTGCAGAGCCTTTGCTAAATAAAGTACTCCTTAAAGATCCCATTCCAAATGAAATCTGGAAAGATAAAATTTAGCATTTCCAGTATATTATCATCCAATTAGCCACATCAGCATAAAATGACGTTAAGTAAACAAAATAAACTAAAATTTCAGTCTTATATAAGATAGGTAGTTATTTAAATTCTCATAATGAAATCGAATATTTTGTATTGTCTTCTTTGATATATTTGTCCTTTGGGCTTTTTATTTTGGAAAAGTTGGAAAAAAATTGACAAAGCTTAAGCTTGAAATTGTGGAGTAGCCGTCACCTGTCAGAGATTTCTATAAATTTTATCACTAGGGATCTTAAATTTGTCTGTGTAGAGCGTGTAGAGCTCAAATACTCTTGTTAAGTTCATTTAAAATTATTTCTCAAGACCGGTCGCGGAACCCCTGAATATTCTCTGCGGACCCCCAGGGGTCCGCGGACCACCAGTTGGGAACCACTGTACTAAACCATTAAATTCTTCCCGTATTCAATCCTTATAATCCAAAATCCTTCGAAAAATCCTCAACGCTCCCTACTTTGTCAAGAATAAACTCATCCATCAATTGCTTGCTTCATCTTCCATTCCTGACAATCGTCCGAGGCGACTAAAAAGAATGTGGCCTAGAGAGAGTTTAGATAAGGTACTGGAGTGCTGCCACTAGGCAATTTCTCCTCAAGTGTTATATTCTTTTATAAGACATAAAATATAAGATAAATACTAACCAATATAGTTTGTTTGTTTATTGTAACATCACTTTATGCTACTGTGGCTAATCGGACGATGGTACATCGGGAGTCCTAAATTTTGCCTATCCAGGTTTGATTAGGATAGGGATCTTTAACGAGTACCTGACTTCGCACAGGCTCGGGATCACCTTTTAACGTTCCCTCCAAAGGACGGCATAACTAAGGATTTATTACTCCCATTAAAAAATCCTAGGACCACCTGCGGGTTTGAACCCGTGAACTTTGGCATAGTGGCTGTCATGCTAACCACCCAGCTACAAGTGATACCACCAATATAGTTTATAAATATCAATAGATAAATAATAAATAAAACAAAATAGTTAGTAAGATAAGTTTGGTGTAAATATAACTCTATTTCAAAGCGGAATAATTAAGAAAATACGCCATTTAATATTAAAGTTTTATGCTTGGTAATCATTCTAAAAATATAAATAATCTCGTCAAAACAGTACTTTTAATAAGGTTTCTCAAAAACTGTATTTTGATGAGATTTTTTATATTCTTAGGATTATTTTCAAGTATAAAACATAAATCTTTTAATGGCTAAATTTCTTTAATTATTTCGCTCTGAAACGGAATAATTTTGACACCAAACTTTTTTTTTTACCTTCACTAGAACCAGAGATATTAAATAAAATTTGTTTTCTCTCGCAAAATGAACGATTTTGTTACGAGACTCCTGTAGAGCGTTGGCCCTCATTATCTTGTAGAGTCTTATGGTTTAATGTCTAATTTGACCTAAGAAATGTCATCAAAATCGGTGAGACACATTTGGGATCCTTCCCGTGCATGTTCGAAATAGGGTTTACCCTTATTAATTAATAATAAATTTTATATGGGGTTAATCTAGCGTTAGTTTCCCATAATTAGGATATTAGGAATGTGGTAATGAACTGCCTGGTAGATGTATCACATAATTACATTAGCAGCTCCATAATGCACAGCTATTACAATCAACTATACACCTGTGCTAATTCCATCCATTTGCTACATTAAGCTAAATCCACCCATCCATTCGCTGATTTCTGAAATATCTCAATGTCTCATATTACAAATAATGAGAAATAATAATAATATTTTATCGAAACAAGTTCATATAACTACCATCCTAGCCCTTAAAATCAGCTCAAACTCAATCCTTCCACTTACGTCAACCGCTTGGAAGATTATTCAGTTCAGTGCATATTAAGTTTTTGAGAATTCTTGCCTAACAAAACCTAACAATTTCACACTCCATTTCGAGCGGGTCTGCAATACCGCATTGTGTAACCTTCTATATTTCCTGGTGGTTCATTCCCTTTGGACCAAAAGTTCCTGTAGAAACTTATTCTCCAAAATCTTAAGGCGGTGTTCACTTTCCATAGTTAGCGAAGTTACACACCCCTGTTATTACGAGAAACACTGACTCTACAGAGGCTAGTATGACTTTACAACACCACATAGACAATGTACAAAACTGGTGTAACAAATGGAAATTAAAAATTAACCATTAAAACAAATCTGGACTTGCGCAGTTAAGCTTTGGGGCTCCAACGAACCATCAAATTATCCCCTTCTTCAATCCGTACAACCCAAAATCCTTCGTAAAATCCTCAGTGAGATTTCGTGTACTCGATAAAGATCCCTATCCTAATTAAATCTGGATAGGCAAAGTTTAGGACTCCCACTGTAACATTCTTCGATTAGCCAGAGCAACATAAAGTTACGAAAAAGATTTAAAAAAATAACTTTGATTAAAACATTTAGAATTGATTTTCAGAACAATGTGAGTGTTAAATTATACAAGTAAATGTTGTGAAATGGACTCACTAGATTTAAAAAAAAAATAGTTATTAGATTTGAGAAAGGTTTTGACGTTTGTCTAAGTGGGTTCACCAGTGGTGTAGTGGCTAGCTTAACAGCCTTGTATGCCCAAGCTTGCAGGTTCAAACCTGGTAGGTGGCCATAGGATTTTTTATCAGGAGTAAAAAATCCTTGGTTATTCCGTTCTTCGGAGAGGAAGTAAAATTGGGGTCAGGAACCTGTGCGATATCAGGTACGTACTCGAGTATGATCTAAAATTCTAAAAGCCTAATTAAACCTGGATTTAGGACCCCCTCTGTGGCATTGTCCTATCATAAAGTGATGCTAAATAAATAAACAAAAAAAACTTTCTAATTGGAATCAAAACAAATAAATTAAATTCTTCGCAATGGGGGAAAATGAGATGCAATGAAAAATGGAGAGTCGTTTAATCACACTTTACCAACAAAATAATTTGATCTATTTTATTTTTTCATTTCAAATGAAATTATAACTTTAGTATTTTATATAGTAATTGCTAAAAGTTTGATCATGTCTATAAAAATAGTCTGATAGTTCTAAAAGTAGTTTAGCCAAACATTTATATTTCATATGTTTTTTCCCAGTTAAATTAATTAAGGATGAAACTGAATAAATAATGTTTCAGATAGATATTTTTCCTGGAAATAAGAATTTTTTTTTTTCAACAACAATTTTTATTGAGTAAAATTACAATCTGTCCCAATTTGGACATTAATAGTAGTGCTGAAAGATATCATACATACTACATTCATACAATATTTACACGGCATAAAATCACAATAAAATATATACACAATAATGAATCAATACAATAGTCGAGAATTCACTTATACCTATATACACATACACACACTCATACATACATCACATTGAGTGGAGAATCTAGCCAGTGCTAGAATTCCAATATATTTACAAAAGATCGCGGGGCCACTGCCGTTTCAACCTTCTAGGTGGGTTGTATGGATGAGTGGAGCTGGATAGGGATTGAGCTAGAGGATTAGGATGATGAAATAGGTTCTGGTGGAATTTGGAAAATTTGGATGGAATTAGTTCTGAAATAAATGGAACATTAAGGTCGTGGTGCAAGGTATAGTTGGAGACATAATAAGGAGCATTTACTATGGTACGGAGGACTTTGGATTGAAAGGATTGAATGCGTTTGATGTTAGTACGTTTAGCTGTCCCCCACAGTTCAAGTCCGTATGTCCAAATGGGCTTCAGTATTGTCTTGTAGATTAATAATTTGTTGTCAACTGTAAGTTCAGATTTTCTGTTGAGTAATCGGTATAACTGTCCGAATCGTCGGTTGAGTTCTTGTCTTGTATGTGGGTTCCAAGTCAATCTTTTGTCTAACAGTAAGCCAAGATACCGGACTGTATCTGAGAGAGGAATTGGTAATGAGTTGAAATAAACTGGCGGACAGGATTTTCGTCTAAGAGTAAAGGTTATGTGTTTACATTTGGCTTCGTTCACCTTTACACGCCAGTTATTACACCAGTGTTCGATAAGGAAAAGGTGTCTCTGAAGGTTTAAGGATGCTGTTTCAGGATTGGAACTGGATGATAGGATGGTGGTGTCGTCTGCAAAAGTTGCCAGAAAGGTATCAGGATGTGTAGGAATATCAGCAGTGTAAAGGATGTAGAGGACGGGTCCCAAGACGCTGCCTTGAGGAACACCGGCCTCAACGGGATAAAGGTTAGAAAATTCTTCACCACAGCGAACTCGGAAGGAACGGTTTGAGAGATATAATCGGATAATGAGGTATAGAGACTGGAGTAAATGGGTTTTCAGCTTGAAGAGTAATCCAGTGTGCCATACCCGGTCAAATGCTTGCGCAATGTCCAGAAACGCACCAGAACAATACTCTTTGCATTCAAGAGCTGAGGAAATATGGTCTACAACTCGGAGCCCCTGTTGAACTGTGGAATGCTGAGGACGGAATCCAAACTGATGGGAAGGAAGATTTTGAGATTCTAATAGGGGTAGGATACGTTTAAGAAGAAGCCTTTCGAAGATTTTTGAGAGGATGGGGAGTAGACTAATAGGCCTGCAGGATGAAGTGTAGTTGGAAGGTTTGCCTGGTTTTAGAAAAAGAATGATAGTGGAATGTTTCCATAACAGAGGAAAATAGGTGGTGCGTAGGATGCAGTTGTAAATATAAGTAAGGAATATAATAGCTTTCTGCGGAAGTTGTCGGAGGATCTGGGGAGTAAGGAGATCGTGTCCAGGAGATTTACGGAGGGTCAGTTTTTGGAGAAGATATTTGACCTCAGAGGGATTAATAGCTTTAGGAGGTAGGGAAAGTGGAATCGGTGACATAAGAAAGTCTTGCACTTTTGCGGTGTGATTGATGGGGGATTCCGGGAGAGGAGTGAATACTTTGGAGAGGTGTGTGGCGAATTCCTCGGCTTTATCTTCACCAGACGCAGCCCAGGAGTCATCACCACGTCGGAGAGGATGGGAAACTTGATGGTATTTTAGGATCTTTTTCGTGACATTTCACAGGGAATTATCACGAGCTGATAGAGCGGAGAGATAGGAATTAAAGGACTGGGAACGGAAGGTCGCCAACTCCCTCTTCAATTGCCTACAGTAGAAGTTATAGGAGCGGCGATCTGTTGGGTGTCGGGTGCGCTGCCATAATGATCTTGCTCGGCGTTTGGTGTGGATGAGGTCTATAATAGGTTGTGGAAAATGATTTTGGTCTGGATTTATATTGGAGTGTTTAGGAGAGGAAGCAGTCCAGACAGCTTGTTGGATGGCGGTGGTAAAGGAATAGACGGAATTATCTAGGTCATCTGGGGTTTTGAGGGTTACTCTGAGGTCAATATTATCGGTCAGGATTTGGCGGAAAAGGATCCAGTTGACAGGGCCTCGGATGAATGACGGTGGAATGGGTTTTGGAATTGGAGTGAGAGATACTTTTAGGATCAGTGGACTATGATCTGAGGATAGTTCATCAATGCGAGTTACAGACAAGTTGAGGGAGCCTAATCCGCTGTGGATAAAGAAGTCGAGGATGTCAGGATTGCGGTTAGGATCGGTTGGCCAGTAGGTAGGGGAGTCAGGAGGCAGGATATTAAAATTTCGGGAGTTGAGTGCAGACAGCAAATTTCGTCCCCGAGAATTCGTGGTTCTGGAACCCCACTGCTGATGCTTAGCGTTTAAGTCTGCACCCAGAATGAAACGATTTCCTAGGGAATCCAGGAAGGATACAAATTCGGAATTGGAAATGGAATGTTTAGGAGGGAAATATGCAGATGTAAGGGTTACCGGAAAGGAAAAAGTCTTGATTACTATGGCTGTGGCTTGTAGGAAATCATAGGTGGAAAGTGGGAGTAAATGATGAGAGAGGGATTGGTGGACAATGATAGCAGAACCGGCATGGGCTTTGCCGTCTGGGTGGTCAGTACGGTATGTCATGTATTGCGGTATTTTGAAGTACTGTTTAGTCGTTAGTCTTGTTTCAGTTATAAGTGCAACATCGATTGTTTTGTCTTGCAACAACGCTGTCAGTTCGTCAGTATGATTTCTAACACCATTCGCATTCCAAAGGAGAATGGATAAGGAGTTAGGTGAAGTCATTTAAGGATTTTTCAAGGCAGGGATTAAATTTGATACTAGATTTGTAAGGAGTGATATAAGCGGCATTACAAGAGATTTGATTTCGGAGATGAACGATGTCATTAGACTGGTAAGATCTGTGACGTTTGATGGTGAAGGGATATGAGAAATTTGATGTTGAGGAGTTTTTTGAAGATTAGGTAAACTTTGAGGAGTAGATTGTTGTAAAATAGATTGAGATTGTTGAGGAAAACGTTGTTCCAGCAGTGCCTCGACTTCATGATTCTGGTTTCCACCTCCAAGCAAGTGGGCAAATGACACGTTAGAATTTACAAGTTTAGATGGTTCTCTTTTGCTTCTGGTTGGTACAGCTGTTTCATTCGGATCCTGAGGTTTTTGGTATCTGGTTCTGAGTTTCTTGTAGATTTCACATCCCTTGTAGTTAGCCGGGTGGTCCTTGAGGCACAGAGCACATACAGCGGGTGTAGATCTTGATCTTGTACATTCTTCAGTTTTATGCTGTTCACCGCATTTCACACAGCGTGGTATGTGATGGCAATAACTTTTGGTATGACCATATGCCTGACAGTTATGGCACTGAACAATGTCTTTCTTTGTGTAAGGTTTTTCAACCTTTACACGGGTATAGAACAGTCTACTGAGGTCATAGATATTTTCGACTCCTGCTGATGGTTCCAAGTCCAAGAAGAATAGAGGCAGTGGACTTTTATCTTTTAGAACGTTGGTGACTTGCCTCACTTGGAATCCTAGTTCTGTCAGTTCTTCTTTGATAGCTTCAACGGGTGTTGAGGAATGTAGGTTTCTGATTACGACCCTTAATGCTCTCTCCTGGCGCAGCTGATAAGTACGAAAGTCAGCTTTGGTCTCAGTCAGATATTTTACAATCTTTCTGTAGGTTTCAGCAGTAGTCGGAGATATTTTAGTATCATTGGTTCTACTTATACAATAATAACTATTAGGATCAGTTTACTTTGTTTAAATGCGCACATCAGTTTAAAATTTTTAATATTTTTAACAAATATTGGTGGAGGTAGTGGTTCCATGGGTATAGGAGAAGATTCCATTGTTTCTTTTTCATTTTAGAGGATCTCAAATGGATTCGGTGTAAAAAACGGGGATTCATCAGTTATTCCTTGTGATGATGTGCTGGGCTGTGGTTCAGATCCTAATGAGGTAGCTGACGTGGTCGCTGGTGGAATCATTTTTTTATTTTGTTCACGGCGGGGTCTCTGTTTTGTGGGAGACGAGTTTGAACCTGCAGATCTAGATCTTTTACTTGCCGACTTTGAGGACATGACTTGATGAAAATATCTCATTGATTAAGAAAATAATAATAATAATAAATAAATAATGAGATAAGAATTAAAGATAAAAGAAAGATAAGTAAAAGAAAAGCAAGCCCGAGCTTGCCGAGCTAGCGGCAATCAGCTGATCAGTGACCCTCCTTTCACTTATTCGTGATTGTACAAAGTAATTATAACTTTGCTTACCAAAATTTCTCCAATATTCACTGCCGTAGTATTTCTGAGGTCTAGTGATGTTCTCCAGACTGAATTCAAGCGAATTCCTACTGAAAAAAGCAAAAATCTGAGAGACGTTTTAACGTATGACTGTTATCATCGAGCGCATCGGAAATAAGAATTAAAACATAATAATACAAAATATTTGGTCTAAAGAGAGATCAAGCAACTAGAGAATTCAGAAGGTTATACAACGAGAACTGTTACCTGTCTGTATAATTGGAGTATAATAGCGTCATGACGACTCAGCTTAGTTTTAAAGTTCTTTGGGCTTAGTGAATAACGAATTCCAAAAACGTTGGTTTTCGTTGAACCGACTGGTAGGCGTCCGAAAGGCAAGCCGTAGCGTCGATGGGAGGATAGTGTTAAGTCTGATCTTGGAGGCTGGGGCTTTAATGGTACCGGCATCGAACATGCTATTCTTTTTCATTTCAAATGAATTTATAGTGATCCGCATTTTTTATTTTAAACAGCACGGGATCTTTGTGAATAAGAGCTGTGGATTCCTCATCAAAATCTCGAATCGAGTTGATGATTGATGATGGGCATGTCAGAAAATATTCTTTTATGTATTTTAGCCTCCACCATTATCGTTATTATCAATGCTCTAGCGAGTAAGTTGTTCCACGGCTCTGTCAATATCTAGTTTAGTCTTTAGTGATTTAGGAGTGGTTGGCTTAGGAGCAAAGCCCGAATGCAAAGAAAGCAGAACTGCCCAATCAGTTTGGCGATTTCTTTACCGAACAAAATAAAATTATTGATATAAATTACGAATTTTTGAGGACTCAATAGTCACGTTAGAGTTGTTCGCTTCAACAGGATTGTTGCTGGTAAAAGTTTGGGAGCGGAAACGGTAGTAGATGGTGCTATCGATGTTGACGGAGGCGGTGCTGTTGAGGCACACGGCCCTGTATGATTATTTTTAATGGCTGCAGTACTACTGCGTTTTTTAGGTAGGTACATTATTTGGTTCGAGATCTACTTGCTTTTGGCCGACTTCTTCTGTTTTTTATTCGCGAAATCCCCTGGTCCAGGATTAGGGGCTCTTTACCGTTTTTGCGTTTCCTCTGCCGAGTTGTCAGATGTATTATCAAGATCTATAATTCCAAATTAGAAAAGAAAAAAAAGTAAACTATTAATAAAAAAAAAAATCTATCTAAAAGAAAAAGAGAGGGAAATCTAACGACTAAAACTATTTACAATACTATATACATATAAAACAATGATCAAAACGAGCATATTGAAATAACAAAAACTAAATAGTTAAATGAAAAAGAGGAGTCTTATTGTAGAAAAAAACGTCTTGAGAAAAAAAAAACACAACTAAAATATATAAAAGAAACGTTTTTATTATAACTCGTTGATACAGGAGCTTGTAAACACGTAAGGGATTACCAGCCCTTACTAATCTTCAACAGGAGCCTAGCACTCTCCCTTTCTTCAATCCAGGCTGCCGTCAGTCTATAATGAACTTTAGTGAAATAAGTGCACTAACCTCAGTATTTACGGTAGTGAAGTGTTCAGTGGGTTAACAATTCATCAATCACAATGTCTGAAGGCTGATAGTTCAGTAACTCCGAGATGGCCTGGTTACATTGAGAGAGCGATACGTAAGTAGAAATATAGTAATGTAAAATTGTTTCTTGAGTATGATTAATGTAATTCATTCTCTAGATCCATGGCTTAATTAATTAAGAGAGAAAAAAAAATATATATATATATATATAACAACATATATATGGACCTAAATAAATTAATGTAACAGATAAAAAATAAAGGAATTATGTATCTATATATAATTATTAGAAAAAGAAAAAATAAATTACTAATTAAAAGAAAATTAACCTTAAAGATCTTAAAACTAACAACAGTCCTGACCGAGACCTTCTCAACACTAGAGAAGGATTAGCAAGCCTGGCCCTTATCTCCAGCCCAAGCGGTCACTAGTCTATGATTGCTTATTGAACAAAACGCCACTCACCTCGCTTTCTGTGATCGGTAATGTGTGTAATAGTATAACAACTCACGATTCACAAAGATCGAACGATATTCATGCGGTAACACAGCGATAAGAAGATAGGAAACATAGAGCTATACTTACTGCACTCGCAGCCATGACACTTGAAAGTATTCACAACTTAAAGTCAATTCTCTAGATCATGGGTTCTAACTCCGGCTGTTGCAGAATATTCTAATATTTTAAAAGCTCCTGAGGAAGGGAGACTCTCCTGGAGCACACCCATCCTCTAATAAGTAGATACCCAAAGATTGGGGAAAAACCGAGCCACTCCTAATAATCTAATTGTATGGTTGTTGGCCTAGAAACAGTACGAATTTTATTCTATGGCAATTTTTTAATTTCATTTACTTAAGTAGAGAAATACAATGCTTTATTTTATCAAAATTACAACAAAACAAAAAAGTGCTGCCCATCTGTATTGGATTGCTATCACACACGGCGTACTTATCAATCTAATTGTAGGGGAATGTATTGCGATATTGATAATGCACGTTTTAGGACCAATTAAGCGAAAAAAAACTAAATCGCGGAAAAGATCTGTTTGTAGTAACAAAAATGCATATTTATATTAGGGGTACTCACTACGTTTGCTATAGCATGCTATTTGTGTTATTTTGCGAAAAACCCGTCGAGTTTCTACAGTTATTTCCTGTATAAAATTGATGGGTTTAGCACAATTGCACAAATAGCATGCTATAGCAATCGTAGTAAGTCCCCTATTATAGAACATCAATTTACATAATCATTGTTCAGATAAATTTTACATTGTTATTTTATTTAGTCTGAAATAGTGTTTCCAACGAAACTGAAAATAATTCTTTAAAAAAATTTCAATTATATTTGCATGGTATAATTCTTGAATTGTTTTTAACAACCTTTTGAAAGTCGTGTTGCGAGCACCAGATTGTTTTAAAATTTGTTCATGATAAAACCACCGATTTTTATAAAGATTCTGTGGGATATAGTGATAAACCTACTAATTTGTTATATTTAATGGCATAAAGTACATTGAAGGTAGGCATGATATTCAAAATACGCACTTTCAGAATCTGCATTTCAAAGGCAATGCATTAAGCGGGAAAGCATTAAGCTTTATGCATGTTCAGTGCAAAGTGCGGCAATTTAACAATTTGCCGTTTTAGAAGTGCATCGGAATTTTAAACCAGGCTACCCGCCAGTCCCACAAATCAATGAACGAATTCTTCAACCGTATATGTATCAGGAAACCGCCATTTTTTTACAAATTTAAATTCGTATGGAGTATGCATATTTAGCAGTTTCTTTAGAAATGTATCAACTTAATGGCTATCATTCAAAGAATAGTATTTTATTTTTATAATGATTATCGCTTATGTAGAAAGAGAAACTCCCCAATTGAATCTGCTGATCAACTTTCCTGAGTTACTAGGAAAACACAGCATACTGAATCAATCCTGAAGACTATGTTAGACAACAAATAAGGGAGATACTGCCAAATAAATGTATATATCCATATTAAATTAAAACAAATTTCTATAATTTGTATCCCATCGCCTTGAAGAAGAAAAAAACTTTATTCTGGGACTGAGCCCCCTAAGAATAACATGAAATTTAACATAGTAAAATATTCACACCTGGCCAAGATACAAAATTAATGAGAAAAAAATAAAATAGATTTAACGTAAGTAAAAATAGAATAAATAAATAAAAATAACGAATTAGAACTAAATACATTTGGTGACAATATACTTAACTAATATTTAACACTTTTGATAAAAATAAAAGAGAATGCACAAAAAACAGACAAAAAAGAACAACAAATGGTCAGTTATTTAAACTTACTTAAACACTTGTAAAAAACTAAATGTGTTGACTATCATCTAACAGTACAATTATTTTTGTCAGCCAGCGTCATTATGGGAAGTGAGAAGATACTGGAACAAAAGGTATTTGAAAGTGGAGAGAGAGGGCTCGACGGAAGTTTGTTGGAGAGAATTCCAAAAACTGATGGAGCGGGATAGAAAGGAACGTTGTTATGTTTTAGTTCTGTGGGAAGGGATATAAAGGTCGGAATGTCGGGATCTAGTTTCTTGTGAATGGATTGATAGTTTCAACTGTAGAAGACCGTATATACAGGGAGGGTACTGGGAGTTGACGGTTTGGTAAGCGAATGTTCCAAGGAAATGTTGTCTACGGGTTTGAGGGAAAAGCCACTTTAACTCGTCGTAAAGATGGGACCGCCTCGAGGTGACAAAGACAAATCTTAAAAAACGGTTTAAGATATACTTTGCTTGTTTCTCTAGCATTGTCGAGAGGCCACCGTATACTATACATCCATAGTCAGAGTGGGAGGAAATCGGTGAGGAAACGAGGAGCTTGCGAGTGGTCTGTGGAAGAAGATGGCGGGAACGATTGAATAACTTGAGAGTACTTATTGACCGTCGGGAAATTTGGGCTATGTGTCGTTTTCAGGATAGGGTTAGATCAATGAAAATACCCAATTTTTTTACGCAGGAACTGAAAATGATGGGTTTTTCATTTAGGAGTGAGGTAGGAAGAGAAGATAAAGACGTGGGAGGGGATTGGATCCTTAAGGCCTTAACATGCCCTTAGATAATAGTCGAATTTTGATCGAACTGAATCTGCCAACCCTAGTTGATCGAAGAAAATATCAGGACTTAATTTTTCTTTTTAACTTGGTTAACCCCCACGAGATGATTAAATATGACGTGGAGAGACAAGGATTCAACGTCCGTCGCATAACAAATGTTTTACACCCCAGAACTAAAGAACCTCTGCCACTCTTTTTTGTCGACATCGAACCTGCTGCGAACTGTGCCGAAGTATTCAAAATTACGAATATAGCCTACACAAAGGTTAAAATTGAGGAACCTCAGAAAAGAAGGGAGATTGTACAATGGATGAGGTGCCAACAATACGAACATACCAGAGCCTTTTGCCGCCATATACCAAGATGTGTGAAGTGCGGTCAAGACCATCCCAGTGATATATGCCAGAAGCCACGAGAAGAGCCCCCAGTCTGTGCGTTGTGCGGTGGCGCTCACCCAGCGAACTACAGAGGATGCTCCGTACATCTCGAATTACAGAGAAGAAGACTCAACGTGCGAAGCCAGGGCGCTAGGAGGCGATAAGTAACAGAAGTTCTGCCTCCAGAGGTGGGAGACAGCCTTACTTACCCTCCTCTTGAAACAGAAGAACATCAGACGGTATGTAATAACCCTACTTACAACTACACATCACCACCATATTCAATTTCTCAAAACACAACACCTCATTACGCAATACCTCAATTGATAAGACATCAACATTCACCTCCTCAGCACCACACTACACCCCAAAATACAACTCCTCAACACACTAAACCCCAGTATACAGTACCTCGATACACTGCCCCGCAACACATAACACCTCAATCTACAAATATGTCCCCACCTTTTTCAACACTTCATCACACACAACCACAATTCATGCCTTCATCTCAGTCAAGACCTAATAACACATTACCTCATGCACAATCTACCACTCAAGATTCCTCTTCATCCTTCAATTCCTTTCTAAATGAATTTAAATCGATGATAAATCCACTCATAACTTTGCTCACCATGCTTGTTAATAAATTTATTCCAAATGTCAGCCCTTAATTATATTAATCAATATTCACTAAAACTCCTCCTCTGGAATGCTAATGGTGCCCTACACCGAAGAAACGAACTTGACTTATACTTGCACGAACATGACATAGACATAGCACTGCTAACCGAAACTCACTTTATGAGGACCATACGATTTTATATACAGGGGTATATAGTGTACCGTGCTGATCATCCAAGCGGAGGTGTCCGTGGTGGCTCGGCTGTAGTTGTGAAACGAACATTGTATCACTATCCTCTACAAATGACAGCCTTACCTGAACTTCAATTATCAGCAATCTCAGTCGAAATTGACCACACATCTATTTCTATTTTTCGGAAGCAGAGGGACCATCCCGGTAGCCACTGGATTGTTTTTAGAAAACTATGGACTCGGAAAAAATGAGATGCAAAACATGGCGGAGACCGTAATCTTGGACTCACTGGGAATCCTACATCACCATATATATTGAGGCTGGTCTGGATTTTCAGATGTCCATGATCGATTTCAAAATTAGTAAAATATATTTATTTCCTATTTGGCAGAATCTCTCTCTATCTTTTTCTTTAAGATTGTCTTCGGGATTGATGCGGTATGCTGTGTACTGTAGCAACTCAGCGAAGTTGAGCAGCAGATCCAAATTGGAAGTTCCTCCAGTGCTTATTGTCCTCCGAGACAGAGACATTCACAAGATATACTTACTGACGTATTTACTGTTTTGGGACCTAAATTTTTATGTGGCGGTGACTTTAACGCCAAACATCCTCGTTTCGGCAATAGGACTCAAAACCCTAGAGGAAATGCTCTTCTTAATACATGTCTGAACCTTGACTGTGACTTCATTCTACCTCCATAACCGACTTACTGGCCGACAGACATTAATCGACAGCCAGAACTACTGGATTTCTTTATCACTTCTCGCCTAAATACTCTACATCATCACATCTTTATTGATAATGACCTTTCATCTGACCATTCTGCAGTTATGCTTTCTCTCTCTAGACACATCTTATCTACAGCCCACATGCCTACATTAATTCCTGGACCAATATTAATTAGTCAATTTCATAGTGCCATAAACAATAAAATTAACCTCAATACTAGCTTAAAGACTCAGGAAGACATCGACAATGCTGTAGATACACTTACTAAGACTATACAAAATGCTGCTTGGCAATCAGCACATAAACCTGATACCGACAATAACAAACAGTATTTACCCCCTGAAATACGGTCACTAATGGTCGAAAAGCGACGGGCTCTTAACCAATGGAAAATATCTCGCTATCCTAGTAACAAACGATTACTTAAGCAACTTACTAACAGACTGAGAAAACTTATACAACAATATAAACACGACACCTACAACACACATTTGAGTAACTTACAGACTAGTAACAATACTCTCTGGCAACAAACACGAAAGATACTATATTATCACCATACAAAGAACCCTCTCCGTAAACCTGACAACACATGGGCTAGAAGTGATTAAGAAAAGGCAGACCTATTTGATGCACATCTTACGGATGTATTTCATCCTCATGATGACTTACTAGACCAACAGCACTTCTCAGACATCCAACAAATTCTCACTTATTCTCTTCCTCTTTCTCTACCTCCACCACCTATTACTCCTTCGGACGTAAAATTTTGCATTAAAAACTTACCTCTTAGAAAAGCTCCTGGTTTTGACCTAATCACACCTAAAATTGTACGACTTCTTCCTAAGAAAGCCATAATCTTCCTGACATCTATTTATAATTCTATCCTCCGACTTACTTACTTTCCTCTAGTATGGAAGTTTTCAATTATAAAGATGATTCCAAAGCCAAACAAACCGTTAGATCAAGTCACTTCATATAGACCAATTAGTTTATTACCGTTATTTTCCAAAATGTTTGAAAAAATATTATTAAAGCGACTATATCCTTTCTTAGAGTTGCGGGAGTTCCGCAAGGCAGCATTTTGGGTCCAGTTCTGTATACTATATACACTTCTGACATACCACAAACACCCGACACATTACTTGCAAAATACACAGACGACACCGCGATACTCTCAACAAGTACTGATCCGAACATAGCCTCACACAATGTTCAAACTTACTTAAATTTACTTCAAGATTGGCTTGATAAATGACGTATTAAAATAAACATACAGAAATCAAGTCAAGTGACATTCACGCTTAAGCATTCTGATTGTCCTCCACTAACACTTTATAATGCTCAGTTACCCAAACAAATAGAAAAAAATACTTAGGACTCACAATGGATAGACGCCTGACATGGAAATCACACGTAACTACCTTAAAAAAAAGACTGAATCATCGACTATCAATACTTAGACGACTTCTTCACCATAAAAACAAACTATCACTAAGCAACAAAATCATTATATACAACATGTTACTTAAACCTATATGGACGTACGGTACTCAGGTGTGGGGCTCATGCAAAAAATCACACTTGCAGACAATTCAAATCTTTCAATCTAAATTCCTCCGCTTCATCACTCACTGTCCCTTTTACGTAACCAACAAATCATTACACAAAGACCTCAACATACCAATCGTAACGGATATCATTAAAAAATATTACAAACATTTCCACGACTCACTCGCTGGACATCCAAACCTACTGGTACAAACATTACTGACTGATACACTACCACAAAACCCACCAAGGAGACTGAAACGCCTCTGGAGCAGAGACCTACTTCTTTTGCAGATCTTCCACGCCAAGGAGTGCCTTCACTGGGAGGTTTCTTTGCTCACGAATTCATAAGAATCCTGAAGGAGGTTTTTCGTAATGATCATCAGTGTTACAATATATGCCTAAAGGTATTTGTATATTATTTGTTGTCAAATAAAAAATAAAAAAACTTGATTAACTCTTTGGATACATATGATCTAGATTAAATAATATAACTATACTAAACTTTCAATAAGTGATAAGTTTATTCCCTATACGTCACTTTATATTACCTTTTACAACTTTGTGTAGCAGATTTCTAAAATATTTCTCTTTCCAACGGTACATTATTCGTCTATTCTATATTAGGCCTTTATAACCATAATAAATTACAAAAATTCCTCACCAGTACAAAAGACCCTATAAGTAATGAAGAAAAATTAAATGTTGTATACAAAATAAATTGTCTGGACTGTGAAAAATGTTACATAGGGGAAACGTCCAAAAAAGTTAGTACTAGAACTAAACAGCGCAAAAGTAATTGTAACAACAGTAAAAATATAAATACAACTGCTTTATCACAACATAGCATACATTTGAAACATAAGTTTGATCTCAATAGACCACAAATTTTCGAAATAGTCAAAAATAAACAAAATAGAAAAAACCATAGAGGCTATATATATCAATAAAAATATAGATAAAACCGTGAATTTTAAAACTGACACAAGACATTTAAGTTACCACTATTCTGATTTAATTAAAAAATTAAAAATATAATATAAATAATTAATAATAAATGTTTTAAAGAATTTCACAATATGAAATAATAATAACCATATACAAGTTAAAAATTGGTCTAATCCTTAATCCAGTTGAGGACAAAGATGTGAGCAATACTCTTGCTCAGGTCTGATGTATTTAGATATTGACTTTGTTTTACTTTTTTACCTGGCTCAATGTGTGATTAGTGAAAATGTTGGGATTACTGAATATATAACGAGGTAACTTTATAATATTTATTTATTTGTTTAACTAAGTACTATGTAACATTGTTAAATTTTTGCTTTTAATGCCTCCTTATGATTTTAAAATTTGTTATTTAATAGTTTTAAAGTTTTGTTATCAATTGACACCTAATTTATAAAATTTTTTAAACCATTCACTTCATTGTAGTAATTTTTAATGTGATGGTAGATTGCTTAATATAATTTTTGTAGACTTCCCGAAACGTCATGAAATAAAAGAATGAGTATTAATGGAAGAATTATTCAACTTAAAACATCGACATTTCAGCCCTGTAAGACAATTTAATTTAGAATGAAACCTACATTATAATAAAGCCCATTTAATTTTACATCAATATAGCGAGTTTAATCAAAATTTTTACAGCTGTTGAAAAGGTGCAAAATGCATAGTATAAAGTGGCTCTTCTGGTTAGCCGATTTTAATGAAAAAGTTGGTGTAACATCTCGGGTGTATAATTGGCTTAAATATGAAATTTCAGTTTCGGTCTACTTTTTTACGTTTTTCCACTAGACTTACCACGCCAACACACACACACACACACAGACCTTTTTAATTTCCATTACTATATATTTCATATATAGGTAAGTTAAAGTTAAAATTAAAAACAACAATAATTAAAAATTGTTTGTTATTAAAAATTCTATTAATGTTTACCCTAATTGTTATCTTTATTATCCTAATTTCTTTCTTCTCTTTCTGAAGATTTTAATTATGCTAACTTATTTGTATTTTAAACATTGAACTGTTGGATTGTTCGTGTATATCAATAAATACAAATAAATTCGATAAATAAATTATCAATAAATTACTTAGAATAGATGTTGGAAATTTCCAAATCCTGCCTACTCTTAATATTCACTCCCCATCAAAAGTATTGCAACACCCATAATTTTCGAGATCTTCTTGGTTTTGACCTTAATCCAGACGTTGTTTATATTTAGAGTAATATTATTTATTAAATCAAGTATTAGACATATCATTTTTACTTTCACTTACCTATATATGAAATACAAGTAAGAGAAAGTATTGCGATCGTGACAATTTTCGAATTCTAGTTTTCAACGGAAATACACGTTTTAGGACCCCTTGAGTCCAAATGACCAAGTCCCGAAAAAAGGTCTGTGTGTGTGTGTGTGGTGACTCCCGGGCGAAAACGACAAGTCCTATAAAACTGAAATTCCATATTTAAGACAACTAGACACCTGAGATGTTACAAAAACTTTTTCATCAAAATCAGCTGACCGGAAGATGTACTTTATACCATGCATTTTGCACCTTTTTAAGATTTTCTCAAAAACGGCTCTAACGATTTTGATTGAATTATCTTCTTCTAAAGTACCTTTAATTCTGTAGATGATATAAAAATAACTATATTATCTTGTTGCCATTGATAATTAACAGCTAAATATGCAAGTTGAGCGAATTCGATAAACAACTAAAGGAGAAAACTGAAAACATATTTTTTTAATGCAATTTTTGTTTTTTAAATTAAGAACAGTAATATACATGTATAATATACCGTTGGAAAGATGATGATTTTAGAAAAAAATAGTATCTCATACAAAAGCTTTTAAAAGTTAATAGAGAGTGATGAAAAGCCGATAAAACTAAGTGATTATTTTAGAGAATAAAACAAATGAGAATAAAACAATAAAACACATGTTTCTATAAAAATTCAATTTAATTAATTCTTAAATAGTTTCCCTATTTTTGATCTCTATCTGTATTTGAAAATTCTTTAATCGATTTTTAAAACGGAGGTATGTGAAAGTCGTGTGTTGCCCGCACCAGATTTTTATAGTATAAAATGCTATTTTATCGCTATTAATGTATATTTATAATCAAGATGTATTAATATTATTTTATTTTAGTACTATTATATTTAAGAATTGTTAAGTAAGTATTCTATCTTTAATTATTATTAATTAAGTAATCTAGTAACTTTATGTATTATTATCTTTAAGTGTATTAATATTATTGTCTTTAAGTTTCAATAATAAATAAGTAAATACACTTTAAGAAGACCTTTTAATATTTTAATATTTCATAACATTTATTATCTCATTTACAAGACAAACCGCATAGTTAAAAATAAATAAGAACAGGTAGAAGATTATTTGTATCATTTAAAATGACGTTAATTAATTAAGCTTGCCAGTGTCTGTCAGCTGTTCGTTACTGTGCTAAAGCCTACGTTGCATATGTCAAATATTAATGCTCACTGTGTTTATTTATACAATGATACTTAATATATTTTATGGCTTGAAAAATATGTTTAATTTAATTCATTGTGATATTTTCAAAACTCCAAAAACAATTAACATCTGTCCTAATTAGGACATTTAAAATATTAATCAAGTACAACATTTATCAATATGTAAAAAAAAATAAAGATATAGAGATGAAAGAGCTTATCCTAAGAAAGTGGTAAAAATGAAAAAGCGATAAACCTTACTGAAAGAGGTAGAAGAAATTGAATTTTCCAGAAAAAAGAACGAAACAAGGAATGTGTACAGGAAAATTAACAACGGGTATAATAACCAAAATACAGTGTTCAAGGATGAAAAGGGATACGTATTGGTCATGGGAAAAGAAGTGTGGGATCAATGAAAAAAACATCAGAAGTTCTTAAATCGCCCACAGGCTGAGAAGGTAGGACCAGTAAGTGCAGTATTGGCGAATAATGAAGTGACGAAAATGTACCACCTGATAAAGAGGAAATTATATAGTCAATTGCGGGAATGAAAAATAATAAGGCACCTGGCATAGATGGTCTTCTGGTGGAACTTTTTAAAGGAACAAACTAGAAGATAGTTAATAGAAACTACGGTGCTATTAAGAACTGATAAATAGAATTTAGGAAGAAGAAGTAATCCCTAGTAGCTGGTCAAAGAGCCAAACAGTTCCAATTTACAAAAGAAATGGGGACATTATGCAATGTAAGACCATAGGGGAATCACGCTACTCAACATTGCATATAAGGTCTTTTCTGCCGCTTTATGTTAAGGTTAGTCCCGTATTCGGAAACAGTATTAAGAGACTACCAAAGAGAAACAGATCCAATATAGATGCGAAGGATCATACAGAAGATGAGAGAGAATTCGGAAGGTCTGGGTGGATGCTGTTTGTAGATTTTGAAGTGGCATATGACACTATTAACAGGGAAGCGTTGTTTTGGCTATGGAAGAATTGGGAATAACAGATAAACTCATCAGGCTGACCAGGTGTACCTTAGTGCTCAACGAATGCAGAGTTAAGACACCGAGTAGACCCTCAGACCCTTTTGAAGTAAGTAATGCATTTAGGCAAGGAGATCCATTAGCTCCTCTCTTATTTAATATTGTTCTTCACGCTTTTGTGAAGCGAGGCGAATTAGACCCAGGAGGAACCATCTACACTAAGATGACCCAGTTAATGGCATATGCAGATGATAGGGTCATTCGAAGATCCTTTTCTAGTGTGAAATGTGAGGTCACTAAGCTAGATACAGAAGCAAGGTGGGTGGTTCTCAGAGTCAATAAGGGAAAACCAAAGTATTGGCATGCAGAAGGGAACAGCCCACAATGTACATGTTTTATCGGTGATTACACGTTTTAAGTGCTCAACAATTCAGCTATCACATCAATGAAGAAGCAAATGAAGATGAGGAGATAAGAGTTAGATTGTTGGGTAGTGATTAAGTATAGTTTGCTCTTGTAAAGCTATTTAAAAGTAGATTGCTGGGCAGAACCACCAAAATTATGCTATACAAGAAGCTTGTTAGACCATTGATAACATATGGATCTGAGACTTTGGACGTTTAACAGGACTGCATCTGAAAAATGGACCGATCTGAAAGGAAAAATGTTAGACGGGTCTTCGAACCTATTCAAGAGTCAGGAAAATGAAGAATAAGGACAAATAGGGAATTATATGGGCTTTATCAAGAATTAGCAGCGTCCATGTTTGTAAAGGTCGAACTTCTTAAATGGCTGCAAGAGTCAACAAGAGCAGCCAAAAGACTGTACATGCACGATCCAGAGGAAGAACTATTACTAGATTGAACACTTTAGGAGCGACCTCCGGAAGCTGGGAATAAGCATAACCATGTCAGAAGATAGAGCACAGTGGGAAAGGCTGGTTGAGCTGGCAAAGGACAGCTATATGCGTCTGTTGTGCCAATAGAAGAAGAATATATATATATATATATATATATATATATATATATATATATATATATATATTTCTTAAGCTATATCAGTATCCTTCCAATGAAGTTCCATTTTTTTTTTTTTTTTTTTTTTTTTTTTTTTGGCATCGTACAACTCGAATATATTCTCCAATGCCAAGAAGCAATACCCTCATTTATTATTAAACATAATTAACGTCCGTTTAATTTGTTGGAGAAAAAAGTAGAACCGTATAAGATGGTAGATAAGTATAAAGTGGGTTATTTGGGTATAAAGTGGAGGAATGAGAAAACATGAAAAACCCTTACATTGGGGAGCAGTTATTCGTAATAACGCCACTAATTATAATTGTATAAATTTTCTCTCTTAAATAAACGCTACATGGGAGTTTACTTTAGTCGCAGTTAACGCAAATTAAACATAACACAAGTCTGACTTAAAATTTATATAAATTAATGTCATAAATAAGAAAAAAAATAATTTTCATGTTTTAGCAGTTATATAAACAATTTTGTACTTTTTTTTTTTTTTTCTATAATGTACGATTTAGCATGTTTTACAGATATTTGAAGATTTAAAAAAAAAAAAATCCTATTATAATGCCATACCCTTTACTTAATAAATCTCGTGGACATAAGACACGTATTATGGCGAAAACGTTGCTGTAACATTTTTTTGTTTGGTACAACTTATCGTTTTCGTTCTAAACTTACCGCACAAGCACAACCACACACACAGACATTTTTGCGGAACATTTTACTCAAAAAACCCTAAAACATGTGTGTTTCCGGTGATAACTCGAATTAGAAATTTTCAAGATCTCAATACTTTCCAAAACTATGTATTTCATATGCAGGTAAGGAAAGTAAATAATACACGTATGTATGAAACACCTGTTGTATTGGGTTGTTTCACATGAAATGTCCGTTTTTATAGTTTCTGAAATACATAAAGGATTTTGCAGGTCTCTGTTGTTTTCTTCCGAATGTTTACATATTTTAAGTAAGCAGTTATTAATCCTCTACTTTTGTATTATAAACATTAGCTTCCCAATCAACTACCCACTTTTAAGTATACCTTCAAATATGAACATGGAAACACGCAATTTTCGAGTAATATATTTGTACGATTTTAAACTCGGCCATTCAGCAGCTGAGGCCACTAGAAATATTTGCGAGGCGTTTAAGGAAGGGAGTGTTAATGAACGGACCATTCGCCGTTGGTTTGCTAAGTTTTCAGCTGGGGATACCGACTTGGAAAACTTGCCCCGAGGAAGACCTCCATTCGTAATAGACAACGATGTCCTCAAGCATACAGTAGAAGGAAACCCCTACCAAACAGTTAAAGGACTCTCAGCACAACTAAATGCAAGTGCATCTACCGTTTACAGACATTTAAAGTGTATTGGAAAAGTAAAAAAGCTCGATACATGGGTACCTCATGATCTCACTGAGCGGCAGATAGACCTGATGTTATAATAATAATTGGATATGAAATAATTGGGCTACGAAGTTCTTCCGCACCCACCATATTCCCGACTTGTCTCCAACAGATTACTAACTGTTCAGGAATTTAGACAACTTCGTCAAAGGAAAACTTTTTGAAAATGATGATCAAGTGAAAAGTGCGTTTTCAGATTTTGTTTTACTTCAAAGATCAGAGTTTTTCAGTTCGGGAATAAATAATTTGGTGTCACGTTGGGAAAAATGTGTAGAAAAAGAAGGTAAATACTTCAGTTATAGAATGAGACTTAACTTATAAATAATATACAGTAATTATTAATAACTTCCTTTTCTATACCTGAGGGTGTCACCCATAAACCTAGAAAGGACAGGCCAAGTACCGACAAAGAACACATACTTGTACTTAGGACACAGAACCCAACATCTGGGAGTACTTCCTTTGTTGTGCCGCTTCCTGCCACTTCCTCATCCCCTCTACAAAACCTTGCTATATATACCTTTTGATCCTCAAAACTCATCACTCGAACAGACTCCTAATATTTCCCTACTCCGAAAATCTTCCTATCCTCAGACCCCTCTTAGAATGCATGTGATGCAGTAAAAGAGGATCCTTGATTCCTTCCCTTATCCTTCCTAGATTTCAACCCCAAATCCCATGGGGCTTAGAAAAAAAAAAAAAAAAAAAAAAAAAAAAAAAAAAAAAAAAAAAAAACTCATCACTCTAGTTGTAACATTTACTTGTGTCACACTCATAGAAGGAGACCTCGGAATGTACACTTGTAGTCACCTTAACTCCTCAGCACAGTTTATTGTATTCTGAATATCTATTTTGTTCTGATAATAAAAGCAGTATTTTAATATCTCCACTGTGTGTGATTCATTAACTGGCGCCCGAGACAGGCACTGCAAGCATCAAATTAGATTTTGAATGCCTTCGCAGTTTCCGAGAGGACGAAGATACTTCTGAAGAGGATCTACAAGAAGACAGACACCAAACTAAGAAGATCATCTCGCACCCTACCTTCAGTCAAGAAAATACTCACCCGAGATGTCCTGCTGAACCTCACTGGACTTCACTGCTCAACAAGTATCCAGGAGGAATGTTAAGAACCACTAACACAGTAAGAGTTTAGAATTATTTATTTTATATTTTTAGAGTATGTGCTGTTTAATTAAAATGTTATAATTTTAATTTCAATTTTTTTATAAAACTATAATACAAAGTGCTTAAGAAACAGGCCTAATTAAGATTTTTGATATTAAAGAGCACAATTAAAAAAAAGATTTAAATTATTATATTTAAATATTAACTATTATAGTTAAAATTAGTGACTTTTAAATATTGTTAAAAAGATGGAATCATTTCTTTTTGAAAGCGCGGACTTTAAACATATACCAAACTTTGATGGCAAACCGAATAATTTATATTATTTCGTTAATAATGCAAGAGAAATTAAAAAAATATTTTGTGCAGAAAGTAATTCCTTTAGAGTTGTAAATGAAATCAGGATCTTTAACATGACCAGATGTCACCTCGATAAAAAAGTCGCGGATGAAATAAAATTTTATGATTTGAAAAATATTGACGATTTGTTAAATATTCTAATACAAAAATTTAAATATCACACCCCAATCGAGCAATTAATTTCAGATTTATTACATTCTAAAATCGGTAGCAAGGAGCATCCCCTTGATTTTTTAAAACGTCTCAACAAGAAAAGAACCTCAATCATTTTTAGACATAAAATAGACAAAATTCTTGATTATGATTCATTTATTAAACCCATTGATAAGCTAATTAAACACTTTTCTCTCATGAATATGCCGCTTCATATTAGAATCTATTTGATGTATAAATTAGATGAATTGAAAGATCTGGATGATATAATTAATACTCTTCAAATTCATGGCCAATTACTGTTTGATAACTCAATGGAATACGGAGAAAATAAATGTTATAAAGAGAAACATCCTAATCATAAAAATTTCAAAACCAAAAAACGTTATAATATGTACCGTCATCTTGACCACCAAAAATTCCCATCTAAGTACAATAAATGGCAGAAACGCCCTGAAAATTATTAGTAGCCAACCCGAATAGTTTCGGACCTAGTTCTCAACAAAGGTCTAATAATAATAAAAATCCCTGTGATATACAGATGGATCCAATACTTTCTACGCAAACTTTAAATTTCCACCAAGACACTAAGCCCAAGTTTTTGATAGAGCCTAAAGCCTATGAGCCTTCGAAGGATCCGGAAGTTGAACAAACCGAGACAAATTTTAATAATCATTTTCTACCAGAGCATTTGTTGTGCAATGACGCTGACGAACAGCCAAAAATAAAATCCGGAATTCTACATAATAAATTTGAACAATTAACAAAAATTGATATTCGAGAAAAGGAAATAGCCTCTGAAACAGTACCGCTAAAACTAGATAGGAACAAAACCAGGAAAACATTTATTTTAAATCAAGAAATAAATAAGAGTGAAAATTCAAAGCGGGATAATTTAAATAACATTCTAAACATCAAAAAAGAAAAATCAACAAAACAAAAATCACATCTGACGAAAACGAAAAAGAATAATGCCAAAATATATAAAAAAGGAAAAAACCTTACCAACCTAATTAAAAACAATAAAAGGGGAACGAAAAAATATTTTAATAAAATAGGTAAATTTAGAGTTAAAACAAAAGTCAATAAATTATCAAATCAGAATTTTAAATATAACAAACAATCAATGAAAAATGAAAGAACTACTATGTTTGATGAGCCCACAGCTATTAGTGATGTTTTAAAATTTAAAAATAATGAAAAACTATATTGTAATAATAATAGTAACAAGTCACGTACTCACATTACGAATAAAACAAAAATATTAAAAAGAAAGGGATAGTGAAACCCCATCAATTAAATAAAAAATCAGGAAAAATGACATCTTCAGAAGACATTTTCTACAAATCTTTAATAAAAGTTGAGGTTAGAAATATTTCTAAATAAATTTAATCAAAAAAAAAAAATGAAAAAATAATAAATCTTTTTTTGTAATGGATCAAACGAAATGACAATCCAAATATTAAAAAAGGAAAATAACCTAACGATTGTATATTTTTTAATTCAAAGTTTTGTATTGTAAAGAACTGAGTGTTATAGCAAATAATTAAGCAGGAGAAATTGTATGTAATTGTATATTGTTTATTTTAAAGATTGTTGTGTTATTGTTAAACTACATAATTTCAATATTAAAGTATAAATGATGATAGTAAAATTCCATATACTCTATTTATAAAAAAAAAAAAAAGTTTATAATTAGTAAAACAGCTTTCTTAGCACCTAAGAACTTTTTTTTGTTAATATTCATTCTGAAGTAATAATATTTATATCCATTTCAAATGATGATTTGTTTAAAATAATCCTTTGTACAAAGGCAAATTGTATCAATAAATAAATGGCAATCAATAAATAATCTCCAGTATGTGTACAGGTTAAGAAAACAAGTTATAAATTGTATTATCATATACTATTAATTTTCTCAAATCATAGTTATGTATTAATTATTTCTAAATATTTGTCAAAAATTGTTGTATTATATAAGGTGTGAAGAACATTTGTAAAAATTTATTAATGTATATATCATCAAGATTGTAATTTACTTGTTTCTAGGTTTTTAATTTTATAACTTATATTTTAAGGATTATTGTAAACTTCAAAAAATGTAACTGTTCCCATTCCTGTAGAATCCTTTCCTACAATACACTTTCCTATCCAGAACCTCCGGCTGAAGGACTACTATATCATAACAATATTAACTGACAAACTTAAACATTGCACTCAAGGGGCTTCGTGCTTAAGGGGGAGAGTAGTTATAGAATGAGACTTAACTGATAAATAATATACAGTAATTATTAATAACTTCCTTTTCTATACCTGAGGGTGTCACCCATAAACCTAGAAAGGACAGGCCAAGTACCGACAAAGAACACATACCTGTACTTAGGACACAGAACCCAACATCTGGAAGTACTTCCTTTGTTGTGCCGCTTCCTGCCACTTCCTCATCCCCTCTACAAAACCTTGCTATATATACCTTTTGATCCTCAAAACTCATCACTCTAGTCACCAGCTAGCAGCCGAGGAGGAAGGAGCTCTCTCTGAAGCCAGAAGACACCTTAAACCTCTGCTATTTATACTTCCTGTTCTTGCTACGATAGCGCCCTCGAGCTGTCAGGATCCACACATATCCCGTGGATTAAATCTTGACAGCCACCCTCCCTGGGTAAGGGTAGCGTGGCTCTGGCAAGTCCACTCCTACCTTCATTCACTTTTGCAATGAATAAGAACTCGGAGAGAATGGAAGTTGCCTCGACTTCCAGCCAAGCTTCCGGAGTGGTACCAGCTACCTCTACAGCAGCACCGTCGACTTCGGCCAAGGGAAGGAAGGAGAAGCCGAAGGCTGCCTCGACCAGCAGGCAGGCACGTGGAGCAGCAACAGCGAACCCCGCAGCAGCACCAGCGCCCTCGACCAGTGGAAGAAAGGAGGACCCCCGACAAGAGGAAGAAGGCGATTGGATTCAACCCAAGCGTTTCTGTAAGGTCGCCAACACGGAAACCAATTTTTCCGTAAGTACTCTAAACCATTATAACATTCTCAGTGAAAGTGCGACTGGCAGTGCGGGAGCCAGGGACACAGTGACAAGTGCCGTGCCAAAAAAGCCCCCTCCAATAGTGATAAGTGGAGTCCCCAGTACAGCAAATGCCATGCGTGACCTGACAGGAGCCGGTTTTGAGGATTTCACCATCCAAAAAATCGCCGAGGGTGTTAGGGTCTACCCTGGCACCCTAGCAGTTCATCAGGGCATCCTATCCCTCCTTAAGAACAAGAACACCCCCTACCACACCTATTCCACAGGGGGAGGCCAAAAACTCAGAAAATTCGTCATTTACGACTTGGATGTAGACCACAATATCCAAGACGTCAAAGACGAGCTCACCCAACGCCTAAAAGGGGTAAGCGACGTTAGGAGGATGACAAAAAGCGACAGGGACGGTAACAAGACTGACCTTCCACTCATACTGCTCACAACGACAACCGAAACTAAACTAGAGGACATTACAAACCTCCGCCACATAAATAGGGTCCGTTTCAACGCGAAACCTTATAGAGGCAGAAAAGGCATTGTACAATGCCACCGATGCCAGGGTTTTGGGCACACCAAAAACCACTGCGGCAAGGCATTGGCGTGTGTCCGTTGTGCCGGACCTCACGTCGTATCGGAATGCCTACGAACAGTAAATCCAGTAAAGTGTGCTAACTGTGGAGAAACCCACGTAGCATCCTTCTCTGGATGCAAAGCGCGTCAAGCGCTGCTCGAGAGAATAAAAAAGTTTAAGGAGAGAGCAGGCCTGAGGAAGCCACCTGCCACAGGCAAGAACATGAGCCAGCCCAACCCCCCACCCCGGCACGCTCAGCCTGAGGCTAGCGGGCCAATGGGAGACCAGGCTCAACCCCCACCCAGTTCCCGCCAGACCAACCGGACTTATGCGGACAGAGCCAATCATGACACTCCCCCTCCATGGGCGGAGCTAATGATGAAAACTTTGAACCAACTGGCTGAGAACACAGACAAGCTGACTAGCTTGTTTAAATCTCTGTTGCAGCCATGAACAGACAACTGACTGTACTTAACTTCAATACGGACGGACTGATGCCAAAAATTACGGAGGTTTATGCCTTGATAGCACGGACCCAGCCCACTGTAGTAGTCCTCACCGACACCAGAGTGAGCCCCCAGCGCATACGCCTGCCAGGTTACGATCTGACAGGAGATCAACCAACAGAAAAAGTAGGAGGGGTCCTGATAGCCATTCGTCAGGGAACCAGATGGAGAGAACACCCCCCACCAGTGGCTATCAGGGACCCCAAGATTCACCACAAAACTGTGCAGGTTCTCCTGGATAAACCAACTATCATCACTGGTTTATACAGGAGACCCTGTACCTCACCAGAAGACTTCTCCCAGCTACTGAACGAGTGTGCCAAGAAATCAAACCATTGGGTTATCGGAGACCTCAACGCTCGGCACACCGTTTGGAATAACAAGTCCAATAATAAAGCTGGGCAAATAATACTGAAAACCCCTGTTACAGTCGTGCACCCACCCACCCACACTTTAATACACAAAGCTGACAGGACGAAGAAATCCACAGTTGATCTCCTGCTCACGAGACAACCACACCGCTTTCTGGACTGCATAGCGCTGGAGGACGAAATCTCAGACCATAGGCCTGTGCTTTACCTGGTAGACGGCGAAATACCACCCCCACCCCCATCGAAATACAAGTATTCTGACGCAGACTGGGAGACCTACAAAGCACAGGTCTATCACAAACTGCCGACAGTCTCCCCTCTGAGGACAAAGAAGGAAATAGATGATTATCTTATTTCCTTCACCGAGATCATTAAAAGTGCCGCCGACGCTGCTATCCCGAAGTTCTCACCACTTCCGCCAGCTCTGCGTCCTCCGCCAGACCATATTCTGAAACTTATTGCCCTGCGCAATAAGTGGAAGAATAAATGGTATAGGACCAGGGATCATGAGGTGAAGACGGTGGTAAATTCACTTACCACTCAGATCCGAAACCTCATGAAGCAATGGCGGACTGCACAGTGGCATGAAAAACTACGGGCTACGCACGGCGACCACAAAAAATTCTGAAAGCTAATAAAATCAAGCACCAGAAAACGAAGCTCTACAGTCCTTCATGACGGAGAAAGACTGTTGACAGATGAAGAACAGGCCAAGAAGTTTGCGGACTACTACAGTGGCAAAATAACACAACGCACAGGGGCCCCCACAGAACTTCCCACTGAAGAGATCGGAAACAACTACATGTATGTATCCCCGAAACAGCTGAAGGCAATTCTCCGTCGTTCGAGGGGGAATAAAGCCCCAGGCCATGACGGGATACAGACTGTATTGTTGAAGATGCTCCCAAGAAAGGGGATAGCTCACCTGACTAACCTCTACAACTCCTGTCTCAGGCTGAGATACTTCCCTGAGGCATGGAAAAGAGCTATCCTCTTCCCGCTATTGAAACCCGCGAAGAATGGATCCCAGCCAGCCGACTATAGGCCAATCAGCTTGCTTCCGCACCTGGGCAAGATTTTTGAGAAAATTATTCTTAATTATCTCAAGACTTATTGCTCAGAGGTAGCCCTAATCCCACCGGAACAGACTGGCTTTCAGGCCGGACTCTGCACGGATCACCACCTGGCGAAACTACAAGCGGAAGTAAGCCGAAGCACAAACAAAAACGACGCCACCGCAATGATCTCAATAGACTGTACGGAAGCGTTTGACTCAGTGTCCCATAGTCTACTATGTAAGACACTGCTAGATAACGAATTTCCTGAGCAGCTCTACACCACCTTGCGGTCCTTCCTACAGGGGCGTAAAATAGAAGTGCTGGTTGGCAGAGCCTTCTCCAAGGAATTCGACCTCACCTGCGGAGTCCCCCAGGGTCCGTGCTATCACCAGTCCTATTTTCAATATACACGGCAGAAACTGTTGGAGCAAGATACACAAAAGCTACTGTAGCGGCCTATGCCGATGACATAGCGATCTACAGTAGCTCGATGAACGCAGAGACAGCTCTACGACAGGCGGAGTTGGCATGCAATGAAATAACTACAAAGCTGGAAAGACTAAATATTACAGTTAATCCCAAGAAGACCGACTGTATTATCTTTTCTTTCCAAAAGAACAAGCGCCCTCTACCGAAGACCTACAAGGTAAATCAGCAGGCTACTGCACGAACCCACTGTTTAATACACTGACTCCAACAGGACGGCCACAGCGCTGGCAGGACTACGTACAAACTCTCAGACTAGACTGAGGAAACATATCTTACTTATACTGACTCAAAAAGACTAGTGAGCCCCATCACTAGAACTGACTTAAAACTGCTTCCCGACTCCGAAAACCTTCCTATCCTCAGACCCCTCTTAGAATGCATCTGATGCAGTACAAGAGATCCTTGATTCCTTCCCCTATCCTTCCTTGATTTCAACCCCAAATCCCATGGGGCTTAGAAAAAAAAAAAAAAAAAAAAAAAAAAAAAAAAAAAAAAAAAAAAAAAAAAAAAAAACTCATCACTCTAGTTGTAACATTTACTTGTGTCACACTCATAGAAGGAGACCTCGGAATGTACACTTGTAGTCACCTTAACTCCTCAGCACAGTTTATTGTATTCTGAATATCTATTTTGTTCTGATAATAAAAGCAGTATTTTAATATCTCCACTGTGTGTGATTCATTAACTCTTCGAATAAAATTATCTTGTTTCATATCGTATTTTTAATAAAAATACTTTACCTTGAAAACGGACATTTCATGTGACACAACCCAATAATATACTTCTCATTATACAGCATGGTACTTATCTTAAATACAACTAACAAACCTGTTTTACCATATATATATTACTTTTTATAAATAATGCAAATTAAACATTTACCCATTTTAATTAGAACATTTTATTTTTATTGTAATTCAATATCTATATTCCTAAATGACAAACTATTATTAAAATATACAATAAGTATGTTGAAGCCCTATAGACTAAATTTTGTTGCGGGTTGCGAAAGAGGAATCGAATATTTTTCTATTCTTTGGAGTAATTGTACAATACTTACACACCACAATGGTTTGGAGGAAGTAATCTTTTTAATGGTGAGAAAATCTTAGCAGAATAAAACCCCAGAGATCTTCTCACATTTTATTGAAATATTAAGGACAATTCTCTTCATTTTTTAAATATTTTTTTTATACTTTATAAATTAGTTATTGAACTGTATATAAAACACTATATTATAGATATATTATAATTTATTTATTAGCAAGCTATTTTGTTCTGCCAGTAATTAACATTAAAAAATAAATAGTCAACAATACGTAAATGAATGAAAATAATCAGTTTTTACCGGTAAAAATATTCTAATTTATTTATTTTTTTATTATATATTTATTAAGAATTTTAATTAAATTTCATTCCTCATACCGGTACTATATCATATTTATAATTTCTCTCTGCAAAATTCAACTTTCCCTTCTTCCTGGAAAACCGCCCTCGTCGGACTACTAAATAAAGTTCCAAATCCTACCTCACCGCAAGATTTCCGTCCTATTTGTATCTTCTTCAATCTATCAAAAGCGCTCGAACGCCTAGTTCAAACCCAACTTTCAAATTTCCTTGAAGAAAACTCCCTCAGTCCTCTCCAATCCGGTTTTCGACCTGATTATTCTACCAAATAACACTTTATATAACACAAGACCTCCAAAATGCCATTGATCACCAAAAATTAACTATACTTATCCTCCTAGATTTCTCAAAGGCGTTTTACACGGTTGACCATAGTATCCTTTTTACAAAACACAAAAAAATCTTCCAGTTCTATTCTCTGTATCCAACAGCTTTCAATCTTTCCTCTCCGATCGTTCCCAGTATGTAGTAGTGACAGATCAACCTCCTTCCAGTACCCTGCCTCTATCCTGTGGTGTCCCTCAGGGATCGTCTCTATCCCCCACCTTATTCGCTATCTACATTATAGACCTTCCTCTCCTTATCCACCACTCTAAATACCACCTCTATGCTGACGATTTCCAAATATACCTATCCTTCCCACCTTCCGACCTATTACCTGATATAAAGAGACTACAAGAGGACAAATCGAATAAGTCACTGGGCTGTAGTCAATAAGTTAAAACGAAATTCTGTAAAAACAAAACAAAAGTAATTGTAATAGGATCCCATCACCTCCTGATAACTATTTCATATATCCCAAACCTGTACCGAAATAGTAAACCTACAAAGTTCCACCCGACTGTCAGAAATCTGGAAGTAACTTTCGACCAAACTCTATCCTTCAAAAATCATATTTCCGAAATCTCCCATCGTATCTTTCTAACCTTAAAGCGACTGTATTCCCTCTGTCACCTATTTCCGCATGAAACCCGAAAACTCCTTGTTACCTCTTTAATATTTCTCCACTTCGACTATTGCTGTACGGTATATGATGCTGTTTCTGGGGATCACGAGGTTTAAATAAAACGCTTAATTAATTGCTTTGTCCGATTCATCTTCGGGGTCGTCCCTAGGTACTCCTCCGTATCGAAATTTTATGGCGAGTTGAAATTCCTTTACCTAGTTATCCAATCCCGCCGCCCATCATACATTTTTGACCTCCTTCAATTCAAATCCTCTGTCCATCCCCGGTGTACACGCTCCAGGCCTTCAGATTCCTTTCTCATTCGATCCTCAATCCTATGGAATTCTATCCCTCCTTCTATCCGCCACTTCTACTCTCTTTCTACCTCAAATCTCGCATATTTAATTACTGAATGAATATCCAGGCTCAATAGAATTGTGAATAAGTTTTTTATTTTTGTTATTGTTGTTTTCTTCTCATTTAAATATGTCTATCTTATATAAGTAATTATTATCTTGTTTATATGTATTTAATTTACTCTAAAGACTCTAAAGCACATTTCGTACATTCTGTATATTTTACTCTAAGGGGACATGTCCTAGGATGGATAATAAAGAATTTATTTATTATTATTATATTTTTCTTCACTCGTTTATTTTGTTGCAACGAACATGATTATCTTTTCATTTATAAAAACAATATTAATAGAACTCACTAATATTGATATTGGCGGAAACGTTGGAAAGAAATAAAAATTACCGTTGAGTTAAGAAAAATATGGACCAAAATTATAAATAAACCTATAATTTAAATAATTTACTAAATATATGTATACATATGTAATAACAATTACATTTGCTTATACAGAAATAATGCAATCTACAATAAGCATCAAGGCAACGATAAATCAATTATTTCATATGTACAAAGTGAACAGAAATTAAATAAATAAATACAAAGGAAGATATGCAAAAAAAAAAAAAAAAAAAAATTCTTCAAAACTACGGGACCAATTGTTTTAAAATATTCAACAAACAATATAGTATGCAAGGATGATTTTAACACCTAGAGGTTGATATTAGCTGGTTATTTTTAAAATGGCAGACGATTAAATATGATTTAATTCAATAACTCAGTTATTTTTTAAGATAGAGAAAAATATGTAAGTATAGAGTTTAAGAATCAGTAAAGCGCGATAAACAAAAAAAAAAAAAAAAAGCAAAAATATAAAAGGAAAAACGAAAAAAAAAAAAATCATAAATATACATAAACTCGTAGCTCTGTTATTTTAGAACAAACAAATTTTTGAAATTTCACTTCAAATATATATGCTTATAACTCAGTTATTTTTCAAGATAGAGAAAAACAATTATGAGTGTTTTTTAACCAAAACCAAATGTGTTTTGTTTATTTGTTCAACCTTATTTTATGCTACACTGGTAGACCTAAATTTGGTTATCTAGGTTTGATTAGAACAAAGATATTTAGCGAGTGCCTGACATCGCACAGAATCGGGATCACCATTTTATGTCCCCTCCAAAGGATGGCTTAACCACAGATTATTCACCTACTTTAAACAATGGGACATAGAAGGCTGTTACACCATAGGTGACCACAATTTTTATGAGTCTACCACTGAAATATCGCAGACAAGTAAAATTAAGATTAAAATACAAAAGAAGAGATCATATAAATTTTTGTTTATTAGTAACAGCTCATGCGAAACAAAACATTGTTTGTTGTTTTCATATTCCTACTAATTAATGCGTTCATTCCGTATACAAAGGGGAGAAAATCAAGCCTTCGATTCATGATAAAATCTTTTTAAAAAAATCAGATTCGTTAGAAAAACATGTTTTAGAATAAATAATAAATGAATGAATGAATGAAAAATAAAGTTTATTCTGGGACAGCAAGTCAAAAAATATAGAAGGAGTCAAAGTAAACGATAGAAGGTTTTTACACATGTGTGATAGGATGTGTCAGGGATTAAAGGCTGCATATAAAAACCCAACAATAATACAAGAATAGCCCATACGAGATGAAAATTAATTTAAAAATAAATACATCTACACCTACGATAATTGATTCCTTTATTAAAAACAGCGAAGTGCCTGAATGTTTAATGCTTCGCCTAAATGGAGGATAAAATGGGACATATCTGACTAAAATAACTCCCGTACTTAATAGAAAAGAGGGGGGACGGTCACCTTTTCATAACTTTAGAATAAAAAGAAAGAAAGAAAGAGAGAACCTTCAGGCTTTCCTAATTGTAGCTTTACGTCCATTTAATTAAGAATACTGATGATTAAAGTCAAATAAGTTTTTAAAAAGGGTGGAATAATTCCTGGCTAAGAAAACCTTCTTAAAAATATCCTCGCGGAACAAGAAGAGGAAAGCGACGCTTTTCGAGTGCTCCTGCTTTTAATCAGGAAAATGTTTTTTTACTGTAACCCTTGAATGGACTTCTAGTCTCCTAATTATATTAGAGTACCAAGCTCAGGAGTGATTTTTTTCCTATTCAGATACGAATATCAAACTTTGCTTTTCGTCAGAAAGGAAAGAAAAAAAAAACCCTCAATTAAAATTATCATTTTGTAATTGAAGGCATTTTCAAGCTTAAGCTAAGCCTTTTGTTTTCTCTTCTGCTTAAATCTGAAAGTTAAGTAAGGACCTAAGAAGAGTGTCATTCAATGCAGAAAACCATATTAAGTAAATGGCACTTTAATTCCCGCTTGAATGGAATGGTAATTTTTAGGACAAACCTGATTTAAAAACCTCCTCTCGTCCTCCCAAGGTGGTTTAGATATATATTACATTTTTTGTGGACGTCATTAGCCCACGTTTTATTATTTTTAAAGATATTATTATTATTATACGGCTCTACGACCCAGACGTTGACCTACGGCCCTACTCCAGCATTGACCGCCAGTCACTTCGGTTTTTTGCTGCTGCCCTTCAGTTACGTATGCCAAATATCGATGATGCATCGGCAGAAACAGTCTTCTCATCGGAGCCTTGGGCGTCCAACCTTCCGCGCCTATACAATTTCTCCCATAGGACTTTAAATGGGATTTCTTCAGGATTCATCAAAGCGACGTGGCCCGCCCATCGCAATCAAGATAATTTAATCACATCGACCAAGTGTAAGTCTTTGTAAAGGCTTCTCAGCTCCAGATTTGTCCTTCGCCTCCGCTCTCCGTTGACAAATGCTTCTCCATAAATTCTTCCAGGATTTTTCGTTCGAGCCTGGACAGTTCCAGTTCCTCAGTCTTTGTGAGTTTCTAGGTTTCAGAGCCATATGTTAGGACAGGTCGAATTAAAGCCTTGTATATCCTTATCTTGGAGGATTTTGACAAGTTGTTAGACTGGAGTTGCTTTTGAAGTGCGAAGGAACACCGATTTCCAGCCACTATAAAACGGTCTATTTCTTCGGCAATATCATTCCGCGAGTTCACTTGGAGACCAATTAGACAAACCCGTTTACCACTTATATTCAGTGTGAACCCAACTAAATAAAGGCTTCTCAGATATCGTGCTTTGGATTTACACACATATACTTTGTTTTGTAAGAGTTTATTAGGAGCCCCTTACGTGCTGCTACTTATAGAGCTTCGAAAGCGTCCCTGACTGTTTCCAACGTCCATCCAGCGATGTGCTGATCGTCCGCATATCCAAGCACCTGAACGAGCCTGTTTAGAAGTGTCTCAGTAGTCTGGATACCAGAGTTCCTCACAGCTCTCTCAAGAGCCAAATTGAATACGAAGCATGCCAAACTATCTTTATCAATATGCCAATCAATCTTTATCTGAAGCATGCCATACCAAACATTAAGATCCCGTTCCAGTGTTAAAGTTTCTTGAGATGCCTCCGAACATTTGCACGCAGTACACATTTCTGTTTACAGAATCATATGCTTGTTGGAAGTCCACAAATATATGATGAGTAATAATGCCGTACTCTCTTGTTTTCTCAAGAAGCAGGCTGAGAGTTAAGATTTCGTCCCTTGTCCATCTGCCTGATCTGAATCCACTTTGGTATTTTCCTAATTCCCTTTCCGCATAGAGGAGCAGTCTCGCGAATCACACTGCCAACAGTATCTATTTTGAAAGATAAGTGGACATAATAAAGAGTCAGCCTGGTAAACAATATTTTAATTTTGCCGACATTTCGGCTGAAACATGTGAGCCATCTTCCAGGCAGCAATAATCCATGCTAAGCATAAACAACAGTGTGCCTTGTGAGTTATAGCTGATAATGTATTTCATATAAACCCATTCCTACATAACTGATAGAACCTTATAAGTTAACTATAGTCTCTCCTTCTTCTTCCAGTGGCGCGACAGGCCGTGTAGGCCCTGGGCCTCGCGGTTTAAAATCTTACGAGTTTACACTCACGTTTCACGATACAATTTTTAGTGTAGGGTCATCACTCCCTACGACTAATTTTGTGAGTGGCCACCCTTTGGCTGACGGGTCTCACATACCCGGGGAGAGGTTGTGAGTGAATCCCCATTTTTTTACAATACATCCTTATAAAAGCCCCATCGGGACTGATTAACTCACTGATGAGAAACTAGCGCGCTAGCCACTCAGCCACGGGCTCCCCTTATATATAGTCTCTCCTACTCATTCGTATTTACTCAGTCAGCCGGTGTACCTCAAGGCAGTATCCTGGGTCCGATCTTCTAAACGGTGTATACAATTGACATCCCCACCAAACCAAGCACTATACTTACTACCTACGCCGATGACACATGTGTGTTATCTGTGAATAACAATCCTGTTGCTGAATCCCAGATCCTAAAGAACCAAAATGGTTATAAACTGTAGAATTAAAATAAATCCAATCAAATCATCCTTTAACAATATCTTACCTACTATGTTGTACAGATATGGTAGATATGGAATCTTCATAATAGACTGAAACGATAGGAAACTACTCCTAGATACCGATTACTACAACACTTACTTGACAAACGCTCAAAATTCCCAATTTACTACAAAAAACTCATTTATTTAACCATTATCAGGCCTATTTGGTATTATTCTTTACGCCCATTAGTCATTTGGATTCACTAAACTTTTAGATTCCTTCCACATCCAATCCTTGCAATCCGAAATCCTGCAAGCTCTTACTTTGTCACTAATGAAATCATCCATGAAGACCTAAATATCGTAATAGTTGAAGACTAAGTCCAATATAGATCACCTCTCTTTATTCCACAAACCCGTGAACACTCCTCGACTTATATTCCTGAAAATCCTCCAAGGGGACTTTAAAAAAAGATGGTCAAGAGACCTATAACCACAAATTAGACATAGCAGCGCTACCATTAGGTTGTTTCTTTGCAGGACAATCATGTGTTTTAACAATAATGATTTCGTATACTTGAATGAAATCATTACAGTTGAAAATTAATTTATAAAAATTAAAGAAAAATCTGTTAGGCGCAACACACGACCTTCACTTGTAAAAAACAATAAAAGAATTTTTAAATACATAAAAAAAATATAAAGCATTAATTAAATTTAATTTCAATATAAACATCTGTGTTATTAAATAATCAATTATATCTTTATCCACAACAATCAGTTAGTTTTATTGCCTTTTCATCACTCTCCATTAACCTTTACAATTCCTTCTATGATATAATATTTTTTCTAGAATCATTAGCTATTCAACGGTATATTATACATCTATATTACTATTCTTGTATTAAAAAAACACAAAAAATGCATAAAAAAACAACTTGCTTTTTTCTCCTTTAGTTGTTCATCAAATTCGCTCAAATTGCATATTTAGCCGTTATTTATCAATGCTAATAAGATTATGTGCATATTTTTTTTTAAATATACAAAATTAAAGTTACTTTAGATGAAGAGGTATTTAAATATCAGCATTTAAGCCTTGTCAGAATATTTCAATCAGAATGAAACCTACACGATAAAGCCCATTAAATTTTACATCGATATAGCTAGTTTAATCAAAATCGTTATAGCCGTTTATGAGAAAATCATAAAAAGATGCAATGTTATTTTATTATTTCACGGCGCTACAACCCGGTCACGGGTCTTGGCCTCCTCCAACCGCTTCCTCCAATCATCACGGTCTTGAGCCGATGCCATCCAGCTCCTAACTCCCAGCAACATGCGAGCGTCCGCCGCCACCCCATCCGACCATCTCAACCTTGGTCTTCCTCTTCTTCTTATCCCATGGATCGGCTGAGTGAGCAATATTTTGGGCATTTCTCCATTTTCCATCCTGGCAATATGCCCTGCATATCTTAAGCGTCTTAACTTCATAGCCCGGACAACATCACCTTCTCCAAAAGCATTGTAGAGGTCCTGATTTGTGCGCCGCTTCCACTCCTCTCCAACTTTCACTCCTCCAAAAATACGGCGGAGAACTTTTCTTTCAAAAATTAGGAGTTCCTTCTCGGTCGCCTTTGAAGTCGCCCAACACTCTGATCCATAGAGCAGTACGGGACGCACCAATGTCTTATAGAGGTGGAGCTTGGTCTGTCTAGAGAGTATCCGCTTGGTTAGCTGCTTGCCTAACCCAAAGTAGCATTTGTTGGCTGCAGTTATTCTTCTCCTTATCTCAATATCGGGGTTATTATCTTGGGTGACCACTGATCCCAGGTATGTGAACTCTGAGACCTTCTCAAACTTATGAACCCCGATAGTGACTGTCTCGCCTAGCATTGGGATTTCTTCTGCTACCATATATTTTGTTTTGGACTCATTAACGTTCAGTCCAAGTCTGCTGGCAGGACCCATCAAAGCCAGAAAGGCATCAGTCACGGACTGTAGAGAGCGTCCCACAATGTCGATGTCGTCTGCGTAAGCGAACAGCTGGACAAGTCGGGTAAATATATTCCCCTCTCTTTCGCGTAAGCCAGCATCTCTTACGGCCTTCTCAAGTGCTAGATTAAACAGCAAACAGGCTAGTGCATCCCCTTGTCGGAGTCCTTTATCTGCACGAAATTCCTTGGACCTGTCACCATTTACTCTTACCATACATCTCACCTCCTTCATGGTAAGCTTTATCAAGCGTATAAGTTTCTCAGGTATATTAAGTTCTCTGAGGGCAATGTACAGCTCTTCTCGTATTATGCTGTCATACGCTGCTTTGAAATCTATGAAAAGATGGTGAGTTTTGGTTTTATACTCATGGCCTCTTTCAAGAATTGTTCGCACACAGAACATCTGGTCTGAGGTGGATCTTCCTTTCCTGAATCCACTCTGGTAGGGACCAATTCGCACTCAGCAAATGGTAAGAGACGTCTAAAAAGAATATTAGATAGTATTTTATAGGCACAGGATAGTAGTGAGATGCCTCGATAATTGCTGCAAAGTAATCTATCACCCTTTTTATGTATAGGGCAGATAACTGATCTGTTCCAATCGGAGGGCATCACCTCATCTGTCCATATCACAAGGAGAAGATCTTGTAATGATTTGTTGAGCTCATTTCCACCGTATTTCAAGAGTTCAGCAGGGAGTGCGTCAATGCCAGGGGTTTTGTTATTTTTCAGTTTGCTGATGGCATCTATAACCTCTTCTTCATCAGGAGGTTCAATGTCTAACCCTTGTTCTCCCACTTGTATTCTGTTGATTTCATCTGTTCTTGTTTGTCTAATTCATCATGAGAGTCTAGTTCTCTTGGATTGAGAAGGTCATTGAAATAATCCCTCCATTCGTCAAGAACTTCAGACTTGTTGGTCAACAAGTTTCCATGTTTATCCTTACAAGACATCACTTTACTAAGGTATTGCTTTCTTCCCTTATTGACCAATCTGAAGAAATCCCTACTTTCTTTGCTGCAGTGGAGCATTTCAATTGTTTTCAGTTCCTCGCTCTCTTTCCGTCGTTTCTTCTTCCGGTGTAAATGCTTCTCTTCTTTTCTTCTCTGTCGATATTCATCAACAGACCTCCTTGTGGTTGCCCTAATCATTCCTTGGTACGCACTGTTTTTCCGGTTCGTGGCTATACTGCATTCTTCATCGAACCAGGGTGACCTTGGTTCCTTCTCATATGGCCCTAGTACTTCATCAGCTGTTTCCATTATCGCTCCGTAACAGTGCGACCAGAACTTTTCAATGTCCAGCTCAGCATCGCTGCTTCTCTGGCGCACTTTAATGTCAAGTGCTTCAGTGTATTTATGCTGGATTTGCGGGTCTTTCAGTTTTTTTAGATTAAAACGTCGGGGCTTCTCGGCAGCTTTTAATTTCCTCACTGAGCAGATCTTCGCCGTCACATGTGCTATGCTCAAGTAGTGGTCCGAATCGACATTTGCTCCTCTGAATGTTCTAACATTTCTCAGATTGCTTCTATGGCGTCTACCTATCAAAATATGATCGATCTGATTGACAACTGACCGGTCCGGTGACGTCCATGTGCCCTGTGTATATTCTTGTGCGGATACAGTGTACTTCCTACCACGAGATTCCTGGATTCAGCGAAGTTAATGAGCCTTTGTCCATTGTCGTTGGTTGTGTCATGAAGGCTATGTTTTCCTATGATTCGCTGGTATATTGCTTCTTTTCCCAACTTTGCATTGAAATCTCCAGCGATTACTTTCATGTCATACCTAGGGCAGGCATCCAGAGTCCTTTCCAAAAGTTCATAGAAAGTATCCTTTTCTTCTTCATTTGACACCTCTGTGGGGGCATGTACACTTAACAGACTGTAGTTATAAAACTTTCCCCGCATTCTTAAGAACTTTCCCCTCACAACAAATCCTGTGCCGAATTCATGGCGACTCTCATGACAGCTGTAGTAGATGGAGTGGTGCCTTTTTTTCAAGAATTCCTTGACCAGTCCATCTGATCTCCTGGACAGCGCCTATGTCAATCTTATACCTGTCAAATTGTTCTAGTAGCAACTTTAATGCTCCGGGTCTATATAGAGACAATGCATTCCAGTATCCAAAGTTGAAAATCCTATGGGGGGTGTCGGGTCGTTTACCTTTAAGACTGATCAGATCCGAGGCTGGTGTAGGTTTCACGATAATTACTATTTCAGGTAGTGGGGCTATCCACCCTCTCTCCGTACCCTAGTCTGCTGACGGGGCTGCCATCTCAATGCATGCAGACCTACATCCCCCATCCGGGGCGGCTTCCTAGGGAAGGTGGCCCTAGGGTGTATACTGTATGTGACCTTGTGTGTAGAGTGCTGGATTTAGTTTATATGTGTGAGTGTCAGTGTACTGTTCCCCCAACCTGGAGGACCAGTGGCTGACTGCGGTACAATGACCGGGCGATGGGGTCGCCACTTCCCTACGCCTATAAAAAAAAAAAAGATGCAATGTGCATGGTATAAAGTGGCTCTTCGGTTAGCCGATTTTGATCAAAAGTTATTGTAACATTTCGGGCGTATAGTAGTCTTAAATATGAAATTTCAGTTCCGTGCGACATTTCGTTTTTGCGCTAGAGTTACCACATACAGACACACAGACCTTTTTGCGGGACTTGGTTACTTGGACTCAGGGACCTTAAAACGTGTATTTCCGTTGAAAACTGGAACTCGAAAAATTTTCACGATCGCAATATATTCCCTTTTTATATATTTCATGTATAGGTAAGTCAGAGAAAAATTGAAGAAAAAAAGTTTTTTTTTTTTTATTATCATTTTTTGAAATTTACAACTGTATTAGTTAATATAAATGTAATGTAAGTAAATGAGCTACCAAAGAAATACATGAAAAAAGCATGATGAGAAAATGTCCATTGGCAGCACCCCACTGGGTTATCTCAGCTAGGTCTTCTTTTCAGACTCCTCGGTGGATTATCAGGAATTGAAGAGGAAGATAACTATGGATAAAAGCATACAACTTTTTTTTTATTATTATTTTTTTGAAATTTACAACTGTATTAGTTAATACATCAAGTAAATTATATTGAAACCCATTAAATTTTACATCGATATTGAAAGTTTAATCAAAATTGTTTTAATCACTAGACTTACTCAAGATTATTTCCACCTATTATAATTTCGGCAGTCGACTATACATCCTCAATATTGTTATAGATTTATTATTTCTTATCATTTTTTTTTCTTTACCACCTGCCCTATCATCTCATCCTTATTTTTTTTTTATGTTGCGGAAAAATTCTTAATGTGCGGAATGTTAATGAGGGGTTGTTTGAAAGGAAGAAAACCAAAAATAATGTATTTTTTAGCTCGCTTCGAGATGGATAAATTAATACAGCCCCGATCGCTTCTCCAACGCATATTATTTGCATAAATTTCCCATGGGTATTTGAGATGCGTTATGTTACCAGGAAAGCGTTTGATCCAACAATCAAGATGTATTACAAAGGAATAGTAATCATATATGCTTGCTACTAAGCTAGATATTATATTTCCTCGTGGAGGGGTGTGTGTCATTGGGTAGAGATCTTCTTATCTGCAGTTTCCGGGTTCGACTCTAAGGGCTAATTATTTATTGTGTTATGTCAACCGGAAGTAGCTCCCGACAGAGGTACACCCATACTTCATAGAGCCGAAAATTATGGGAAAACCTGACGCACAGTGGTTTCGGGACAAAACTCCTATTAACTATCAATGGGAGGATTAGAAATTTTTACTTTCACTTCCTATATATGAAGTAAACAGTAATGGAATTTATAATAAATTTATAATGAATTAAAATTTTTATTCCCTATTGTCAAAGGAAATGCGTATTTTATGTTCCCCTGGTCTGTTTGTGTGATAAGTCTATCATGATAATGAAAAGTCGTAAAAAACGTTAATTACATATTTAAGACAACAATACACCAAGATATAACACCAAATTTTAAGAGCTACTTTATCCACTGCATTTTACTTTTTAAAGATTTTCTTGAAACAACACTATAGATTTTGATTAAACTCGTTATATCCATGTAAAAGTTCATGGGCTCATATCATATAATATAACATTATGTAGGTTTTATTCAGAGTGAAATAATATGACAGGGCTTAAATTTTGAATTTTCGTTCTCTTAAGTAGCTTTAATTTTGTAGATTCGTAAAAATGAACTATTAATAAAAAAGTTTTATTAGAATTAATAAAAAAACAAAACAAAAAAAAAAAAAAAAAAACTGCTAAATATACAAGTTGAACAAATTTAATAAAAACTAAAGGAGAACAGTGCAAACATATTTTTGTAGGTAAATTTGTTTTGTCTCAACATAAAAATAGTAATATAGATGTATAATGTACCATTGGAAAGCTAAATATTTTAGAAAAAATGTCATCTTACACAAAAAGTTGTGGAAGGTAAGGTAGGTGGTTATTGTATCTAACAATCACCTGTAGCAGATTGGCTAGCATAACAACCTTCTATGCCAAAGGTCACGTGTTCAAACCCACATGTGTTCCTACGATTTTTTTATGGGCGTAGAAAATCCCTAATTATGCCGTCCTTTGGAGGGGACGTAAAAAGATGGTCATGTCAGGTACTCGTTAAAGATCCCTATCCTAATAAAACTGAATAGACAATATTTAGGACTCCCACTGTAGCATCGTCCGATTAGCCAAAGTAGCATAAATGGACGTTAAATGAATAAAGAAACAAATGTAACAATTTTATATTTTTTTGTATGTTAATCTAAAACATATGTTTTCAATAAAACTGAATACGTATTCTTTAAATCGTTTTTGAGCTCTAGCTTCATTAAATATTTATTTATTTTATTTATTTATTTATTTAACAAGTAATATACAAATGCCTTTGGGCATACATTGTAATATTGATAATCATTACGTAAAACCTTCTTCAGGATTCTTCCGAATTCGTGGGTGAAGAAACCTCCCAGTGAAGGCACTTCTAGCGTGGTAGTTCTCTATTAAAGAAATGAATCCATCTAATGATTTTTTTATATATTTATATCATCTCTATGTTTCTTTGCTCATAATTTCTATAAGATAAGTTTAAAAAATCTTTGATATCTCGCCTCGATGACCTATCTTCAGATCACAGTCCAATACTCCTTACCCTTTCAATATCGCCCATTCCTAAACCGCTCCCACCCTCATTCATCAGGGGCCCAGTTCACTGGGATCTATTCCGTCAAATCTTAACCGACAACATTGATCTCAGAGTATCCCTCAAATCCCCTGAAGAACTGGATGAAGCTGTAAATACCTTTACAACCCTAATCCAACAAGCAACCTGGACTTCATCTTCACCTCTCTCTCCCGAAAAATCCCGAAGTACAAATCCTTTACCTCAAGAACTCCTGGACCTTATCCAATTCAAGCGCCGTTCTAGGACTATCTGGCAGAGGACCAGGCATCCTGATGACAGGAAATCATACAATTATTATTGTAAATTAGTTAAAAATAGATTGACAACCTACAGATCCCAATCCTATAATTCCTATCTTTCCTCATTATCCACTTGTGACCATTCCCTCTGGAAAGCAACTAAAAAAATCCTTAAATACCATCATATCTCTCATCCTCTCCAACGTCATGATCGTTCCTTGGCCTCGTCAGATGAAACTAGAGCAGAGGAATTTGCTAAACATCTTGCTAACACATTCACTCCTCATCCTGAAATTAATCCTCCCCATACAGCTGCAGTTGAAGAATCCCTCTCCTCGCCGATTCCTCTCTCTTTGCCTCCTAAAGCTGTCAACCCCTCTGAGGTCAAATTCCTAATCGATAAACTTAAACCTCGAAAATCTCCTGGATTTGATCTCCTCACTTCCCAAATCATTAAACAACTTCCCAAAAAGGCTATAGTATTCCTGACCTACATATATAACTGCATCCTCCGAACAACCCATTTTCCTCTGATGTGGAAACACTCAACCATTATACTTTTCCTTAAAACGGGCAAACCTGTTAATCATACCTCATCCTATAGACCAATCAGCTTGCTCCCTATACTTTCCAAATTATTTGAGAAAATCCTTCTGAAACGCATCCTTCCGTTAATCCAACTCGACAAAATCCCATCTCACCAGTTTGGTTTCCGCTCAGGCCACTCCACTGTTCACCAAGGTCTTCGAGTTGTTGACCACATATCCTATGCCCTTGAAAGCAAGCAATATTGCACAGGTGCCTTTCTGGACATAGCACAAGCATTCGACCGGGTGTGGCACGATGGCTTGCTTTTCAAACTAAAAACCCTATTACCCCAAGCCCTATATCTAATCCTTCGATCCTACCTCTCTAACCGCTCGTTTCGAGTCCGTTGTGGTTCTGAATTCTCAAGTTGTTATCCGATAGAAGCCGGTGTTCCACAAGGTAGTGTCCTCGGTCCTATACTCTACATCTTATTCACCTCAGACATTCCCACCTTACCCGAAAACTTCCTGGCAACATTTGCCGATGATACAGCTATCCTCTCATCCCATCCAGATCCTGTTACGGCATCCTCAAACCTCCAATCACATCTCGATCTGATTGAAAAGTGGTGCAATCATTGGCGCATCAAAGTCAATGAATCAAAAAGCAAGCAAGTCACCTTTACCCTTCGACGCAGATCCTGCCCTTTTGTCCATTTTAACTCTATTCCTCTCACCTTTTCTGACACAGTCAAATACCTTGGTTTCCTCTTAGACAAAAGACTGACATGGAACCCCCATACTAGACTCAAACGACAAGAACTCAATCGACGATATGGCCAGCTATATAGACTACTAAACAGAAAATCTCATCTCTCAACGGACAACAAACTCTTAATTTACAAGACTATTCTTAAACCAATTTGGACCTACGGACTTGAACTGTGGGGAACAGCAAAAGTTTCGAATATCAAACGTATCCAATCCTTTCAGTCTAAAGTCCTTAGAACAATAGTAGATGCCCCATATTATGTCACCAACAAAACCTTACACCATGACCTGAATATCCCATTTGTCCTTGATCTAATCCCATCCAAATTCTCAATCTTCCATCAGAAGCTTACTCACCTTCCTAATCCCTTGGCAAACTCCCTATCTAGTTCCAAACATCCCTATAACCCTCCTCGTAGGTTGAAGCGGCAGTGGCCCAGAGATCTTTTGTAATTATGTTATTGGAGTGCTGGCAATGGCCAGCTTCTCCACTCATGCCCTGAGTGTATGTGGCTCTAGCGCCCTCGCGCAGCCTCCACTGGCACTCAAGACCAGTGACGCAGCTCAATGAGAGGCGCTGGGATCTTCTGGCATTGTGCCTCGACATCCACTAGTGGATCTCGAGGTTTGATTCAGTGATCCCAGGGACAGTTTGTAAATATTGTAAATAGGTATGAATGTGAACAAGATTGTTATTATTATTTTCTTTATAGTACTTATTTAATTTTGTGTATATATTTTTTTCTTTTATTTGTTTAGTCTTTATTAATTTTTTTTTTCTTTAATTTTATTTACAATGTACATATGGTATGAATGATTTATTTTATCTCTAATACTCATTGCCCCAGAAGGTGGCAGATTGTATTATCTCTTAATAAAACAAATTAAAAAAAAAAAAAAAAAAAAAAAAAAAAAAAATCTTTGAGTTTTATATCACGGATTTTTTATAAATTTGCAATAAATGTTATACAAATTAAAATTTAGTTGGATATCTTAAATAAATAAACTAATGCAACATCAAATAAAAAACATATAAATTGGTTAGCGGTGTTAATTATCCACTGTGCTATAAGTGGAATTATAAATAATAGGTCACTTAAAAACCTTTTTATACTCATAAGGTCACAAGTTCAAAGACTTTAAAAAAGGCTATAATTATATTTATAAAAATTGACCTTAATTAAGATGATGGATCAATGACCAGTTAATAAAATGTGTGAATATAACCAACCAAATATCATTTATTTATCTGTGGTTATATGATTAGATTAAACATATATAAATTCTATTAAATTTCTTTTGTTTTCATAATCGGTCATGAGAAGCTATTACGAAATGTTCCTCTATTTTTTTATATCGAAATAAGTTTTCAAATAAGTTGTTAGAAACGTTGTTTTACGAAGTAAATGGCAATATTCTCACATTGCAAGGTCATTTGTAATACAAACAAATACTAAAATAACCTTAGCATGAAAATTAAACAATTTTTATTATGTGGAATTTATGTGAATTAAATTTTCTGTTTATTTAAACTTATAAAATCAAGAGGCTCCGAGAAAGGGACGTGTTTTGAATTTATAATTCACATAGTGATAGAAATATGTGGATATTAAGCTGTTAAGAGAATTTATTAATAAATTTTTCATCAAACAATTTTGGTTTCCGTTATATAGAGACTTATTAATGACGAAAATCTAGTGCGTACATAACAAAACTTTCACTTACTTTCCTTCATATTTTTTTTTTCCAACAACATTTTTTTTTATTGAGCAGTATTACAATATGTCCCAATTTGGACAATAATAATAATTTGTTGTCATCTGTAAATTCAGATTTTCTGTTGAGTTGTCGGTATAACTGTCCGAATCGTCGGTTGAGTTCTTGTCTTGTATGTGCGTTCCATGTCAATCTTTTGTGTAATAGTAAGCCAAGATACCGGACTGTATCTGAGGGAGGAATTGGTAATGAGTTGAAATAAACTGGCGGACAAGATTTTCGTCTAAGAGTAGCTTTCTGCGGAAGTTGTAGGAGGAACTGGGGAGAAAGGAGATCGTGTCCAGGAGATTTACGGAGGGTCAGTTTTCCTACATAAAATTAATTATAAAATTTGTTTCCACAGAGAAATTATTCTAGAACAAACATTTTACTAGAAATCAACACATAATATTTTATACAGATTATGATTTTAAAACGGTTCGAAATATTACACAATGATTTATTATTTCCAAATAATTATATTAGGGTATAACAATGTATAGCATTTCCAAGTCAAATACAAACTTTTCCAAGTCTAATTCAACCTTTTCCAAGTCAAATTCAACCTTTTCCAAGTCAAATTCAACCTTTTCCAAGTCAAATTCAACCTTTTCCATTTCAAATTCAACCTTTTACGATTTCAATAAAATAATAAAAATCAAATTAACATGATTTTATGTTTTTATGGTTATTTTAATTACATATTATGTTTTTAACTTTTGTGGCTTGTTAAAAATTCCCAGAGGCCTTTTTACATATAATGAGTCACAATTATATTAATAAGTATAACCGATACTTTAATTTTTAGACATTTTCGATACAAGGTCTGGTTGTCGGATTAGCGGGGGTCCGTTTTATTTTAGTTTTATAATCGCCCCACAATTTTATAATTCCCAAAGATTCGTTACCGATTACTCTATTAATTTTAATCGCGCTCGCTCAAATATGGGTTTATTATAACTTTTTCGTATTTATTGGATACAAGGCTCAGTAGCTGCGTTCCCAAAGGTTCGTTACCGATTACACCATTCATTTTAATCGCACGAAATCAATGTACGATCAATGTTCAGCTGTGCCATCACCTGACACACACTTCCAATTCTATATATATTTTATTTTTCTCTGTATATATTTTTTTATTTTTTTCTGTATATATTTTTATTGATTTTGGTTTGTATTTATTTATATTGTATTATTATTATATAAATTTATTGTTTTGTATATATCGTGTGAATGCAGTATGAATGTTGTACTTTATCCCTATTAAAAATGTCCTAAATTGGACAGATTGTAATATTGTTCAATAAAGAATTGTTTCTAAAAAATTTTAATCGCACTAGCTCAAATATGGGTTTATTATAACTTTTTCTAATTTATTGGATTCAAGGCTCAGTAGCTGCGTTCCCTAAGGTTCGTTACCGATTACACTATTAATTTTAATCGCGCTCGCTCAAATATGGGTTTATTATAACTTTTTCTAATTTATTGGATACTAGGCTCTGAAGCTCCGTTTCCAAAGGTTCGTTACCGATTACACTATTAATTTTAATCGCGCTCGCTCAAATATGGGTTTATTATAACATTTTCGTATTTATTGGATACAAAGCTCAGTAGCTCCGTTCCCAAAGGTTCGTTACCGATTACACTATTAATTTTAATCGCGCTCGCTCAAATATGGTTATATTATAACTTTTTCGTATTTATTGGATACTAGGCTCAGTATCTCCGTTGCCAAAGGTTCGTTACCGATTACACTATTAATTTTAATCGCGCTTGCTCAAATATGGGTTTATTTTAACTTGTTCGTATTTACTGCATACTAGGCTCAGTCGCTGCGTAACCAAGGACTGGTTACAGATTATACTATTAACTTTAATTTCGCTTACTCTACTAGAGGTTTATCATATAAAAATGGACGTATAAAACCGTTCTGTTTAGCTGATTCTTATCAAACTCCAAAATATTAACCAAATAGATAACTTACTTTCCTGATAAAAAGGATTAGCGGTAACCCAATAGATGAAAAGTTACAAAAAGCACGAAATAAACATACATTAGACCAACTGACTAAAAATACATTAACACATTCACTAACAAAACACCCCAAAACACAAATTCGTGCGAGCGCGATAAAAATTACCAGTATAATCGGTAACGCACCTTTGGAACGCAACTACTGAGCTTAGTATCCAATAAATACGAAAAAGTTATAATAAACCCATATTTGAGCGAGCGCGATTAAAATTAATAGTGTAATCGGTAACGAACCTTTGGGAACGGAGCTACTGAGCCTAGTATCCAATAATTACGAAAAAGTTATAATCAATTCATATTAAAGGAAAATGGCCAATAACCACAGCTAAGTTCATAACGCTATGCCTCGGCTATTTTTTAATCGATTTCAATGATTCTTATCTTTGTTTGGATATTTAAAAAAAAAAAATAATTTTAACTATATTTATTGGTATTTACAACTGTAAAATATAATGCATGTAGTAAATGTGATACAAGATATATTAACATGATTCACATGTAGGGATTCTACCCATTGGCAGCTCTCAAAAAACTATGCTAAACTAGAAGGTCTCGGGGCAATCTTATTTTCAGACGCCTCGGAGGATTATCAGGGATCGTAGAGGAAGCAAGGATTGAAACTAATGGGTTAGATTGGGAATGGAGTGTATCATGAAAGGAGTGGCACCTGTTTTGCATCAAGTCAGCAACATAAGGAACATTAAGGTCTTTATGGATGAGTTTATTTGTGACAAAATAAGGAGCATTGAGGATTTTTCGAAGGATTTTTAATTATAAGGATTGGAGACGAGAAGAATTTGATGGTTGTGTAGAGACCCAAATCTCTACTCCGTTTAATAAAATTTAAATTTTATTTTTGCTCAGCGCAGGGTGTTGATCGATTTTTTTTGTGTTGATACTCAATAATAAACCAGTAAAAGGCACATAGCTTCTGCTATATCAACCATAATTGTGTTATGATTTTTTTTTTTTTTTTTTTTTTGTCATCCAGGTTTACTTTATATTCTAAATCTCTATACATATTTTGCTCTATCTTCAATTATAACAGAGTTTTAGGCGTAATTATACGACACTTTAACTTTTTGTTAATGGTTTTTTCTGTTATATGTTTTCTGTTATGAATTGTTTTATTAGATTCACATGTGGAACCCCTAGACGCTCCCATGTTTCTAGAAGGTATACCTAGTTGAATTGGCTCTATCCCTCTTTCCGTCGGCAGTACCTCCTAGATGTCTGTCCCTTCCGATTTTTCAACACTCCTTATATTCTTGATATGCTTACCACTCGTTCCTCTGTCCATTCAGTAAACACTAGATCCCAACCTATAAACTTGTATATACCTTCTCACAGATCTGCTTCCTTCAAAAAATCCTTTATTATTCGTGCTACCCTATTTTGGAATTCCTTGCCTGTATCCATTCGTAAATCCTTATCACTATCCACTTTTAAACACCAACTCTTTCTCCATCTCCTAAAGTATCAATCATCCTAACATATGTAATATTTAAAATCTATATATGATAACTATTTATTGTCACAAAATCTGTCTTTTATTGTTAAACTGAAGTTTTAAACGACCAGACAATTATCATCCATATTGTACTTTTCTTGTTATTCTTAGGGGTCTACTCGTCCCAGAATAAAATTACTTTTCATTTCATTTATATAATTAATCGTGGTGTATTAATTATGAAACTCTATAGATTTTTTTCTGTTTTTATTTATTCACCGCAATGTTTTGGCTAAAAAATATTTTCCTTTTTACACTATCTTCAATAATAACCGAGTTTTGGGAGAATTACATCTGATATAATTTGTGACGACCATATAGATTTTTTTTCCTTTGTTAAAAGCGTTTCCTAGTCTTCCGCTTCTAGGCGGACCCAGCCTCTTTAAAGTGGGTACCCAAATTAGGGAAAAACCTGGTGGCTGGGCGTGATCAAGGCCTAATCACCTCATTGCACTACCGTTGGTCTAGAAACAGTACGAATCTCTGTGTGTCCTGAGCCCAAGACCCTTCATGGGTTGCAGAGGTACAGGTTTTTTTTTTTTTTTAATTTATTTATTTTTTATATAATTATTATTATTTTTTTTTTTTATTGCGTTTCTCTGATTCTAAAACTCTATACAATTTTGTCCCCGTCTTTGAAAATAACCGAGTTATGGGCGCATATGTAGGCAATATTTCAATTTGTTTTTGTTTTTCTTTTTTCCTCGCGGTGTCCTGATCATGAAAATAATTTTTCATTATCTTCAGAAATAAGTGAATTATTGGATTTAATCCACCGCAATTTTAAAAATAAACGGCTAATATAAATATCCCCGTATCAGGTGTTTTAGAGCCAAATTGTACTATTATTATTTTTTTTAATATATTTAATTGATACTTACAACTGTACGTTATATAAGTACAACAGCTAAATGTTCTAAATTATAATTATGGGAGAGAAAATGTCTTGTGAAGAAATTATTCAACTAAGTTCGAAGTTTATTTAACTTATTAGGTCCAGAGACCATCGCCTTGAAAAGTTATCAGGAGTATGTAAGGATAAGGTGATCTGTGTCAGTAGGGAGTTTTTAATTAAAGGAGATATATCTATTTCGGGATGTAGCTACGACAAATGTGTTATTAGGACCAATATAAGAATGTTGGTCCAGCAGTTTTGAATGGAAGCCGCGACCGACTTGAGGATGATTTTTTGGATCATTAGGATCATTATTGAAAATAATAAACCGAAATCGGACACTTTATGGGTTACAACCAAAATTAAAGTTATGTTATCCTCTCCAGATTCTTTCCTAAAATCATTATCACAGTGGTAACTATCATAGTCTATCTCAGGTTCTAATTATGGTACAGCAAGGTACCCCGAAGCCTTAGAACAAGAGCTCTCCCTACATGTGGCAGATCTAACAGGCATAGAGGACTAAGAAGCAATCTGGACTGGAACACGTGTCGCCTCAACATCTGGAAGGCCCGATTGCAGATAAGGCTAGGGCTGGAGCTCGTTTTAGATAAATAGAAAAAGTTAGTTCACCAACTTTATACCGCTTCCCGTGCAGTCTATACTCTTTCCCTCAATACCAGTCTCGGTTTTTTTTTTTTTTTAATTTTTTAAAGCTTGATCATCTATTTTCATATGTATTTTATCTCCTTTAATTTGACTTATCAGTATCAAAACTGCAGATTCTGGATGTGATGTGTCTAGCAGCAATAATAATAATAATATTCTTTACAATAAAAAGTTAATTACTCTCTTTTATAAAACAAAACAAAACAATAAATGAATATTTTTATGGAATGTATTTACAAATGGACCTTCCCAGAGAATGGGAGATTAGAGTCTTTTGGATGGGGACTAGCCGAACCTAAAACTCGAGTTGCAGGCACTTAGTTTTCCACAACATCCTGTCTTGTGCGTGTCTCATCCATAAGGTACCTTCCTTTTTCTTCAATTCGTCGGCCCAGCGCTTTCGTTATCGGCCTCTGCGTTTTTTTTTTTATTTATAGGTATCCAATCTGTAGAACGCTTTGCCCAACTATCTTCTGTTTCCCGCTTGAGATGTCCTGCCCACGTCCACTTCATTTTTCTAGCATAAGCATAGCTTCTGAGACATTTGTTAATTTTCTTATTTTATTGGAGTTAATCTTGTCCCGCATGACGATTCCTAGCATAATCCGCTCCATTCTTCGTTGACAGGAATTTATTTTCCGCTCTACATTTTTTGTCTACACACTAGCAGTATGTAACATAAATATTACGGTATATTTATAGAATATGGAACATTCATCTTAATAATAATAGGGACAAGTCCCTTTAGAATAATATCATATGATAGACAAATGTGGTGCGGGCAACACACGACTTTCACTTACCTCCGTTATTAAAATCGTGTGACTTTTCGTTTTCTTGCAAGACTTAGACTACACAAAAAAAATTAGTTTTTATAATTTTTTTAAATATTTTTTTTCCGTAATCTGGACCCCAAAGGTTAACTTGAATGCGCAATAAGAAAGTCGGGAATCCAGGTAGGAGGGACCATTTTCAACAAATCATGCCAAATCTTAGCCTACGCTGATGATCTGGATATTATTGCACGCAGTTTCTCCAGCATGAAGAGTGGCTTTATGAATCTCCAAAGAGAAGCTGCTAAACTTGGACTACTGGTGCATGAGAAGAAAACAAAGTATATGGTCTGCAATCCTAACACAGGAGAGCATATAGTAGGAGTTGTGAAAATAGGGGAATTCAGCTTTGACTGTGTAGAGGAATTCATTTATCTCGGAACACAGCTAAACTCGGGAAATAATAAGCAACCAGAGGATACAGCGTCGGATTTTAGCGGCAAATAGGTGCCACTATGGACTTCTCAGGCATCTAAGGAGCAATTCTCTCTCCAGAACAACGAAGATGAGAATATATAAAACATTGATTAGAACGGTTCTCACATATTCGTCGGAGTGCTGGACGATGGCTAAAGCCCAAGAATCGTCCCTATTAAGATTCGAAAGGAAAATCTTAAGGATTCTCGGGCCTGTGTATGAGAGCGGTACCTGGAGAATGAGGAAAAATGTAGAGCTCACGAGACTATGACGACCGAGACGTAGTTCATTTTATAAAATCTGGGCGTCTGAGATGGGCCGGGCATGTTGCTAGGATGAACAGTAATGAAATACCCAAAAAACTCCTCGAGGAAAAGATTTATGGGACCAGAAAAGTTGGCAGTCATCGTTTGTGGTGGGAGGATTGTGTGGCGGAATCAGCAAGCATCAAGCTGGGAATCAGAAATTGGAGAGCAGCAGCACAGCACAGGGAAGACTGGCGACTCAGACTAAGGGAGGACTTGACTCTTCACGAGTTGTAGCGCCATCGTGATGATGATTTAAATAAGGACTGAATTATTTCTAAGCAGCGAAATGATACAGAAGTAAACTAACAATAATGTTTGGAAGAGAATTAATAAGCGTTGATATTTATACAAACGAATAACCTATTAGACGAAAACAGTTTCTTATAAACAGAAGCATTTTTAATATTCCGTAAAATATTATTTTAAACCATGTTATTTAAATAATCACTTAATATTAGCTGTGACAAACATGGAAAACTATTGCTTAGTTGCCATTCGTATACGATAAGCTAACCGATTAATCAATTATCTAACCTGGAATGGAAGGGATCCAATCCTGAGGCAATTAGTGTTCCTACAATCATCACAGGTTGGTCGTCTTATTAATTAGCATTGGTCTCATTGTGCCAGCTCCCATGTGGGATATAGAACAATCAGTTTCTATCAGGGTCCTGTGGCTTTACAGGAGGTTAATCGGTTAACTCCTATTCACTGAAATAGTAGTATTACATTGCATAGTTATTATGAAAAAAATAATCTGGCGCGGGCAGCACACGACTTTTACTTACCTCGTCTATTAAAATCCATTAAAGAACTATTGAATAAACTTAAATTTAATTTTCACATTCACTTAACTACATATGAAATATAGTATAATAAAGCGAATTATGAATACATTTTTAAGATTTGTCCTTGGCACACCGAAGAGGTCTCATGTGACCCATTTATACAGTGAGTTAAGTGGCTCCTTCCCTCAAACCGCAGACAATACTTCCTTGGATCATTCCTTTACCAAACTATCAACTCCCAGCTACCTCCCTATATCCTCAAACTTCTGCTATTTAAATCGTCCGTCAGCTCGCTCCAAACAAGATCGCGCCATTCTGACCTTTATATTCCTGCCCACAGAACAAAAAGTTTTGAATATTCCTTTCTTGTCCGCTCTACTACTCTCTGGAATTCCCTACCTACTCAAATCCGCCATGCTTCTTCCCTACCATCATTCAAGTCCCAGCTGTTCGAGTACCTATTGTCATCTCAAACAGACGCTCCACAAGCCTGATATTTCAAATCAAATATCTATTCAAAAAGAAAATTTATTATTTATTGTTCATGATTCTGTATCGATCAATTATTATGAATCAGTTTCAATGTTAAGTTTTGTTCAAGATTAGAAGTTAGTAATTTATTTTACTCTTTTGTTTTATTGTATCCTACTTTTCTTCTTAAAGCTTTGTAAATAAAAATTAATTATAATCCTTTGGTCTTGTGGCCAGACACATTGTATATATTAATTGTACATATCATATTGTTCTTAAGGGACCCAGTCCCAGAATAAAAATTATTTTTCTATTCTATTCTATTCTATAATATATAATAGTACTATATAATAGTAAGGGAAAGTATTGCAATCGTGAAAATTTTGTAATTTCAGTTTTCAACGGAAATACCCGTTTTAGGGTCCCCTGAGTCCAAATGACCAAGTCCCGCAAAATGGTCTGTGTGTGTGTGTGTGGTAACTCCCGGGGGAAAACGAAAAGTCCTAAGAAACTGATATTTCACATTTAAGACAAACTATACCCGAAATGTTACAGAAACTTTTTCATCAAAAACAGCTACCAGAAGAGCCACTATGCACCATGCATTTTGCAACTTTATACGATTTTCTCAAAAACAGCTCAAACGATTTCGATTAAACTCCCTGTATCGATGGAAAATTTAATGGACTTTAATATCATGTAGATTTCATTCTGATTTAAATAGTCTGACAGGGCCTAATTGCCGATATTTTCAATTTTCTCCCTCTAATTTTGTAGATAGTAAAAAAATAACAATATAATGTGGGTATCAACGATAAAAAAACAGGTAACTAAATAAACTTGAACGAATTCAATCTCTGACTAAAGGAGAAAACTGCAATGATATTTTTCTAATGCAATTTTTCGTTCTTAAACATAAGAATATAGTAATATAGGTAAGTATAAAATGTAAGATGTATAAAATATCGTTGAAAAGCTAATTATTTTAGAAAAAAATATTATCTTACACACAAGCTTGTAAAAGAAAGGTGTGAGTGTGTAAGTCTAGTATGAAAACGAAAAGTCGTATGAAAGAGAGATGTTACAGGAACTTTTTCACTAAATTCGGCTGAACGATAGTCCTACATTATTCCATGCGTTTTGCACATTTTTACGGTTTCCTCAAAAACGTTATATCCGTTTTTGATTAAGTTTGTTGTATTGATGTAAAATTCAATGAGCTTTAAAATAATATAGGTTTCATTTTGATTGAAATAGTCTGACAGGACATAGGTGCCTATATTTTTAATTTTCTTTTTCTAAAGTACCTTTCATTTTGTAGATTCCAAAAAAATACCCATACCATATTGTTAGCATTGACAAAAAACGGGTAAATACATATGTTGAACGAATTTGATTTACAACTAAAGTAAAAGGATGACATTAAGTTTCGATGGAAAAATGTGCTTCAGAGTGAATAATCTCACAATAGAAATTATTGTCTACTACAAACTCTAAAATTTATCCTCTTTTCTCTAATTTGCATTAAATTCTAATAATTTGTATGTTAGGTTTTCTCATGATAAGAAAAAAATTACCTAAAAAATATTTTTGTTCTTTTCACCTTTATTAGGTTATCAAAATCTTTCTTATTAAATATTTACACGTTTACAATGATCTATGTTATGAATAAAATTTATCCCTTCTCCTCAAAATTTGAGGGCTTTCGTTTCAAGATATGTAGAACGTGAATAACAATACAAAAAAAAAATATTCGTTTGTCCGCCGCACAAAATTCTGAAACTTATCTATATTTAACCTTTGGGGTCCAGATTACGGAAAAAAATATTTAAAAAAATTGTAAGAAAACATTATAAAAACTATTTTTTTTTTTACACGATTGGCGAGCGTACAGTGTTCAAGCATCAAATTTATTCGCTAAAATCTAAAATTTTCCTAAATTTTACGTTTGAAGTATAAGAATCCGGGAAAAAAAATCTAATTATGGCTAGGAGTTGCAAAACCTGCTAATCGATTTTTTTTTTTTTTTATCATTTAGGAAATTCTTGAAATTATAAATTGTAAAACGTTTGATTCGGAGTGTTGTGTCTGAAAAAAAATTATATATCACTCAAAACGCAAAAACCGCAAAAATTCTTTGTACTATCTAAATACTAGAAGGATTTATAAAACAAATCCTTGAGGTAACTTGGGGGCTATGTAGTTTTTCGTTATTGAACGGGGGCATACATCTACCAATTGCTAAATTAACTCTACAGGTGAAATGGCAATGTATATTTAATAACGTGTTTGGAAATATAATCTCTTACCTGTCTCAGCAATGTCCATTGTTAAATATAAGCAAATAGACCTTGAACACAATAAATGACCATCGAATAAAGATAATCAGACTGCCGGTTATTAGGCACTAATAATGTGCGATCAGGAATGATTCACTCATTTACTATTTATTTGTAAACACGGTATGGCGGGAAATATTAGTATTAATGGTCTTGCCAACTAATAATAAAAAGGCGAAGAACTGGAAAATTCCAAATTGTCCACCTAAATTGGTGATTTCGCCCACTGTCGCCGTCAGCGGCGTTTTTACGAAACTGATGTTTGACAATTTTTAAAATTTGGCCAGTAAATACAAGGGCATCTAACGATTATCCTTAAACCTAGACGTTGATATCAGCAAATTAATTATAAAATGGTGACCGATTAAAAATGATTTACCTCAGTAATTTAGGAATATAGAGAAAACAATTACTAGAATTTACTAACCAAGAAAACGCGGATATTTGAAATTTTACCCATAAATACGGCTTTGAATCATTGAAATCGATTTAGAAATATCAGAGATAAATTTTTGAAATTAGCTGTAGTGATAGACCATTTTTCTTCGAACTATTTATTGCTTTATAATGATAGAGTTTTGTTGACCGTTGAGAAATTAGATGAGGAAGATGGTTGGGGGTGCTGTCATAAATTAAAAACACACATTTAAAATAAGTGTTATTTTAATTATGTGCCGACGTTTCGGCCTACAATGTGGGCCTTCATCAGGACTAAAAGAAACAAGATAATAACCAATGTAATTATAGACATAATAATGCGTTAGGTATATAATAATAATATGACAGTAATAAATTATGGGAACATAAATAATATTAAATGTAAAATGATAATAAGATGACAATTATAAAGTATGGAAATAAGGTGACAGTCATAAAGTATGGAAATAAACAAAATTAAGATGATAGTTATAAAGTATGGAAGTAAACATAATTGAGATGATAATATTGTAATGAGAATATATAAAGAGAGACTAAACAAATGAAAAAAAATGATAAAGGAAAAATATGTGAACAATTAAAATTTTAAATATTAACAATTTTGAGTTGATATATGACGATAATATATTAAAAACATAGTTAAGAGTATAGGTAATATATAAAAAAAAGAATATAGTCATTACAAAAGAGAAACAGTATGAATAAAAAATAATTTAAATTTTAAAATAAAGTAATATTAAACTAATAATTATATGTCAGGATATGTAACGGAGAAAGATATGAGTATGGAAAGAAGGAGAAAGAAATGGGCGATGAAAAGAGATCCTTATCGATAAGAAAAAAATACATACTTGACTCGACGTGAAGACGTTGCCTAAAGGAGTGATGTTTCCCAGTTTAAAAAACGCTCATTGCGTGGAACGGAAAATATGAGAACTAGAATGTCCGTTAGGAAAATTCCAAGAAGCTAAGTTATGTTTACTGATTCGATTGTTAAAAAATAGCCAAAAGTTATTACTTGAGAGTACTTGAGTTATTACTTATGAGTATTTGATAAAATTGTAAGAAATAGTGACGAGGTAAAGATTAAAAGATATTAAGTAATAACGGATGACGATGATAAATGACGATTAGGTAATAACGAATGACGATAAGGAGCTGTCGAAGGAAATGATAAATAAACATTAATCTAATAGGTAAACAAATAAATAAATAAAAGGGGAGTACAAAAATTAAATAAATATATAAATAAAAATTGATAATAAATAAATAAAAATAAAATTATGAAGAGATGATCAGATGGTTGTTTAAAAAATGAGCTAGGGATGCTTTATTAAATTTAATATTTGAGAATAAGCTAGTGACAAGTTATGTTTGTCAGTCTTTTGATTAGCAGGAATGGGTTCTAGTTGTATGTAAATGCATTCTGTAATGAGTCGCTTGTCATGGTTGGGAACAGTGGCAAGAATGGATGTTTTATCAAAATCAAAGGAATGGTTAAGGGTTAAGGAATGTTCTGAAGATCTTTGAGAAGGTTTTTGGTTTCACCAATATAGGCAGAGTTGCAATTAGGAGTTCCGCAAGGGACTCTATAAACAATTGTAGTGGGACAAACTCTCCAATATTTACAGCCGACTTAAAGACAGTATACCAACAGACCACCGTTCAAAAATTGTTTTTTTTCATTTGCTTAGTCTCTCTTTATATATTCTCATTACAATATTATCATCTCAATTATGTTTACTTCCATACTTTATAACTATCATCTTAATTTTGTTTATTTCCATACTTTATAACTGGCACCTTATTTCCATACTTTATAATTGTCATCTTATTATCATTTTACATTTAATATTATTTATGTTCCCATAATTTATTACTGTCATATTATTATTATATACCTAACGCATTATTAAGTCTATAATTACATTGGTTGTTATCTTGTTTCTTTTAGCCCTGATGAAGGCCCACATTGTAGGCCGAAACGTCGGCACATAATTAAAATAACACTTATTTTAAATGTGTGTTTTTAATTTATGACAGCACCCCCAACCATCTTCCTCATCTAATTTATTGCTTTATATATGAGGTCATTGTCTATAAACATCTACATAAACATTTATACCCTAACATAGTTATTTGGACGTAATAAACGATTGTGTGGAGTTTTTTGATCATAAACAATATGAAATCGCTGATATTTTCGAAGTTACAAATTCAAAGGGAACTTTAAAGGAAAAAAGTTTAAAATATCGAAATTTGAGCCTTATCAGATTATTTCAATCAGGATAATACCTACATGACATAAGAGCCCATGTAATTTTCAATTAATTTAAAGAGCTTAATCAAAATCGTTAAAGCTGTACTCTGAAAATGTCAGTGTAACATCCCATGTATTGTAAGCTTTCAATCAACAGATAATAAAGTTTTCTCATGGAACCCAGTTAATTTTCCAGCTTCCAGGTACTTGTTAGCCAGAAGTCCTGTTTCCAGGCCAATGGCTATGCAAGAGGATGATTCGGACGAGATTAACCTACAGGTTTTCCTCTAATTAAGGGTACATATTTATGGATAATTAATGCGAAACAGTAACAGAATTAAGCAGAAAAATTATTATTATATTTTATTTATTCGGATATATTGCACTTTGTCACAATGGACAATAATAATATTGCTAAAGGATCACATTCATATAAACATATAAAGGATATACAGTATATAAACAAAAGAAAAGTCAAATTCCCAAATAACTTATTAGACCCACAGATTTACCAAGTTACTGGACATTTAAAGATGATATATTTTGAACCACGTTCTGGCGAAAAATGAAAAATAATCTGGTAAAGTAACAGTAAATTTTCTGTTGATTTCCTTGCCTTTTCACTACTAAACTCATGCTATTTTAATATGGAGGAAACATGCTATAGTTTTTTTTTTATTTATTTAAATTAATTCTGGTCAAAATCCTTAACTACATCTTACCGCAAGAATTTAATATATATATATATATATATATATATATATATATATATATATATATATATTTTACTTAAAAGCAATAAAGAAGTCTATTGAAAACAAAAAAGACGGTAATGAGTCAGTTTCTTTGGGCATATAACAAGAATTAGGCCTAACAAACGAATCTTTGTCTAATTTGATAACAAAACTTGTTCCATGGATTAGTGGCATACAAAAAGATATGGAAAAATTAATATATTTTAAGAAGTTATTAAGTCTAAATGGGACGGAAGCAGGAACTATCCAATGGTTTTTCCTCTCCTGATCTCATCGAAATAATTGTACCATTTTTATTTCCAAATATTTGTTTTCATTGTATACCATTATTTATTTTTATTTTATTTTATTTAATTTGACTTTCCTTTTCTTTATAATGTACATAGTGTATGAATGTGATCTTGTAGCAATATTATTATTGTCCATAGAGACACATTGTAAAACATCTGAATATTGTTTATTTATTTAACGTCACTTTATGCTACTATGGCTAATCGGACGATGCTACAGCGGGAGTCCTAAATTTCGCCTATCCAGGTTTTATTAGGATAGGGATCTTTAACGAGAACCTGACATCGCACAGGCTCGGGATCACCTTTTAACGTCCCCTCCGAAGGACGGCATAACTGAGGATTTTTTACTCCCATTAAAAAATCCTAGGACCACCTGCGGGTTTGAACCCGTGACCTTTGGCATAGGAGGCTGTTATGCTAGGCTAGCATTGCTAGCCACCCAGCTACAAGTGATCCCAACATCTGACGATGTCGGAAACAGACATTACCGATATCAAAGGAATATCTCTGCCACATTCATTGATGATAGTTGGAGTACGAAGGAGAAGGGTTACATCCCAGCCGAAATCGCTTTTTAGTTTCTGCTGGAGGTTTGATTTTGATTTTCAGGTCCCCTAAAAATTTCAAGTTTTTTATTTATCATACATCAAAGTGTAGTTTTAAAAAAAAGGAAAACAAATCAAGGCCTTTCAAGAGGAAAAAATAACCAAACGTGGAAGAGTCCTCATCCAGAAGCAAAATGAATTTTAAAACCAATTTACTTTCTAAAGAGGTGTTACAGAGGTCTTTACGTTTTTCAAGATCACAGGAAATTGGAGAAAAACTGAATTTTTAGATGTTTAATTTCTCGTGCATAAAAGTGCTGAAATTTTCAATAAGACAAGTATAATTCATTCCATTATTTTATAAACATTTTAAAATGGAATTATATTCATAAATTTTTGTTTTTGAGAAATATTTTAAAATATGATATTATCGTTATCTTTAAATTTTCTTCTAATTTTTCATATGTTTGATTTTTTTAAATATGTAAGTTTGATTTAATATTTGATTCTAAAGAGGAATGTATGTGAAACAAGATCGAAATTTTTACAGCAAGTTGGACTATGACCAAGCTATGTAGAAAAAGATAATCAAGGGTGAGCCTTTTTTATTTTTTATACTTTTATTTCGCTAAAAGCCTCGTTTTTTGTTCATTTTCGGAAATTTTTCAAACCACTTTCTTCACTATTTAGCTAATAAGTAGTGGTAACAAAAAATACAAAGCATGTCCTTACCTTATTATTAGATTTTGTTTTTATTTGATATATACAAAATTAGAAATATTTTCTTAACACATGTATTTAGCCGGAAGCTGAATTAAAACGACTGCAGCACTAAAAGCGGGTAATCGATAAGAAGACCAGCCACAGGTTGAGAGTAAAGGGCCAGAGGTATGGAGTGATACCTTCTCGGAGTATCGAGACGAGATAGGAAAACTAATAAGTGGCTAAGATCAAGGACCGATCTCCCAGATATTGTGGAAAAAGTCCACAAAAGACGTGGACCTGGATCGGACATGTTATACGGAGAAACATTAACTGGCAGCTTGGTAGAGTGGCAGAGTGGTACCCAAGGAAGTTAACAAGGAAGCGTGGACGTCCACAGAGAGACTGGGACCAGGAGATGAAGAGCTGCGGAGTTGCAACCTGGAAGAGAGTTGCACTGGATAGAAAAGAATGGAAAAAGATGGGGCAGATTCATTACTTAGTGTGGTTGCAAGAATAAGCCTATTAAAACATTCAAACAATCGAACTAAAAAAAAACCTCAATTTCATGTTGATTTTGTACATAGAATAGAATAGAAAATAAATTTTATTCTGGGGCTGAGAATTATAAATTTGTACAGTTTATAAAATACATGTCTGGCCAACAGACAAAATGAACATAATTAACAAATATTTACAATTATGGATAAATATATACATAATACAAAATAAAAGAAAATTAATTAAAATAAAAACAATCCTCAGAAAGTAATTGTGTTGAACAAAATGGAAAATAAATGAGTTTAAATATAAAAACAAAAAAAAAAAAAAAAAAAAAAAATACTGTACCACAACCCATGAAGGGTCTTGGGCTCAGTACATATAGAGATTCGTACTGTTTCTAGGCCAACGGCAGTGCAATGAGGTGATTAGGCCTTAATCACGCTCAGCCGCCAGATTTTTCCCCAATTAATTTTGGTACCCACTTTATAGAGGCTGGGTCTGCCCCAGGAGGGTCTCCATACCCTAGGGTCGCCCCCCGGCTGAATTAACAGAATAAATAATATTTCTGCCACAGCCGGGATTCGAACCCAGGACCCGGAGCACAGCAGACTAGTGCTCTATCCACTAGACCACGCAGCTCCCAAATATAAAACAAAAGAAGAAGAAAAAAAAATAAAATAAAATGAATATATTATATATTTGTATTGAACAAAAGAGGAAATTTTGTGTATGTTTTTTTGTTATATTTTATGTACAAATAAAGGTTATTATTTTTATTATTAACACTAAAATTATTGGCCAACAAAATTTTTATTTACGGTTTTATATTAAAAAAAATAACAGAGAATAACTGATAAAAAAAATCATGAAAATCAAAATTAATGAACGATTTCGAATGGATTGACCCATATGTAAACATTATTGGTCGAGTAAAAATGATTTTATGAACCCAAAGAGGATTAAATAGAAATATTTAAAACTCAATTTACAACCCAGTACTTTGTTGATGTGAAATGTTATTTGTTCCGATGATAAATAGATTGAAAAAACGTGGGACTGCTTATTGTTTAAAAGTAATTAGATGCCCCAAGGCTACGTTTTTCTCAGTAAATACCTAATATTATACAATAGATATTATTGCTAACTGTAATTTAATCTAAAAAAAGAAATGCAAATACTTAATTATATAAAATAAGAAGGAAGCAGTAGGCAAATCCACCAAATATGATTCCAGTTCTTAGAATAGTAAGGTCACAGAAATTAAAACTCAAATAAATTCAAAAGCTGAAAATCATTATGATTCCTCACTGAACTTATATTTTCCATTTCAAAAAAGAATGTTGAATTGTATTTGTCTCACAGGTACAGTCGTAAAATTGAGTGTAAAAATCTTTCTAATCCATTTTACTTTACCTTGACGTCTTATAGTAATCCAACCATGAGCTTGGCCTTCGACTTGTATATGTTATATAACATTAGTTACACACTTATATAATACTAATTCAAATACAGTTTCACCGTTTTATTAAATAAAATAAATCAGAAAAATGTATTAAATTACAAAAAAAATCTGGTGCGCGTAACACACACTTTCATTAACCTCCGTTGTTAAAATCCATTAAACAGTTTTTAAATACATTTAAGATTCAAATAAATTGTTAAAGAATTAATTATTTTGAATTTCAATAGGAACATGTTTTTTTTTATTAAATAATCTATTATATTTTTATCAACTACAATCAGTCAGTTTTATCGGCTTTTCGTCACGCTCCTCGCTCCATTAACCTTTAATTAAAATTCCGTATATTAGATAATATGTTTTCTAAAATCTTTAGCTATCCAACGGTATATTATACATCTATATTAATATTCTTGTGTTCAAAAATACAAAATTTGCATAATAAAAGTATGTTTGCACTTTTCTTCTTTAGTTGTTTATCACGTTCGCTCAACATGCATATTTACCCGTTATTTATCAATGCTAATAAGATGATGTTCCAATTTTTTTTTTTAAATCTATAAAATTAAATGTACTTGAGAAGAAGAACATTTAAAATATCGGCATTTTAGCCCTGTCAGGCTGTTATACAGTTTGGATTTCGTTCTTAATATTCGACAGTTCAGTAAGGACTCTGAGTTGTTGACCACATTTCGTCCGTCCTTTAGTGCAAGGACTATTGTTCGGTTCCTTTCTGGACATAGCCCAAGCTTTTGACCAGGCGTGGCACCCGGGATTGCTCTATAAGCTCAAAATCCATTTATCCCAATCCTTATAGGTATTCTAGGCAGTCCTCCGATCCTATCTATCAAACCGCTCCTTCCGAGTTCCGGGTGGTTCAGAATTTTCCAAACATTATATTGTTGAGGCCGGTGTTCCTCAAGGCAGCGTCTTGGGACCCATCCTCTACATCCTCTACACCGCCGTTATCCCTACCGACCCTGATAACTTTCTGGCAACATTTGCTGACGAAACCGCCATTTTATCATCCGATTCCGATCCTGAAGCAGCATCGCTAAATCTCCAAAGACACGTTCCCTTTGTCGAAGACTGGTGTGATGCTTGGGGTATTAAGGTGAACGAAAGCAAATACACACACGTTACTTTTCCTCTTCGACGCAAATCCTGTCCAACGGTTTATTTCAATTCTATACCACTTCCTTCCTCAAACACAATCTGGTGTCTTGGCTTTTTACTTGACAAAATATTGACGTGGAGCCCACATATAAGACTGAAAAAAAAGAACTCAACCGCAGATTTGGTCATTTAAACAGACTATTAAACAGCAAATCTCATCTTACAGCTGACAACAAATTACTATTGTACAAGACAGTACTTAAACATATATGACCTAAGGACTTGAACAGTGGGGGGGGAGGGAGGAGGGGCAGCTAAATATTCTAAAATCAAACGCATCCAATCCTTCCAATCCAAAGTCATTAGAACAATAGTTAATACTCCTTATTATGAAAACAACTGTGACCTTAATTTTCTATTTATTTTAGACCTGGTACCATCCAAATTTCCCAAATTCCATCAGAACCTTACTCATCATCCTAACACTCTATCCATATTTATGCTGGCGGTCTGACACTAGTCAGATCCTCCACCCATTTACTGTATATTTGCGCCATTACTCGGCCCCACTGGCTCACACCAGTGACGCGGCTGCGAGGGAGACTCTGAGATCTCTTGGATTCCTCTTTTCCCTCTACAAATGGAAGGAAAAGCCCAGTCTTGGGTTCCTTTAGCAATTTGTAAATATTGTATATAGTTATGATTGTGTGTATGATGATAATTTATTTCTCACTTTGTATTTATCTCAATTATAGGCTGTAGTTTTGTTTTTTGTTTATATATTATATATTATGTAATTTGACTTTATCATTATTTTCTGTATATATTGCACGAATGTGGTCCCATATCACTATTACTACTGTTCATTTAGAAACAAATTTTCTCTCAATAAATGAATAAAATCATTAAGTAAAATTATTATAAGAAGCTACATACTAATTTATTACTATTAATAAGTTCTCTAAGACACTGAAGTTCTAATTTAATTTTTCTGTAATATTATTCTGAAGAGAACTATTCCAGAATAAATAAATAATTTATTATTACTAAATCCATCGTATAAAACGGCTTTTCGGGTTCGACTGAATTATTAAATTTCAGTTTTTTAGATCAGTATTACTTGAGGAAGATTTACTTACACGTATTTATTCATATTAAAACAGGACATTTTTTCTTCCAAATCTTTTTTATTTTCATTGTTACACAAATTGTCACATGTGGTAGTCAACCTTACATGCTGATGCAGCTGTGAGCTAAAGAAAATTAGAATGTACAGATAAAAAAAAGTAATTTGAATTTAATTATATATTATGAAAGAAAATTTAATAAATTGTAACTAAAAGCGAAATGTTTTAGTCTTGTATCACAACGGGACCACATGTGACAATTTGTGTAACAATGAAAATAAAAAAGATTTGGAAGAAAAAATGTGCTGTTTTAATATGATTAAATTTTATTTTATACAACACATTTTTGGACACACAGAACTGGAACACGAACACAATAGTTTCCCTTACTATATAATCCAATATATATATATATATATATATATATATATATATATATATATATATATATATATATATATATATATATAAGTGATAGTAAAAAAAACAAAAAAAACAATTATTTTATTATTTTTAAATTCATTTTAACATAGTTATAGTATAATTGTAAGATATTTTTTTATATTTCAAAGCAAATAAACCATGGATTTTTTTTTTCGTGGAATCATTAATCAAGTTTAGATATACATTAGCTAAATTAAAAAAAAAAAAAAAAAAAAAATCCATTACCAAAAAGATCATATTTCTCTCATGGAATAATATTTTTAGACCGCTAATAACTGACATTTATTTAAAAAAATTAAATTTGTTCTCGGAAATGTCACTTAACAAAAAGGGAACAAATGTGAGAACCGACATCCAGCCCGCAGACCATGAAATAAAATATTACATTTCCCGGGGGAAATATGCTTAAAATATGTAGTCATGTTTAATAACAGCAGATACCGAGGAGCGGTAGGGATTCACTGAGTTTCCAAAAGTCAAAGCAATATCTGTATTGTACACAAGAAAATACGAATATAAAGTTAAACCCAGTATGTTTTAGCATGAAAAATAAAGTATTAATTTTAATCAACGTTAAAATATATTATGGAAATCAACACATTCATATTTTTTAAAAATCTGCTGTTCGTAATACATGACTTCCACTTACGCCTTTCTTAGTAGACTTCATAAGAATGAAACTTTCAAGAAATTGAAGCCCCTAAAATTTTACATCGATTAACAAGTTTAATCAAAACCGTTATGAGAAAATTGCGGGAAAAAAAGGTAGAAAATGCATGATATAAAACGATAAAAAATCATCTGCGGGCAATACAAGACTTCCACTTGCCTCCATTGTTAAAATCAATTTACGAACTTTTAAAATAATTTAGACTTGAAAAAATCGTTTAAAAAAATCTGGTGAACGCAACACAAGAGTTTCACATATTTCTTTGGCACGAAAAGCCGAGTCACCAGTACCAGATGTTTATATCTATTTTAGAAAAGTAATCAAATTGAAATAGAAATAAAACATAAAAAAAAAAAAAATAATTCTGGAGCATGCAACACACACGGCTTACACATACCTACGATATAATATATATCTGATACATAAAAATCTCGTATCCCAGTCTTTATGGTCGTACTCCTCCGAAACGGCTCGACCGATTTTGATGAACTTTGTATGTATATATGATAGACATGAAAATCGTAACAAACGACTCTTAATTACCTCGGCTTAATTAACTTAAAGTTGAAACAAATTTTAAGTTAATTTGAATAAAAAGTGTATTCAGTTTCGTTGTACATGGCAACGTGACCCACATGTGGGTCACACTTGTCTGTTCCGTATAGTGGTGTGACCCACCCGTGGGTCATACTTGACTTTCCATTGGGTGAATGCATTCGAGGTCTGAAACTGTTGTGATCCCGCATTAAACACGTTCGAATTTGCAACAGTCTTGCCCGGCCTCAAGCGAAAAAACCGTAGATATTTGCCTCAGCATGAATGTGTTAAATAATATTACTATATTAAATTTTTAGTATAATTATCTGTAGTAAGTTGAAGCCCTACTCGTCACTTTACATTTCCTTTAAAAAATTTCTGTATAAAATAATATATTTTCGATAATCTCTCTCTCTCCATCGATACGTACATGTAATGTACATGTACATATATATGTATGTACATATATATTATTGCTCTTATTATAAAAACACAAAAATTACATTAAAAAATATTTATGCTCTTTTAACCTATAGTTGCTCATTAAATTCGACTATTTTAATCAGAATAAAACTTATGCCATATTAAAGTCCATTTTACATCGTATAGTGAGTTTAATAGGAATCGTTAGAGCCGTTTTGGGTAAATAAAAAAAAAAAGGTGCTAAATGCATAGGATAAAATAGAACTTCTGGTCAGCCGATTTTAGTGAAAAAGTATTAACATCTCGGGCATATACCTAAATATGGTTTGAAATATGAAATTTCAGTTTCGTACACTTTCTCTTGCTGTACTTACCACACGTACACAGACTTGGTTATTTGGACTCAGGGATACCCTAAACGTGTATTTCCGTTTGAAAACTGGAAGTAAAAAAAAATCAAATACTTTCCCTAACAATATATTTTATATAAATAAAGAAGTCGGTTTCTATTTCTTCCCAAAAAAGTTTATTTCAGCAAACTTTAACGAGTCAACGTTTCGGGGGCCTTCCCCATCATCAGGACTCAATTTTAATATATCTAATAATTTGTCAATAAAAATTCTTCTTACTTTCTTTATATGGTTGAAACCATCCTCCATGTATAAATTCATAATAAAAAAATGTTTTAAGGAAGATTGCATATTGATATCAATAAATAAGTTTATATTTCTTCCCAAAAAAGTTTATTTCATCAAACTCCTTCCTGCAAAAATAAGAAGAATTTTTGTTGGCAAATTATCAGATATATTAAAATTGAGTCCTGATGACGGGGAAGGCCCCTGAAACGTTGACTCGTTAAAGTTTGCTGATATAAACTTTTTTGGGAAGAAATGTTAACCGACTAATTTATTTATATCAATTAGCAATCTTCCGTTTTTATTATAAACATATTTCATACATAGGGTAATAATAAAATTACTTAGCCAAATCCGCCAATAAAAAAGAATTATTTTGAGTTTCTCAGAGAAGAGTTATTATAGATTATATAATATAAACATATAAATTATTATCTACAGTAATCACTTAAGTTTATGCGCCTTTCCTCATAAACTTTTCCATTAACTTGCTGTTTTCTCCTTCAGCTGATTATCAAATTAATTAATATTTACCCATGTTTTATAAATGATAAAATCAAGAAATAGTAAAATATATACAAGTAAATAAAACTATAGTAATTATAGTTGAAGAAATCTTTAACTTTCGACATAAAAGTCATGTCACAGTATATCAATGAAAGTATAACCTACATGATATTAAAGGACATTTAATTTTGCATCCATACACATATTTCAGTTAATATAGTTAATATAGTACAAGTAGTAGGGTTTATAGAAAAACCGACATTTTAGAAAACCGGTTTTCTAATAGTAATTTTCCCAGAAAACCGGTTTTAACCGGTTTTGAACTTTTATTAAAAAAAATTTTACTCGAATTTCCTGTAATTCGAACACAAACATTTAAACAGAAAATTTGGAGTGATTAAAAGCAGTTTTTGACTGAAATTATTTACTGTTCAATTTTTTTGACAGTAAAATTTCTTTACGCATTTTAGTAGAACAAAGAAATAATAGTTGACCAGGAATTAATAACTTTAAAAACATTATTCGTTGTTTATGCATAATTTTCATTATAAGGATGTAAATATTTTTATAATAGTGAAACGAGTTATTCAGCAAAGGGTTCAAATAAATAAAAACAATGTATTTACATAATAAATATATATATTTTTTTAAAACAATGTTATTAGCTACAGATGGAAAATATATAACTGTGTATTATATAATGTAAATTATAATCAAAGCCGAAATATAAGAGTAATAAAGTTTATGCATAGATACTTATTAAAATCAATTTTAGTTTTAAGGACAATTAATCAAAGGCCCAAGTATTTTATATTCAGGACAATTTTAAAATAAATTTAAATATTCTATTATTATTTTGTTTAGTGAAATATGATTTCAGAAAACAGAGGTCGTCTATCGATTTGCTATTTAGCTGTATCCTTAGTTCATTCACAAAACTTCCCGAAATAGAAAATACCCTCTCACTTGCAACCGAACTAGGCTTAATCGTTTTTAAAGCCTGATTTTAAAAAAATTATATTTTTATAATATTAAAAACTATCATTTTGTACTACTACTTACATTTTGTATAATATCATCTATATCAAATATCGATCAATGAATTTATGAACTGTACATAAAGAAGCCAGAAGACAAACTGATATAAAATTTAAATTAATTCATCCAATAGACAAAACACACCGTTTCTTGAAATTTTATCCAACCGATATGATTCCAAGACCCCAACGCTTGCAACAGTGTTTTCATAAATCTGGTACATTTGTTATTTTCAAATTTCTTCAAACATTGAAAACCGATATTTCCTACTAAAAACCGATTTTCTTATTTCATAATTTTCGCCAAAAAACCGGTTTCAAAAACCGACAAACCTATTAGAATAAAGGAGAACTTATTTGCTAAAACTCGAAAGTCTTTTCTTTTTTTTGAGGAATGCTTTAGTAAGGAATAGGATTAATTAACACATATATTAAAAACGAGTATATTTTTCTATTACGTTTTACAGCTTTGTACATAATATGGAATTTTTTCAAAAATCTTTAGCTCTCCAACAGTATATAAAAAATTATCTAAAAAATGTGTCCTCCTATATTTGGTTATAAATTTTGTCCAACTTGTATACTTGGCAGTTTTTTTGTAAATCATAATACGATTAATAAATAAATTGTAATTTTTTCAAATGTACAATATTTAGAAACAATATATAGATTACCTTTAATCTAGAAAAAGAAAATTTTAAATATTTCCGTTTAAAGCCCTGTTAAAATATTTTAATCAGAATGAAAATAAACGATATTAAAACTCAAAAAATGTTATACCAATATAGTGATTTTGATCAAAATCGTTAGAGCTTCATTCTAGAAAATCTGTATAAAGTGGCTCTTCTAGTTCACTGGTTTTAATTGAAAAATATTAGTAACATCTTTGGCATATAGTTGCCTTAAATATTAAATACATTACTGATAAGATAAATATATATGAAACAGTTCTTACTCCAGTTATTAATTGTTATTGAGGTTGTTAAATAGAAGGCTGAAGAAAGATTCCGTAGATTATATATAGATACAAATTACAAGAATTTACATGTTTTCATACTCTCTTTTTACCTATATCTGAAATATATATTAAAGAAAATTATTTTGATCGACATAATTTTTCAGTTTTCATCAGAACTAAACTTTTTAGTGTACCATGTGTCCAAATAACCAAATGCCGCTGAGTTGTGTGAGTGGAAAGTCAAGTTTGAAAACAAGTTGTATAAAACTGAAATTTACAAGACGTGATATTTTACTATAATCGGCGAACCAGAAAAGCCACTTTAAACTATGCATTAAGCACATCTGTACGATATTCTCAAAAACGACTTATGAGAATTTGATTAAACTTCTTGTATCGATCTCAAATTTAATGCACTTTAATATCATGAACATTTCAGTCTAATTGAAATACACGGACAGTGCTTACATGCCGATATGTTCTATATTCTTCTAAAGCACCTTTATTTTTGTAGATTCGAAAAAAATATTCATTTCATTATGTGAGATTTTGCAGAGAAAGATTATTAAGGTAATTTTGGAGGTCTTTTATTGATACATCAATATATTTTCGGACCTTTATGTAATGCCTGCAAAACAATTATACATGGTCTCAATTATGAAGAAGCTGTATTTTAGACAGGATGAGCTAGTCGGGAGGATTGATCACCGTTTTGCTACAAGACTACTATAGCTTAGTTGTGCCAAGACCAAAACATACCTGGACGACACACCAGACTTGTTATACCATTGCTAATGTTTGCGATAATATTTCTCCAAATTTTGTGTTATTTTATTTAAGTATTGTATTGTATTATACTGTGTACTGTGTTAAATAAATAAATAATAAATAAATTCTTTATTATCCTGGGACATGTTCCTTTAGAATAAAAAAAAAACAAACAGAATGTACAAAATGTGCTTTGCAGTCTTAGAGTAAGTTAAATACATGTTCACAAGTTAACAATCACTTATATAAAATTAGACATATTCAAATAAGAAGAAAACAAAAACAACGACATAAAAATAAATAATAATAATAATAAATTATTTACAATTCTATTGAGCCTGGATATGCATTAAATGATTAAATATGCGGGATTTAAAGGTTGAAAGAGAGTTGGAGTGACGGATGGAAGGAGGGATAGAATTCCATAGGGTTGAGGATCGAATGAGAAAGGATCTGTCGAAATGTGCAGTTCGGTGGGCCGTACTGTATAAATCCGAAGGCCTGGAGCGTGTACAACGAGGAGGGACAGATGATTTGAATTGAAGGAGGTCAAAAATGTATGATGGACGGCGGGATTGGAAATATGATTTTTGAAGGATAGAGTTTGGTCGAAGGCTACTCCCAGATTTCTGACAGTCGGGTGGAACTTTATAGGATTACCATTTAAGTACAGGGTTGGGATAAGTAGAACAGTTTTCAGGAGGTGATTACAATTGCTTTTGTTTTAGTGTTACTGTTTGTTATTGTACTTTTATTGAATTGCCGCAGGTAAGCTCCTTTTCCTCACATGGGCTCGTGAGGAAAGGGATAGTGGGATAGTGATTTCTACATGCACTGTAAAATGTCTGTATTGATTTAAATAATAATAATAATAGTCTTTATTGATTTACATATAAACATTTATAATACATTTTTTTCCCTCTTTCTTTATATACATATACATAAATAGACCTTCCTTTTCAGGAGTTTAAAGTCTTTAACGGTAACTACCCGTACTTTAGTTGAAGAGTTCGCTCGTCTTCATCTTCCAAAATTCTCTGTCCTTGGCTTTACGTGACCATAGCACTCCTTCTTCCTTTTTGATCTCATCGACCCACCTTCTTCTTTGCCTGCCTCGGTTCCTTTTCTCATCCAATGGGGTCCACTCAGTCAGTATTTTCGCCCAGTTTTTATCACTTTTCCTCATTAGATGGCTAGCCCATTGCCATTTCATCATTTTCACAAATGTGATTGCATCAGTGACACCACTAACCTTCCTTATTGTTTGGCTGTTTAGCTTTTGGTTTTTCCTTATGCCTAACATGCTCCTCTCCATTGCTCTTTGACATGTTATAATTTTTCTCTCATGTAGCTTGTTGAGGGACCATGTTTGACATCCATAAGATAGGACAGCCAATATACAGCTATTAAAGGCTAACGTTTTTAGAGGATGGCTGATATTGTTCTTCATATTGATTTAAATAAAGAAGTTGAAAAAAAAAAAAAAAAAAAAATATATATATATATATATATATATATATATATATATATATATATATATATATATATATATATATTACCAGCATTGTAAAAGTACGAGTAACTTGTACGATTTATTTTATTACATATTAACGTTTCTAAAATCTTGCGCTTACCAACGGTATATTATACATCGATGTTGCTACTCATATTTCAGGAATACTTTTTTAATGACGTAGTTACAGATCTTTTTTAGATTTTACTCCTACAGCTCTATATTTCTATAAATTATTTTACTACTAAACCTTTAGGTAAGAATGCTCTACATGATGATTAAAACCGTATCGAAATCCGTCGCGTGGTTTAGAATGAGTTCGCGAAAACCAAGAATCACAGTATCATTTTATATGAAGAGAGATTACACAAAAAAAAAAAAAAAAAAAAAAAAAAAAAAAAAAAAAAAAAAAAAAAAAAAAAAAAAAAAAAAAAAAAGAGAGAAACATGGCCACAGTTTGCGTAAAATGTCTTAAATATAACCGACACATATGCACTAAATGAAAAAATTAACAGCTACCTTTTGTATAAGAATTATTTTTTTTGCCGCACCCCTTTGTGACTAAACTGCGGCTGAATGCTCTCAACCCAGGCAGCTTAAAAGCTTAGGCGTTCGGGTGAGCCTGGATTTTTCACGCATGATCCTTCTTTTTGTACAAGATAATTTTTCAATTAAAATTCTTTATTCAATATCTAACGAAAAAAATCTGAACTACTTTCAATGCTAAATGATGTGAGCATCCAATATCTTTATTATTTTTCTTCTTAACCGGGTAAAATAACGAGAAAAAAGATTTTCGTTGTTGTTTTAGTTTTAAGGGCAAAAAAGAGTGGTTATTATTGCCCAGAACATCTTCAGAAGACGATTAAGTTTGCAGTTCCGATTAAATCATAATGTTTATTGTTCCTATTGTTCTATTTTATTTTTATTGATTTCGTCATTTCAGGATTTTTTTTTTCTTATCATAGGTATACATTTTACAAATTCCTACTGTAACGAGGGCACTCTTCGAAAATATGACTTACTGTGAGAGTCACTTTACACAGTTGACATCGAGACAAATCCCTTCAGGCGGCAGTGTCCTATCCTCAGGCGGGCGATAACTACCTCCTCACGCCAGCACTATCATGATGATGAGAACCAGCAGCTGATTGTCGGTTTGACATTTTTCAATTTGTTGTTTTCTAGTGCAGTCCAAGACTGTTGTCATTCGTTTATGATCTTCGCGTTTATTGGCTGAAACAGCTCAGATATACTCCAGGAGCAAGATGCATGATTGACAGACGTTCATAAGACTGTTACTAACCAGCTAATATTTTTGATGAACTGATCATCTATATCCGATTGAGAGACCCATAACACATACTAAGAACTAAAGTTACTTTATAGGACGAAAATTAAAATATCTGCATTTTAGTTCTACCAAACTATTTCAAATAGAACGAAACCTACATCACGTTAAAGCCCTTTAAATTTGACATAGATGTTGAGAGTTTAATTAACATGGTTAGAGCCGTTTTTGAGAAAATCGTAAAAAGGTACGAAAGTTGTTGTAACATCTTGGGCGTATAGTTGTCTTAAATATGTAATTTCAGACCAGTAAGATTTTCCGTAAAATTTAATGATCTTTAATATCATATGGATGTCATTCTGATTAAAATCTGACAGGGCTTTTTTTTTTTTTTTTTTTTTTTTTATTATTTATTTAAAGAAATTTACAACTGTATTTATACAATACATCAAGTAAATGGGATAGATATGAGATTAAGACACATGATTGTCCTGTGAAGAAACTACCCATTGGTAGAACTCCAATGTCCAATTTACGGTAAGAGGTCTCTTGGCCATCTTCTTTTCAGTCGCCTCGGTGGATTGTCAGGAATAGATGTTGAGGAAAGGTCACGGATAAGCGGGTTTGAGTGGGCAGGAAGTTGGAATGGAAGGATGTATATCTGGATCGGGCTAAGTCTTCAACTAATGGGATATTTAGGTCTTTATGGATAATTTTATTTGTAACAAAGTATGGAGCATTAAGGATTTTTCGAAGGATTTTGGATTGCAGGGATTGGATGCGAGAGGAGTTTGATGGTTTAGTGGACCCCCATAACTCAATGCCGTAGGTCCACACAGGCCTAATAATGGTTATATAAATGAGTCGTTTGTAGTAAATAGGAAGTTTTGAGCGTTTGTCGAGTAAGTGTTGTAGTAATCGGTATCTACGCGCAGTTTCCTGTCGTTTCAGTCTAGTATGAGGGTTCCATGTGAGGCGTTTGTCTAGGTTTAGTCCTAAGTACCGGATCTGTTCAACAGGAGTAAGTAAGATATTGTTAAAGGATACGGTGGGGCAGGAAGTCATAGGTTTACGACGTAGAGTGAAGGTTATTTGATAGGATTTATTAGGATTTATTTTAATTCTCCAGTTCTGACACCATTTTTCGATGGCTGATAGATGGTTCTGCAGGATTCGGGATGCAACAACAGGATCATTATTCACAGATAACACACATGTGTCATCAGCGTAGGTAGTAAGGATAGTGCTAGGTTGGATAGGAATGTCAGCTGTATATACTGTATAAAGGATCGGACCCAGGATACTACCTTGAGGTACACCGGCTGATTGGATGAATACGGATGAGTAGGAGAGATTATGTTGAACTTGGAAGGTTCTATCAGTTAGGTAGGAGCGAATTAATAGGAAATACGTTGGGGTGAGGAATTGGCGAAGTTTGTAAAGCAGTCCTGGATGCCAAACTCTATCAAAAGCCTGTTCTACATCAAGAAAGGCTCCAGTGCAGTACATTCCGCGTTCCAATGTGGAAGATATTACATCCACCACACGATGGCACTGTTGTATAGTTGAATGAGATGACCGAAATCCAAACTGGTGGTCAGGAATCACATTATTTGAATCAAGGATGGGATATAGGCGTTTTAGGATGAGTTTTTCTAGAATTTTTCCAATAATGGGTAGAAGAGAAATAGGACGATAGGACGATGGGCTTTCTAGTGGCTTCTTGGGTTTTGGTATCATTTTGATGATAGAATGTTTCCAGGCGTCGGGAAAATAGGTAGACCGGAGTGTGGCATTGTATATGTAGGTGAGGAAGAGGATAGCTTTGCGAGGGAGTTGTTTTAGGATGTGAAATGTAATAAGATCATGGCCAGGAGCTTTTTTGGATGGTGATTTATTAATGATGTAAAGGATTTCAGATGGGTGAAACGCCTTGGGAGGAAGGGACATTTGGAGAGGAACAGTTAGTTCTGCTTCAACATGTTCAATGTGGATTGGGTTAAGGATATCAGGGTGAGGATCAAACGTTCTGGAAAGGTGTTCACCGAATGTTTGAGATTTGTCCTCGTCGGAGCGTGTCCAGGTCTTGGAGTCAGTGAGAAGTGGATGATTGAAGCTTTTGTATTTTAGTAGTTTTGTAGTGGTGATCCATAATGATTTGTCTGAAGTTGTTAGGTGTTCTGTAAGTCCTGAAAGTTTTGAATTTTGAACTTCTGTATTTCTGTCTTAAGGTTGTTAGTCAGTTTGTTGTAGTGGGTTTTGTCTGATGGATATCTCGTTCTATGCCACTTCGCCCTTGCTCGGCGTTTTTCAATTAGTAAGAGGCGAATATGTCTTGGCAATTTCGTTTCATCAGAATTCCTACTGTTATAGTGGGATGTGTTTTTGTGTATGGCCGTTTCTATGGATGTTGTAAATTGTTTAATGGCGAGGTCTATTTGTTTTTTAGTTTTTAATGGGATTTTTAAGTCCAGTCTGTTTTCCAAGTCATTACGAAAATTGTCCCAGTCAACACGTCCTTTAATCAGTGATGGAGGATAAGGTTTAGGAATAGAATTTGTGTGCATGAGAAGCAGAACTGGGCTGTGATCTGAGGAAAGGTCATCGAAGGATTTGACTGTAGTGTGGGAGGAGGGGATTTGAGAAGTAACAAAAATATCAAGGATGTCGGGACGTTTCTTAATGGAAGTAGGCCAATATGTAGGTTCCTGTGGTGCCAAGAGGGAATAGCTACAGGAAGTGGTGAGACGGGAAAGTATCCTGCCACGAGTGTTGGACGTTCGGCATCCCCATCGTTGATCTTTGGCGTTGTAATCTCCCCCAGCGATGAAGCGCGGACCAAGGGATCGGAATAAGGATTCAAGGTGGTGGATGGTGAGTGAATTACCGGGAGGACAGTATACCGCTGAGATTGTCATATTAAATGGATGGGAAGATAAGATAATAGAGGTTGATTGAATGGTGTCAGATGGAGAAGAAGGAAGCATGGAATGAGGTATGGATTTATGGATGAGAATACATGAGCCAGCGTGAGATGTGTTGTCTGGGTGATCTGATCGGTATGTGATGTAGTCACGTATGTAAAAGTGTGATTGTTTAGTGAAGTGAGTTTCAGTCACTAGGGCAATGTCTATGGTATTGTCGCGTAGGAATATGTCCAGTTCGTCTCGGTGATTCAGTAAACCATTTGCATTCCACAAAAGGATGGCTAGGGAGTTTTTGATCATTGTGGGATATGGAAAGGAAATTCAGATAGGAGTCTAGTAAGGAGGGTAATGAGAGGTCTTATTGTATTTTGAAGATCTAAAAGGAAGGATGACAGGATTGATGTGATTTCGGATGTGTTTTGTGAAGAATAGGAGGAGGTGGAAGGTTCATTGGATGGAGGATTATGCTGTCTAGGGAAAGATAGGGTGCTCCGTCGGAGTTGCTGAGGAGGTTCCACGTTTGACGGAGCTGCTACGGGTGGGATTACTTGGGAGGTAGGATGTGAAGGAGATGAAAGTTTGGGATTGATCTGGGGTGGTAAGTTGACCCTTAGGACGTTGTTGGTTGGTACATCGATTTTAGGTGTTTTTTGGAGGGATTGGGACATCTGAGGCTGGTGATAGGATTTTTGATGCTGAAGATGATGATGGGATGGTTGAGGCTGAGGATGATGACGGGGTGGTTGAGGCTGAAGATGATGACGGGGTTGTTGAGGCTGAAGTTGATGATGAGGTGGTTGAGGCTGAAGATGATGATGAGGTGGTTGAGGCTGAAGATGATGATAGGTGTTAGGAGAAGCTTCAGGTTCCTGTTGATTATCCTGCTGTTTTCTGGTTATGTTGGAGAAAGATTTATTATTGATGTTGGTGGTCGTCGGGCGTGGGTCTTCGTGGGTCAAAGGTTTTCCAGAGGGAGCTCGCTCATTGTTTCCTGAAGGGCCAGGGTTTTGGTAACCTGGAACGTTTCTTTGCAATTTAAATGCAATATTTTCATTTTTGCGGCGCTGCATGGTTTTGTACACCAGACAACCTTTGTAACTAGCCGGGTGCCCTTCACCACATAGTGCACATATTGCTGGCGTTTCTCTTGGCTTCTGGCATGTATTGGACGCATGCGGCCCAGCACATTTCACACACCTGTCCTGGTGGTGACAATAGGTTTTTGTGTGACCCAGGGTTTGGCACTTTGTGCATTGTACGATATCTACTCTCTGCTTCGGCTCTTCGAAGCGTATGCAGGAATATACAAGTCTATTAACACGGAAAATATCGGAATTGTTGGCTGCTGGTTCAAGGTCTACAAAAAAAAGAGGTAAAGGATATTTTTCGACTGGGTGCAGTACATTAGAAATCTGTCTAACATTGTGGCCCAGCTCTTCTATGTCCTGTTTGATGGCTGAAGTGGAAGTAGTAGAGTGAAGTCCCCTCAGAACTACCCTATATGACTTATCTTCCTTAAGCTGGTAGCAGTGAAAGTCGTAATTTTTTTCAGTCAAGTGAGTCACCAGTTTTTTATAATGTTCCTTGGTAGTCGTGTTTATTTTCACATCTTTTAATCGAGAAAAGCATTTAAAGTTAGTTTGTCCGATTAACGTAGATATTTCGTTTGCGAAGGAAACAAAATTCGTAATGTGAGAAACAAAGACTGGAGGTGGTTCAGGCTCTGAATGACTTGGTGTTACGGTTTCGGCTTGGATATTAGTGAGGGCTGCGAATTTATTACTGGTAGGAATAGTAGGTATGACTTGTGCGGCTGGGGTGGTTTCTTGTGAAGGTCCAGGTAAATCTACTATGGATTTACTACGGGTGATAGGTACAGAGATTTGTTTTTTGCTGTTTTTATTTTTTTTTTTATTAGGGGATCCTCCAGATCCTCCTGGAACAATGTTGCGCTGACGTTTTTGGAGAGTCCTCCTTTTTAAATATTGGGAGTCAGTTTCGCTAACTTCTGAGATAGCTGTCTCTTCATCCGTCTCCATACCCGAAGATTCGCCCATTTTTTTTTTTTTAAATAAAGAGAAAAACTAAATAAATTCAAAACAAAAAATAAAAATATATATATCTGTAGTAAAATAAAAATAAAAGTTTAACTTCTTGAGTTTAAAAATTATTTACACAAACAGAGAAAGAAAAAGAAAACAAACAAATCATTTTTATAATAACAAAATAAATGAGAATAATAAAATAAAATTATTAAAATAATAAAATAATTATTAGAATTAATTGAAAAAAAAAAAAAAAAAATTCAGAGTCTATGGGCTACGAACTCGCGACGATAATGACTCAGTGATAAGTTGGTTGTGCACAGAACAACTGAGCTACCGCAGCGCTGATAACAGGGCCACTACTGCTCAATGATATCCAGTGCAAAGCAGGATGCGGGACAGAACCCGTCTCCCACGTGGAGATCTATACAGCTAACAGCGAGCACTATTTATCACACTTAGTAGGTCTATTAAATGCACTCACCCTAAAAAAGTAGTTCTAACGAGTTCTCAACCACATACACTCAGTGTTTACCAGCGTTGGGAACAAAACATTAGTTAATACTAATAGTATTCATAGAACAATCAGAGAGCGATATTAAGTTCTGACTTCAGTTGCCGCCATGACACTTGTTACTTGTGACAGGGCTTAAATACCGATCTTATTAAATCTTTTCCACTAAAGTATGTTTAATTTTGTAGATTTGAAAAAAAAAATAACGATATCATTGTTAAAAAACGGGTAAATATAAAACTTGAACGAATTAAATGATACTACAATGATATTGCAGCTAAAGGAGAAAAATAAAAACAACTTGCACCTCTACAACCCATGAAGGGCCTCTTGGGCTCAGTACATATAGAGATTTGTACTGTTTCAAGGCCAACGGCCGTGCAATGAGGTGATTAGGCCTTTATCACGCTCCGCTGCCAGATTTTCCCTAATTTGGGGGCCCACTTTAAAGAGGCTGAGTCGGCCCCAGGAGGGTGTCCATACCCTAATGTCGCCCTCTGGCAGAATTAACAGAATAAATAATATTTTGTCATAGCCGGGATTCGAACCAAGGATTCTGAGAACAATTGACTAGTGCTCTATCCACTACACCACACTCCCACTAAAGGTGAAAAGAGCAAACACATATTTTTAATGCAGTTTTGATGTTTTTGAACAAAGAACATTAATATAGATGTTTAATATATAGTTGAAGAGCTAAAGATTTTAGAAAAAAATATTATCATATATTCTTTTTTTCAATTTTTTCTATTTTATTATTTATTGAAATTTACAACTGTTTTAGTAAATACATTAAGTAAATTAGCTGATAATATATATATAATATATATATATATATATATATATATATATATATATATATATATATATATATATAATAGAATAGAATATGCCCGTCGGTAGTACTCCACTAGATAATCTAAGCTAGAAGGTCTCGAGGCCATCTTCATCGCCTCGGAGGATTGTCAGGAATATAAGAGGAAGCAAGGATTGAAACTGGTGGGTTAAAGTGGGAGTGGAGTTTGTCATGGAAGGATTGATACCCCGTACGGGTCAAATCAGCAACAAATGTGACATTAAGGTATTAATAGAGGAGTTTGTTGATGACAAAATAAGGAACATTGAGGATTTTGGATTGTAAGGATTGAATACGGGAAGAATTTGATGGTTTAGTAGAGCCACAAAGCTCAACTCCGTACGTAAGTTAATGGATAGTGATCAAAAGCCGATAAAACTTGCCGATAGTTGTAGATAATTATGTAATAGAATATTTAATGAAAGTAATGTTTCAATTGAAACTCTATTTAATTAATTCTTTAATATTTTTGCTTTCATTTCCTATATATTTCATCTCTAACTGTCTTTAATGTATTAAATTGTTAAATGTATCATAACAGAGGTAAGAGAAAGTTTTGTGTTGCGCGGAACAAATTTTTATCAGTGCCAACAATTTTTTCTAATCTACATATTAAAGGTAGTTTAGAAGGAATAAAAATGAAAACACACGCATTTAACCTCTATCAAGCTATTTCAATCACAATGAAACTTACAAGATGCTAAAACCTAATAAATTTTACATTGGTAAAGCGGGTTTAGTAAAAATTGTTACAGCCGTTTTTGACAAAATCGTAAAAAGGTGCAAAATGTATATTATAAAATGGCTTTTCTGGGTGGCAGATTTAGATTAAAAAAAAAAAAAAAAATGTGGCTATAAAATCTCAGACAAATACGCAACATTTTTTTTTTTTTAACGCAATATGATTTTTTTTTTTGTCTTTATTCACAGCTGTTAATACAATAACCAATTAGTGAACAAATGTGAAATTTTAATTTGATACATCCTATGCCCAAGGTCCTGGGTTCAAACCCGCAGGTGGCCCTAGGATATTTTAATGGGAGTAAAAAACGTCTTTCGGTGGGGACGTTAAAAGGTGGTCATGTACTCGTTGAAGATCTTTATTCTAATTAAACCTGGCTAGGCAAAATTAAGGACTTCCTATTTTGTAGATTCTATAAAAATAACTATATTATCTTGTTACCACTGATGAAAAACAGGTAAATATATAAATTAAATGAATTTGATACCCAACTAAAGGAAAAAAAAGTTGTTGTTTTTTTATTTATTGAGATATATTACAATTTGTTTCTAAATGAACATTAGTAATAGTGATATAAGATCCCATTCACACAATATATAGCATTTCCAAGTCAATTGTAACCTTTTCCAAGTCAAATGTAACTTTTTCCAAATCAAATGTAACCTTTTCCAAGTCAAATGTAACCCTTTCCATTTCAAATGTCACCTTTTCCAAGTCAAATGTCACCTTTTCCATTTCAAATGTTACCTTTTCCAAGTCAAATGTCACCTTTTTCTTCACTTCTAGCCTTAAATATTCCGTTTTAATTATTTATTTATTGAAAAATATTTAGTTTAATTAAAATTATGACTTTTTTAATAATTTTGGCATATCCTATCTCTATTTTTTTTTGTTTTTTAGATATTTGATAACAAGTTCTGTTTTTTACGAACTAATATTTAAAAAAATTAATTATTGTCTATTTAGTTTAAGATAGTTGTTGATTTTGAATTTTTAGAGGGAAGGGATACTTTTTGGGAATAATTAATGTGTTTTCGGGTATTATAATTACTTTTTCGAGATGTATTTTTTATCGCTCTCGTTTATTTTAACTAAAATTTACTTTTTATGTTTTTTATTGATATAGGGATTAATTATTGTGCTTTCGGGTGGTTATGAATACGTTTTTTGAGCTCTATCTTTTATCGCTCATGCGTATTTCAACTCGCATTTACTTTTAATGTTTTTTATAGACATATAGATTATTAATTGTATTTGCGGGTTTTGTAATTACGTTTTTTGAGCTGTATTTTTTATCGCTCATGGGTTTTTCAACTCGCATTTACTTTTTTATGTTTTTTATTGATATAGGGATTAATTATTGTGCTTTCGGGTGGTTATGAATTCGTTTTTCGAGCTGTATTTTTTATCGCTCATGGGTTTTTCAACTCGCATTTATTTTTAATGATTTTTATTGATACAGGGATTAATTAATGTGCTTTCGGGTGGTTATGAATACGTTTTTTGAGCTGTATTTTTTATCGCTCATGGGTTTTTCAACTCGCATTTACTTTTTATGTTTTTTATTGATATAGGGATTAATTATTGTGTTTTCGGGTGGTTATGAATACGTTTTTTGAGCTGTATTTTTTATCGCTCATGGGTTTTTCAACTCGCATTTATTTTTAATGATTTTTATTGATACAGGGATTAATTATTGTGCTTTCGGGTGGTTATGAATTCGTTTTTCGAGCTGTATTTTTTATCGCTCATGGGTATTTCAACTCGCATTTACTTTTTATGTTTTTTATTGATATAGGGATTAATTATTGTGTTTTCGGGTGGTTATGAATAGGTTTTTTGAGCTGTATTTTTTATCGCTCATGGGTTTTTCAACTCGCATTTATTTTTAATGATTTTTATTGATACAGGGATTAATTAATGTGCTTTCGGGTGGTTATGATTACGTTTTTCGTGCTGTATTTTTTATCGCTCATGGGTATTTCTACTCGTATTTACTTTTTATGTTTTTTATTGATATAGGGATTAATTATTGTGCTTTCGGGTGGTTATGATTAAGTTTTTGATGGATATTGGGATTGATTATTTTGTTTTTAGTTCTCATTATAACGTTGTTGGAATATACATCATTTAGCTTTTTTTTATTTATTTTTTTTTATTTAATATTTTTATTATTATTTTTTTATAAAAGGATTAGTTATAGTTCCTTTTATAGCGTCCTGAGTAAGTTTTTTCAACTAAATATTTTATAATGGACCCACTTTCTCACTTGTTCTTACAATTATCTGATATTTTAATTGAGGAATCGTTTATTCTATTTTCGGGTGTTCTTATAATATTATTTGAACCTTATTTGTTATCGCTTTTACTCATTTTTAGTTACTGTTCCTATTTCATAAATATTTGATAGAGGGATCGTTTATAGTGTTTTGGGGAATACTAATAGAGTTTATGACATTTTTTTATAGCTAGTGCACATTTTACCTTAAATAAAAAGTGATCTAGAACAATGCGCAATCGCTATGTAACACCCAGTTAAAAAAAGTAATCAGAACGTGCAAAAACACAACAAATAATTTTTACTTCAAATTATAACATAATATCTACGGTAATGTAGAAATTTCCAAGCGCATAAAAGATTAATGTTCAAAACACGTAATCAGAATCCCCTAAAACAAAAACAAAGAAAGACCACTCTATCAATATATAAAATGATATTAGCTCTAAGTTGAAACGAGCGCGTGCTATAGAATAAGCAGTCCAAAAAATGTTTTTTCATAACCACCCAAAAACACAAGCATAGATCCCCTATAACAATAAAAAGATTAGAAGTAAATGCAAGTTAGAATGCGAACAAGCGACAATAAATACAGCTCAAAAAACGTAATTACAACACCCAGAAAGACAATTACTAACCTATATATCAATAAAAAACATTAAAAGTAAATGCGAGTTGAAATACGCATGAGCGATAAAAGATAGAGCTCAAAAAACGTAATCATAACCACCCGAAAGCACAACAATTAATGCCTATATCAATAAAAAACATTAAAAGGGAATGCGAGTTGAAATACCCATGAGCGATAAAAAATACAGCTCGAAAAACGTAATCATAACCACCCGAAAGCACATTAAGTAATTCCTATATCAATAAAAAACATTAAAAGTAAATGCGAGTTGAAATACGCATGAGCGATAAAATATAGAGCTCAAAAAACGCATTCATAACCACCCGAAAGCACATTAATTAATCTCTATATCAATAAAAACCATAAAAAGTAAATGCGAGTTGAAAAACCCATGAGCGATAAAAAAATACAGCTAGAAAAACGTAATTACAAGACCCGCAAATACAATTAATAACCTATATATCTATAAAAAAACATTAAAAGTAAATGCGAGTTGAAATACCCATGAGCGATAAAAGATACAGCTCAAAAAACGTTTTCATAACCACCCGAAAGCACAATAATTAATCCCTATATCAATAAAAAACATAAAAAGTAAATTTGAGTTGAAATACCCATGAGCGATAAAAAATACAGCTCGAAAAACATAATTATAATACCCGAAAACACATTAATTAATCCCTATATCAATAAAAAACATTAAAAGTAAACGCGAGTTAATTTGCACGCGAGCGATAAAAAATACATCTCCAAAAACATAATTATAATACCCGAAAACACATTAATTATTTCCAAAAACTACCTCCCTCCCTCTAAAAATTCAAAATCAACAACTATTTTAAAACTAAATATTTTTTAAAATATTTGTTCGAACTTGATATCAAATATCTAATAAACAGAAAAAAATAGCGATAGGATATGCCAAAATTATTAAAAAAGTCATAATTCTAATTAAACTAATTATTTTTCAATAAATAAATAAATAAAACGGAATATTTAAGGCTAGAAATGAAGAAAAAGATGACATTTGACTTGAAAAGGTAACATTTGAAATGGAAAAGGTGACATTTGACTTGGAAAAGGTAACATTTGAAATGGAAAAGGTGACATTTGAAATGGAAAGGGTTACATTTGACTTGGAAAGTACATTGACTTGGAAAAAGTTACATTTGACTTGGAAAAGGTTACAATTGACTTGGAAATGCTATATACAGTATAAAATGATAAAGTCAAATTAAATAAAATACAATATATATAAAAAATAAGAAAACAAACAACAAACTATAATTGAGATAAATACAAATAAATGATATACATAGAATTAAATAATAATAAATATAAAAACAAAACATTAACCTATATTGAGATAAATAAAAGTTTGCAAATAAACAAACATCATACAAACAAACATAACTATATACAAAATATACAAGTGCTGTAGGGACCCCAGACTGGGCTTTTCCCTCCACTTGTGGAGGAAAAAGCGGAATCCAAGAGATCCTAGACCCTCGCTCTCAGCCGCGTCACTGGTGTGAATCAGTGGAGGCCGAACTAGGGCGCAATAGCCACAAACATACATTACATGAGTGGAGGATCTGACCAGTGTCAGAACATCAATTTAAACGTTTACAATACGTCTCGCGGCCACTGCCGTTTCAATCTTCGAGGAGGATTGGAGGGATGGGTGGTACTGGATAGGGATTGTGCTAAGATGATGACTAAGGTTCTGATGGAATTTGCAAAATTTGGATGGTACCAGGTCTAAAATAAACGGAAATTTAAGGTCGTGGTGTGGGGTACAGTTGGTAAGGTAATAAGGAGGATTAACTATTGTTCGGAGGACTTTGGATTGGAAGGATTGGATGCGTTTGATGTTAAAATGTTTAGCTGTCCCCCACAGTTCAAATCCGTAGGTCCATATTGGTTTCAGTACTGTCTTGTATATTAGTAATTTGTTGTCAACTGTAAGATGAGATTTTCTGTTTAGTAGTCTGTATAACTGGCCGAATCTGCGGTTGAGTTCTTTTCTTTTAAGTCTTGTGTGTGGGTTCCACGTCAGTCTTTTGTCTAGTAAAAAGCCAAGATACCGAACTGTGTCAGAGGAAGGAAGCGGTAGGGAATTGAAATAAACCGTTGGACAGGATTTGCATCGAAGAGTGAATGTGACGTATAAGCACTTGTTTTCGTTCTCCTTAATACGCCAAGCGTTACACCAGTCTTCGACAAGGGAAAGATGCTTCTGTAAATTAAGCGATGCTGCTTCAGGATCGGAATTGGATGACAAAATGGCGGTATCATCAGCAAATTTTGCCAGAAAGGTATCGGGATCGGTAGTGATATCGGCGGTAAAGAGGATGTAGGTGGAGGGTCCCAAGACGCTGCCTTGAGGAACACCGGCCTCAACAGTATAATGTTTGGAAAATTCTGAACCACAGCGAACTCAGAAGGAGCGGTTTGATAGATAGGATCGGAGGACTAGGTATAAGGATTGGGGTAAATGGGTTTTGAGCTTAGAGAGCAATCCCGGGTGCCACACCCGGTCAAAAGCTTCAGCTATGTCCAGAAAGGCACACGAACAATACTCCTTGCACTCGAGGGCGGAGGAAATATGGTCTACAACACGGAGTCCTTGCTGAACCGTGGAATGTTGAGGACGAAATCCGAACTGATGTGATGGAAAATTTTGAAATTTGACTAGGATTCGTTTTAGTAGGAGCTTTTCGAAATTTTTTGAGAGGATCGGAAGTATTCTGATAGGTCTGTAAGAAGACGTGTTTTTAGAAGGTTTGCCTGGTTTTAGGAAAAGGATGATAGTTGAATGTTTCCATAAGAGAGGAAAATAGTTAGTGCGTAGGATACAGTTATAGAGATATGTAAGGAATGTAATGGCTTTAGGTGGAAGTTGTCTTAAGATTTGAGGAGTAAGGAGGTCGTATAGAGGGGATCTACGGAGAGGAAGCTTTTTAAGAAGATATCTGACCTCAGAGGGATTAACTGCTTTAGGTGGTAAGGAGAGTGGTATTGGTGACATAAGGAACTCTTCAACTGCTGCAGTATGGGCTGGGTAAGGCTCTGGATGAGGAGTTAAAACTTTGGAAAGGTGCTGTGCAAATTCCTCGTCCTTATCCTTGTCTGAAGCAGCCCAAGAACTATCTCAGCGCCGGTGAGGATGGGAAATAGTGTGGAATTTTAGGATACTCTTCGTGACATTCCACAGGGAATTGTCACGAGTCGAGAGAGAGGAGAGGTAGGTATTGTAGGATTGGGAAGGGAAGATCGCAAACTCCCGCTTTAATTTTCTACAAAAAAAGTTATAGGAGCGGCGATCTTCTGGGTGGCGGGTGGGTTGCCATAATGTCTGGCTCGGCATTTGCTGTTGATGAGGTCTGTCAGGTGTTGTGGTAAATGACTTTTATAAGGAATTATTTGGGAGTGCTTGGGAGAGGAGGCAGTCCAGGCGGCTTGTTGAATAGCGGTTGTAAAGGAATATACGGCGTCGTCAAGGTCATTTGAGGTTTTGAGAATCACTCTGAGGTCAATATCATTGGTGAGGATTTCGCGGAAGATGTTCCAGTTGACAGGGCCTCTAACGAATGATAGTTCGTCAAGGCGAGCTATGGAAAATTTCAGAGAGCCTAATCCGCTGTGGATGAAGAAGTCGAGGATGTCAGGATTACGGTTAGGATCTGTTGGCCAGTAGGTAAGAGAATCGGGAGGTAGGAGATGAAAGCGTCGGGAGTTGAGTGCAGACTGCAATGTCCGTCCACGAGAATTGGTGGTTCTAGAACCCCACTGTTGATTCTTAGCGTTTAAGCCTGCACCCAAAATGAAGTGATTTCCCAAGGAGTTGAGGAAGGATCCAAATTGGGCAGAGGAAATGGGATGTTTAGGAGGGCAGTATGCTGATGCGATGATAAGCGGAAAGGAAAAGGTTTTGATTACAATGGAAGTTGCTTGTAGGTAATCGTGTGCGGAAAGTGGGTGTAAGTGATGGGTGAGGGATCGGCGGACTATGACAGCAGTACCGGCATGGGCTTTCCGGTGGTCTGTCCGGTATGTCGGACCTATTGAAGGAGCAGTGATATGAGAGATTTGTGGTTGATTAGGATTGGTTACATTTTGAGGAAGAGGTATATGTGGAATGGATTGAGGTACATTCTGTAGTTCCGGCAGGGCCACGGCTTCGGTACTTTGATTCCCTCCTCCAAGTAGGTGGGCAAATGATACATTGGCATCAATATGTTTAGAGGGTTCTCTTCTGGTGCTTGCATGTCTTGTTGTTTCATCCATTACTTGAGGTTTTTGACCTGATCCTTAGTTCCTTATAGATTTGGCATCCTTTATTGTTGGCCGGGTGGTCCTTGAGGCAATGAGCACATACAGCGGGTGTTGTTTTTGGTTTTGTATATTGCACAGACTTGTGGTGTTCACCACATTTCACGCAACGTGGTATGTGATGACAATAACTTTTAGTATGACCATATGCTTGACAGTTATGACACTGAACTATCTCTTACTTTATGTAAGGTTTTCCAACTCTTACACTGGTATAGTAAGTACAATCTATTGAGGTCATAGATTTGTTCAACTCCTTCCGATGGCTCCAAGTCCACGAAAAAGAGAGGTAGTGGAATTTTATCCTTTAGGACATTAGTGACTTGCCGCACTTTATAGCCTATCTCCGTTAGTTCTTTTTTAATAGCTTCAACTGGTGTCGAGGGATGTAAGTTTCTGATTACAACCCTTAAAGCTCTCTCTTGGCGTAGCTGATAGGTATGGAAATCCGCTTTGGTATCAGTTAGACATTTCACTATTTTTCTATATGTCTCGGCAGTAGTAGGAGATATTTTGGTGTCATTAATTCTATTCATACAGTAGTAGCTGGTAGGGTCGGTAAATTTGTTCAAATGTGCACACAACAACTGGAAATTTTTAATATTTTTTGACAAATATTGAAGGAGGTCGTGGTTCACTAGGTATAGGAGCAGATTCCATGTTTTCTTTTTCGTTATGTAAAATCTGAAAAGGATTTGGGGTGAAAAACGGTGATTCGTCAGTCATCCCTTGTGACGATGTGCCAGGATGTGGTTCAGATTCTGAATTAGTACCTGAATGGGTTGCTTGTAATCTTTTATTAGTATCACGGCGGGGTCTTTGTTTAGTAGGAGACGGGATTGAACCACTAGATCTAGATCTTTTAGTTTAAGCTTTGGAGGGCATTACTCGATGATAATATCGCATTTCATGTAAGGAAAATAATTAAATAATAACCAGATGTGGGGGAAAAAAAACTTAAGAAAAGTTAAGCAAGACCAGCCTTGCCTAGCTATTGGCAATCAGCTGATATGAAGAGGTGACTCAGCATTCACTTTACAGCGTAAATTGTAACCCAACTTACCCTTGTTTGCTCTAATATTTACTTTTGTTGTTATCCTGAAGCCTGGTGATGTTTTCAAGACTGTTCTGAAGTGATATCCAACTGAAAAAGCAAGAAATCAAAGAGCTGACTTGGAAGATGACCGCTATACTCATGCGAATGCGCAGAACTCAGAAGAAAAAACCGCAGAAGGAAAAAACTGAAAACATATTTTTTTATTGCAATTTTTTGTTTTTTGAACTTAAGAACAGTAATATACAGGTATAACATACCGTTGGAGTGCTAATGATTATAGAAAAATATCATCTTATACATACTAAAGTAAAAGTGAATGGTGAGTGATGAAAAGCCGATAAAACAAGGAATCACTTGTAGTTGGGTGGCTTGAATAATAGACTCCTATGCCAAAGGTTCGAACCCGCAGGTGGTCCTAGGATTTTTTAATGGGAGTAAAAAATCCTTAGTTATGCCGTCCTTCGGAGGGGACGTTAAAAGGTGGTCCCGAGCCTGTGGGATGTCAGGTACTCGTTAAAGTTCCCTATCCTAATAAAACCTGGATAGGCAAAATTTAGGACTCCCACTGTAATCGTCCGATTAGCCACAGCAGCATAAAGGGACGTTAAATAAATAAACAAAAAATGTAATACAAATTTTTGATTTCGAGCATGACAGTCTTTTTTTGCGGGACTTGGTCATTTTACTCAGGGAACTCCAATAGGTGATTTTTTTTTTTTTTGTGAATATTAGAATTCAAAAATTTCCATGATTGACAATAAAAAATACTTACTCTATATATATGTTCCATATAGTTAAGTAGAGAAGAGTAAAAAAAATCTCGTGCACGCAACGCACGACTTTCACTTACCTCCGCTGTTAAAATCGATTTAAGAATTTTGAAATACATTTAAAGATACAAATAAATTGTTAAAGAATTAATAATTTTGAATTTCAATAGAAAGATTTGTTTTATTAAATAATCTATTAAATTTTTTTCTACATCAATTAGTTAGTTTTATTTGCTTTTCATTACTCTCCATTAACCTTTAAAATTTCGTGTATTAAATAATATTTTTTTCTAAAATCTTTAGCTTTCCAACGATATATTATACTTTTATATTACTATTGTTGCGTTCAAAAACACAAAAATTGCATAAAAAAGTATGTTTGCACTTTTCTCCTTTAGTTGTTTATCAAATTCGCTTAACTTATATATTTACCTGTTTTTTAGCAATGCTAATAAGATGTTCCAATTTTTTTTTAAATCTATAAAATTAAAGGTACTCGAGTTATATCAAAAATGAGTTAACTTCACGTATCGCTCCCTCAGACCTCCTAAGTCGTGTTAAATTGGTGAAAGAAATTTTAGGATTAAAGAAATCTGTAATTAATTACTCTATTTTGGCATCACGTAAAACTTTAAGTCGCTCACCTGTAAATAGAAAGATTTTAACTTAACCACTTATTCACGACCGCCACAGATATATATCTTATAGTTAAGTAGAGAAGAGTAATAATTATACAAACTGTAATTTTTCAAACATTCAATTGATATTCTATCGGGAGCGTTTTGTAGTATACTATCGTATAAGGGTTAAACGATTATTGATTTCGAGAGAGCTTAAACAGAGGCCGCAAAAACCCTCTTCACATTCTCTAGGGACATAAACTACACATTTATTTGGTAGCAAATGGAGGTTTTATGTAAAACAAATGACTTCGATCTCTGACCCATCTGCGGAGCGCGCTTTCTGCTGATTTACTGTCGGCTCGATATACCAGCCTGGGAATTAAACCGGGGAGCGTTAATAAAGGAATGGGATTTGTTTACATAGCATTTTGTTTCCAACAAAAGGAATTTTCGAAAATAATGGATAGAAAGAAAAAGTTTCAGGGCAAGGGGAGTGAGTTAGGCAATCGATCACAACATAGGCGATCATTCCTTGAAAATATGTAATTAAAATCTCTCTTTCCACGTGGTTTATTAATTTATGAAGGCAAACTAATAGAGAACTATTGTCATAAGGTAATTTCAGAAAGGCTTTTATGTTATTTTCCTGCCAATGACGTGTGACTTTATAAGGATAAAATATAATAGATAAAGATTTTATTATGGAACTTTACGAAGTACAAATTATTTAAAAATCTAATTTCATCATTAGGCATTGTAAAAGTTATTAGAGAGTGATAAAAAGAAGATGAAACTAACTGATTGTTGTTGATAAAAATATAATAGATTATATTATATTATAATATAGAGTTTCTATATTAAAAAGTATCCTTTTTATTGTGGTAATCCTTGTTACCAGTGAATTATTTCGATTCGTATCCTTTTAAATGGAGAATCGAGACAAAAATGGTCGTTCTCTTCTATTTTGAACCGTATCCTGGTTACAATAAATGTCAATTGTTACAAATCTTTCAACGAGAATGGCGACTTTAACTTAGAATAAAAAACAAAACAATTAATACAGTCCTTAAAATATGAAAATCGGGCATATCCTTTAGTAAAATAGTAAATTAGTCCTTTTCGGGCGTGAACACATGTTTCTATTGAAATTCAATATAATTAATTCTTAAAAAAATAATTTTTATCTCTTAAATTGTAAAATTTATTTTAACGACGGAGGTAAGTGGAAGTCGTCTGTTGCTCGCACTAGATTTTTTTTTTACATAAAATGCTATTTTAAATTTATTTGATTGTTTTGGTAATAAATTATTGAGAACACGGAACTGACGAGAGATGTATAGCGGTGGGTGACATTCCGGCGGAGGCTTGGCCAAGGACCCGCTGACTGGTGCATTAAGCCCTAGCTAATTAATCAAGTTGAAGGGTTGATACTTCACGCCACTCTCAAAATTATTGTGTCCCTCCTTCGAGGAGGCAATACATCAAAACTCTGTCCGCACCAATACTTGTCTCCAGGATAAACTTCCCTCCTGGAATCAAATTTAAGGAATTTAACAATACTTGTGGCAGCACTTCTGTTACAAAATGCAAAAAACATAGAAGCACTAACAAGGAGAGGACCCCAAATATGTTATTTGATGGACTTTGTTCAGGTGAAACTAGACATAAAACCATTAGACTCTGCACAATATTAGGCCAACGCACCCCAGGAGTCACGTAAAAAAAATTGAAAAGTTTGCGCGTGAAAAAAACAGTTTACACCGATACTAGTCCTAAGGTAAACAAAAAAGTATAAATGAATCATAGTCCGATTCTCAACGGTTAGGGTAGAAAATAAAATTTCAAATTGTATGCGGTGTCCCCCAAGGTAGTATCCTAGGACCCATCCTTTACACAGTCTATACATATGATATCCCATCCCTACAATTTCTCTAATAAGTTCCCCGATTCCTTGGTCTATTCCAGCCTTCTTTAGGTATTCTTACAGACGTTTGCGAGGCACGCTGTCATATGCTTTTTCTAAGTCGATAAAAACTAAATCTAGTCTTTTTGACTTGTCCATTTGTTTCTCTAATAGCTTTCTAAGAGTAAAAACTCTTAGGTTCAAATCCGCATTGCTCCTCAGTTTGAACATACTGCTCTTCTAGTAATGATTCCTCTGTCAAAAATACTAATATCGGTCCTAGGAAAATATACAGTTGGCTCATGCCAGGAAAGATCTCACATCCAACCCCTTTTTAAATCCCCTTTAATATAGTACTTCGAAAATGAATGGCTATAAGATGCAGATGAACCATGACTATTCTCTGAAATATTCTGTTCTTTCTCAGCTTGGGTTATTTGTGAAATCTTGAGTATTTATCTTAAATAATTAACTGAAAAGTTTGAATGAATAACAACTTTTCTTAAATCGCGTTAAATATAAATTTTAATGAAGCAGGATGGAACGTTATAAAACATGCATTAATGAAAATATGCTTCATTTTGTATACAGTTCTCCATAAAGCTCCATTAAAATTAATAAATTCCAGGAAGATAGTACCAGATGAATTTAGGAACGAATATAAGCAGCTATAACGGAAAATTTAATTATCCTATGTAAGGAAAACTTGATTCTTATGTATGTATGCAACATCTACAGAAATTACCAATTAGGTTTATAACTATTTAATATTTCAAATAAACTGTTTAAAAAACACTTTAGAAGGAGTTTCTATAGGAATCATATTTAGTTAACAGTGATGCATCTGTTTTCATGAACTGTTATTAAATTGGAAATAATAAATAACAATATTAATTAATAGATTTATAAGAACTTACCATTTATGTTAACAACTTAACATAAATTATAACATAAAAATCTGTTATAATAAATAGTGGCAACGCACGACTTTCAAATACCTCCGTTTTTAAAATCGATTAAAGAATTTCCAAATACAGTTAGAGATAAAAATGAGTGATGCCATTAAAGCATTAATTAAATTGAATTAATATAGAAACATGTGGTTTATTAAAAACTCTATTATACTATTATATAAAATAATCAGTTAGTTTTATCGGCTTTTTATCACTATTTATTCAATTTTACAAGCTTGTGTATAAGATAATATATTTTCTAAAGTCATTCTCTTTAAACGGTATATTATACGTCTATATTACTGTTCTCATGCTCAAAAACAAAATTGGCGCGCTGTGGTTCATTTACAAGTCGCATGGCTTTTCATTTTCGGGAACCCAAAAACAGTTAGTTTTATCGGCTTTTCATCACTCTCCATTACCTTTTACAATTCCGTGAATCAGATAATATTTTTTCTAAAATTTCTAGCTATCCAAAGGTATATTATACATCTCTATTACTGTTGTTGTGTTCAAAAACATAAAAAATGCCAAAAAAATATTTGTTTAGTTTTCTCCCTCATTTGTTTATCAAATTCGCTCAACGTGCATTCTAGCTGCTAATTATCAATAGTAACAAAATAATATAGTTATTTTTATAGAATTTACAAAATTAAAGGTACTTTAGAGGAAGAATATTTGAAATATCTGCATTTAAGCCCCATCAGCCTATTTCAATCACAATGAAACCTACATAATATTAAAGCTCATTATATTTTACATCAATATAGCGAGTTTAATCATAATCGTTAGAGATGTTTTTGAGGAAATCGTAAAAAGGTGCTGAATGCCCATCCCATGATAAAGTAGGACTTCCGGTCAGCCGATTTTAGTGAAAAAGTTGCTGCCACATCTCGGGCGAATGGTTGTCTTAAATATGAAATTCCAGTTTTATAGAACTTTTCGTTTTTGTGCTACCACACACGGACTCACAGACCTTTTTCGGCACTTCGTTATTTGGACTCAGGGGACCCTAAAACGTGTATTTCCGTTGAAAGCTGGAATCCGAAAATTTTCACGATCGCTATACTTTCCCTTACTATTTATTTCATATATAGGTAAGTGAAAGTAAAAATTAACGTCAGTCTGGCCATAGACGGCAAATCGTTAACATCGGTTCTGTGTCTCTCTCTTCATCAGTCGCTTTTTTTTACCGTAATCATCCTTCATTTTTCAGAGTTGTGAAATATATAGTCACATATATCTGTATACAACATACTTTCGTTGTTTAAACTACCGCTTCAACGAAACAATTTGTGAAAAAGTTTTGTGTTTTATTCTGAATAAACTGGCTGTACTCAGGTTAATCCATAAGCCTTAGAGTATTAAAGGACATTGACACAAGGCCTTTATTGATATACACCCTATCTCGTGAGTACAAATAATATTATTTATAATTTAAATTTAAAATCACCACAGTTCCTGTTGTGACTACTTCAGCACTTACTGGACATACGCTCCAAACTTCCACTTAATTACAAAAGACTTATTTATATGACCATCATAAGTAAGTCCGATATGGACTTACGCAGTACAGCTATGGGACTCTACTAAACCATTCTGCTGGTGTTCCTCAAGGCAGCACCCTAGGACCCGTTCTTTATACAGTCTATACAGCTGATATCCCAACCCATCCTAAAACTTTTCTTTCTACCTATGCTGATGACACGTGTGTGCTATCGGTAGATAATGATCCATTTTCTGCCTCCCACACTCTTCCATCCCACATCCGAGACCTTGAAGTATGGTGCCAGAATTGGAGGATTAAAATTAATTCTAACAAATCCCACCAAATAACCTTTACCCTTCGTCGTAAACCAATGACTTCCTGTCCTACAGTATCCTTTAATGACACTCCACTAGACCCTGTTGAACAGATTCGATACTTAAGACTCCACCTTGACAAACATCTGACTTGGAATCCCCATAAAAGACTGAAACGACAAGAAACTGCCCGACGTTTTTGACTACTTCAGCACTTACTGGACATACGCTCCAAACTTCCACTTAATTACAAAAGACTTATTTATATGATTATCATAAGACCGATATGGACTTACGCAGTACAGGTATGGGACTCTACTAAACCATCAAATTCTTCTCATATCCAATCCTTCGTAAAATCTTTAACGCTCCTTACTTTTTCACGAAGAAGCTCATCTATAGAGACCCTAATATCCCATATGTTACTGAATTAGCCCGAACCAGTATCAATCATTCCATGAAAAATTCCATTTCCACTCTAATCCACTAGTTTCTATCCTATCATCCTATTCGATTCCTGATAATCCTCCGAGGCTTCTGAAAAGAAGATGGCCCGAGACCTTTTAGTTTAAAATATTTTTAGAGTGTTGCCAATGGGTGGCGTCTCTACATGTATTTCATGTCAGTTTACTATGTCCATCACGTTTACTTGTTGCATATCATAATTCTGTTGTAAATATCAATAAATATGTTTATATAGAAATAAAAATAAATTAAAATGGCTCAATGTTCGATTTGTGATTGCCAGAGACGAGAAAAGCTGCGTGAGTTGCAGTAAATGCTGCAATTTACCAAACAAAGGGATTGAGGCAATCAAATCTCACAAGAAATCGTGGTCATGTTCTAAATGTGATCTAGGATAGAAGTCTGGGACCCTAAATATTCCCAGCAGTATTATTGGGTTGTAAAATGAGTTTGTAGTGTTTTTTTCAAATGCAGTTTAAGCTGGATATGACTCACTTATGCCTTTATGTTGATTCACAAGCCGAAACGTTGGCGAAATTAAAATATTTAAAAAAAGGACTGCCGATTATTTTTACCTACCATAATTTCCATAGTCGACTATACATCCTCAATATTAATTTGAATAAGTTGTATACATGTTTGTATCCTGACGTAAAAGTAATCAGAGGTGCAGAGCTCAGCACAGACCATTTGCTTCTAGTTGCAGATACCCGGATTATTAAGCCGATCAAGAGGAAACCCAAAGTATATGAAAGGATTGACACAGCAGTACTGCGGGACCCCGAGAAACGAGCCACATATGCAGACTTGCTAGATCATCGACTCTCCTCAATAGATCTGGAAAGAAGTATAGACGAAATTTGGTCGGATATTAGATGCTGTATACTGGAGACTGCTACAGAGATATGTGCTAAGAAGAAAATGAATATGAGGGGAAAAAGAACAGATTGGTGGAGTGAAGAAGTTAAATGTGCAGTGGCAAATAAAAAGAAAGCTTGGAAAGAGTATATGACAAATAAGACTCAGCAAAACTGGTCTATTTATGTTCAAAAGAGGAATATCTCAAAGCACATTGTTAGGGAGTCAAAGACAAATTCTTGGGAACAATTTGGAAAGGAACTTAACCAGGATTACAGGGATAATATTAAAAAGTTCTGGAGAAAAGTTAAAGGTCTTAGAGGTAAAAGCATTAGAAATGTGAAAAATGAAAATGGAGATTTATTAACCGAAACCGCTAGCATTCTAGAGAGATGGGAAAGGCACTATGGCACAATATTTGCAGAACAAAAAGCAAGCCTTGAACAATCGATTCCCAATGCATGTGAACAAGATGAAGATCTGGATATTATTTGGGAAGAAGAAGTTGAAGTGGCCATAGAGAGGCTCAAGCTTGGAAAAGCAGCAGGAAGGGACAACATAACTCCAGAATTCATTAAGTACGCCGGAAGGGAGATGATTAAGATACTGCAGAACCTTTTCCAAAAAATTTATGAGGAAAAGAAAATTCCTAAAGAATGGGAATATAACATTATTATACCCATCCATAAGAAGGAAAGCACAAGCGAATGCGCTAACTATAGACCAATATGTCTCTCACAGGTCGTATATAAAATATATACCTCGATTCTGGAAAAGAAGCTGAGACCTTTAGTCGAAGATAATCTGGAAAACGAGCAAGCAGCTTTTCGCCCTGGACGCCAAACCCAAGACCATATCTTTGCTTTGAGGATGTTAATAGAGAAAGCCTGGGATCGAAATAAAAGCTTATACCTTGCTTTTCTGGATATTAAAGCTGCGTTTGACTCAGTACCTAGAGAGGAAATATGGACCGCCCTGAGAGTAAAGAACGTGCCTGAGGGTTTGCTACTCGCTATAAAATCAACATACCAGGCGCCAAAGGGCATTGTAAGAATTAACGGTTTCGAGTCAAAGAGCTCTCCGATGGCAAAAGGAGTAAAGCAGGGGTATAGCCTCAGCCCTCTACTCTTCATCATGTTTATGGATGGAATAATTAAGATTTGCAAGAGAAGAACAGCAAGAGCGGTGATTGGTCATTGGAATATGAGAACCATACAGGCACAAGTAATGGTGTATGCCGATGACATAGTCCTTATTACTGACTCTAGCGTTAAGCTCTAACAAGCCCTAATAGAGTGGGAAGCAGAATTAGGGCGGAAATATATGATTATTAATGCCAGAAAAAGCAAGATCCTACAAGTGGGACGACAGCCCGAACAAATCCACATTATGTGCAACGACGAGGAGCTTGAAGTGGTAAATGAATTCTCCTACCTTGGAACTGTGATAAGCGGAAATGGAAAAATACAACCCGAAATATCCCACAGGATAGGAAAAGCAAATAATATTTACTATTCCATCAGCAACACAGTAGTAGGAAAGAGAGAGGTTAAAAAACATGTCAAGCTCCACATATTTAAGGCCGTATACATGCCTGTTCTACTATACGGAGCAGAGAGCTGGGTACTCCCGGACAACAAATGGAGCCGTATAACAGCGGCAGAAATGAAATACCTGGGCAGAGTGGCTTCCAAAACCCGCAGGGATAGGATCAGGAATGAAACAATAAGGGAAGAATTAAATATTCCTGCAATGAAGGAGACCCTGGAGAAGAGACAGTTGAGGTGGTACGGGCATGTATGTAGGATGAGCCAGGATTGTGACCCACGCAAATTTATGGAGGCGATACCAGTTGGCACCAGACCTAGAGGAAGGCCTGGGCTTAGCTACGGTGGCTACATTACCAAGTTGGGGCAAGCGAGAGGCAAGACACTGCAGGAGATGAAGACTCTTGCAGGAGACAGAGAGAGATGGAGATCCTGGGTTGGACTATCTCCACGCTGAAAGGCACAAGGAGAGAGCTAAAGAAGAAGAAGTGTACATGTTTAGTATCTTGTAAGTATATTATTGATTTTTTTATGGTGTGTAGTATGTATTATTATTTTACCAAATTTACTATTTCGTATGTATCATATGAATGTGGTAATGTAACACTGTTACATACTGCCCTTATGTCCTATTTAAGATAAATTGTAATATTAACAAATAAAGTCGTTTGGGTTCTGGAATCGAATAAGGATATAGGCAAAAATAATATTAGTTGGTAGGTCGCCAGTCAAAACAGATATTGTAGAAAAATTATTTTTCATATGTAATGTTCAGTTAATCATTCAATATATTGTTAAGTAGGGAGTCTTGTAGATAGAGCACAATTCTACTGTTTGGCCTAGAAACTGTACTGATAACTATATGTTCTGAACCCTTCATAGATTTTTTTACCATTATTAAAGATGAAATAATATTGCAGTAAATATTAATATCTACAACAAAACTCATTGCTTTAATTAACCTCTAACACCTCTAAAAAAAGTTTCCATGCAGCATGCTTTTATTTTGCATAGCTATTTATTTTCAACTTGACAATTTCCTAATGTACAAATTATCAATACTAATATTAGAAAAAAAGATATAATAATTTATTTTCATTTCATTATTAATATAAAACGAGGCAGAATGCCATTTGTTAATGGTAGGTCAAAAAAGTTTCCATACACTTTCCATATTAATCCTATTTGTTGTACTATGACCGTCTTTCCAGTGTTATATGTATAAATCTTATCTCGATAATCACGTCTTAGTTCAGTCTTAACTTTACTTGGGCCTGGGAAACTAATTTCTTTTCAATTTGAGCGTTTCTCGTGATCTGAGAGAGTTCATGGTTCACATGACTTATCTCTAAGAAAAAATACAAATCTGTCGAATAATCATATGCTACTGTACTGTATATACTAAAAAGACATAGAGAGTTTAAAATTTTGGAGGATATGACCACGTGCTGGAAGCCAGGGAACTGGGAAATCACCACACGCGAGCCATCCTTGCTAAAGTCCATGCAAATCCTCACACTACCGACACCTCAATGGCCACCATAATAAATAGGTACTATGGGATTCATGTCAAACCTGAAACAGTCAAAAATATTCTAAGAAGGAAAGGATGCAGTGGTCGAGCCGCAAGAAGAAGTGTTAAATCAGAAGAAGCGGATGTAATTTGCTAGGGAGTTTGTAAGTAAACCCAAAAATTTCTGGGAACGGGTTCTCTTAGAAATCCAAATTTAATATTTTTGGGCCAGATGGAAGGTCAAAAATGTAGAGGAAATCAACCTCAGCTTTTAAAACTAAGACTTCATTTATGGGTGTATGGAAACTTTTTTGAGTTAGTGTACTTTTTTTTTCGCAATGGCTTTTCGATGGTTTATTATATATATATTTTTGCGGGAATACATATTTTTGCTGGGATATTATTTCTCCAGTCAAATATTTATAATAAAGTTACTTAGCTAATTAAATATGAAAACTCGGCTGCCAAAGTGGAAACAATAATTATATTGAGTTCCCAAGGAAGAGTTATTAGATTATATAATATAAACATAGGTATTATTATCTACAGTAATCACTTAAGTTTATGCGCCTTTCCTCATAAAATTGTCTATTAACTTGCAGTTTTCTCCTTCAGCTGATTACCAAATTAATAAAACATTTTTATTTTATAGAATTTAATAAAATAGAAAAACATTTTTACTCTGGGACAGGGTCCCATAAGAACAATTGATATGTACAATTAAGATATACGATGTGTCTGGCCAAAAGACCCAATGATTATAATTAATTTTTATTTACAATGATAACGAAAAAAAAATAGATTCAATTTTCAATTCAATACAATAAGATAAAAGTCTAAAATAAATAACTTCTTATAGATTAAAGTGTTGAATAAAACGAAACATTGAAACTGATTCATCAACTAAGTTATTATAATAATAATTATTATAATAAAAAAATAAATAAATTTTCTTTATTAATTAATATTTGATTTCCAATATCAGGCTTGTTGAGCGTTTGTTTGGGATGGCAGTAGGTACTGGAACAGTTGGGACTTGAATGATGGTAGGGGGAAGCATGGCGGATATGAGTAAGTAGGGAATTCCAGAGAGTAAAAGAGTGGACAAGAAAGGAATGATCAAAAGTTCTTGTTCTACGGATAGGAATATAAAGTGGATTGACGATTTAAACTGCAGAAGACTGTGGATATAGGGTAAACGTATGATCCTAGGAAATATTGTCTGCGGATAGAGGGGAGCAGCCAGCTTAAAAAAAAAAAATAACTATGATCCCTAACAATGACACAAATGCTAGCACTTTATTTAATATGTGAATATATCTGATGTTTCAACTATTTGTTTTATGAATGCTACGATAGTAAGAGTTTTAGAACCACCAGAATTGCATTTTTGTAATTAGTGTAGTAGAAAGAAATTTTTAAAAATATCTCTAGATTTATGTTCGATGAGGTAGTCAACCATGCATCTGGCTCCTCGACTATTAGTTCGAATAATATAACTTAATTAGCAAAATTTCGCTTATAGTGAATAAAACATCCATTGTAATCAGAAGAGAGGAGCTAGAGTCATCATGTGCAG